>OU611916.1:9364125-10574125 GCA_914767705.2 Tenthredo notha
GCCACCTAACTTTTTCGCCCTAACCGGGATTTGAACCCACGTCCGCTCGCATTCGCTATATTACTAACCGCACGCCCTACCTACTACGCCAATCTACCCTATGGTAACGGGTTTCATATTTTCGTATGTATCGAAACCTATGATCAAGGTGTTGAATTAAGAGCTGATAGACATTTTAATCGCAACGATCAGTATTAAGGCGAGATCACACCTGGAAAATGTTGTGAAAAATATGAGCGTAACACGTACAGATTGATGCGATATCGCTAATTAAGTGATTTCATACGAAACATATGGAATAATAAAACTCAGTGACATAAATCTCATTCGTATTAGGAATGAAAAAAGCGATCTGTAAAATCCGTTCCAAATCCGTTCCACAATCGGTTTGGCTGAACGATTCAATTTGTTCGACACAATCATCACAAGTTTCAAACTGAAGTAACATTTAGTCAAATCAACCTAGCGCATTTGACAGAGTTGACAGAGTTATAAGTTTGAATCGAATAAACACGGATGATTTGATTCTATCAAATCACTTGTTTTATCGAACGATGCGTATCGATTGTCTCAAGCATTTCGAATTCGGTTGATTCAATCACTATATTTATTCAAGACAACAAGGTATGTGGTTAATCCGAATACATGCATCCAAACACATTGCCTTTCTACTTCAACCGAATGGTTTTAATCGAAACAACTAATATATAGTTGTTTGAATAAAAAACATAGTCAAATTAACTATATGTTCCGAATAACTCATTTGTTTGATTCAAATGGCCAAGATTTGTTATGGTAATTACAGCTTATTCATTCATACAAAATGATGGTTGAAGCAACTATTTCTTAACCAACAGAATCAGTATATTTGATTCAACGATTTTTTTCTCTCAGTGTAGGTAGATGACGACCCCTGCTCGCCATCTCGTCAGCTACTGGTACACCTTGGCTGACACGTCGACACCACCTCGAAGACGACTGGTTTGTCTATTTTTTTTTTTTTAGCAGAACTAAAGAGTAGGCAGTCAGTTTAATTCTTTAATATTTTATTATGCTTAACACTGACGGTAGAGAGTCTCTCATGGAAAAATGATTTACATATCATGGGAGAAGGAGAAGAGTAGCGGTTCGGTTCAGTTCAGTTAATGCATCCTGGATCATGCGGGGTAAGCCATGTAACGGAGATGTTTACACCGTGCGTTGCGGTGGCTTGTGACAAATGGCTTTTTCCTCAAGTAAGCGCGATAATGTAGGTGCGATTAATTGCTCAGGTTCGTAATTGTCAACTACCGATGCGCCGCTCCAACGACTCTTCATCTCTGTCTCATTACGTATTTCTCTGTCTCTAAGGACGGTAGAGGAGAATCTCGAACCTTTTTATGGAGAGCTGTGATATATGCAGTCATACAATGATAAACTTCCCCACAATTTCAATATAATAATTTGAATAATGCATGACGAGGCTTACTGACATCATCACGCCGCTCACATCCTCGGCGATTCAAAAACGAGATAAATATGGAACGCCGTGAGTTTGAATAACGAACTAGACATCGACAACAACATATATGCACAGACAGAACTCGGAAAGAACTGCAACAACGATATTCTATGGATGAATTCGACAAATAGAAAAAATAGCAGAAAAATTTTCTCGTTGGTGAAAGAAAATAAAGATCCCCTGGATCAAGCCACAAGGTACGTAAGGATTACCGGACATGAGACCGTATGCTGGTGCAGAGTCGACCATCGATGTTCGGAAAACCACAGAGGCACCCATTAGCTGAGTATAGTACGCGGCGTGTGGTGGTTCTAGTCGCGGGTTTAGAGACCCTATCAGAGCTGGCTTACCAGCTCGGTTTCATTCCTATCTTTTGCGGTGATCCTTATACTAGGTGGTGATGCTTGGCGTAGTACGTACCGCGTATACCTATCCTATGGTTTCTACCTAGGAAGCCCCCGTTGAGCCATAACGAACCGATAGCTATCTTCATCGTTGCGCTCAGGATCTAACCGCGATAGTCCGCAAGGCTCCGGGTTCATAATAGCAAATGCGGTGCACGCGCGAACAACCTTTCTTGTAACGAGCAACGAGACTCGACCCCTAGGTTGCCAGTCGTTTACCTCATTCTTGACTTCAGGATTCGATTGATCCTGGTCATAGATGTATTATTCCCAGACCATGGAATAGCTGGATTAACTTTAAAGGAAAATGAGTTTTGATCGTTTCGACGAATCTATATCGAAGTATTTTCGATAAAATAAGATAAAGAAGAGGATCTCTCCTTTGAATATTTTCCGAAAGACGTTGAGCGAAGATGGAACACCCTTAGAAAAAAAAACGGAGGGTAGCCGTCTCTGCAGCGTCGAGGACCTGGGAGAGGTCGTCGTTACGTGTCTCCGTGGAACGGAATCAGGCAATTTATCAATCCAGAAGGCGGGTGCCAGAGCGAGACATACCCCTCCGTCTCTGAAGCGCGGGTAGGTAGGTAATTCAACAAGATTGATGCTCGACCGACACGGCATCGGGCTGCCTTTTGCAAAAGTGATCTTGACGGGTTTCAATCTTCGACGAATTACTCCTAGCTGACGAAACAATGCGACGATCATTCCTTTGAAATGTCTGGACATTTTATGTCCTGCAGTTTATTCAATTGATGATACTGCAAGTGGGTGAAACTCTCTCTCTAGTTTTTATCTATCTCGTAAAATTTCTTCGCCAGTGACAACAGAAGCCGTGATACATACATACGTTTCATGGATATATAGTGTGCGGAATGAGGTGAATTCTTTCCGTCCACCTCTTCCGCAATATAAACCAAAGCCAAACCAGGCAACGCGCCAACGACGCCAAACCAACTACGCAATTCCGAACGTAACCCGTGACAGGAACAAACAAACGTACGTACGTAAAGTCCTGTCCTGGTACCGCACTCGGTCCTGGAACGGAATGAAGAGAGACTGCCGCGAGCTCCGCCACACCATTAATCATTTTACTGGACGCGTTCAACGGTGGGCACAGCTCCGCACCAACTCCGACAGCCAGTCTCGTAATAAAACACATGACCGGTACTCTACGGGTACGGTATAAGGTACGGACCCACTTTATAAAACGAAAATTACGTAGAACACGACGGGGCTTCCAGATGAGGCCGCGGAAGTCATCCTACGAGTATCTCTTAGCCATAGGTCAAACATATTTTCAATAACTTTTATTAATAATTAATCTAAAGTTTCATTTAAATCGGTGGAGATTTTGCAATGAATTTTTAATTCCGAATAAAGATATCGCTGATTAAAACCGATTAGCATATTAGATTGTTGAACTGAATTCGGTCCCCGTGTTCAGTGTGAATTTATTGGTATTCCAATGATCCGCGAGAACGTGACAAAGGGGCGACAGTATTAATTGGTTCATCATGTTTCGGTCTCGCGTGGGTGGGCGCGGTTGCTGGTTGTAGCTGATTTTGGATTGTAGGGGTTCGGTGAACCCCGGTAGTAAGGGTTGCCCGGGGTAATCTGGCGCACGACTTCGCTCACTAAATCACCCCGACGCCATCCCACCTTTAGACACCATTGCCGGTTCAGCTACGGCGCACTGGCTCCAGACTCGAGACTCCAGACTCCAAAGCCGAGACCCGAGACTCGAGACTTGAGACTCCAGGCTCGTTGGTCGGTACCTTATACCTTCCTGCCTCGACCCAACCGCTTCTTCCATCTCTCGTTGCCGAAAGCCAAGGCGTATACCACCTTCGGCTACATCTTAAACACGTTTAGCAAATTGGCTGCGATATAGCCGGTGAAATTTATCGCAAAAGATAACGGAAGAAAAAAGAAAAAAAAATAGGATAAAAATGAATAAGAAAGGATGTGGGGGAAAGATCAGGGAAAGAAGAAATACTCGCGGAGAGAACTTTCGCCGATGATGACGTACCTACCTGTCATTCCCATATATTATAGGGAAGGTAGGTATATTATATTTTATCATACAGAGGCGAACTTGTTGACGTGAAAAACTGAATTTGAATAATATCATCGTTTAGGAGCGGACTCAATCGAAGAGCTGAACAACGTGAACCGTAATGGCAGCTAATCACACACCTATCCGCCTTTCGTATCGAACTAATCGCAGTTAATTTTTTTTTTCCTCCTAATTCTTGTGAACTTATTTGCATATCGCGTATGTATACGTGCGATATTTTTTACAGGGTTTTAATTTACGCCCCTATACAATGGTAAAACTTACTGCAGTCGTCGCACGTCGGTCTCGACTCTCGCTATCTAATCCGCGATAAGTTGATAAAAAAAAACAGAAAAAAATTTACGACTCGCTATAAATCAAGCTTGGTGGTATATGTGCGCGATGGGCCCAAAAGCAAAAGGCAAAAGCGACACAACGGAACGCATATGACACGTCTATGCCGAAAGGAACTCTCTACGGTCGGCAGACTGCACAGCCATTCCCTCCTTTCCCTTTTTACTTCTCTCTCTCTCTTTCTCTATTTCTCTTCTCCCGGAGAGTGTGCTCAGGTTGTTTATGGGACAGCAATAAAACAATAATGGTACGGCCATTATAACTTTGCGGGGGTAAAACTTCATCCCGGGTATAACCAGCCCGCACCTACTACGCAATATCTCGAAACAGTAAGCCGCCTTGTCCGACGACACATGCTAATAACGACCGGACGATATTTTCTACGAAAAACAAAAAGAGGGCCAAGAAGAACAAAAAAATTTAGAAAAAATAAGAAAACACACATTCTAGTCAATACAAGCGTCGTAGTGAAGTTCCGAATTCCGAATATCACCGACCAGTACAGCCTAGAATTTTCCAAAAAATCGAGGGGTTATTACCTATGAATTTTGTAAAAATTCCAAAACGTATGGTTGCTTGATAGAAAAATTCTAACGATTTCTTCAATTCAAACTGTACTGGTCCCCATTAGAAAAGGTATTTCCCCGAATTAAATTCAGCGGAAACTAGGATCGATAGAAAAAAAATTGAAAAATGAATCGATAAAAAAAAATGCAAAAATTCCGTATCTAGATAATTGAATGAGGAACGAAAAACATCGTAAGAAGTTTTCTCTAGGGTGAACGGTGAAGGAGCTACGGTTTGCTAAAGCTTAAATTGTGCGAAAACTAGGATCGAAAAAAATAAAATCGAAAAATGGATCGATAAAAAAAAATGCGAAAATTCCGTATCTAGATAATTAGATGAGGAACAAAAAACGTCGTAAGAAGATTACTCTAGGGTCAATGGTGAAAGAGCTACGGTTTGCTAAAGCTCAAAAGAACTTTGACTCCGTAAAAAGGGTCTCGATCAGAATGCATTATTTTTCGTCTTCACATACCGAGAAATGGGCGAAAATTTTTGGATATTTTAGACCCTCGGGGTTTCGACCTTTTGTAAGAATTTGAAATTGTCTCAAACGGAATTCGGAACTTCGAACCCGGCCTTTGAAAAACAAATTTAAATATGGCTTAGTACTGGCGCCGTGACGTTGGGCGTCGCTGTCTCGTTCGTGGTCTGTTATACATGAGTAATAACTTATAGTTGAACAAACCGTTTATAGCATTGTTATGAAATAGTGTACAGGCATAAATATGTGCGTGTGCGTGTGCGTGTGCATACGTTGGTTTCGTTTTCATAAAGAAACCAATTTCGCGGGTATTATGCAAGCTGTCAGTCCAGGTCTTAAGTTATGACTAAAGCGCGTTATCCCGATGTATATGTGAAGGTAGGAGGTACTCATACCCATACTGCACCAAGTATAAGAATGGAGTAAAAAAGTGCTTGTGTAAATTCCGTAAACCTTTACCTCGAGCGAGAAAAATTTCATCAAATGATTGATAGAAATATTTCATTTAATTACAACAGCTACTATTAATCCTTCAGGTACGGTACGGTACGGTACGGTACACCATACACGTAATTATACAGGGTGATCCAGAATACAGTACGCGAGATCCCGCAGGCCTACAGGTCCAGCAAGTCTCGTGTATTGGTTTACTTTAAACGTCTCCTACCTGAAAACGATTTCGCTTTCGACATTTTTAGGATGAATAATTTTGGTCTGAAATTTTTCTACGAGAAATCAACCTGCAGTTTAAGTAAAGTACCGCATTATTGATCACCCTGTGGATATGTGCTGCACAGGATATGTATATATCCGGATGAAATTAATTGAGCACTACCTGATCCCATAGAGACGTAAATCTTAACCGCCATTAAAATCTGACTGTTTTATTGGCTCGTAGGGAGCATTTCGTTAGCCACCCACCTCGATCTCGTACATATATACATAGATATATACATGGCTTTGATTGATCGTGCGGTTATATTAGAAAATTTGAAAATGAGAAAGAACGGAATAAAAATATCTAAAGCACAGAAAAATTCGGTAAAAAGGAAAAAAAATAATGATCGTAACTGTAAACTAGACAAAGATTAAGTTCAGATGCTATTATAGCCGCGTGAAATCCTATTCACCGTAAAAAAAAAAAAGTAAAAAATGGAAAAGGATAAAAAAAAGGACAATCCAAGGCCTAAGTGGTGCGGATGCATATTACTTAACGTTTACTGTCAGAGTGGATCAACGGGGCTGTACAGGGTCGAGAGCAACCCGTTAAACTCGATTGGTATATACGGTACTAATACTAGTGGCATTCGGGGGTTGGTAGGGGGGTATAGGTATAGGAATTTTGTTCCAGACCGTTAAGACACTAGATTCTAGTTTATCGTGAACGGTAATGGTTATATAGCTGTTAAACTCGCCCCTTATACAACTTTTCCAATCTCATCTTCGCGCATCCCGTACAACGATCGACCCACACAAAAGCAACGTCTTCGTAGTTTCCTTATTCTTAACTGGTGTTGGTATAGGTGCAGAAGAGGATATAGCTATGGAAAGGATTTAGTTAAATTGAACTGCACACGATATAGCTTTGCGATAGTAGAGATTTGTTCAACGTCAGAAAACACACTACGCGCTGACCGTTTACGACGACGCGATCCTCCCTTTCATTTCTTACTACTATTCGATAAAGGAGGAATTGAGGCAGGAATCGATTTTCTTCATACGTGAAAGGAATTTCATAAGAAAAAAAGAAAAAAAAAAATAAATTGGAAACTAGGGTATATCCCGAACGGTATTTCAGTTTAGGTAATAATATACGGTAAACTGATTTACAGGACCTTTAGTCGGGCATACGTCCTGTCCTATGAATGAATGTAGGTACGAATGGCACTGCGGGTACCTTGCAATAATTCAACTCGGTTGCCACACCTCGACCACTTCCCGTCTGGAACCCCATGCTAGTGTATAGACCATAGTGTCGACTTCGTTGACCACCCTGAAACGGGTGGAGGAAAGAGAGAGGGTCTCTCCTCTTCCGGTAAACTGCGCGTGGTCGACATCTCGACATCGTATATACCATATACACCCATACCCTTTATATATATATATATATATATAGAAAACCTCGAGGTCTTCCTCCCTTTTTCGAAAGAGGGATAAAAATAAGAGAAGAAAATAGAGGAGAGAAGAGAAGAGAAGAGAAGAGAAGAGAAGAGAACCGTTGATATATCGAGCGCACACATTGCAGTGGATGGAACGCAATATGTCCGCCGCGAAAGGCAATAACCATTAGGTCTCGAGAAAACTGCCCCATTTCAAATGACACGAACGCTCGAATATCGGGAAATTTATATCTGGGTAGGTGGGCACCACCAGCGGTGAGATCTCGCTGCCCAACGCCGCAGTTCTGGACCAGCTCTATTCTATATACCCATATCCTAACTCTTATATAGGTATAAACGAGGAGGATGAAGAGTTATGATCGGATATCGAACTACGTTTGCGGTTTAGTCAAAATAGTTATCTAATATCGTTGAATATTTTAATGAAATTGGATATATACACACACACACACACACATATGTATGCATATAAATTTACCGACCCTGGGGTCATGACGCAACGTTCTGTTTATGTATATTCGGGATATTTACAACCGTTGATAAAAGGCAAATATATTATCTCGGTGTTATAAAAACGGTGAATTTATTAGCCATCGTTGAGACGTAGGTGTCAGCGCGTCTTTACTCCTCCGCGTCTATATACGCCTTTAACTTATACATATACATATATATATATATAACTACGTCAATTTCATACTCACAAAACTATACACGCATACATATGTGTTATACACTCCCTGATGTCAGCCAAAGACGGGTAAACTTTACGAGCCCATTTCCAACCGACAAACGGTTTATCCCTGTATCTTATTCGGATAGTAGGATATGTACAGTTTTGTAAAACCCCTCGAATAACTGGTAGAGTTTCATCATTTTTTTTGCACACAAATTTCTTGTACAAAAGAAAAAAGGAATTCATTCTTTTTATGATTCTTGAATTTGAACTTTCGAAATTTTTTTCCACCGTTCGAAAACTTGATTTGAAAGAAAATTTTCCTACGTTTGGTTGTACTCGGGAAGTTTTAGAAAAGAAACAAAAATGAACAAAGTGAGAATGTGCGGAGAGAAAAGAAATCGGAAATAAGTGTGAAAAGAAGAAAAAAAAGAAAAGAAAAGGCGAAGAGAGTCTTAGCAGAAGTCGTAACCTTCGACAGGCAAGGAGGTGAGCTGAGACGGTGGTCTGTAGAAGGAGCTGAAATTGCTTTTCCCCTATAAGGTACCATTATCACGCACCATCTTGTACCAATGGCTCGGTAAAACGAGAAAGCGGGTGGTGCAGAGTATTGCTGTGTCCGGCTTCGAACCCCGTACAAAAAGCTCTTCGACTCGCGAGTCGAGTCGCGATTACGTGGCAAAATTGTGGTCGCCTTTGGCTCTCTTTCACCGTTATATTCTATATAGAAATACCCTGGCTACCAAGGGATATTTCACACAGTTATACCCGTAGTAGTAGTTATACTATGGTCACTTTCCTACACACTCTCTTTTCACTCTTTTTTTCGTCCTGGTCTATACCGTACGGAAGCACTTTACTTCTCCAGTCTCCTTACTACGATTTTCCTTCCTTACTTATTTTTCCAACCTTAGGACTACCTTCATACTTTTCTAAATCTGCTACGACGATATCACACTATGAGATAGAAAACGCCAGTTGTTACATACGTGTAGCTCTCTGATCCTTGGCTTATAGTATACACACCTACAAACATACAAAACTGGCAATACTGTCCGCCGTTTATTCCATCCCTCCCGTTTCCTAATGGGATAACTTTGCCAAATGATGTCATTTATTTAATTTCTTGGAACCCAACGATTTCTACCTCCCCCTTTCTCTCCCTCTCCGTATCCTGTATACGTAGATTTTTATATATTTTGGCATAAGAATCTCTCATATTATATCTAGTCATTTTCTTTAAACATATGCATGTGAAATTATCAAGGGTGAATACCGTCCCTGGAGATACGAGGCGCATAAGGGGTACCGTTTATACACCATATTTCGATCTTCCAACTCGACGCTCGGGCTGTTGGCTCTTGGCTGCTGGCTGCACCTCGGAGGCATCATTAGCCCGCATTGTGTTGTACGCGGGTTGCTAGCAACACGCAGAACCGCACCGCATAAGAGTTACAGCGACACCCGCTGCGCTGTGAGATCTGCGATAGAGTTAATGATCCCGAGACCACGGCGATTCAACAATAACCAAGGTTATTTACAGCCGGGTTACTACAGGATCCTCGAGCTTGAGCTTTCTTGTTTTCTATTTTCTCTTTTATTATTTTACACAATATATCGATTGATCTTCCAAAAACCAAGGATCCGAAATTTTTCACTAACGTACACAATAATTGCGAATAAAAATCGAAGCTGTTTAAATCTCATTGAATAAGAGTAGAGATGGGGGAGGGAAACTAGAAAGGAAATAGAAAAGGAAAAATCCGATCGTTGGTAAAAAAAAAAGGAAAGTAGAGCCGATAAATTTTCCCCCGAAGGAAAAACCGGGGGCGCCGGATGCGGCGATCATTAATCGACGAGGAGTAAAAGGTGGAATAGTATAATGGCGGGGGTATATAAGAGCTTGAGACGTTTATTAAAAGAATCGAAGAAATGTGGGCGCGTCGTACGGAATCCTCAAGTGTCTTTCTCGAGATGAAAAGCGGACGTTAATCACGTTCACGCCCTGAAATAAAAAAAAAAAAACGAAAATAAAAAAGAAGAAGAAGAAGAAGAGCTTGTGCACCCGGAGTCAGAGGGTTATTTCTCCGCCCTAAAGTGACGAGTGTTCTTTAACAATCGGGTACTCTTCTGTTCCTTCGTGTTCGTGTGTTCACCCTAGCTCTTGGTTTACGCCCCGAAGTTAATTGGAGAAGAAAATTTCTCCTTCTTCTTCTTTAGAATAATGGGATCAGTTGAATTGTATTTTTCCTCTCTTCTTTCTTTCTTCTTTTATTTTATTTTTATTTTTTTATTCTTTCATTCTTTCAAGTGTAAAACGTTTTGCGTTAACATACACCAACACACATACCCAAATACGTTGGTATGTATATCCATAGAGGTCTACACGTCGCGAAACGATCAGCGAAGATATCGCCTCTTTCTATCCTTTTCTCTACTCTACTCCTGAGGATCGGTTGGGGGTTAAATCCGGTTAACGGGAAACAGTCGCTTCGGGAACGACGCCACACGCTACGCCGCAAATTGGATGCTGGGCAGTGGATAAGACGACGACACGCCTGGGAAATACATCCCGGTAAACCAATCGTCGCCCCATATATATATATATATACGAAAGTGACTTTTCTATAGATACAACGTGTTGCGAAAAACTATACTCAAAACGATTCTTGATCTTTGCGGTAAAACCGCCTATTTTACAACACCGCAAAGCTCGTATACACTATGCGATTATCAAAACTTCAAACGAGTTTTAGTTCCTCCGAGACATACGGTACAGGATACGGTGGAAGTAGATAAAAGATATCAAATATCGCTACTTTCTTATAGTTTTCGCATTTTATAAATTAGATATGGGAAACTCTAGAGTACCGATATAGTAGTAGCGGATGAAATTCGCGACTTGGCCAAAAATTAATTCATTTTATACCCACGCCCACATGTACCTTATTACTACGTGAGCGCTAGTGTACAGAAGCCAAGAATCTGTCATGTAAATCTCGATTAATTGGCATGTGAGTATCGTAAAGACGTCTTGAGCGGGTGTAGAGGTCGAAAACGAGGATGTAAGAAGCTTGTATCGATATAGATCAGATCTCAGATCTCCAGTAGGTAATAATGAGTAACGTCATTTAGGTTTTCACGTGATGACATGAACGGGACAAGGGACGTGGAGCGAAATGGAAGGGAGTTAGTGAAGGAATGGGAATGGGGATGGGGATGGGGATGGGGATGGGGATGGGAGCTCGTACCAAGGCAGGCAGGGAGATATTGAGCTCTATATTTCCATAAGCTGATATTTACGCGGCAATATACGTGGCCGTGCCCGCTACTTTATGGACCTCGTAAATATGGCGGGCCGCCGGGAATTGGCTAGCAAGGAGGCGGCGGCGGCGGTGGTGGTGGTGCCGGTGGCGGTGGCGGTGGCGGCGTTTCTCCTCCGCTTTCTGCTCCTCTTCGTAGTTCTCAACAACGACGACAACGAGACGTACAACTAAAACCGTCGCGACGCCCCTCATCCGTGGACCACGAGCCAGGAACATAAATCTTAAAGCAATTCTAAATAACGCAGGACGTATGCTGATCTTACTGCAATACTTCCATCCCTACATTTTTTTTTTATCTATAATCTATACTCTGCAGATTTTTGAATAAGATCCTATAAGGGTAAAAGTTTAGAAATTTTTTTAGATGAAAAAATAGGGAGCCGTAAAAAAAAGATCTGTAAAATCGGTTGAAAAATTTTTCACCTTTTTTTCTTTTTTCCTTATTTTCCTGCAATCCGTTTGAAATACGAGTTCCTTCTTTTTTTTATTTTTCATGTTTGCTGGGAAACCGCCCTACCAGTTTCCTGCAGAATTAGCGAGGCATTATTTACGGCTCGCTTTTGTTTTCTGCCCATATATTACGACTAGGGGCCATTATATTTATATTCATAACCGAGAGGAGGCAGGGTTCGGATTTTCTGCAAAGCGTAGGAGGCGGTAGGAGGCTGTGTAGTCTGTAGTAAAACGTGCAGGGGAACGGAGCAAATCTCTGAGAGAACAAACAAGTCAATATAATATACTGTATATTATATACGGAGAAACTAAAACGCGCGAATATTTTCCGGATGAAGATATACGATACGTTTGTAATGTTTTTTTTTTTCGAAATCTACCCATTTTTCTATTACCTCTTTTTCTTTTCCCCGCCGAAATAATTAACACTGCAGAAGCGAGAACAGCGGTAAGACAACCGCGAACCTCTTAGCAAGGATTTAGGGTCGACAGCTGAAACAAAGTCTAGGATTCTATACAAGTCTCTTTTTAGTGAAAAACAGAAAGAAGAAGAAGACTAGTAAGTGGACAAAAAAAAAATAAAAAGATCTCATTCCTTTTTCTTTTTTTTAATTTTCTTTTTTTTTTTATAATAAAGCTAAATTCAAACGATCTAAAAATTCAGCTAGTAGTGTGGAAAGTAATTCCTCGCTGCCTCTTCGCCTCTTCCTTTCCAAAAAGGGCTCACGATTAGTGAGATTAACTACGACGGGGGTTAGTTACTGCCCCATTAACAACGGCACGACCTATTGTCTCGGTTCGTTATGCGATGTATAAATTTAGAAACGTAAGCGGGGAAAACGTAGAGATAGGCACAGCTAGTATACTAATCACTTTATACAAAAGGATTAACGAAGAGACGAATTTCGCTTTATTTTCAATCATTTTTATTTCATTGAAAAATCTTTAATAATAATAATAATAATAATAATCAAATGAATGTAATTTTTGACCAAATTTCATATTCTATTTTACACTTTTAAAGATTAAATAATAATAGCTGATATATCTTTTTAATAGTCAGATAATAATATATTGAAATAAAGATATAAGATCGTTTTAAATTTGTCAGGGTGACAGGGAACCCCTGTAATTTCCCGGGTGAAGAGCTATTGGTTTTTCCGGATTAAAAGGGAACGGATGAAACGAAGTGCTGCCATGAAACACCGGAATGGCTGTTACGTTCGGCTTCAATTACAGGCCATCCCTCACTGACCCAAGAGTCAAGTTTCTTCTCGTTTCTTTCCTTTCTAAGGAGCCGATAGTCGTCGCTATTTTTCCCGTCTGTAGAATTCGGCGTATATTTGTCTCCTTCGTTTATTTGTACCTTTTTTTTTCGTTTATTTTCATCGATCCAACTTCCTCTTACCTATAGCTTGACATTTTTTTTCTTTTTTTTTATATATATATATAAAACTAGCCGTAAATCACCGTTTACCATATCAACTCAACGAAGAACCACTTAACCGCATCTTATATATATATATGCGGGTGAGAAAATTTACAGATTCTATGTATACATATACACTTAAGTCGAAAAAGTTACCGAGAATAAACGTCAAGTAGTTTTAAAGCCTAATAGTTTCCATCGACGAAAACTTGCAAGAACTTTTTTTTTAACAAAAAAAATATATATAAAAAAAAACAAAAAAACACATACACACACGTGTAGTCATATAGTAGCTACAGCTGCTACTAATAACTTTATTAAATGCCCTCAAACGTTCACATTAATGTCACACCGGGCTGACTAAGAGCGTACGCGTGCAGCCATCAGAGCTTCAAGACTTGGATACCTTTTTTTTTCTTTATTTTTTTTTTTTTGTTTCATTTTAAAGTAAACTGAGAAAATGTGCCAAGGCGGTTTATATCCTACTTTGGAAAAATAATTAAACCTCGAAATAAAAAGTGATCAAACGGTCGAATTGAATAATACCGACACTCACAGATTTTGGAAAAGGGGGATTAATGAACTATTTTTTTTTTTTTTGATATATATCGGAGTTTCGAATCGTCTGAATGGGAATTCGTAACTTTAGAAGAAGTGTATAGAAAAACTCGAAGACTTTCGAAGAATTGTAAGTAATTAATTAAAGTATATAAAGCTGGTGGTATTTTTGTTAGAATTTAAATAGAGTATATAGAGGAAACGTTATAGGTAGTGAAAATGGTTAGCGTCTAGAGGAATTGTAAAATAAGTCTGTTTGTTTTGCTGTTTGAATACTCGGTGAGTCAAAAATAGGCCTCACTCGGCACTCACTTCGTCACTCAACTCCGCATGTCGACGGCCACGGCGTCGCGTCGCGTCGCGTCGTGGCGTCGTCGTTCTCGCGTATAGAAACTAAGCGAAACGGACATATGTATACATCTATGTAAAACATATATAGGCACCTACCTATATACGTTAATCGAGTATATATATATATATATGTTTCGTTCTTTGGCACGCAATGAGATTTCGTTCAGCCATTAGACTAGAGAGTTCCGACTGTTCCGAGGATCCCGTAAGATTGACCCTTTCAAAAAATCAGTATTCAGGATTAATGACTTCCTTCGATGATCATAGTCAGTCGAAACAATGAAAATTAATAAGTTTAAAAAATATCGGTATCAGAGAAAGAAAGAAAGAAAAAAAAAAAACAAGACTAAAGAAAATAAGAAGAAGAAAAAAATTTATCAAAGCCTTGACTCGCGCGCTGCTAGTGCTTATAGTACGAGGGTAGGTACTTTATCACGCGACTTCTTCGCGACAGGCAAACACATTAGATAGAATGAACGAGCCTGGTAAGTGACACTCTGAGAAATGGCTTCTCTTAGGAGATATTTTGTTGTGACTCGAGGTTTAAACTAGAACGTAACGGGTGTGCCATATGCATATGTATATGTATATATATAGATAAGTTCGTTCCCATTTCCTATATACAAAAAATCTTATTTTTAAACATCAAAATTTGTATAATTTTTATCCATTATTCGGAGTTTCAAAGTACTAATTATACGTTCGATAACCGGATTATGGTTTTTCCTTTTACTCCTAAAAAAAAAAAAAATTCACGCTTATAGACACGAACACGAACACCCTGTGGAATGATTCCGTTCTCGCAATTTTTTTTTTTTATTTTATTTTTTTTTTTTTGATTGAGACGCGGGCAGATGAATCCCGTTAGTCATTGGTGTCGGTAGCATCAATCTATCCACCTTAGCCGAAACAAGTCGCGACGAAAAGACGAATGTTGGTGTGGATAGCCGATCTAAGGAGGCAAGTATTCTGGCCTATGGCCAACAATGGCTTTAAAGAAGCTCTCCTTGCTCTCGGTGAGCTTTCTTGTACTATAAAATCGCATTCCGTTTTACCCTGTCACTACTATTCGACCCGTTAACGCCACTGAATCAAAGAACGCAGCTGCACCGCAGCACAAACATTAACACCACATATTCTTGTTCTGCCAATCTCAAATCGAGTTCTTTGAGTTAAATAACAAAGTCGATGATATATTTTTCGGAGAGAAGAAGAGAAAATAATTAAAAAAAAGATGTGTAAACTCGTTAGGAAGTCAATTGGTATATGGGGGGGGAGGGTGGGCGAGGGGGGGATAAGGTGATGAGAAATCGTGACGAGAAAAAGCAAAGTAAAAAAAAAAACACACACGACACACAGAGAAGAAATTCTTTTATAAAGTTTATTATTATTGGTATTACATAGTTTAATGGAAAGGCATAAAATTGTTCGTAGAACACAACTCAATTGATTAGATCGAGCACACGATATACCATAAACCGTGGAATAGGTATACACATATACCTATATGGTCCCTGCAGCTACTAGTAGGTAGGTATGCCGAGGACATTTCATGCCACGTTTGGAACGTGAAGTGCGTGAAGAACGACCGAGTCGGAATTAATTTCTCATGCAGTCGGCGTCAAGGCCCCGTTTTTTTCTTTCCCATATACCTATACTATACATATACATATATATATATATACCATACGTAAGACGGTTTCCCTCTATTCCCATTTTTAACTTCCCATAGAATGACGAAAAATGAGAAAAGAAAAAAGAAAAAATCTTTGAAAATTGTTTGCGAAATTATTAGCAAAGAAAAAATAATAATTCGCTTGTTGAACGGAATCGGATCAATGGATATATATGGGTAGTTCTACGTGTTGTGATTCTACCTCCGCAGGAGCATATGGGTATATATATATATATTCATACTATATGTATATAGTGTATCACTGAAGTCGTTAATAAATAACGGCATTATGTAAATGGGCAATTTGTCTCCGGTCGGCGTAGCGGAGGATCATTTTAAATATAAAATGAAATTACAAACGTAATGCGGAGTCATTTATCCCGCTGGTCTGACGCGAACGGCAAGCAGTGGCTCGCATTTATAATGAGAAGATTGATGAGGCCGAGTAACGCGTCGGTAGGTATGAGCCCAGTGACAGCCCTCCTCGTTATTAATCGTCCTGGGTACCATGATGGATCGAGACCCACTACCATATTGCTGCTGCAGGTTCCTGCTCTTCGTCCTGGCTAGGTACTACCCTCTTCCGTTCAAGGACGACAGATATATCGCTTCAGGTGCCGATCCAAAAATCTCTTTAGAAATAAATAAATATATTCATTCATCGGTTCTCTACCTTCGAAGTTATCTTTATCATTTATTTTATTCGTTTGATGAAGAAATTCAAAAACTGGAAAACCTTGTCGTTTTTTAGTTTTGTGTAAAAAAAAAAATGAACGTTTATAATAATGAATAATGAATTTTTTACCGAGGTATACCTATATATCGAGTAAAGGGCGAATCCGTGTGAGCTAGGGGATGAAAGAATAAAGGAAGAAATAAGGAAAGAAAAGAAGAATCTTGCTCGCGGTTGAGTAATGGATCAATTTATTTGCCCTCCACACACACACACACACACACATGGTTTTCTACCCCTTGCACACTTGACTCGACACTTGCACACTACCCAGTTTTCTCGTGGCTTTTCCCATATACATATAGATATTATGTGTGTGTGTGGGTGTATGGAGAGGAGAAACGCGGTGGAAAAATGGCTCCTGGATCCCCCAGAGTGTCGGGTAGAAAAATGTGCGACGGGATGCGCACCGCGCACTATCACAGTCTCAGTTTTCGCCTTTACCTTAGTATAGCTGTTATAACCATATACATATACCACCTACCCCTGACACTTTCCTTTCCTTTTCTTCCTCTTCCTCTTCCTCTTTCTCCTTCTTCTTCTCTTTCTTTCGCTTTCGCGATTTTCGTCTTACCTTTACAGCACACATACACGCATACACACCTTAGCCAAGAAGAAGAAGAAGAATACGCGACGAAGAATAAGAAGAAGAGGAAGAAGAAGATCGTATTTATTTCCGTGGTGGCGGGAATGGATGGCGCCCGGGTGATCTATGTCCCGGCGCAGACACATCTCATTTACTCTCCGAAGCATAATTCCTTAACACTTTTTTTTTTTTTCTTTTTCTTCTTCTTTTCTTTTTCACCATGGAGAGAAGTGCTCGTACGTCTTGGTTACGCCGTAGAGTCATGTCTCTTCTCCTTGTCTTCGCCTCATCCCCTTAAACCGCCTTACTCACACACTTTTTCACATATTCTCTCAGCAAGGACCTTCATAGGTATGCAAATATATATATTTCGTATCTGAATGAATTTTTATCCAACCCACCCTTAGAAATCGGTTTTAAATAAATGAAAATTCGAAAAAAAAATCTACGTACCTTGTGCTACGAATCTCGACGAGCATTCGTGGCCACTCTTCGTTCTCTTATAGTATCTAGAAAACGCGTGTGCGTAAAACGATGTGTAGGTAGATATAGGTAGACCTTATGTATACATAAATACATATATATACAGATATAACCGCGTTCTGAGTGAGAAACGCACGCGAGACGTCGAGACGAATGGTCGGACCTTTGTAACGTCACTTGGCTCATAAAGGGAAATAAATGGGGTCATTAGGAGGTCTGTGTGAGACTTGGTATAACAGGAGAAGGTGGAGATGGAAGGTTGGAGGGTCCCGGTGAAACCGGGAACCGGGAACATAGCTTGTTGTATTTTTGCACCGCATTTGTCGACGGTTGTCGGTAGTTGGCGGGTGGTTGTCGGGGGCTCTTCTGGGTCGGACCAACACTCCATCAACGTCTTACCCGCGTTACGTGATTTGTCACTTCACCCTACACAGCTACTATACACCACAGTTACTTCATTCCTTACACATACCGGAACAAACACCTACCTCAATTTCCTAACAATTTCTCGCATTTTTTATTTTTATTTTTTTTCATTCAATTAATATTTAATTTAAGGGGTGGCTGGGGTTGATTAGAATACTACTCGAATACCGTGGATTAATAAATCAAAAGGATTCACGATCTGATGCATGTATGAAAAAAATAAGAAACAAGGAAAAGAAACGGTGAAAGTACAAAAGTAACGCAATATTTATGTACTGCACTTTCATATACCCATAACAGATTGATATATATATATTTTTTTTTATATATATATATGTAAAGTTTATATACGGTAGGTAGATTTTAATTAGCGATATAGATTTACCGTCGATGTATTGATATTCATAAAACGCGATTGAATTTTACTGTATACAAAGCAGCGAGAGGGAGAGAGTGTTGGAGGATATTGCGAATTATGATCTTTGCCCTTCGGTGAAAATCGAGGGGAAAGAATATTATTTTTGAAAAAATAATTTGAAAAATGAACTAATGATAGAGAGGAGTAAAAAATTAATGGGAATAATCCCGTCGTGTATAATATATATAGCTATAGCTATAGCTATATACGTGTATGACAGTTCTATACCATAATAATGTGAAAGAAAGAAAAAAAAACAGAAAAAAAAAAATTTTTTTGATAACATTTTTGGTTGACGGACAGGACCCGCTCGAGAGATCAACACGGTTCAACACGGTAGCCCCGGTAATATTTGATGTTACGAACGCACGACTCGGTTGTAAGCTGTAACCTGTCAGCCAGCCGCCACGCTGTCAGTCCGCTGTCTGGTTGCTGTCTGTCCGTATGTCTGTCATTCACTCGTGGCTCGGCCCCAGAACCCATCCCATCCCATCCTATTCCCATACCATATCCCATTCCAATCCTGGTCCGCTCTACTCTCCTCGCTTATGCTACGGTCCTGTGACTCAAACCAGCCGCGAAAGTTACCTCATTTTTATATTTCCTATTTCTTTTTTCCTTTTTCCTTTTCATCTTTCGCACTGATCTCTACAAATATAACTATTCGCGGAACGATATGATTATTGTTAAAAATAGGGGTGAAAATTATTTTGATTTTTTTACTTCGGCTTTTGCCAGTTTATTGATATTTTGATATTCTATACCCTGTCACGAACGAACGCGTAATGAACTAGGTTGAATTTACCGAGGTAGGTATATATTCAGACAGGGGCAACAGCAGCAGCAGCAGCAGCAGCAGTAGCAGCAAGCAAGCAAGCAAGCAGCTTATCGACGTCTATTAAATTTGCTCGCATGTTTGATGTTAATCTAGTAGAATATTCATGGGCGTTAAAGTACGAGTGAATTATGTCCTTCGTGACGTTCGTATACTAGCCCAACTTCCCATATATATATGTATGTATACATATATACATGTAGAAGTACGGAATGAGCTTAACGTCCACCGTAATCACCGATCCTTCCAGCCATCATCCACCTATAGCTTACGTTATGAAGTTGTCCATCGTCCTCGAGGAGTTTATACGACTTTTAGCTTCCAGCCTATCCTGGGGAAAGAAATGATTAACTCAAAAGTCTCAAGATATTGGTTTCCATTTTTTTAAAATTTTTTTCTTATATAAATAAATGAGAAAATTAAAGAACGTCAGATAAAAAAAAAAATCAACATTTAAGGACCTTCTATGGTGGTTTCTGCTCGAGGGTGTAAGGAGAGTATATGGTACTATATAGTGGTACGACGTAAGTACCTATATCTACGAGATATTTAGCCCGCGGGTATAGCTCACCATTATGTCCACAGCCTTGAATTAAAATCCCATATAATGACATGGCTGGGCGGGGTATATAATTTATGTCCATAAAAGTAAAATCATAATTACAGAGGTGGTGGGCACGACTGCGAAAAGGCGGTAATAACACGGCTGCCGCACGCCGGACTGAGTTCACTCGCGTGTTATCCCGTAATAGCTGCTGCACTGCACTGCACTGCACTGCACTGCTGCTGATCCAGTATTGCAACGATATGTATGTAACATGCATACGTATACCACGCGGCGCCAACGATTTCGCATACCCTACATTAGCGATATTCGTTATACCATAAGGAAAGAAAAAAAAAAAGAAAAATTACGATGTCATTATCATTTTTCTTTATTTTTACACCGATAATTATATACATATGAATATAGTGCGAATGTACGGTTTGACGCGAAAATCTCTTCTGACGAACGTAATTAGGTGTGTGTATATATATATATATATATATATATGTATAGTATAATGACGTCAAACGCACACATGTACATATATACGTAGAATATAATATAGGTATATAGTCTATATAGTAGAGAAGATATCGTCCTGACGAATGTTGCCATTACATGAACATTCGTCGTCGGAGATAAACTACCCTCGTTACTCAACTTCACGGTACGACCTTATTTCTACCTATATACACCCTATACCTCGTCTGAAATTTTTACTACGTTTTATAAACCGCTGGTTTACTTTACTCTAGCGGAAAATTTCATCCTTTTTCTTTTTTATTCATTTATTTATTTATTTGGAGGGTGGAAGAGAGGAAAAGATACCCTTGCGAAATTCTAAGACTAAATTATCCTATGCGAAAAAAAAATTCGAGAAACGAATAGTTGAGCGGTACCCTGGCTCTATGTGATCTATATACACTCTGAGTTTACGGGGTAATCTACCCTTAAAATATATAATATGACCGTTCTTTGATTAAAATTCAAAGCTAAATTTTGTTTTGTAATTAAAAAGGAAAAGAAAAAAGAAACGAAAAGAAATTTTTGATAAAGTATTTATACCCCATGGGATTTTAGTATAATATAAATATATTTTTATACATATATATATTATACCAAATCGCGCGGGGTGTTCAAGGGAGTAAATCAAAGGGGAATTACCCGCGTCTGTTTAGCATACGGGCAAGAGTCGCAAGCATGACGGAATGAATGGGGTGGTATGGTGGTATGGTGGTATGGTGATACGTGGTGCGAGTTGTAGGTATATAGGAAGGTATAACGGTAGAATGGTATAGTAGGATGTGCGGCGGCCGCAACCAGAAATAATATCGCCATGAATACAAGAGTGAGCGCCATTACGCGTAATTGTGATCTATAGCTGCCATATATTACGGGCGTCGTACAAAGGGCGTTCGCGCGGCGGCCGCGTCGTCGTACCGCACGCGTAAATCCTTGTCGCCCGTTCGCAGTTCGCATTCATATATATATATACGATATATATATATATATATTTACATATTCGTATACGTCCTGCGTTAGTTTCGTTTCGCTGTGTGCCCATTTATCCGGGGAAATTTTACAAATCACGATCAACGATACGCAGATATATATTTACTCGCATATATAATCAAAACCCCATAGATACACGTTCGAGTTAACCCTCTGAGAGCTGATGATGCGTTACGCGGTTTGTTTTATGATCTTGCAGACGCGATTTCATCCACATCATCCCTTAGATGCCAATTCAAGAATGTAAAAATTGTGATTGAAATAATTAGACCCGTTGATCAATTATTCTAATGAGGTAGTCTTGTGATAACAACTGATAACTATGCGATAGATATATATATATATTGTATACATACTTGATAATTGTGATAATTATAATGTAATAACATATTTGACTAATTGTTAAATACTCTCTGCTTAATCCAATTAGCAAATATACTCGTATCACCTAGGTGTGTTATACGTTCAGTGTGTATGTTCAGTACGTTATCTGGGAGGTATCTAGGTACGTATTGCTCACCGTTCTATACAATTACCCGTAATTGGGTGAGAAATTAATTAAGCTGCACCGGAACAGTTAATGAAATGTGGGAGCATACATATATATGGATAGTAGGGGTATGGCTATACGTGAGTAGGTGAAGTTATACCGCGATTTATACAAACGCGAGAAAATTCAGATTATAGAGAATCTATCTCTGCGCGGTATGTCCTAGATTCTTGATCCTATCAAATATCTATTGAAAAAATTGATTATCGGGCTCAAAGACAATACGAAGAATATCTAACTTTTGTAATAATTTTGTATAATTTTTTTTTTTTGTTAACAACGTGCAGCCTGTGATACGGAGAAAGTAGTTCATTCTAGGATTGAATCATGGTATAGAAGTAAAGTAAAGGAAAGGAAAGGAAAGGAAAGGGCAGTACCTACGTCGGTGCTGATTGTATCTCTGATCCTCTGATCCTCTGGTACCTAGTACAATCTACACAATTTATCAGCAGCAACAGCAACAGCAACAGCAACAGCATGGTATAGGTATATATATATAAGTTTAGAGAGAAAGAGAGAGAGAGAGAGGGTGTGTAGAGAAGTAGAAGTAGAAATAGTAGTAGTAGTAATAGTAGTAGTAGTAGTAGTATAGGTATCCCGGTTTCTTTCAGATTGATGTTACTATAACAACACGTCGGTTATTCATTGTACACAGGGAGCAGTGCATTAATCATGGCCAGGCGCTCTGACGTGAAATACAAATGATATTTTATAGCTTAATAAATCTTCGCAACTGTCACCGGTCGACGGTCGTGTAGGCGGACAGGCCAGATCCCCCTACCTACTCTTCATACTCCCTTCTTTCTCGCCCTGAAACGCGTTGAAAAGAGGGAATTATTTTATATTTTATATTCAAGGTATATATCTATATCTATATATAGGTACATACATATATGGTACATATGGAGGCATTTCGCGTCACTTCACCGACTGTAGAAAAAAATTTACGAGATTTCAATTTTTTTTTTTTTTTTTTTTCTAATTTTTTTCTCGACGAAATATTTAATATCCGTTTAATTTTTTTCTTTCTTTTCTTATTTATAGCTATATTAATCAAACCGCGTGAATATAGGTATTAATTTACCAATTAACACTTGTTGGTGAATCGATGAAAAATTAAAAAAAAAATATATATATAATATTTCATTAAAATCAAGTATATACACGTATACATATATTAGGTGTATATTTTTATGTGGGAAAAAAAAGAGAGAAATGAAAAAACACTTTTATATACGTATATATATGTAATAAGAAGAAGGATATATATCGTGTCTTTAGACCATTACTCAACGCTCTCAACTACTCTCTCGCACTCTCGCACACTCTTGAGTCTCTCTACTTTTGGTTAATAGTTAATTAGCTTTTTACAACCTCTTTAAATTAAATACAGACATTTTTCTCTCAAATTTACAAAACAGGACTATCAAACTTCGAGGCACATCCATATACTATATCCTACGGTTTAAAGCACACATACCTATATGTATGTATGTATATACAGACATTTTTCATATACGACAAAATTATAATAAACTTTAATTAATACTAATTGGTTGGTAAATCGAAACCGCATTCGATTTCCCTCATTATATCAATTAATACGTTAGAACACGTTATTAGGTATAGTAAAGCCCAAAATATCGTGTTTTTTTTTTCCTACATTTTTTAAAATGAAAAAAAAGACTCATTTTTTTCTTCAAAGAAGTAAAGAAATACGAAAAATCGTCAAATATCGTTTTTGAACTGAAAACCAAAAATAAAGAAAAAAAATATATATCAAAATGAATACGAGAGCATAGATCAGACTCCACCGTATATAATATATATATATATTTATGCGAACGATCTCTAAATGAGAATCATCAGAGGTAGATAGGTATTCGAGTTTGAGTTAGCCTTAACCCTGAGGGTAAGGCCTCGGGCTGGACGTCTGTCACGTCAAACCGTGGTAATAAGTTTGAAATCCACATCAAGCGATTAATAACGCTCTAGTGATTCAGTAAGAAGTAAAAAAAGAAAAAAAAAAGAAAAAAAAAACGAAGCTGGGCGAGAGAGAAGTTGTTAAGCCTGCCCGAGGCAAGGCTCGATCTTCTCTATAGAACTGATGCTGCCTCTTCTCTGCTCTTGCTCTTCTTAGCTCTGCTTCGCTCTGCTTCGCTCCAGCATCACCGCGCAATGGTGCGGCGAGGCCATGTTTCCTGTCAGTAACAACTCTTGCTGACTGCCTCGCTACCTTCCTTCCTTAACCCCTTACCTCTTCTTACTCACTTCTGTACAACTAATCCTACTAGTTTCTCTGACTGACTGACT
The DNA here is from genome assembly GCA_914767705.2 of Tenthredo notha. Lineage (NCBI taxonomy): Eukaryota > Metazoa > Arthropoda > Insecta > Hymenoptera > Tenthredinidae > Tenthredo > Tenthredo notha. The sequence continues at coordinate 9,388,477 of OU611916.1, forward strand.
GACTGACTGACTGACTGACTGACTGATGACTTGCTCTTAACCGTAGCAGCGCCGTATATCTGTTAGACGTAGTCAATTAATTCGTTGTATAAATCGTATAGATGTGAATTTTTTTTTTTTTTTTTTATTATTCTACATTTTTCAAAATCTATTCTTTCTCTTTTATTGCGCGTAATATAATTCGCGAATATCTGTATCAATATTCGGAGAGTCGAGAGAATTTTTCCGATGCATTTGTGTGTGTGTGTGTGTGAGGCGGGGGAGAGATAGGGGTGAGTTTGTTTTTTGATTTTTTTTTTTTTTTTATATATGATTTTATTTTTTTGTTTTTTTTTGATTTATAACGAATGTAAATACCTAAATGAAAGGTTTATTCAAGTAAAAAACATATGGACTCCCGGCCATATAAAAAGATTTACGATAATGGCGCGGTAGATACCCGAGGACGGAGATTTATTGAGCCGCGATCGAATGAAACGAACACTCGTTAGTTAAGTTTGAGTTAGGTATCTCGAGGTAGTCGATATGGATGTCAGCCGTAATTCGTTCCGTTGCCTAATTATAAAAGTGCCTTAAGGCCTGTAAGGCGGCTGCTTTCAACCTTTCAGGCGGTCTGGACCCCCACGCCGATTTCATATCTATATACTATATACTATATACTATATACTACAACTATAATATACTAGTATACTACACATAGGTACATAAGTTATTGCACTGCATCGAGATATTCTCAACTCTCAACGCGATCTATAACTATCATATCGGTGCAATTTAGTTATCCGTAGTATATAAGAACACCTACATAATACACCTATGTAAAATATAGACGGATGGAAAGTGTGGAAATTCTTTTTTTTTTTTTTGTCAAAAAATGTTGTATTTTTTTCTATCAATTCGCAACCGTAATGCCCCAATTTGTCTCGGTCACAACTGTACACTGTGTACAGATTCGTCGAGTTTTTAGTCAGACTGAAATTCCGCGAGAAATCTACCGCGACCGCGAAATATGGCGAGTAGTGGCATCCGTCGATTTTACTTGGAACAGAATTTACGTTTTATCGATAAATAGTATACGTGGTTGGTACAGGAAAGAGTGATTCATTTTTTGATTTTTTTATTCAATATGATAACATTTATAAATAATGTAATGACTATGTGAAAAAAAAAATTAAATTAAAAATTAAAGAAAAGTTGGTTTTAAATGAAATCTAAAAGAATATGAATTAATTCCTCGAGATAGAGATAGAGTGAGATTTTTTCTTTTTTTTTTTTCTTTACCTCCATCCTGTTCACGGGACTAAACGTACCGTAACTGAAACATGATCTTGTATTCCATATCCCATACCTAGCGGTTAGAAAACGCGTTGGACAGCTCGACAGGCTCGACAAGCCACATAAGAGCTACCGCGACTATTTTAAAACAAGAAATTCGTAAATTAGTCAATTAATTATATCGGGTCTACCGGCAAGCCACGCGCTAATCTATCAAGTCGGTTTATTACACAGATGCCTAACTATAATTTCACCTATATATAGAGAGCTATACATATACATGTACACATACATACCATAATATAAAATTAGGTGAAAAATCTGTTAAACAAATACTCTACAATTTCTAATAATACAATTTATCATCTCATTATTTTCATTTCATTATTTATACGTTCTATTTACTAAGGTTGATTGAATTTTGACGAAACATAACTTTTTATTTTTGTTATTTTTTTTTTGTTCGCTCCTATTATCGCGTATAAATTAAACTACAGTATATAAACGAGTGCAAAGAATTCTATGTACACCCCGCTGAGTTGGAGTCTGTTAATTCTACGCGTCATCGCGGCAACATCATCGTATCGTATAATTATTCGAACGCGCATATAACGTGTATATATATATATATATATATATATATAATATATATTAGGTACCTATATACATACATATATGTATGTAAACTCGAACGGTATGACATTACTCATATTAATAAAGCAATTATTTTTATTGATGGTCAGTAATGAAATAAATTAAGGGTGTAGAATATATGTATGGGATATAATATCGGTAGGTAGTTAGTTAGGTAGATACGAGATAATATAATTGGATACTTATAAATATGTAAAATCATCTCATATCCAGTACGATGCTCGCGCGCAAGAATTGCGCGAGATACGGGACCGCGGAGAGTTTTATATACATACATATATATATATATATATTTATAATAGTACGAAAATCGCACGGTATATGGAAGTATAAACGAGAGAGGTAGCATTAATATTAACGCTATATGTTAATCTGTATGTTAATATCTATATTATATACCACCAAGTTTCGTTTGGTTTTGCTCAATGCCTGATATATGTATAATGGACCGGGATTATACTGCGGTAACGGGACTTTGAATATTTCTCTCTCTCTCTCTTTCTCTCACTGGCAAGAGAGTTGCTGATTATTTTCTGCCAATAAACGTTTTATAAAATAAACGAAATAATTCTACGGTGATCGTCTCCGATACCAATTATTATTATTTTTATTATTTCAATACCAATTTGCGCACGGAATTTATTTCGAATTAAATACTCGGCATTAATTCGACATTTTATTTATATATTTTTTATTTTCTTAAAATTTCAATCTTAATTAATGGAAAAATTAACGAGGCCTTGTTGTTATATCTTATAATTGTCCGCTGAGCACAATCCTCATATTGTAGTAACGTGGCAAACTCTTTGTTAATAATTATACTATAATAATTTATTTATTTTTTATTTTTAAAGAGTTGGGGTAAAAGAGAAAAAAGAAATATAATTAAAATATAAAAATTTATAGCGTAATTAATTATGACTTATAAATAGGTATATGATAATCGTGCGAAGTAATATTCATATATGCCATGTATATAATATATATATATATACCATGCCATGCCATGCCATGCCAGTCTGTTTCATCAGCGTTCTTCCTCCTCTATTTCTCTTTCTCATTTTTTTTTTTTCTCTCTCTCTCTCTATATGTGCCCATCTTTCATCCTTCGTATACGATGATGAATGATTGCGATCTTTGACCTCGACGGCGACGCTGGGATACCTCGGTAATTATTAACTCATTCATCTCCGAACCGTCACATAAATCATCTTTATTGCAGCCGCTTTACTATACGTCCATGACTACAGGAGGCGAGACTCCAGGGGTAGAGAGGTATAGTAGACCATCATTTCCGTATCTAATTTTAGAGAAGAAGGGAAAATACATTCACTATATATCCCATAGTCTTTTTTACCTGAAATCATCAAATTATAGCTCTAGCTTGAATTAATATCAATTTATTATTCCAATCGATAAACTACTTCGTAGGGAAAAATAAAATGAAAATAGTTTTTAAAAAATTATTCACGTATAAAAAATGAAAATAAATATCGAACGGAAATTTAGTGTTTAATTTTTGATTTTTTGTTTTTTTTTATTTTTGGAAACTCTGTATGTTACCAGTTGGCATTGTATTATACGAGGCGAGCTACCGACCGCCAGAATCAAAGACCGTGAGCTACGGTTGGTAAGAAAAGACCGGACCGGCTATTGGTAAGAAATCGACGGTCTGAATTTGACGAATTTGATTTTTAACGATCTGGCGTGAAATACCTTCTTTTCGGAGTCAGTTTTCTGGCAATTAATGCCTTTTTCTCGGAGCGAATTATAAGTCGCTATCTATTATTCATCGTCTTCTTCCTATTCTCTTTCCGTTTTAATCGTTAGATAATTTTACTTTGAGTTGTTCTTTTAATTGTTTGTTCGTTCGTTTGTAGACATCGCTAGTTTTGATACCCCCTCGCGCAGCAACTACTCCATTGATTCATAGAGAGCGCTGGTCGCGTATGATAGTGGTGCTGCACAAATATGCGGATAAAAAATTTACTACGTTTTCTGAGAAGCGCTCGTTTATGAATGAAAAGATAGTGGTGCTGCACAAATATGCGGACAAAAAAATACTACGACCCTTTCTTTATATTCTTGGAGGCGTGGCAAATAGCTCATTGATAAAATTCTGAATAGCAGTAGAAAAACTACTAACTCTTTATTAGATTCATTGATACAATTAAAGATAGTGGCGCGTGGAAATAATGCGAAGAAGTTGAAGTGAAAAATTTATTATAAATCATTGCAAAAAGAAATTATGTTGTGGGCTAATCTTGCATCTTTTACCAGATGCAGGAAGAAGGCACACGTCTTATTATACGGTACCCGCAAATCTTTTGTGCATTTTTAGTTCTATACTTGCCTAACCGGCCTAAACTGACCTACGACAATGGCGTCCCCCACCCCTCGCCATTCGTAGGTAAGATAAATAGGCCGTGCGCGATGCGGAAATGTTCAGTTACTTGCGCGGCCTCATCGAGTGAACATGGGTGACACAAGTCGAGGAGATTTGCGGCTCGGGAAGGCTGACATCAACGGAGGCACATTAGACACGAGTGAGTTATGGAAACAAGGTAAATTGTATTCAATACTTTTTCGACAAATTTCACGCGTCTCGTATTTTAATCGTCCAAGTAAGTAACCGTTGAATTGCTACCAGCAGACTTTGATTATAATTCCGAGTCTCTCGCCCTGTAGCGTCGTTTCTTTGACAGGCATACTTCGCGACTCCGAAGGGGAAACTAATTTGTCGTGTTATTTCGAGTTGACAAGTATTTTTCGGGATAATACTCGTTCCCCGATTTATTCTTATATTCGATTCTTTGACAGCATTATCGGTCGACGGAGATGAGAATGAACATCGCTGATACTTGAAATGCATAGATCCTGCGTGCCACTTGGTCGGAGATGGACGCCAACCAACACTGCCGGGCTAGTCCTGGATTGACGGTCGACCAAGATAATGGTGAGCTTTGTATTATATTAGCCAAAGGCCTAATTGAACTATAAATGTATGTCCGTAAAACAATCATTGCTGAAACATACTTCGCGATCCGATACAGATCTCGGACAGATTACTTTTCCAAGTCTATGTACTACCACAACACTCATCGGCCAAGTAACCGTGACGCTCACCCTGGATCTATTACTCGATACTGGGGCCTCCGGCTTGCCTCTGTCTTGCCGTATACGCCAGAAACTTTCAGGACAACTCGGTTTCACTCAGCTGCAAGGGATACGATACAGACGCTCAATAATATACCCAGAGGTAAGATATTGTCCATCTCGTTATAGGGTAAGCCTAGGAGAGAAAGTACACTTAATTCTTGGAAATAGCAATAAATTCTCTCTTTTTAATGACAAGCTTGGAATATGATTGATGGATCTCGAGAGAATATGTTTACCTTGGTTGAATATAGTAGACTCACCTCGTAGTAGAGATATATTTGAATAACGAGGATCAAAATTTAAAGGTTTCAAAATAAATACAAGGGTAGATTGCTACAGGCCTAATTAGGCATCACATTTATTTTTTAAACATGGAACATAATTCAATATTGGTGATAAATTACTCCAGAGTCTCAAGTACCAGTCATAACGATTGAAATATTGAAAAATCTATTCATGCATGCAATAGTAATACTAGCTTATTGACATTCTTGATTCTGTTGAAAATAGTTAAAAGTTTATCTTAAATTTAAAAATGGTTCAGGCAGGCTTACAAAATCAATCATAAGAAATATATTATAATAAATTTCATACAGATGTATAATCACAATTAGAAATTCTTTGGTACTTAGTTGAGAATGTTTACTTGAAAAACACATAAACTTAATCTATCCAATGTACCCTATGCTTATCTAGTTTTTATCTTCACAGGCGTTGTTCACCGAGGGAAACTAGCTCCTGCCTATCCTCAACAAAACCTCTTCAATATTCATCAGGACAGGGGATTCACACCAGGGAGTGAAGCAGTCCAAGCACCGGGGGAATGACCGCAAGACAACTCTGCACCGCGGAGTATTAATAAAGTAGCATCAGCAAATGGTTCGTAATTACAGTTCCTTTTGAATCAGTTTTGATAAAATCTCGCATCTGGTCTGGTCTATAATTATTTTAAATTACTTTACTTTATAATTACTTTTACTAATTAAATCGAGTTCAATTACACATTACCAAACTATTGGGTAATTGAATAAGTAATTTCATTAAAAATGTAATCAGTGACTCGTAACACTGCAAATATCCATGTAATAATAAGATCGTTTATGCAATAAACATGTATTATTATAGTAAATTGGCGCATTCTTGAATAAATATCTCTTGAAATTGTAAATTATCTATCGTTGAATCATTTTCCTATGTCCTTTCCTTGCCTATAAGTCGAAAATCATGAAAATGGCATGATTTCATAAAGCCCCGAACAATATTAAATAAATATTACTGCGCCTTGTCATATGCAACCCGCATGCCATTCGTGTAAACGACAGGGCCCATGTTAATTTTTGTTGCCTATTTGGTGTTTTCCGAATGCCTATATTCAGGCGTATTGTAGTAATTCAGAAAAAACGTCGAAAAAAAGGTTCTGGCAGTTGATACCTTATTTAAGGAGTCGGATTTCTGGCAGTTGATACCTTGACTTTAGTCGCTTTAAGATGAAGATTTCTGATCCCAGAAAATCGACCAATCAGGAGGCTGCTTGAGCCAATTTAGGCTCAATTTCTCGAAAAGGAGCCTCCTGATTGGTCGATTTTGAAATTAAATCAAGTTACGGCGCTTCATAAGCCCAGCCATCAGAAAAATTCTGGATTTCTGGCAGTTGATACCTTATTTTAGGAGTCGGATTTCTGGCGGTTGATACTCTTTTAAGGAGTCGGATTTCTGGCAGTTGATACCTTTTTCTTGTGGCAGTTGATACCTGGTATCAGGAGAACATCTGACCCGAGGAGGTGTTCTAAAATTTTTGGAGGGGGAAAGGCATAGTGTATTGATACATGCATGCATACGTTGCTTCATGCACGTCTCTCTACGTTCATTCATGTTAGCTATTTTGACAATTTTTTGAATTTTAACTCGAAAAATATCTCTTGGGTATCAGGAGAACATCTGACCCGAGGAGGTGTGCTAAAATTTTCAAATTTTTTTGAATTTTAACTCGAAAAATATCTTCTGGTATCAGGAGAACATCTGACCCGAGGAGGTGTGCTGAAATTTTTGGAGGGGGAAAGGCATAGTGTATTGATACATGCATGCATACGTTGCTTCATGCACGTCTCTCTACGTTCATTCATATTAGCTATTTTGACAATTTTTTGAATTTTAACTCGAAAAATATCTCTTGGTATCAGGAGAACATCTGACCCGAGGAGGTGTTCTAAAATTTTTGGAGGGGGAAAGGAATAGTGTATTGATACAGGCATGCATGCGTTGCTCCATGCACGTCTCTCTATGCTTATTCATACTAGCGATTTTTACAATTTTTTTCCTAAGTTCAATACGCCTGAATATAGGCAATCGGAAAACACTAGAAAACAGCTCGTAAAACACGTGGTAAAGGCTCCAAAAACACGTGGTTTTGGACTCTAAAAACACGTGGTCCCGAAAAACACGTGGTAGTAAATAATATTGCAAAAATAGTTCGGGGCTTTATGAAATCATGCGATTTTCATGATTTTCGACGTATAGGCAAGGAAAGGACAGGGGAAAATGATTCAACGATCGATGATTTACAATTTCAAGGTATATTTATTCAAGAATGCGCCAATTTACTATAATAATACATGTTTATTGCATAAACGATCTTATTATTACATGGATATCTGCAGTGTTGCGAGTCACTGATTACATTTTTAATGAAATTACTTATTCAATTACCCAATACTTTGGTAATGTGTAATTGAACTCGATTTATTTGAAGTAATTGTAGAAGTTATTCAAAGCAATTATAGAGTAAGAGTAATTATAAAGTTATTTGAAGGTAATGAACTTGATTCAATTACACATTACTGTGGTGATGTGTAATTGAATCAAGTCATTACCAAAGTAATGTGTAATCATATTATGTGATTGCAATACGTATAATATATTACGTATATCACTGGAAACTACATATTTGACACTTTTCCAGTTTGGAAATTAGCTAGAACTATAATTGGGCTATAATAAAACTATTATTATACTCTAAAGTAATCGTTGCGACGATAATACATACATATACATACGTACGAAGGTATATTTTACAGAATGCCAAGTACAATGTTAAAAGCAGATAATTTTAATAGTAAAATAATTCATTACTCTATAAATATAGTTGTTCTCTCAAAGATACTAATGAGAATATATAGTCTCTACTCTCTATTCTTTATGGACAATTTTACAAGTGAGTGAATTATACCTGACAAATATATATCGTGTATGCATGTATTATGCTGTTACCTGAATAGTTATTGGGAATATTTCGTACGGTAATGGGTAATCCCAACTATCCCAAATATAACGAGTTTAAACAAATAAAAAGCGTCAAGACATCCGGGTCAGTACCCAAGGGCTACATACAATATAATACATGCGAGAGAACATATTGTTAATGATATATCATCGCGAACTTTCATCAATTATGTAATATTACAAGTCTTTTCCTTGTACGATTATAATATGACCGAATGAACTGGTCAAGTATGGCGAGCTTCATAAAAACGAGTTATTATATTACCGCTTACAGCTTCTATAATTAAATTGATTTGGAATAATCTGTACAGCGATTTGAAAGTTGTTGTTGAATATTGAAACTAGTATCCGACATGTCTCGAGTAAGACGTTAATTTTAATGTTACATAGAGCAGGCAGCAGATGTTGTGATATAAAAGCTTGTGGTTGTCACTAATCGTAGAAAATATTATAATTAGGTTTTTCATTAGTTATCACACATAAACTGGGTTACAAAGTCTGCTGGCTGAAAATTAGTGGCAACCAGCTCAGCTTGTTTTCTGTACAACGTTTTAAACGGAATCGATTCTTAGACTAGATCCGAGATTTTACCAAAACTGATTCAAAAGGTACTGTAATTACGAACCATTTGCTTATGCCACTTCATTAATCCTCCGCCGTAGAGAATTTTCTTGCGATTATTCCCGCGGTGCTTGAACTGCTTCCCTCCCTGGTGTGAATCCCCTGTCCCGATGAATTTTGAAGAGGTATTGTTGAAGATAGGCAGGAACTAGCAATTCTCTCGATGGTTACTTACTTCGACGATTAAAATACGAGACGCCTGAAATCTGTCGAAAAAGTATTGAATACAATTTCACTTGTTTTCAACGAGCTTTGAAAATTGTCGATTATTTATTGCCGTCGTATAATATTGATCGAAATATTTCAAACTCACTCGTGTCCAATGTGCCTCCGTTGACGTCAGCCTTCCCGAGCCGCAAACCTCCTCGACTCGTGCCACACATGTTTACTCGACGAGACCGCGCAGGATACTGAATTTTGCCATATCGCGCACGACGTTCTTATACTACCCACGAGCGGAGTGGGGCGGGGCTGGGTGGGGGATGCTATTGTCGTAGGTCAGCTTACGTCATCTGCTAGGCAACTATAAAATTCAAATTGTACAAAATATCTGCGGGTTGCGTGTAATAAGGCTCACCCCCTATTATTCTGTTGTTAGCGATTAATTATAATCGAGGGTAAAGTAATCAAGTACTATTTGAAATTCCCCCGGTGCTTGGACTGCTTCCCTCCCTGGTGTGAATCCCCTGTCCCGATGAATTTTGAAGAGGTTTTGTTGAAGATAGGTAGGAACTAGTTTCCCTCGATGGTTACTTACTACGACGATTAAAATACGAGACGCCTGAAATCTGTCGGAAAAGTATTGAATACAATTTCACTTGTTTTCAACGAGCTTTGAAAATTGTCGATTATTTATTGCCGTCGTATAATATTGATCGAAATATTTCAAACTCACTCGTGTCCAATGTGCCTCCGTTGATGTCAGCCTTCCCGAGCCGCAAATCTCCTCGACTCGTGTCACCCATGTTCATTCGACGAGGCCGCGTTCGTCACTGAACCCTGGGACATTGCGCACGGCTGGTTTAATCTACCTCCGATCAGCGCGGGGTGGAGGACGTCATTGTCGCAGGTCAGTTTACGCCGATGGCGTCATTTGCTAGGCAACTATAGAACTCAAATTGCACAAAAGATCTGCGGGTTGCGTGTAATAAGGTGCATCAATTTCTCAGTCGTTCGATCAACGTTTAGCATTCCTCTTCGTCCTAAAGAAATAGAAACAAAAAAATAAAGTTTTAAATTTGAATTACCGTTGAATTTAGTCTAATAATATATTGGCAAAATGATTCGTGGGTTGGGTGTAATAAAGCGCATCATCTACCCCTCCAGGTGTTGGACGATGTTTTAGCAATTGGTTAGTCTGTCAATAATATTGAATAACACAAAAGTAATTTGAAACCTCATTTTTCTGCAGAATAATCTGGATCCATCACGTCGAGAACCACACAAGGTATTTTTATCTCAGAACGCCCTACGTGACTGCTAGAAATATCTTCACAATACTAGAAGAGGTAGGCTCTATAAAATTTCGCGTCGATTTTTCTGTTCTTTTATTTCTCATCTACGATCTGTGGCTACTATACTATATCCCTACCTAATACCTAGTCGGACGGCGAACCTGATAATTTCGCGCACATGTTTATCAGCCGCCTGACAGTCCGAGACTTGCGGTACCGCGATGTCCCTGAAATATCACCCTGTATACGTGCGTTGATTATCGATAAGAATATCGAGTAAACATATCCTAATGTAACGATACTCTAAACGGTGATACGAATTTTTTAATTTTTAATTTTTAAGTTTACTCCCATGAAAAACTAGCCTCGTCGATGAACTATTTTTCACAAAGAAACTGAAATTTTTCAAATTTCAGGTATTCCCGATTTCGTAACGTATCTATAGGTAAGAAGCGATATCTCCGCTCTCCGCGGACCGATTGTGCTGATTTCTGTTTCGACCGAAAACTCTTTTGAGACAACTTCGCAAAATAAATAATCGCCTTCCGGGATATGAGGAAACGTGTTTAAATACGATAGCGAAGATTCCAATACTACGTGACCACGCCTTGACGGGATAGATGACGTTTGAACTATTTTTTTTCTCAATATACCTACTGATACTTTTGTCGCGAGACTCTTGATAATTATAATCTCGACTGAGTATGATGATAATTATTGACTCATTCCTTTTTTTATAAAAAAAAAAGGAAAAAAAATATTACAATAAGTAGATATACCTACTTGCGATCACAAGGACGAAGTATTATTTCTATACCTACAGTTAGCTACACTTCAAAGCCGTATAATAGAATAATTTACAATTTTTAAATCCAATGTTAAACGAAGCTGGATAAAATTATATCGACGTTTTTTTTTTTAAGTATACTCAAATTTCAGTACAAGGTTTTTTTTTTTCATACATATAATCGTCGACTTGCTGTAAATAAATATTCGGTATCGAAGATTGAATTTTTCTTTTCATTTTCTACCAGTGACGGAATCAATTTAATTAACTATAAATGAGTGTTCATTTCTGTCTGCGATTAACTAACTCATACCGAAGACATAGATAAGATTATGATATATGACTGGGGCGAGTCGTACGATGTCAAAAACCAAACATAAGTATATTAGACTTATATGACAAATCGTGATTTCCATTACGGTGGGATTTATCGCTATGAATAATCGCAGTCTTATATACATATTTTTGTATTATCACGTACCAGTGATGGTATTCGTAAATTTGTAATTCCCGGAATAGTAATTATTTTTCTACTATTCCGTGGTATATCTATAATCGGTGAATTTATGTACTTTGAAAAAAAAAAAAAAAACAACAAAAAATTATCACACCTCGTACGCTGATAACGGGTTCAGCTTATCTTGGTCTCTCGGTCTCTCGAAAATAAGACATTTAGGTATAAACTGAATTCCAGTTTTTAAATGCAGGGAATACACGATAACCCGCGTATTATAAATCGGGGATTTTCTTGTGTGTTGAATTGTTAAAGTGATGAGGAAAAAAAACAATAAAAACTTTTGTTATGAACATAATAAACGCTTCAGAAATTTTAAATCTTATCCATTCGATTATTATATATGTAAGAAATGACCAATGCAATGAGTCACCAATTATCATCATATCTATGCGATGTTTAATCTTAAGAGTAATTAAAGTTTCATCTGTTTACTACAAATTTTTTCTCTCATCTTATCTGCAGCCTCAAACCATGATTCATAAGCTCTTCGATGATTCTAATGAAATTTTGTTAAATTGAAAATTCCTCAATGATTTTATGATTCGTTAATGTCTCGATATCTCATATATACAAGTTACGTATAATACTACACTCATCATACCCCGAATTCAGTGTTTTTATTAATCTATTTATACCACGTGTCGAAACTATTCAAGATAACTTCAAACTATATAGATATTGATCGATCGACATTTCTCAATCTACTCCAGCTATTTTTTTTTTAATTTTTTTCTTTGTTTTTCTTGTTTTTCATTCTCTTTACTTATTTTCAAACACCGGAAGTACAAAGGCAAAACAGGAAACCGCTCGGGATATCCGTACAGCCGTTTGTGATCGATTTATTGACCTTTCTAGTCCCCTCTTGTGTTTTATATATATATATAGAGAGAGAGAGAGAGAGAGAGAGAGAGATTTATTCATGACTACGTCCAGGCTATAATTTCCCACTAATAAAAAATCGATGCTTTTTCATCTAGTTGTACCATAATTAAGGAATTGATCCTCGGTCACACCTTGGCGGCGTCGCCTTCGGACTAAACACGTAACACATAACTTATAGCTATATGTAATTTACAGATAATCAATAGATTTCAGGTATTCGATTTGATAAACCATTATTATTATAATTTTTTTTTTTTCTTGTTTCATCGCAACAAATTTCATTTTTATTTATTTTTTTCAGAAATGGAATCGAATTCTAAGATCCTGGATTTTAAAAATCAGGTTTACCCAGACACCCCGGACTGGAAATTACCTGGAATTATACCGCCCAAGCTGTGGAGAGATCAAAGTACGAAAAATGTGTCATACAAGCAGAGAGATATGGGGACGTAGGTAGATATGGACGCGATATAATGAACGTTATCAGTATAGTTGTTATCGAAGTCAGTTCGATACATAGCTAAGATACACCCGGTTATTATGAAACAATGACGGTATAGATTACGATATATATAATCTATAGATTTTCATCCTCGTATGATTTCGAAAAGTCGTCCGATGACGTATAAATGATATTTCTTTGTATTTCTCGTAATTTTTTTTTTTCTCTTCGTTTTTATCACTTTGGATATGTTTTTTGTTTTTTTTTTTGCTGGTCAAAGAAACCGCTAGATGAAGTGAAATTTTTTTTTTTTACAACTGGCCGCGTAATAAATCGCAGAATCGGTAATCAGATATAGAAAAATTTCCGTGAATGTATATAATCGAAGGAGCTATAGAATACCCCGAAATATAGTATCTTACGATAAGAAATTTCACTGTAGCGAAATACTACGAATTTAAGAATTAGTCAATTAATAGAATATGACCACGATGACCAACTCTGATTCATCCATCTCAACACTCTCGAGATTTCTTATAATATGACACAGTCTTTATGCTTTGATAATATATCAATTGCGGATATGGGTATATGTATATGGGGTAATAGTATTAAAATATTTTTAAAAAATTCAGGAGAAAACCGATTTTATATATATTTAAATCGATGACTACATACATAACGTCATAAATTATTGATAGAATTTTGAAACTTTACTCTACTTGCCATGAAGTGAATGAATACATGAGCGAATTTCAAGTTTCGGAGATTTAGCCTTTTGGATCTTTAGCTTCGGGAATTTTGAAATGTTTTTTTTTTTTTTTAATCGGCTATTTAGACTTCCGGGAATATACTATTTCCAAAAACTGTAAATCGGTGATATTAACCCGGCAATAATGACATAAGTTTCTAAATTATCGCTTGCACTATAATAATTAAAGCTGTTTTATTACTAGAGTTAATTATTTGAATATTTCAACGACAACTAGTCGACTTTGATATGTAATCAAGTCCCATGGGCAACTCTTTATCTTTAGAAATGGAAAGCATTTCCGTAGTAAAAGCCACAGTTGATTAATATTAAAGTTCCGGATTCTGGAAGTCAGGTCTGAAGTCTCGACATGTTTTTAACCGGTCTTTTGTTTATAATTATTTATATAATTGGCCATGTATAATATAATATAATTTCATATAGTAATAAATTTAATAATGAATTAATTGTAATTTTACCGATCCGTCAAAGACATACAATTCCATATTTACGCCCACCACGCGTAGTATTCATCCCAGCTGACCAGACCATTTGCCCAATCGGTACCTATCGCGATAGTATAAGTTGGCTGGTAAAAATATAACATTATCTTCCGTGCCGCTCTAGCGCATCAGACATTACAAAAGCTGTAGTTATTCGCCGGCCGCCGCAGCCGCGGGAACCATATTATACCTGGTGAAGAGAGTGGTCAAAAATTGACTATATATATAGTGAATAAATAAATTAATTAATTAATTAATTAATTAATCAATAAAATATTAATAAAATTTGATAAAAATTTTACCTGTAGAGCGGCGAAGGAATTAAATTATTTAAATATTGTTATATACATATACGTACATATTTTTTTTTTTTTCTTTCTATTCTATGAAATTATTTTGATAAATTATTCGTGATCGTTAAATCAAAATCAGACATTGGAGAAGAAGAAGAAGAAGAAGTCGGACAGTTATTTCTAGCGCCTGATCTTTTCCTCATATACTACGGCCTTGACTCGAATCTACTCTACGTCTACGTCTACTCTGATTCTCCACCACTCAACTGAGCTTAAATCGCACCCTATATATCTATATCTATATATATATATATTTCTCTCTCTCTCTCTCTCTTTTTTCTACCCTAAAACACGCAGATTTATTAGCGACCCCGTTCCCGTTTTGCTCACGATCAGTATAGTGAAAAGAACCGAGCGAGGTGATGCCCGACTACAAGAACCTCGTGCGTGTCTGATAGTAGCGAATCATAAGTATTTTATATATACGTTATAGCCATTCTTATACGAGAAGTATTCTTTTAGCAAAATTAAACTAGAAAATATTTTTTAAAAAAATTAAATAAAACCTCTTCTGTGATGTTATAAAGTATCGAGTGTATTTTATAAAAGTGAGTTAAATCAGTTTCAGGTGATAATTAATAAAGATAAAATAATTATAATATCGACGAGCTGTTATCCAACTTCTTTATACTATATAAATTTTTGTATACATAAATAAATATAAATGATTGTGCAACGATGCCAATAATTTTTTTTATCATGATCTAAATATATATACGAGTTCACAGACATCTGACAACAGAATAATATATCGAAATTAATCAATGAATGTGATTTGTATAGGTACGTAAAATTGTATAAATAATAAAAATTAAAAATTAAAACAAAAGTGAAAGAAATTTTTTGATGAAAGTGAAAATACATATACATACAAGAATAATTCAATTCTCAGTCAGCTGTGTCAAGAGTTAAACACGGATCGCATGACGTCCCTATACCTGGACGAGTTGGTATATTTGAGGAGTTTGCGTGCTTGTAGGAAAAAAAAAAAAAATACACACACACACACACACAACAACAACAACAACCACAAGAACAACACCAACCAGGCAACTAGCCACGAAGGGACCACCGTGTTTAGCTGTGAAAGTGAACAGGAAATTTTGACCAGCTAGTAGAGAATAGAAACGTATAAAACTAGAGTAGAACCAGATAGTTGGATGGACAGAGAATAAAAGTGTAAAAAAAAAAAAAAAAAAGAGTACATTTAATCTTTTTTTTCTTCTCTCTCTCTCTCTCTCTCTATTTCTCTTTTCGTTTTATCTCTCGTTGTTTTCAAATTAACGACCAATTAATTTTGTTAATTCTGTGCGTAAGATAAGGAACAAAAAAAATCAAGTAGAAGACAAAAGAAAAGTTCAAAAGATTCTATATAGTTGTAATTATTCAATAATATAATATTAAATAAATTGTTATAAATTATATCGTCACAGGCGAGGGGGTAGCCAGTTTCAAGGTAATTTTATTGCGTGAGCCTGATAACGACACCGTAACGTCATACACACACACACACACACACATATATATATATGTATATATATAGATAGATGAATAGGAAATAAATAATTAAAAAACGGGGGTACAAAATAATTTAGGAAAAAATATTAGTAATAAAAAAAGAAAAGAAAAATTGTACTTTGAAGACCCGTTGTAAAAGGGTGATAAAAGGATATGAACGAAAATTTGAACACGAACGGACACAGCTACCTATGTCTAATCGCAATATACGCGATTCACGTGGTAGTATTCCACGTGCTTTCGCCACCGGAATTATCGCTCGTGGATGTAACACTTCCACCCGAATTACAGCCTATGACGAGATGGAGGATACAGGGGATTATCGAAAGGCCAAAGAACGTAAGTTCCTCGTCTATAGACGGTGGGATGTCACTTGATCATCAACGAAAAAATAACGATAGTTTGAATACGAACGATATTATCGGAGGAGTTGAAGCCACCCTGGGACAATTTCCCCATCAGGTAATTTGGTTTTTTCCTTTTCTTTTTCCTTTTCCTTTTTACATAGTTATCTCAAAGTTTGCTTATCGCTTTAAAAAAGATATGAAAATAGTATAAAAATTAGAATTGTTTTTTTTTTTTTCCTTTTTGTTATCAGATTATGTTACGCGATATCGACGTGTTATAATTAAACAGCTCGGGGAGTAGGCGTCGCGCGTAAGTTTTCTACTGGGATTAATGAGATGCGTAACATACATATGTACTTCATATACTATATGTCTGCGCAATGCAGATATCCGTGACATAAAAATCGAGTTTCTAATTGGAATAAAAAATGAAGAGAAAAGAAAGAAAGAAAGAAATTAATGATGTTATGTAAAATGGTAAAATTTTCGTCCGTTTAATTAAGGGTGAGAAAATTTTCGACCACCATTGTTAATGAGGGGAAAGTTTGAAAGCAAATTTAACTGAGTGGTTGCGGACTCGATGTATACTACCTATTATTAGTCACGAAACTGTAGTGGATAAATTATATCGAATCGATGAAGAGATCAATCAAATGTTATATCCTGCAGCTATTAAATATTCACAAGGTTATTTAGCATTAGGAAGTAATTTATTGACCTTTACGAAAGTTCATTTGCCTTCGTTGATTTTTATTCCATTCGCAGACTGTTTGTTTCACTTGCACGTCAGTTTTAAAGACCGTTCGGTTTAAAAACACGATATTATAATTTAAATACTGACGTAGTTTTTTAAATTGAACGCTTTGGTTATTATTTTATTTTTTGTTCCCCGGTATTTTTTCGTTTTACATTCACGAGAGAATATGATCATAATTATTTATGACAATGCGGTTATATAGTCGTACATGCATGTACATATATGTATATTATATAACAACCAGAGAACCACGTGCTGTGAGAAACGGCACGAAGTAATGTATACGTATGTCGTAAAAAAACGCACGCGAAATAATTCATTAAATGTAATTAAAACGCGTGTTTTTTTTTTCGTGTAGGAACAGAAAAAAAAAAAAGAAAAAATTAATTACACCCTGTTCTACGTGGTAATAGGTACATAATTTTTTTTCTTCAAACGTTCAATGTCTCATCATCTTAATTTTCTACCGCGTATACTATATTCACAAGCGTTAATTCATTATTATTTATTAAATAAGAAATTGCTGGATTAACGCCGATATAATATCCAATAAAGAAATTAAAAAAAAAAAAAAAAAACCGTCCAATTAAATTGTTTAGGAATTGTTTCATAATATCTATACAAACGTGTTCTTCAGTTATATAAAAATCTATCTAACAATAAGTGGGAATGATTTTGTAAATAGAAAACAAAAATATATTCATTACAGAAATTTATAAACTAATGGATTCCCTAATACAGTTTTATTATATTCAAGGTGAGAATTCCGATCATTCCTGTCAATGTTTTCTTTTCTTTTTTTTTTTTCTTTTATTACCATAGTCTAGACTCTAATGACACATTACCAATATTGGAAGAGATAGCCTGGTTCTGATTCATAATAAATAAATTTATCCATATTTATTTTTTTCCTTATTTTTTTCCTTATTTTTGTTATCTATCAGGTTTCTCTTCGACGATCACAAACCGGGGTGCATTTCTGCGGTGGTAATATCATTGACGATGAATGGATCGTTACTGCTGCACACTGTATGTACAGGTGGGTGGGGTTTTTTTAATTTTTTTTTTCATTTATTATACCATATATCCACTTTGGATAGTAATAAAAATATTTAAAAAAAATATCTGATTCAATTAATACTGTAATGATAAATTTTATCCGATACTATATTTCAGCAATGATAAACTCATATCAGAATCAACGATCAAGATTTACGCCGGGGATTTATTGCTCGATGAAACATCATCGACATCCCAGAGTAGGCGAGTGAGAAAGATCATAGTCCACGAAGAATTTAACATGAGGACTTTACAAAACGATATTGCACTCTTAAAGGTAAGGATAAATCACTTGTGTCAATTTTGCTGAGGAAGGTGTTGGAGTTCGGAATTTGATTTTTTATTTTTTAAAGGTCATTTCCCTCAAAATCTACATAGCCGGGATGAACTATCTTTTATTTTTGTCTTTACTTCCTGGGAAATAGACCGAAATCTGTAAATTTTTTATACCGTTGAAAAAAATAATTAAAATGAAAATAACTAATTTTTTTATTCACAGCTTCGGTCGAAGCTGATCTTAGACGATGTAACAGTTGCTGCAAAAGCTTTGAGAAATGAAACCGTAGCTGATGGAACACCGTGCCAAGTATCTGGCTGGGGAGTGACCCAATATGTGAGTTTCAAAACGTAAAAAAAAAATTCCAATTTATGAGATAGAATAGGAGAGAAAAAGCAAAAAATTAATTTTTTTAATTTTTTTTTTTCTATACTTCTACAAATTCTATTAGCTTATGAAATTCACGCGACGAAATATGATACAGATCGCTTAAACGAATGAACGTAATGAATTATTTCTAACCCTATTCGTGACGATCAGTCATTTGTCTGAAACCATTCGTTTACTAATATTTATCTATACTCTCACGTGACAAGTTACGATATCGATGTCGAAGCCTGTGATAATAAACCATGGGATTTGTCAGGTGCTCGACCGAGCCTTTCCACATGTTCGAAATCAATTGAAAGAAGAACCAAAAAAAAAAAAAAAACACACGACTTTAACTTTACCCTAAAAAAAAAACCTTTTTTTATTTATTTTATTTCATACCGATTTTATAGGGAACCACCGTATTGAACAACGAACTACTCTACATAGACGTACCAGTGATCAATAGAACTTTATGCAAGAAATTAATGGTCAATTATTCTGATATACCGCAAGTAATGATATGCGCTGGATACATCGAAGGTGGTTTTGATAGCTGTCAGGTAAGAATTCAGAAATTATTATATAGCATGTAGAGAGATCGATAAGTTAATGTTTGCTAGACGATAGGTATCTGTGCCATATCGTGTTTTATCGATGAGTTATACCTACTCGAGAAAACCATCTGATTAATTTTTTCTTTTTTTTTTTTTTTTTGATTCAACGTTAATTCTAGTTTAACACAAAATTAATTAAAAATTTTTATACAGGGTGATTCCGGGGGCGGATTGATCTGCGACGATTTACTCACGGGCCTTGTATCATGGGGTAAAGAGTGCGGACTTGCTAATTTACCAGGAATATATACAAACGTTAACGAATTCAAAAATTGGATACTAGAAACCATAGCTACAAATGCCTCGTGTCCTGTGGGTACTAAAAGCATAAGTCCTGGAGCTTGGGGTGTATTTTTTGGCTGTTTAGTGTTCCTCTTCACTTATACGGACCATGAAAAATTCGAAGTGGAAATGACCTAGGCTAGAATCTAGAATACGTGTTGTTTTTTTTTTTAAATTTTTTCTCAAATCACCAAAGTTACAATAAATTTGCAATAAAATCAGCAAAAATTATTATCTGTACATATTTAGTTCTGTGAACTGTTTATTTTTACGTTTTTACCAATATTTTTTTCGATGTGGATATATTATATTATCATATCGAGAAAATTTTCGTAAAATCTAAAATTATATACCGATAACTTATACGTAATAGTTTCTGAAATTTGATAATTCGGACTATTTACGCAATCTAGTCTCTTTGAACTAATAATATGACGTTATAATAAGTCGAGCCGCCAATGTATCAATCAATCAATCAATCAATCAATCAATCGATCAATGCTCGTTTGAATTGTAAACTAGCTAAGGATTTTCTAAACTTCCTGCAATTATATTCTGATATTGTTATTATTATTATTGTTATTATTATTTTTTTATTTCATTCTATTATTCCGATATAATTATATTTAAGGTGCGGAAAGATTTTTTTATGTAAATATTCGAGTTCCAAAAATGGAATAATAAAACAAATAAAAAACAAAGAATCGTAAAAATCTGTTGATTAATTCTCGAGATATCGTCAATGAAAAATGACACAAAAAAAAAATGCTGTTCTTTGAATAACTCGAAACCCATTAGACAGATAAAATCGAGAATCTAATCATTTCTAAGTTGTTAAAAAACCGGGTCGATTGTCGCAAAGAAGAATAAATTCCGATCATTATTTCTCGAGATATCAATGGAGGAAAAAATGATCCTACTATCAGCGTCCTTGGCGAAAAAGAACACTCGTGAAAAATTAAAAATCACGGTCATAGTTTCCTCTATAGTTTTTAATTAAATATAAAATATGGAAAAAGAAAAATACTGTTAAAAAATAGCGATGAGTTTTTTTTTTAGCTAGAAACCGCAAGGCCACTATCAAAGATAAAAATGAATTCCATAATAATAAATTTTCATCCATATAATATATTTATTTATTTTTAATTTTTTGATAAATATTAAACAGTAAATTCAAATGCTGTGAATACAAAATTGACGTGTATCATATGTCGTACACCTCGCGCAGTTCTGCAGCAGCCTGCATTGACATATTCTTTTCTATGAAGTGTAGAATATTTTTTATAACTGTAAATAAGTAGGTAATTAGGTTTTGTGCAGTGTATAGATACTGAGTAATGTATAACCGCGGTAATTATCTTATCGGAGTTTACAAGTGTGGCAAGTGAGATACTCGATGATAGGTATACGTATATATATGCGATATATCCGTAATGTCGTAAACGTACCTTCTTTATCGTAAACATCCATGAATAAACGTACGATTGAAAATCTACTCAGTTTTGCTATATGCTTCATAAACCGATTTGTAAAATCGACATCTTCGGGAGTGCAGAAATGACTTTCCAAACATCGGATTATAACGGCGAACATATTTCCATCCAATTTGTTACCGATCACTGCGAAAAACGACACACATGCATCGATTTTTTCTTTTTTTTTTATAAGAATAGTAAACTGCAGCAGATACTCAGAGATCTCTGACTATTGATTTTTTTTAAAGGTTTTATATCACCATACCAGTGTCTAGATCCTCGGGAGACAAAGATCTAAGGAGTTTAGCACGGAGTATCAAGTCTGTGTCATTTTTCAGCGATTCCCACATATGAAGAAACTCGTAAGGCGATTCGACGGAGTTAAAATTCTGAAATTTATCATCAAGTAGTTATCATTTCTTGGTATAAAAATAATTCCAAATCTCTTTGATTTCTCACCCCACAAACTTTTTGTAGTGTTATTTCTTCACCCCTGGGTCTAGAGATCGCAGAATCAATTTTTCTCTGCTCCTTAGCTACTAGGATTTTCGGTTTTATTTCTGTCTCAGATTTTCCTATCTGTTTAACTACAGTTTTTAATTTTTCATCACTTATCGCAAGTCGCGTATTTCCCTTCGTCCTGCAGCAAATTTCTGACTCTTTTCTCCTATTCGAATCGCGTTTAGATTTATCTTCAATTATCGGCAATTCTTCGATCACCAATTTCGTTCTTTCACTCGTATCGTCATCCACGTTTATTTTCACATCGGAAAAATAAGAATTCTGACTTTTACTCTGACTAAGAACCACCCTTCGTCTCGTCGTATTGTCTGATCCGTTCAACGACAGACAATAGCTGCTTTTATAATGCGGTGGTGGTTTTGGACTGCGAGAAAATCCCGGGGCTCTATCGCAGAAGCAAATTTCCAAGGGTCTATTTTTTTTCAAATCATTTTTACAGCCATCACCTCCACCTTTCACTTCCATCACATTGCTATTATCATCCGCCTCTTCGATTTTCATCCTAATAAACACAAATGAAAAGAAGAAGAAAATTTGCAGCGAGATGAAGTCTCCTTGAAATTGATGTAAAATAAAAAATAAAAAAAATTGTCAGACTATTATTACCTTACTTTCTTTGAATCGCATGGTTTTCGGAGTTTGTTAACAGCAGCTATTGCTATTTTATTGTTAGGTTCGAGCTGTAGAATTGTCTGATAATCAACCAGCGCCTGGATATTAAAAGACGAGAAATTTTACAGTATGAGAAAATAAATATATGTTGAAAATATTTAGGGAAATGGGAAACCGAGTTTGAGGCCTAAGGACTTTATGGGCAATC
The DNA here is from genome assembly GCA_914767705.2 of Tenthredo notha. Lineage (NCBI taxonomy): Eukaryota > Metazoa > Arthropoda > Insecta > Hymenoptera > Tenthredinidae > Tenthredo > Tenthredo notha. Next base: position 9,411,197 of record OU611916.1, read on the forward strand.
CTGCGAAACTCACGAGTCAAAATTACCTCGGATTTTTTTTCAAGATTTTCTAAAGCCAGTCCCCTTCGCATCAAGGCAATAACGTTATTATATTCGATACTAAGTACCGCGTTACAATCGTCAACGGAATCTTTATATCGCCGAAGTTTTATATCTGAAATAATTACAACAAGATATAGTCGCCGAAGCCTTAGCTGTAATAAAAAATTGAAAAGAAAAAAAAAATTTAATGGCAATAAAACACAAGTACGTCGAATGATAACGCGGAATAATTTATCGATAATAATAAATGGACAAAAAATAAACCCATCTGTTACTTGTTATTGCTCGATTGTTCCACGCGTTTACACTCGAATTAATTTTAATGCTGGAATTATAACGGGCTAAAGCTTCCTCGTAATCTCCGGCTCTGTAGGCTTCATTTCCAATATTTCTCTCCTGCTCTGCCATGACGGCTAATTCAGTCGCTGTCAATGTAACTGTAGAAATTTTTATTTTTTTCAATAATAATAATAATAATGATAATCCAAAGATTAGAAGAATCCTTAAAATTTAAATAAACTTGTACCAACGAATTATCGAACCTCACGTACGTTTATTCACCGCCGATTCTCTCGTGAGATTTTTCGCCCCTTCTAATTTCTCCCTATTTATTTTCTGCGCGTTTTTAACGAACGCACGATTTCTCTCGTCTTGTAAATCTATACGGTCCAATTCGGCATCGGCGTCGAATTTATCCCAGCCCGAATAATCGCATGAAGCAATAGACTTCTGTTTAGATATTTTGTTCCTCGATTCGTTGATTAATCTCTGAAAATCATTTTCAAAAAGCTCTAAATCTCGTTATGAATTAATCAAACGATTTGAATAATCGGTCATCATAATTTCACCTTCGTTTTAGGCACTTGGCGAATTTCCGGTTGCAAAATCTCCGAGGTTAAACCACCACCCATCGCCTTACCCTCCTCCAGGTCCTTTTCTCTAACCTGCATCTCGCTCATCCATTTAGCGATATCTTCGTCAATTATTTTTCGCTCATCTGGTTCCAGCATCGCACGAGTTATCACCGGCTCTTCGACTCTGAGGACTTTGCTCTTCGGACTCAATTTCTCGAGACATTTTTCGGCGTGGCTTATAAGCTCTGGGAATATTCCCTCTTCCCCTGATCTATCGTCATTCAAAATTTTATTTAAGACCGTATATTTTTATTTAGGATTTATTTTTACCTGAGAATTAAAACTATGTGTTCTAACTCCTTAACGCTCGAAGACTCGGTCACGTATTCGTAGGATAGGTGTTCCACCGGAATATCGTATTTACGTAAAAGAGGTAATTTTTCTTGTGGTTTAACAACGGTCACAAGATCAACCTCCTCGTTTCCCATACTTTTGGAAATTAATCACAACCTCAATTCCACGAAAATTGAATAGAAAAGCACAATTTTTGTTTCTTTTTTTCGTTCGTCTATCAAATTTCTGTGGAAAATATACCTTTGATTACAAACGTTTCCACGGTTACCCTACAGTCACCGTTCTTTGAACTAAATATTCGAAAACACACATTCACGAACGTTTGTTCGATAATCCTATCTCCAAACCCATTTAATTATTAATTTGCATAATTCTTTGGGGATTAAAATTGATCAAATAAAAAATTTCAAAAATCACTACGATTCGGCGCTAATCATTTTTTACAAGTAATTAATAAATTTAACGAATCTGAGAATTCGTACTGATCCCTGCATCGACTGTTTGCGGCAAAGTTAGTTCCGAGTTTATCCATCGTAAAGGCGTAAAGGCTGAGATGGCATTACGTCATTTACCCATTGATGGCGTCATTTATCGAATGTAGGTATAAGAATGGATTATGTATTGCATAAGACAAGGTGAGATGTGTAAAAAAAAAAATAGAATCTCGGATAATTCGATTGTGAAGATCGAGAAAATGATGAAATAAAAAAAATCGGTCCATTTAAAATTTCTGTTTTTTTAAATCCTTGAAGGATGACGTTACTTTCTCTACTACTATGTCTCGCCATCTAATAGAATATACTTGTACTATATAATTATTGATTTCACGAAGAGAAGAGTATGACGGGTTACAGTCGATCAGGCGCATCCCTGCACCGCTAATTTTCGAAGTTAGTCCGTGGGATTTTTTTCTCTCTTCTTCTTTGGTCTAAGATATGATAATTGATCGAAATTTATATCGATTAGATAATACCAAAAATTTGAATAAGGTTTGATTTTTACAGTTGTATTCGATTCGACTTGAATTTATTAATCGATGACTATAGAGATGTAGAAATTAGTTTATTGTTAGAATAAGAAGAAGAATAAGAAGAAGAAGAAGAAGAAGAAGAAATAAAAGTCCAACTGTGGAAAGAAACTTCGGGTTGATTAGCTCCGACTTTCATCTCATCGTATTGCTACTGCCTGATCGTTTTCCCATTTATTCAAGCGCACGTAATGCGTCCGGGCAGCAGCAGTAGTAGCAGCAGCAGCCGGTCCATACCAGATAACCAATCGCAAATATAAGTTTCACGTTCTTAAAGGTGAAGTAACGAGATTTAAAAGCTCTATGTATAACGAGGGTTACGCTATTTTATATATCCTGCGGGATATAATAACAGTTTCGTACGTCTTTAACACCGTCGCGCAGATTATTCATTTGAAAGAGGAAAGAAGAAAATAAAAGAGACGTCGAAATGTGAGGCTAATCAAATTCGTTGAATTTCAACGTATATAGAATAATTAAGGACCTTTCCAAAGGTCAAGACCGTCGGAAATTCGTCCCTTTATAATTTCATTAGAATATTAAATTATCGATGAATTTTAGGTAAGACGTATGTAAGTGTAAAGTGAGCGAAAATGAAGCGTCCGAAATCTAGGAGCAGGACTATCCAATTTCTTCGTCTCGATCATCCCTTACCGCGAGAAAAAAAAAATACTAGTTTACGATTGAACAATTTTTCTTAGTAAATTATCAGGAAAGTAAAGTAAAAATGTTTTTTTTTTCACTCATCTTTTTTCTCCTTTCTCTACCCTATACACATTCGTGAATATATTTCAAGCACTTAATCGAGGGATGTTATTCTTAATTATTAATCAAAGAGTTAAGTGATATTTTTCAGCCCTTTATGACAAAAAAAGAAAAAGGAAAAAAAAAGCATATTTTATTCATGGTGGCGAAGAGTGGTTTAAATAAATATGAAAAAAAAAGAATAAAAGAATAAAAAAGGTAGGTGCAGGGTAAATACGTGTGTAGGAGTAGGGTGCAGGGAGGGTACACTATGTAGATCTATATAACCTTCTCCTGTATCTACAGAGTGTCCAATTATATTATCGCGAGATCCAGTATCTTATTAAAGGAGCTGGTTTACCAGACTCTACTAGGATCCAGAATATGCATAACGAATAGGACCCGGACGCGTCGTAAACATTGTCCAATTACCTACATAGACCGCATCATAATTTACCTTATCAAATTTCTTTGATAAATCTTTACCTTGTATGTATATAGAAAAAGAAAAGTAAAGGGAAGAAAAAAAATTCAAAAAAAAAAAAAAAAGGAGGAATCGTATAGAGAAACTATTTTTCTCTCTTTGTTTTTACGATGATAAAATTAACGAGCGAATATATAAATTCTTTGAATAAAGTAAAGCAAGAACTTTTATACGCGCAATTAGTTATCGCAATTTAATTAGTATATACCTAGAATCACGTCACATCTATGTACCTACATACATATATACTTGTATGTAAAATATATATTATTATACATATTTTTCAAAATATCTTAAGAATATTGGAAAAAAAATTTCATTCAAGCCGTACAAATTGTATATAAATAAAAGAGAGAAAAAAAAAAAATTCAATTACGGCGGTTCGGTTCGAAGAATTTAATTTTATCTTATACAGATATTATATACTTTTGTGTACATACATACATATATATATATTATTTATGTGTATAAAATATTACATGTTAAAATATTCGAAATAAATAAAATATCCGAATAAACGAGTGAAATAAATAGAAGCACTAAGAAACTCTTTCGAGAAAAATTCGCAAAGGTCGGTAAAATATTTGCGTTACGTTTGCTACGCCTTCGTCATCATCCTTAAATGAAAAAAAAATAAAATAAGAAAAAAAAACAGGAAAATTTCCTCGCTAATGAGAAATGAAAGAAGAAAAAATATAGATATATATAGGTAAGTGTATAACGAACCGAGATATTCAATTGAGATAAAGCGAGGCCCTGCAAAATAGTCGATTGGTTTCTTTTTAAATTAGTTTTAAATCGAAATATGAAGGCAGTTAAGAATATTAAGAATAAAAAATAAAAAATAAAAATCAGAATTACCAAATTTGTTTTTTACTTCGATAAAAAAAAAATATCACCCATCCAACCAACCAACCAACTATCGATTTTTTACCTCTATAATAATAATACTACAACTATTTCTAGATGACAGAATACCAATATTGTTTCTTGAATGACGTATGCGATTCTATGCTCATTTATTATGCAACCAAAGTAGTTTACTTGCAATTTATAACTTTTATATAATGTATAAATTGTTTGACCGTTTTTTTGCGTAAATTGGGCGTAAATTTAATCGGCGAAAATAATTTGCGAAAAAAAAAATAAAAAAAATTTGATGAGGGAAAAAAGAACTTATCTTGGAGTGTCTTTGATCCGAATTTATATAGTCCATATATATTATATATATATATATATCTTATCGCAATAACATTGATACTGCGAAAATTTATTAGAGGTATGATTTCTCGACACTTCTTTTATGTTATAGGTGGATATATTCCCTGCCCGGTTTATTACTACCCCGTACCCTTAGCTACCCTACCCCCCTAGAATTCAGTGTATATGTGTCAGGAGCATTTTTCACGAAATGAAATATACGATTTTCGTATGAAAGAGTAATATACCCGTTTCTTGCTCGCTGATTTTTTCTTTTTCCATTTCCATTTAGAATGCGTCTTATTTTTTCCTACTTATTCTTCACCTTCTTCATTTTCTTCTTATTACGTTTGAAATATAATTCCAGAGGTTTTTATCATACCTTTTACCTTTGAGCATAGAACTAATTTATAAATGATATATTCGCAATCATACAAATGTACATATTATAAGAAAAGATTAAAGCAGGTGTAATTCCATTTACTATCAGATACCTGTAGATCCTACTCCTGATACAAATGAGAGTTGAAAGAACGCTAGAATTGATGAAAAAAAAAAAAAAAAAACTGTTAAAAACGAAGGAGAGTAAGATAAGAAGAATTCGTTATAAGTCAGTCACGTAATGTCTTGCGGCACAGAGTATTGCCAAACGTGAGAAGAACTACAAGGATTCTATCCTGTATATATTGCTACTGTATATACAGCGTGAGGTTTCTTTAACTAAACGATATTGATAACATGTAAGAAATTTCAATTTTATACGTGTTTATATGTATATGAATAATCGACTGTATATTAAATTTTTGATAAATTTGACGGACAGAAAAAAAAAAAAAAAAAACGAAAATGTTGAAATTCCGAGATCAAGGCAAACGTACTACTCTAATTTATTATTCATAAAAATTGAGTGACAGATATTCGTCGCTGTTATATAATTTATGTAAATATATCACCCCATACACAGAGGAGTATACGTTGGGGTAGTTTTAGAAAAAGAAAAATAAAAAATAAAATAATTGCGTAGGTAGAGTTTATATAATAATTGACGAAGAAGTAAAGAAAGAAAGAAAGAAGAAAAAAAAAAAAAAAATACGAAAAGAGACAAGAAAAAATAAAAGAAGAGAAGAGGAGAAAATAAAAAAAAAAGTATCCCGAAGGAAACAGCAACTGAATTTGTTTGGTCGTTCAGCGGTTGAAGAAGCCCGTCTCAAGTAAATTTATTCGACTCTCGTAATTTAAATAATATAAAAAAAAAAATGAAAAAAAATGAAAAAAATAAGAAGGAAGAGTCAGAGAGAGAGAGCGAGAGAAGAAGAAAATGTCAACGGAGCTTTTTTCAACAAAAATAACAAAAGGATCGGCATTTCCTTATCAATGGTTTAAAAATTAAATTTAATTAAATTTTGAAACTTCATTCGAAAGAAAATAGATCGAATTTAAAACAATTTTTGATTATTAATAATTGTTATATTATTTTTTATATTTTTATTTTATTCGAACAAATTTTGGAAACGTTAATCAGTCCGTGAGGGTCTTTGGATTCTCTTCTGTCGTTTCTCCGAAACCTGAACAGATCCTTCTTCTCTCGAGGCGGCAGAACACCCCGCGTAAGAGAGATAAGTTATCCTAATTGAATCAGAATCTGCATACGACAGAGCTTTCTCTCGAGGTGATTTTATCTCTGACTATAGATATACAGGTATATATATAGGGTCAACCCACGCATATTAAAGATGACGTTACAGAACGCTGTGACAAACCCTATATCGACAACCGGGTGAAATTAAAATCGAAGGGTTTATTGAAAGAAGTGAAAAGATTTTGTAAAAAAAAAAAAAAAATATTACCAATATCCTAAATTGAGAAAACCGTTTGATTAAATGAGAGAGAAAAAAAAAAGAAAATACGATTTTCTACCAGTCATATAAATACTTAGAAAAATTTACAACCCCAATGAAAGATTGACACGGGAATTTTTTTTTTTTTGTTTTTTCTTTCCCCAACCCGGCCTGGAGATATTTTCGCCTTTTTACATTTCTCTTATTTTTTTCTTCACCTTCTCATCCCCCTAGGCACCAGTAGGAATTAAATTATCTGAACCATGAAATGATCGCGTTAAATCGACATTATTTTTTTCCTCAATCTTTTTAAAACAGTTTTTTTTTTAGTACATTACGTATACTATATTTAACTATGTGGTAATATTTATATGTATATAAATGTGTGTGTGTGTACAGTTTCCGATTTCTGACATCCTATATTTACGTCATGAGACTAAAATCTCATTCTGGAATCCGGTTTCATTTGGCAAACTTTTAGCTGAAGGGTATATACTATATATATATATAAAGGTATAGATATAATATATAATCATATACATACATAGATATATAGATAAAAGATACAGAATAAGAGCTGATGGTCCTTCGTGTGTGTGTATGTGTGTCCCGGTGGTACCGGACATCGTAAAAGTAACCATGGCAACTCGTAGCTCCTTGACGTCACCTTTTATACATCTCTTATTCTTATCCTTCTCCTTATTCCCTGTTTTTTTTTTTTTCTTTTTCACATTTTCTTCTCTCTCTCTCGCTTCTAATTCTCTTCTCTCCATAACCGTTAAATTGTCATTAAAATTAATGCTCGGATGTTGTAACACGTCCTTGATAGGTACTTATTTTATCACATTAACGAATATATCGTTCTCACATTTACCCGCAATAATATTTTCACAATTTTTATACAGAAAAAAAATAAAAATAAAAGTATACACATTAGGATATATATGTACAACTTTTTTTTTTTTTCTTATTCTTTTCTTCTTGCTAAAAACCCCATCAGATAATTTACAAATTTACAAACTTTTTCTTATCTTATAAAATCGCCTCATGTTTAATCAGATTTTTTAATCTGTGGTTTCTTTGATGATAGGGTGCAGATATACAGGGTGTAGATATACAGGGGTATTTAACATTGAGGAAGTGATATTTCGAGGGTGAATTACCCGTGAAAATCTAGTTCTAAGATCTTTCATATTTGACCCAAGAATTTTTCGCGAATAAAATTTAGTCTTAGAATATCGGAAGGTATCTAATCATAAGAATATGAATCAACCTGTATAATCATACGTCGTTTAATATACTTTAAAATTGATACGTCCGACGTTAATTTAATTTGATATACGAAAACTAACACCAATTATCGATTATTCATAACTCGTACCTATCTAGACGGGTGGAAGAAGAAGAAAAAAAGAAAAAAAAAAAAAAATAAGGTGTAGAAATTCAACCCTCGATACATATATAGTATATAGCTGATTATATACATATAGTGATACCTGAAAAAGCTATACCTCATTATAGGTATAATGATAGAAATGAATAGGATTTAGGTTTGGGCAAAAAGGCCATAGGGTGACATTATTTTAACTGTGGCTAATTCCTTCTCATCCTTCGATCCATCTCGTCCCTCGTCACCCCCTTATAACGCAGTTTGCGATAATTAGGAAAGATATCGGGCGTTAATTAACTTTTTTTTTTTTCTTCTTTTTTTCTCTTCTCCTCTCTCTTTTTTTTTGTTTTATATCAACTTCAAAGAACTAATTAACAAATTTTGTGTATATTCATTTCTATTTCCTTTCACCCGTATAACTTTCACACTTTCAAATATTAACGCGTTATACACCTTCATTAAAGAATATATAATTATTATTTGAAGACAAATTGGTTTTTTTTTTTTCTTTTCCTCTTCTATTTTGGATCCTTAGATAATTTCTCAGATCTGTTAACGGACATCATCAAGATATATCTTCTGTTATCTCATAAAAATGAAAACTACGTTGAATAATATAATTGAAATATAAACGGTATCACCGGTTGCTCGATTATGGGATACATATGGGTATATATGGTATAACTATATACTGTTCGTAGCTATACGCGTTTAGATTCCGAGTCCAGCATCACCGTAAGGTTTGTCGAGTAGTAGCTAGTAAAAGGGGGGGTTTGGGGTTGAGGATTGAGGGTTTGGGGTTTGGGGTTTGGGGTTGGTGTACTGAGTGTTGAAGTTGGGGGTGAAACATCCCACCCTACCTTACCCCATACCGACGCCACAACACCCACGGAAACCCCCGTCGAAAGCCACGCCCCCACCCCCCGTGTCTATATAAGGGTGAATTGGACTGGCGCGCGTCACTCGCAACTCTGGCATCAACCCGCCAACGAGTCAAAGAATTAACAAAAATAAAAAATAAATTACTGACAAAGAGAGAAAAAGAAAAAGAGACAGAGAGAGAGACAGACAGAGAAAAAGAGAAAAAGGCATAAGATTGAAGATAAAGATAAAGATAAGGATAGGGATAAACACGTAGAGGCAGATAAAAGAAAGAAAAAAAAACAGGGAGAGACAGAGAGAGGAGGACGTAGATAGAGGGTTGATATACAGATATATATATATATATCGAACGCTGATATACATAGAGATATTCAAATATCTTCAAAGAAACTTAGAGTATACTTATATGTGTGCGTTTATATAGAAAAAGAGAGGGAAAGAGGGAAAGAGAGAAAATTAGGATAGAATATTGAGTAAAGAGGTAAAAAGAGAAAGAGAGAGTGTGACGGGTAAAGATAAGGTGTTTGTTGGTTCATTCATCTTTGATAACAAGAAATAAAGAAAAGAAAAAAAAAAACAGTTATTAAAAGAAACTCAAAAATCAAAAAACAAAAAGCTACCCCGAGGAAAAAAAATAAAGAAAAATAAAGAAAACGGTAAAGTAGTAGTGCGCGAGAAATATAATCGTCTATATATTTATTAGTATATAGAAAACTGTTTCGTAATAAAAGAAGAAATTTAAATCACAAGATGAAGACCAGCTTGTTAGCACTTGCTTGCGTACTTTTTATCCTGTTAGTTGATTGTGGCTATGCAAATCCTTACTTCGACGATGGTGAGTCTATATAATTACACACATGTACATATACGTATTTTTTTTTTTTTTGTTTTTCTATTATTTATATGTTTATTCGTTGTTGTATTGATATATTGGTATAATTTACTATATAATTTCTGTACAATTATTTTCTTATTTTTTAATTTTTAATTCCGTCAAATTTAAAAATTCTATATTTTACTCAATCAATGAGATATATGAATTTCTTTATTATTTTATAACCAGTGTTAAAATGACGAATTTTATTCGAGTCAAAGAATAAATAAATTCATCAACAAAAATTGCTGAAAAACCGCGTGACGTTGAATACGAATGTGTAAAATTGAACATACACTGCACAGTGTAAGATAAGATAATCTTTTCATTTGATATACATATATATATGCTAATTATTTAGGCAAAGGGTACAGCGTGAATTCAAATTTACTATTTTTTTTTCATGTTATTTTCTCGTTTGGTAATACCTACTATTGCAATTTGTAGCGATTTTATATGTATAGTACAGAAACCCAGAATCTAAAATCTAATATAGGTAAAAGCTAAAACCTAAAACGCTAAAACCGCAACGATTATACCGAAGCCTAAGTAAACTCTACTATATAGACGATGGGGGGGGAGTATATGAATGGGGTAGCAAACATGTATGTGGTATTGCTGACCTTTGTCGTTTACCCCTTTCAAGGAATTCTAATTCTAATTATATTTGTAGAAAATTTTCATTATAATTATATTCAAACAAAGATTTTAATTATATTTAATTTTATTTATTATAGAAGACGTTCAACAAATTGCAGAAGACGAGGGACTAGCTGAACTCGATTATTCTGACAATGCGTTGGACCGTTTGCTTCACGCGCCTCAACAGAAGTGAGTATATAGAAAATTTATCTTAACACCGTTATACCCCGATTCAGAGAAAAAGGAAGAAAATTTGAAAATAAGAAGAAGAAAAAACAAAAAAAATTTCAAATTATCTCAAAATTGAATGAAATTTGGTATCAAAAGAATTTTAATTATTTTCTCCTCCTTCACTTTCTCGTTTCTCGAAAAATAATTATCGTCAAACTTTTTTGCAATTTATTTTTTTTGTTTATCTCATTTTTCTTTCTGTATAAATTTTCTTAGACGCTCTTGCGTGCGTCGTGGCGGGAATTGTGATCACCGACGAAATGATTGCTGCTACAATTCAAGCTGTCGATGTAACCTATGGGGTTCAAATTGTCGCTGTCAACGGGTGGGCCTGTTCCAAAAATGGGGATAAGCCTGATTTTTGATTATATAAAGAACAAGAAAAAAAAAAAAAAATTAAAAAACACAACAAAAAAACGGAATATCTACCTATTCCTCGACTACGGTTCGCGAGAAAATTATCATTAATTATTATTACGATGAATATTATTTGATTATCATTACCTCAAGAGTCACAAAATTAATAAATTAATCAATCAATTAATTAATTAATTAATAACCTGCTACTACTCGCGTACCGCCAGACCGTAGATAGGATATATCATATTAATGAATAACGAGTATATGGTGTATATGTGTAATACTTTTAGAATCGTTGTGTCCTCCTCCATAATTATTACATATATGAATATAAATATATGATATATTATACATGTGAGCCGTAAAGTGTCGAATTTATCTTGTATAAGGTCAATTTTCAAACTTATCTAATAGATATTTATTTATTTATTATAAAGATTCGCAGTAATTATTATTATTAATCATATCACATATAATTAAATCGACATTTAACGGCAATTTCTATATATTGAACATCAAGTCTGATATCGCTATTATATTTTCATTTCAATTTCGATTTTATAGATCGACAATATTAAGTCGATGAAAATTTTTTGCACAAATTTTTCTTTATCACATACGGATTAGTTTTCTTTCTTTTGTATTTTGAATGAAAACTGTTTTTGTTTTTCATGATATAGTTCGATATGAAAATTAAGAGTTTCATTAAATTTCTGTAAATCTATTGATAGTCAAATTTTGGAAAAAAAAATAAGTGATACGCAACTGTTAGTTTTTTTTTTTCTCTCGTTTTTTCTTATAACTTTTCGCAAGATTCGGCATATATATTATATTGTAAGACGCGCAAATAACGACCCGCACGTGTCAAACATATCCCATAGAGATAAAAAAAAAAAACGGAAAAAAATAAAATAAAATAAAATAAAATAAAAATTCTATACGTGTAACACCTGTGCGTCCGTAATACATTATTACAGACCTATCTGCAGCTTGGATCCTATATATTAACTGCTTACGATTATTTTGAAAGAATATAATATTATATTATATATACATATATACATACATACACGTAAATTTAGGGATATATAGCACATAATATATATTTTAATAAAAACAGAAGACAAAGATGCAGGCGATAAAGAAGAAGAATAAAAAAAAAGCAAAAGAAAATTAATAAAATCTTTGAATATTTTAATTTTTGTTTATTTCGAAAATATTAATAGTATTGCAGTAAAAATAGAGAAGTGAAAAAAAAAATGCTAAAATAATAGAAGAAGAAGAAGAAGAAGAAGAAGTAGATTGTTTCATAAATTATAGAGCTGCATTCTGATTGGGGATAACTCCAGCCATATCCTCCAATTAGATTGTCATGTCTCTTTATCCAAGTATATATATGAATTAATTAAGACCAGAATAGAATGAAAGAAGAATTTGCTGAGATACGGTTAAGCGAGATAAAAGAAAGAAAGAAAGAAAGAAAGAAAAGAAAAAGAAAAAAAAACCTATCAAGATCATTTATTATCATTATTATGATTAATTTTTTATAACAAAATGATTACAGAATTTGAAAAACAGCATTGAAAAATTTATGAAAAAAAAACCATACTATATATTATACCTACTACGTACGCTATACGTAATATAATAAATATCTGAATCTATACATTATATATTATATTATGAATGTAATAATATGTACACGTATTATAATAACTCTCTAACGATGGATCTTGAATGTACCTATGTACGTGTAACAAATGTATAATTATGAAAATATATATGTGTATATATATATTTATTTATATATATACACGTAATACACATAAACATATATGTAGTTAACCTAATAAAGAAAAATGTAATCAAAATTATCTGGTTTAATCTTTTTTCTTTTTTTTTTTTTTTGTAGTTTAGCAATATTTTTTATTTTTTATTATTATTATTATTATTTTACCCCGTTACAGCCGATCTTCGATTTATCAAAAAAAAAGAATTGAATACATCAATCAATTTTCACGATAAAGATCATAATATGAATCATTTGCTTGAAAATCATTAATTTATTTCTGTACGATTTTTCATTACCGAGTTATTACTCAATCTTTTTTAAACTTTTCGTATAACACCAAATAGAAGCTAATTACTCGTAGTACTATACCTATACATACCCTATGTAACGCGAGTTAAATTACTTTATTAAATCTGTTTATATAACTTGGTATAAAATTAGAATTTCAAAATTATAAATTATAAATTTTAAATTCGTATGAAAATTCATTTTCTCTAAATCTCTCTCTCTCCCTCTCTTTCTCTCTCTCTCTCTCTCTTTTGGATAAAATATTATTTCTTTATGCAGTTAAACTTTTTCACCATCTCTCTGTATTATTATTCTCCATAAGCTTTGTACAGTTACAAGGGTATGAGATATATATATAGAATAGTTTGAAAAGTATAAGGAGCACCTAGAGACAGATGATAATAAGTATATGTATATATATACATATATCAGACATCTATATACTATGTATAATGGAGTTTATAATTATTTTGCTAAAGTTTGGAAAACTTAATTAACATGATAACGAGTTTTGACGATCAATTATGTATACGGTACGAGTTTGATCTCGATAAAAAATGATATATTTAATACCTTTCGAATAAAATCATCTAACATACATAAAAGCCTCATTCAGTTTCAACCCCGTTTTATATATATATATAATATATATATTCTTAGGGATGGAATTCCCCATGAAAATCTTAGACCCTGAGACTAAATTTCTTTAGGCTGTATCACAATAATAAATTCTACGATTTGTCGACCAAGATCCTTACACGTAACTCTATATACAGTGATAAAGATGGATGAAATTTATTTATTATAACATGAAGGTGAAGAAAAAAAAAAAAAAAAAGAAAGCAAAAAAAAATCAGCGAAAGATTATGAGGTCACAATATCTCGCGATAAACATGATAGAGTATTGCTGGCTCAAGTCCCTGTCTCATACCTTTATCCAGTGACAAGATAAGAGCTTAATCCTTGAGGTCCTGCAAAGAGCACAATGCTGTCACATACCTATTCTTCGTAGAAAATCCCTTACTAGATTATAGTCGCGGTTGGTAGTCTTTATATATATATATATATATATATATAATATACTACAGTATATAGTGTAATATGTATATAAATATATACACATATGGTCTCTGCCCTGTGTATTTACCCATTGAGACTGAATAGAGGATTTTCGCGAATCTAATGATCGCATTTTTCTGCATTATAGATATAAATCGTTTTTTTTTTCTTTTTCCTTACATAGGTGCAGTAGATTATACGTCAAATTAGGTAAAGAAGGAAATTCTTCTGATTATTATATATCGCATTTTTTTATTAAGACGTGTCATATATGAAACTTGACCTATGTGTGGATTACATTTTTTCTTTTTTTAATAAATGAACAGTCTTAACACAGAAAATTATGTCAGAAGAATAGATACGGAGAAGACTTAGGTATAAACGTATAACGTATACTATACGCGTTTACTACAACTTTCTCGATGGCGATCGTCCAACCAGGTTAGGGTTAACAAAGTTAACCCCGAGCTTCGACCTAAGTAGTGCGATATTCTTGCAGACTATACAAGGTATGCGTCACATATAAACATATGTGTATATATATATATGTATAAATTAACGTTTCAGAGAAAAAAAAAATCACCTTTTTATAATTAAGATATTACTTAAATCAGAAAAAAAGATGAGAATAATTTCTGTGCATATAGGTATAGTGATATATATATATAATATTGTTATCATTATCATTATATTGTTGTTATCAATTATTATTAGAATTATAATTGACGAACGTATAATATATTGGAGTAATTGACCAAACGATTCAAATCGCATTGTTCGCCTGTGTATAGGTCAATTGCTTCACCAGGTTAACGTATATATTATGTGATCTTATAACGTAATATACGTTTAACTTGTCACCGTATTTAGAGAGACCTAGTTTTTTCTCTTTGTTTTTTTTTTTCTATTTTTTTTTAACAAATGTAATTAGAAGAATATTGTTCAACGAGAACGTGATAGGAATTTTTTATTTATCACCAAATATTTGATGAATGAAGTAATATGTATACTATTATAAATGCTCGGTGAAAAAAGGAAAAAACGTAAAAAAAGGTTTCACAAAGGTATTCAAAAACCTTTGAAAATGTAAAACGTGAAAATGTAAAACGATCATAAAAAATACATAAATCCGTATACTCGTGAGGGTTATTTATTTTCCTTTATATAATCCTGTTCATCGTTTAATCCTTGACCCTTGACCACAAGCGATCTTATATTCCTCATCTCATCATCTCTATCCTCTATTCCTCTCGATCGGTGGTAATACTTTTTACAGGACTAACTATGTGTCGTTGAACTTTCGATCAGTCTGACATAATGTGGTAATATGATTTTCTTAATTTTCATTGTATAATAATGAGAAAATGACTAAACAAAAAAAAAATAAAAGTATATGTAGGTAGAAAATTCTTGTTTCTTTATTTTTCTTTCGATCTTTCTTCTCCTTTTTTCTTTTTTTTTTTTTTTCTTCTTCGCGGGTGATTCGAGAATATAAAAATCGCGACGCGTCGCAAGCGATTGACCCCCAAGAGATAACGGACCTCTCGGTATAAATACGAGTAACGATGCCTGTCACAAGGCTAGCTAGGTAACGGCGGTATTTCCAATGCAATGCAATGCAATGCAATGCAATGAATGCCTTAGCTAGTACCAAACTGTACTGTACTGTACTCAGTACTGTATACTGTGCTACACACGCTCGCTCCGAGAGAATCATGAATATTAAACACAGGTGGTGCGCACCACATAGCGTATAGTATGTTATATCTTGTAGACAGCGATATGGCATAACGCCGAACATTGTACAAAACTCGCAATATATTCAGCGTATCTTTTTGTTATCATAGCTTAAAGAACAAAACGAAGAAAAAAAAAGGGAAAAGGGAAAGGAAAAGAAAGAATGTTATAAGATAAATTAATCAGAAGATGGTTAAAATTTCGTTTGCCAATACTACTACATATGGCTAATAACATTTCGCGAGCTGCAAGAGCCGCACCTATAACATATACCTATATACGTGTCCGTCTTCGCCCGTCTACTACTACTTCTTCTTCTTCTTCTTCTTCTACTTGAATTTTTATATCGTGACTCTCGTGCGTTCTCTTCTTTTATATTAGTTAGTTAGTTTGGTATAGTAAGGTAGTAGGTAGAGAGGGTTTTGGTAAGGTAAGGTAAGGTAAGGTAAGGTAAGGTACGTTACGTTACGTTACGTTACGTTAGCTCGACTCTTTTCTCGCGACTCAAGGTGAGGAGGAAGAGGTGGTGTAGGTAGAGAAGCGAGACTCGTCGGAGGTTTTTTGGAGAGGTGGAACGAGGAACTACATACTATAATCCAAGAATATATGTATATATATAGTACTACGTATATATAAATACAAATATATATATGTACAAATACATGTGTATAACTATACAGGAACGGGGAGTGCCTGAGCGAACGTGGCGGCGCCTTGGCACTGGTGGCACAGAGTTGCAACATCAGTTCAGTGCTGCCCATCGCGCAGGCCTGCGCGCACGCTTCCGTAGTTCTCAATACGCATGTACAAACAGCGTGCTTTTTATATTACGTTATAATAAACTGGGTTGAGAACCGTTCAAAAATTTGAAATAAAATACAATATACAAAAAAAATACGATAAAGAACTGAGAAAAAAAAAAAAATCGTACCGTTAATAATTAATGATCACGACGATTGATCACAACATAACAAACGAGTAGAAATTTGCTTTTTTATTTAAATTATTATCGGTTTCTTTTTCTTCAAAAACGAGAAGGTGTATGAACATGTAAATTAAAGAATTATACGATATGAGTATAATCGGTAATTCAGTCGATTTAAAATGTGATACGAGACAGGTGTGCTATTATCATCCTCGTACATACACTAGTTGTACATTGATCAAATACTCTTTACATAGTCCTGTTATAAACGAGGATATGATCGTCGTGAAATTTATAACAGTTATAGCTAGGGAGTACGAAACTATAATCGTGTGATATGGGTACGGGATACGAGGGTGTGTATACTGTAATAAAACTGATATATTCTCACCTGTATATTGAAAAATATAATAATGAAAAATGAATAATATTAAGAAACTAGTGAAGTGAGTTTAAATGAATCAAGTTTCTAAATAAACGTCAAACATCAACGAGGGTCGAGTTAATTAGTGAAATCGTGTAATTAGTGAATATGCGGTTACGATATACTACGTATACGTATATAATATATATATGATGGCTTATACTTTGTGATATACTGATCGAAGTCAAGTCGACGACATCGTTACCTGGGTTACCGCACTAAACTAGCTATAACTAAACGCTATACTCACATACCTCGTATATCTATACACACCTTCTTCGTCCTATTTCTTAATGAATCTTAAAAGATAAAGATAAAGAGAGAAAGAGAGTGGATATGGGAATGAATTGAAATTCTTTAAGAAATGAGTATGAAAGAATAGAAACAACACCTATACTACCTTGCGATTTGTTAATTAAATACCAAGGAAACCGCCTGACTATATAGATAAACATATAAAGAGAGAAGAGAGAAGAGAGAAGAGAGAGAGAGAGAAAGTTGGATATATGATTACGAAATGTTTCTACTCCGAGTTTATAATAAAAGAATTGATAATGCGGTGTATGAATCGATGATAGAAGACGAAGAAGAAGACGGAGAAGGAGAATCTTCGTCATGCCGGTTGGATTATATGACAGTTTTTTAACATTTGAGTGAAATATAATTAAAGAGAAAGAAAATTTATTAAACAAAGCTAATACGTGAGATATATACAGCTACGTTGATATATATATATATATATATTCATGTATATATGTTTTAAGATCAAAATGGCGCACAGGTGAGACAGATGGATGCGGTTTAATAAAAAAAATATCTACGTATCACATATGTAGTAGGTATTAGTTGTGAAAAAGCACGAAGCGCATATCTATATATACATATATATGTATGATCGGAATTTTTTTCGTAATAAATAATGAATAATAAGAATAATAAGAATAAATAAAAAATATATTTATACGAAATTATATATAAAGAGGATGATGATGATTTTTTATTTTTTTTTCCTCTGGTTATAAATGAAAAAAAAAAACGAGTGAAACAAGTTTTTTAAACCGAAATTTTGAACACCGGTAAAAGGTATATATATTGCGCGGTATATATTGCGTATAAGAACGAGAAGCGGTTTGAACTATCGTCGTTTATTTTTGCCAAAGGCGCAAAAAGAAAACAGGAAAAAAAAAAATAAGAAGAAGAGAGAAAAAAAGAAGGATCGCGTAAAAACCGGTTTAAACACTCTTTCTTTCTTTCTTTCCTTCCTTCCTTCTTTCTTAAATACTTATCTATCCGTTCGTGTCTCTGACGTGAGTGAGTCTCGTATTTATATATAAAATTAAAAAAAAATTAAAAAATCACGAAAAGTAAAAGAAGAAAAATAAGAAGAGGAGTAAGAAAGGCGGAGAGAAGACCGTTAAGGATGTGAGAATGAGAATAAAGAGGGAAAGAAAATGTATATGTATATAATTTGAAAATTAATATATATACATACACGTGATTTTAACCGTGTAAAAAAACAACACGTTCGTGATATTTGAGGAATATACTTATCGAGCTCGCGCGTTGACCAACCTCGTGGAATTTTACTATGCTGTTCATATTGATTGCAACGTACGCGGGTTTACGGTATATACATATGGTTTAGTTTTCTAGTAGTAGTAGTAGTAGTAGTATGGTTTAGTACAGCTACGTATATGTATAGCCAACGAAGTTATATACTAATACTAAAAGAGGCAAGGTAAATACGTAAACGAGAATATATAGAGAGAGAGGTGTGGTACGTGGTGCCCACCCCCGCTGCAATCAATCTCTATATCAATAATAATAATAAAAATAAACGAAAGAAAGAAAGAAGAAAAACATTTTATACGAAGAGGATGAAAAAAAAGATTCAAAGAAGAAAAAATTAAATAAATAAATTTAAAAAAAAGGCATAAAAATAAATGGATAAATAATATACATACATATAATGCTTTAATCGTTATATAAGGGTAGGTATAAAACGTGTGACTGCAAAGGGTGTTGGAGACAGGCAGTTTTAGTTAATATAGTTGAAAATCAGAACTTTATTTATAGTAGTATTTGTAAAGTTTGAAACAGGAAAACTATTATAATATATTGTTCCGCCAAGAGGCATATAGGCATATAGGCATATAGGCATATGAATGAATGTATATATACGACGACGATATTGTTGGGTGTGTACTTTTGTTCGTTTGTTTGCCTGTTTGTTTCTCGTTACGAAATTCTATTGACATACATATACAAAATGTTTTAGTTAAATAATTCTAAACTTCATTCGAAATTCTAAATTTTAAATAATAAATTCTGAACTCTGAAAATTCAACTGGATTTAATGAATATTGAAAATTAATTATTTAAAACTTAGTAAAAAGTTTACGGTTAAAAAGTAAAGTAACAGAAAATCGTAATTTCTTTCATCGCTACGCGTATATCGATCTATGAAACTGAATGAATTTAATAAATATTTGTTTTACAACATCGATGGAAACTTCAGTGTGTTTCAAGTATTTGAAGAAAAAAAGTTTTTTAGTAAGACGTCGTTGGACGGGGCGGGGTAGGGTGGGGGGTAAAAGTAACAATTTCATAACGAATATTGATGAAAATTGTCAATAATAATTAATCACAACCAATCAATTGCCTTGATATTATAATATAGATATTTAGCTGTGATAAAGCGTGAGAGAAATAAAAAAATAAATAAACAATAGTAATAATCATTATTATTGTCATTGTTATAATTATTAAGTTAAAAATTTTCAATTAAATTGAACGATTGTTATTTAATTAAATTGAATAATCATTTTTTTAAAAGTGTTCAATATAACCGAGTAAAACTCGTACATATAATATATATGTAATATACAGTATACATACACAGGTACAAAAAGAAGAAGAAAAAAAAAATTTAATAAATATATATATATGTGTATAAAATAAATTGTATAATTTCGTATAATTATATCACAGATCTGTGTGTTGAAAAAAGAAAAAGAAAAATAATAATAATATATATAACTAAATAAATAAATAAATAAATAAATAAATCAACGGTATGAAGGATGGCGGAATCGAACAACCACCATCAAAATCATCGAGTTATGACATCGACGAGGCAAATGTCACATGAAGAAAAACGCGCTTTAGCAGCACGTGGAGCTGCTGGAGTATTGGCAATTGGTATATTGGCGTTGGTTCTTCAATCTGCTGCAGCTGCTACACCAACTTGGGGTTATTTCTCAAATCCTCACGGTAGGTGCGAGAAGAAGTTATATTAATTCTTCGTAATATGCGTATGACGAAAAAAATAATAAATAAAAATAAAAAAATTATATACAAGTCAACGTTTTTCCCTATATTGAGGTAAATTTCTTTTTCTTTTTTCATTTAGTTTCAATCATTTAGTCTTATTGTATTATCACGGGGATATCAACCCTAAAAATATGAACGGTTGAACTTGAACCACTCCGTATAGTAGCTGCTGCTGCACTTTACTTAGTTAAATATCCAACTAATATAGAGGAAGTGCGTATGGGTAAGGTTTCGCGTATATTATGTGACCCATTTCATATATGGGGCTTCTTCCTCCTTGAACCTAATTAATTCTCTCCCGTAAATAGGTAATGGTATATCTATATCTATATTTATATCTATATCTATATCTAATATCTATGTCTCTATATCTAGATAGGTATTTTCCCCTTATGTTCCCACATCGTCGTTCCCTATACGTTCGCCGCTTCCTACGTATATACGCAGACCGTTTTATTCGTGTCACGGTTATATAGGAAGAAGAAAAATAGAGAGAGAAAGAGAAAGAATAAATCTATATGTAGATAGAAACACCCCATAACGAATTATATTAAAGTATGTATATATATATATATATATATCTATAGTATAGTCTCTCATATACATATTCCATATAGTATAGTACGGTATACATATATGGGGGAAACACGTATCATGATGTGTACAGAAAAAGAAAAAGAAAAAGAAAAAAACAATACAATACGAAAAGAGTTTTTCCCCCATATATATATAATATATACCTATATATTTATACTATGTACGTTTACGTATGTATAGCCATACGTGCCCGTCCAAGTGTTTCTACGAAGCACCTGTTTTCCTCTCTATATATACATATACTGTATGCAGGTACATACCTCGATGACACATTACTCAGCCTTGTATATCCGTTTTATTTATCTATACAGTAAATAGTTCGATGAGGGAAATCCCCATGTATATATATAGTGACTCATATCATATCATAGAATGTAAAAAAAAAAAACGAAAGATTTAATCAAAATTTTCACTCTATATAAATGAAAAAAAAAAACAAAACTAAAGAAACAGAAAAGAAGAAGAAGAAAAAAAATATACACCTATATACTATAACGTAGAATAAGTCAATTTAGTTGGGTCAGATTAGGTTAAATGAAATTAGGTTCATTGCCAGTTAGATTATACATGGCTCATATATGATGAGATGACCTATGATGACGTATAGGTAAGCGAACTAAATAATATGCAATAATTTGCTGTGGTTTTTATAGAAAAAAAAAAATTAAATATAGTTATATGCTACATTAGGCAAAGAGAAATAGTTTTATTTGATATAGCTATCTAGCTATATATATATATGGTTGAATATATAAAAGTCGTACTATAAATGAGGACGTTGCACTTTCGAAACAACGTCGACAAGGTATAAATACGTACATAGGCATAAATACATATATACGATTTAGTGTATGTATATAACCCCACGTATCTGTATATCTACTACGTATATAATGTCTGTATGTGTGTAGATTTCATAGCGGTACCTAGTACAATCCGTGATTCTACCTCGTCGTAGAACCAAGAAAGAAAAGACCTGCTTGCTTGCTTACTTACTTACTTACTTTGCGGTTGTTTTACACCTACATTGACCGTATATCTAATTCTTATTTTCATAGAATAATTTTAGAATAAAGAAGTCTAAAATCGAAAGGACCAATTTTCTATACAGGAAATGTGATTGCAGATGTTTTTTTGAACCGTTGAAAAATTTGATGGGGAAAAAAAAAACTTAAATTCGAAGTATAAAATACCATTTTGGCAATTTTTAGCAAAAAATTAAATGCCATGAGATACAACGGGGTATTTAGTAAATCGAATATATCTCAAGGTACAATTCTGACTAATATATCTATACATATTTATTACGAGCCAGTATATATCATCGCGGTTGTTCTACAATTAGAAATAGAAACTCAGTTTACAGATGTATAGACATAGGATAGTCCGGTGTCTAGTATTTTGGATTATTTCCAAGACAATTTATACCGTTGCCAGATTTGAAACACCCTTGAAACTAGACGAAACGAAACGAAATAAAATAAAATAAAATAAAATAAAATGAGACGATCAGATGACTTTAAAGAACGGTTTAAAGAGAAATTATACACGAATCGTGAGAATAATTATTCCTTTGATGTTTTTACACGTTTGATACAATTATTCATCGTCCTGAATAAAATCAGTGATAAAATAAGAGGATGAGGATAAACCCTACTATATACACCTTTGACTCGTGTAGGTTTACTGCGGATACTAAATTTTGTATTTAACTCAAACGCTCGGTTTCAAAGGAAGAAATTAATTATTAAAGACACAAAGTCAAACCTACGGGATCTGCGGTATAGATTCGTCCTTCTGTTCTTCTTTACTCTATACACGGTTCAGTGACTTTCGTGTTCCGGGTGGTGACCACCGGAAGTTTGTCGGCTCACCTCTGTCCGCTTCTCGCTGACATTAACTATATATATATATATGTATATGTATATGTTAAACTGTATCAAAAAAATCGACTAGTCCTTTTTTTTTTTCCTTAAACTTTGGAAATATATATCTCGTCAACTATAAGTCTTATCGTATAATGTCACAGGACCTTTCTTGTAGAACTTTTCATTTCCTTCAAATTATTTCCCACAAAGTTTTTCGAAATTCTTAAAGGATCTTTAGTTATTTGCAATTAGAAGTAACTTCATTTTCAAGAATCTCATTCCACGATAGAATATGACGTTAATTGAACTCTCGCATATCTTGCTATATGAATTTATGCATGCATGATATAAGCGTATGTGCATTATGGGTATATTACGTCTATACGTATTTGTGGTACATAAATTGATACAATATTCAATCTATACGCGTTTCACCGTGCTACGAAACTTGACGATAACAATATTACGCGAGCACCTATCTCTACGTACATATATATATTTATACGTCACGGAAAAATTTGTTATTACATATTTTTATTTTAAATATTTAAAAGCAAATGAAAACCTTCGATTTTTAAAATCACCATATTATTATATCTCTCCTTTCATAGTTATTTTCACCATAAAATACATCCTGACTTTAAAACAAGCACGATACCCAATCGATTTATGTTTTACTATATAAGTGTATAGAAATTAACGGTACATAATAAAGGTAATGTATAATAGAAACGACGAAATAGACTTTCAAAATTCCTAACGGTACTTTAGGTTCAGGGCATCCATAACTCTTCCTCTCTTCTCTTCTTCTCTCTTCACTATTTTCTCATTTCTTTTCTCTCTTTTTCTATCTTGGTTCGTGACGTGTGTTAATAGTATCAGTAAACTCTTTACAGTAAAACTCTAGCTATACCTATACCTATAGCTACCGATGTCGCAAGGTTTAGTCCATCTCGGTTAAAAATCATGAGACTTATACCCGCGCAAGCTTGCGTAACTGTAGACTAAAGATTTGAAAAAGGTCAAGCCTTATGCGGATGCCATGGGGGTTCAGGGCTCAAAGTCGTTCTCATATTCTCCGAAAAAAAAAAAAAAGTGATTATGTACCTTCGTCAGTTTGTTAATTAAAATGAAAGAAAAAAAAATTAATTAATTAAAATCGAGAACACCGAATTTTTTTTTGGTCCGAGAAACAATTGCAGATATATATTTTTTTTTTCTTCTTTCACCGAATTCCAGCTTATGGGAAATGAAATTCTAGGTAATGAGGTAATAAGTTCGTGATTAACGATAAATAACACGACAAAAAAACTTTCATTTCATTTAAGAAAGAAAAAAATGGGAAGAAGATTAAAAAAAAACTAGAGAAATACTATACGACGTGTAGTACTGTTCGATAATATAATAGTACCTATCTTATACCTTTCACTTTTAACGGTCATCGAACCGACCAATCAGTGACGATTCGTTCCGAAATAATGTTAAATATATCGATAGATATATATATATATACGCGTACCAAATCCCTATACACATACGTAGTTATGGTTCAATGCTACCTATTCAAGGCTGTATGAAATTCTAACTATTTTTTTTTTTTTTTTTATTCTACTATTTTTATTTTACTTTTTTCCCTTATTTTTATTCACAATTCGATATATAACGATAGAGAATTCGATCATCCGTAGTCACTCGTGCGTTCAGTTTTATCCTATAGAAAACTTATTTAAAGAATAGAATAAAAATCGAGTTCAACTTCCACGGATACTTATTATAGTTCGCTAAATCGGTTGGTAAAACAAATTTTTATATATACTTAGTCTTCATTGAACAGATCGAAAATAAAACTCTATCGTTGAAACAGTTCAATGATTAATATCCGATTTTATCGACGGAGTGAAAAAGATCAATGATGTTATATCAGAGCATCTTGTAATACAATGAACCCTTTTTTTTTTTGCTTTACTCCTATACGCACAGATAGGATCGTTAGTATTGAACATACATCGACCACGATCGATACAGAATATAAAAAAGAAAATAATAATTTGTACTAATTGTTTTTTCGTTTGTTTGTTTATTTATTTCTGATTTTTTTATTCAATTATTTGGGTATATTTTGAGCTCGTTGATAATCTTTTGAGCGTATGGTCTATCGAGTTTAATACTCAATCCCTTGATCCACCTTTAATCTTAGCTTGTCAAACCGCGAAGCGTGTCATGGGTGATTTAGCGTTTGGAACTTATGAGCTTAGAGAATCCCCTTCATGCCTTTATTCATTCCTTCCTTCCTTCCTTCCTTCCTTGCCTTGCCTTGCCTTGCCCATACCTCTATTCCCTTTCAGCGGCTCGTCAATCAATTTATTTGCTGCCGCGGAGAGATTTATACTTAATGAGATGAGATCGGGTTTTGGCTATACGCACATCGAACGCTTATATAGATGGGATAAATTGATTGATGATTTTTTTAATTATTATTATTATTATTATTCATCTTCTTCTTTTTTTTTCTTTTTTAAACTTTTCGTTAATTAGTTTCCTATGATATTTTGTTACAGCTGGATCAGCGGCTGAAAATGGATACTTCGGACCTTGGAGACAGTGCAAAGAGCTACTTTATGGCAGAGAAAGATGTGGTCAAGGAATATCGAGGTTTCAGCCAGTCAGTAAGTTGAGAATTTTTATAATCATTTAATAAAAACGAAAAAGGCCGGAATTTTAATATTCTAAACTTCAACGTTTCTAAAAATTTGACAATTTTCCCTCAAACTCTCCAACTTCCTTTTTCTCATCTTTCTTCAATTTCCCATTTACTCCAAAAAAAAGCGAGACACGATTATTTTTTTTTCTATGTCTTATGTTTTTTATCTCTCGTTTCTTTTCCCAGTGGCTGTGTGGGTAGCTGGTCTTGCGGCAGTAGGAGCTTCCGTTCTATTGACGATATTGGTCGTCGTAAGTGTACTTCAATTAGCTATGGCATCCTCGGAGAAGAGGGTCCTCATGTCTTACAGCACAGCTTTAATAGCAAAAGTGGCACTCGCAACTCTAGCAAGTTAGTATATTTAATATCGAAAAATTATATTATTATTATTCATTATAATTTTACCTAACAATTCTCTTCATTTTTCTACACACATTTCTCAGATAAAACGAGCCAAGAATTCTCGTCTTCACAGTACACATTTTTGTCGTTATACACATAGTGTTTAAAATTAAAAAAAAAAAAACGAGAAAAAGTTCATACCCTCAGGTCTAAGTAAATGTTTTCAACATTTTTTCACCAAACGAAGCTGGAAAATTTCATACTTGCAGATCGTAATTTCTTTTTTATAATAAATCATTTTCGTTAATAAATCGTTTTCAGTAATGAAGAAAAAAAAAAATTATAATCAAGGCATACGAGGTTCAAATTTATTCATCGATATGTATAAACTGTGAAAGTAGGTATATGATAGCTTGATATTAGAGGAGGCATAATATGTTGGTATATAATATTTAACGATTCTTCTTATTCATCTTCGTTTTCTCGAGTATATATTATACACAAAAAATACATAACATTCTTCAATATACACTGTAGAAAATGATGAAAGTAAACATAATAGAAGAAAAAGAAAGAAAGCAAAAAAAAAATAAAAAATTTCGGCAAATACAGGAAGTATAAATCTTTCAACGATCTATTTTCAATTTACGATCTCAATATCTCACTTTGATCTATACCTACTAGATACATGCATAATGTATGGATAGCATTTTTCTTTAGTTTATAAATTTATCTTTAGTGTTTTCATTTTTGTTTTTTTTTTTTAAATTTTTTCACAAACTATACTGTTTATATATTATATAGTATAGTATATTGAAATAGGTATATATGTAGGTACTTATATATTAGAAAGGATTATTTGAGTGTAACTAAATCTGCCACAGACATATGATTCTTTTGCGAGGATGAAAGATTGCGGTACGTTTTAAGCCATTTAATAATAACTATATATATATTTAAGGTATTATGTACCTTTAAAAAAATACGTCAGAAGATTAGTAATTCTACCGTATCCGGTATTAATAATATATTATATATATTAAAAAAAAAAAAAAAATGTGTAATTATTTCAATAAAATCGTCAAGATAAATGATAATTTATATATATACTCATATATATTATATTATAGTATCAAAGTAATGATTAATTTCCTACCAAAATTCCTGTGGCGGTTTCTCAGATCAGATTATATTCATATAGGAATAGGTGTGTATTAAATATATGTATATAGGGTCAGTTACATATTTTTAACCAATATACCCGCGGTACTCGCGCGTATTAAATTACGGTGATCCATGAACGTATATATATCGATCTGTATCTAACGCAGTGACGATTGTATAAGTTCTGACAATAATAATATTAATTAATCAAAAAATATTGATGAATATTAATAATTAAAATATTCGTCAATAGAATTGTTGATTAAAGTTCTTCAGGCGTATCTTTCTTTTTTTCTTTTTTTTTTCTTTCTTTATTATCTCGACGATATAATATATTAAATATTAAATATCCAATTTAGTATATAGCTAGTATATGTAAGACAAAGTAAATTTCGATTTTATTATTTATATCGCGAAATTGGATATGAACAGAATTTTAGTTCTTTTTTTTTTTTTCTTTTTCTTTCATTCGTATATATATATATTAATCTAGGTATATGTATTTATTTTACCTGTATATATATATATATACGTGTACATTCAAACTGGACTTGAAATTGTTCTTTGTATATATAAGCGAGATTTGTTAATGAAATATAATATGAACGACGAGGTATCACTTTCGAACAGAAATAATTATTAACGAATGGTGATTATTATTCAAGGTTTCGTTCAATCTCTTAAATAAAATAAAGAAAGAAGAAAAAAATTATTAGACTATATTTTCACCTGATTTTGCAACTGTATACCCATATACCTAATAATAATAATAAGAAGAAGAATAATCTAGGACGTATACGTATATAAGTAATATTCTGTATGTCTCATCGTTTTTTGTTTTACTTTTTTCTTTAATTTATTGTTATAAAATGATCCAATTTTTATCTTAAATTTCAAAAAAAAAAAAAAAAATTCTACATTTTTATAACACTTGTTTATTTTTTCTGTTTCAGCTCTACTAGCCATAGTTGGGGCTAGTCTATTTGCTCTACAAACAGACGACAGAGCTAACAGTTTTCTAATCAGTAGAGGAGAAGCTTTTTACATGCAGGTAATATACATATACATATATATTTTATATTATATATATATATATATATATATTTATGCATTAATCTTTCAACAGAAAATCCAAAACGAAAATATTTTGCAATCCAATTTTTTTTTTTTTTTTTGTTCTTCTTCTTTATCCTATCGTTATATACACACGTATATATATATATATATTAGATATAGATAACATAAAAATATTTATGCAAGGCACGTATAGGTATACGTACATACATATATGAATATCAAGAGATATTCAGTAGCCCACCTGCAGGAGACGCGTATAGTTACTATAATTATATATGGAAAAATGTATATATATACATATATATGTGCCTATAATATCAATAATTAATATTTTGAAGGAACTATAACGATGTACGATTATCGACTATATTACGATATTGTTGAAAAAAAGAAAAGAAATAATCAATTTTTTTTTTCTTCTTCTCTTTTATGTACATTAGATAAATAGATCGATATATAGATCACATGTTTAGCTATGTAAAGTGCAGAATTTGCAATTTGAAATTTTGCAATTTTTATACAGAGGTGTGTCTGATATATCAGCCCGTTTGTATACCTA
The DNA here is from genome assembly GCA_914767705.2 of Tenthredo notha. Lineage (NCBI taxonomy): Eukaryota > Metazoa > Arthropoda > Insecta > Hymenoptera > Tenthredinidae > Tenthredo > Tenthredo notha. The sequence continues at coordinate 9,439,985 of OU611916.1, forward strand.
AATATGTACATACGTGCATACATATAGTATATATAAAATTACATTAATGGTAAATATTTAATATAAGACTTTGTACATAACAGGTATATGGATATAATAGGTGTAAGTAGGTATACGGTACACAATATAATACTATAAGGAAGGCGACGAAGGTATACATAGAAATAAAAGGTATGGCTAAAAGATTCGGCGCAGAAGCTTGAAAGTTATAAAAATCAATAATAATTAACTACCCCCTGTCCCCTGCCCTCACCCTATAGTTCAGCTCATAAGAATCAAGAAATATATCCTTAGGCCGCATATAGTAAATAGGATAAAGTCAGCGAAGATAGATATACCTGCAGAGTTACGAAAGTTATGGACCGCGCGAATTCGCAAAAAAACCGCAAAAAACATATACACCTGTAGTATATAACAGAAAAAGAATTTAGAAATTCGGAGATGGTATTTTTTTGAAAAAAAAAATAAATAAAAAAACTGATCATTCGAGATTCGATTATTCGATGATCACGTGCGTATACATGATATCATTTCTTGCATCTATATACGCAACTGATTGTGAAACTGGTAAACGGGTATATTTTACCACCTGGATATAATCATACATATATAGACACGTTTTCACACATGTGGACAAATCCATACACGCACACATATATTCAATATATATATATATATATATATAACTACTTGGTATGTATAAGACGGTTGGGACTTGAGTTTAAAAACAATGAGGAGACATTGTCAACTGGACAGTCGCGATTCTAATCTCGTCCGCAGATATCGTATAGGCAAAAGTTTTTAACACCTTAAAAAAATTAAAAAAAAAAACTCAGTGACCGCGTTATATATACGTTGAAATATAAATTAATCAAAATTTGAAAAGAAACAAGAAAAAAACACAAATCCATGATAAAATATAATTGATTAATTAATTAATTAATTAATCAATTATTTAATTAATTAATTGATGATGTATCAAAAAAGGAATATCTAAAGTGTATATGGAGAAAAAAAGTGCAGGTGCAGGATATACGGCTATAGGATTATTAATGAAATTTATTTATTTATTTATCGATTCATTCAATTTCTATATTTTCACGTAAATCTGAGATTATTTTTTTATCCCTGCGGTTTAAAAAAAAAAAAAAATTACGAAAATTTTAACAATTAAATACATAATAGATATTGGAATTTATTTTTTTTCAATTGATCGATAAATAAATAAATTAGTTAATTAATTAAATGATTAATTTAATAATTTATTTATTTATTTATTTATTCAGCATCTCCTAGTTTCCTTCTTTTGATATTGATATTATATCTAATCGACCGATGAAATTGGGTTTCCACGTGATGAGTAACGCTGTATTTCGAGATCCGAGTGTAAAAACGATGAAACTAATCGCAATATAAATGTAAAAAGAAAAAAAGAAAAAAAGAACTTTCGCAAAGTGAAATTGATCAGTATATAAGCCCAATGGCTGAAGGAGCACAGAGTATAAAATTGAAATTATTATGAGTGAAAGAAAAAGACGACGTTTGCTGAGAGAAGCTAAGGATGAAATAAAGCTAGACCGTGGAAGAAAGAAAAAACGAGGAAAGGTAGATGTGAAAATTGAAATACGAGAATTTCAAACACAATTTCGTGTAAATTTTCTGAAACTTGGATTATAGATGTATATTCTACATCCAACCATATAATGCCTAGATATACCCAGAAATAATACCCCAGGCCAGGTTTTATGCAAATAATGTATTTACAATGTGACCCAAGGGGTACTTGGTATGCATTGCAAGGTTCCTGGTGTTCTATCCGCCAATTTCACCGCGAAAAATAGTAGTAGTTCTCGATAAAGAAAAAAAAATTCTTCAAAATATGCAAATTTTCATTGATTCGTATAATTTTTAGACGATATACTATTACACTTTTTTTTCTTGCTTCTTTCCCTCGTTAATGTTTAAATAACGAAAACAAATTTTGGTAATTACACGTTAATTAAAAAGCTTCGCGTCTTTAATTAGATAAAAAACAAAAAATGCGAAAATAGGTACATCGCATACATGTTTCTATTATTCGTGTGTTTGGCTACCGTTTAGCATTATTAGGGAAATAAATGATTTGCGAAGAAAAGAATAGAAAATAGTAAAATAAATAAAACACAATTTACGAATAGCGAATAACGTATAACGAATTAGCATTCAACTAAAGTTCGAAGGGTGAATATCTATTCATCGTGTATTCACCTTCCTTGCAAATATTTAAAGGGCAAAAAAAGGATCTTGAAGGAGGAGGACCCTGAGGACTCTGGACCCCGTGCCTACTCGAAAATTCACGATCGACCAAGTGTCTAAAAGTCTAATTCTTACTCTGTAGTATCATCAAGTTCTTGAAATGAAATCAATTTACGTAGTTACCGCAAATAACGATAATGAAATCGTATCGATACAACGTTTAAAATAAAAAATGTAAAAAAATTAAAAGGAAAAATGAAAAACTAATTAACAACTAATTATCCGACGTAATAATTTATTATTGCACATGACGGTTAGGTTGAAAAAAAATACACCGTGAAATAATATTATACCTACCCACGATGCATGGTACGAGTTGATTTATTATGCAACAATATTTCATTCATTCATTCATTCGTTCATTTATTCGTTCGTTCATTTGTTCATTTATTATACACCTACTACTACATACCTATACTATAACTCAGCGGATATAAAAGAAGAATGATAATTAATTATCTGGTACATCTCTAGTTCTGTTATGGTATATAATATAGTATGTATGTATGTATTTATTTGTACAAAACAATTATATCTGCATAATGGTAAAGAAAAAAAAATAAGAAAAAAGTAATATACAGCGAGAAGTACCTACATTCATTTCTTCTTTTCTCTACAGGAGTAATTATTCCAGGCTATTCTTTATTTTATATTCATTAATAATAATAACAGGTCTCACAGGACTCATGACACTAAATTCGAGAAGAAAAATGGGGAAAAAATCTCTATCCAGATATGGGATTTTTAATTTGGCTGGAAGATAGGGATATCTGTATATTAAAATAACAAATTATGTCGTTCCCTGTACCCGAAAATTTTCTTATTCTTTAGATAGAATTTTTATTCACAAAAAACTTGAATGATAAGAAAGAAAAAAAAAAAACATTGATCATTGACAATATTGATAATTTTTTTTTTATTATTATCATTTCATTCTCAGTTGGCAGCGATTGCCTTAAATTTTGGAGTCCTCGTATCAGCTGTTTACGAAGGTATATACGCTAGGAGAGGAGGAGACCCGACAAAACTTCGAGATATCCAAAATTCCCATGGAACTACCATAGACAATCCGGGTTATCGGGAACATCCCCATCCAACGAACGGTGAGTTAATTATAAAAAATCCAGAACGAGAAAGAAAAAAAAAAAGATTACCATTCATTCCATTTTTTTTTTCTAATCTTTTTTTTTTCACAAGTATGTGACTATAGTTTTAAATGTTATTTTAGGCGGTGGTATTTCTATGACAGACGCAAGTGGTAAGCCTTACCACGTTTCTGGCGGTGGTCATGGTGGTGGTGGTGGCGGTGCTGGAAACGGGTCAATGGCATCAGTCGCAACGTCAGGTAGTGCGGCTAGTACCGCATCGCCGTTAAGAAGTTCATTAAAAAAACCAAAACCAATGGGTATACCGAACCCTGGTTTTTCATCGCACAGTCCAACCCTCTCGAGAAATGGATCACAGAAAAAGGTACGAATTCAGACACACTCTACGGAAGTTTGAAATAATATTGAAATTGAAATAAAAAATAAATAAAAAAAAAACACCGTAAGACGAAGAAGAAGAAGAAGTATATAGTATAAAAAGAATAATATTAATTAATTATTATAAAGATCAGATTTCTGATACTTAATTATAATATGTATAGCTTAACGATAAATGAATTTTATTATTCAATTTATACGACCTTAAAATTATCTTCATTATTATTATTATTATTATTATTATTATTAGAATATTATTTAGGGTATGGAAAATATTTATTCTATAGATAGATTGATTGATGGATGAATGGAGCCTGTACTAGGGTAAAAGAAAAGAAATGAAATGAAATGAAATGAAAAGTAAAGAAAAAAAAAAAACTTGTAAAGAAAGTAAAAAAATAAAATGAGATACGGTACCAATAATGTTAAAAAAAAAAAAAAACGAAAAAAAAATAAATAAAAAAAAACTGCAGCACAAGTTAGATATTATTAGAGTTTAGATTGTATATTTAAATAGAGATGAGATACGTGATACGTGATTCCTGTATTGATATTACTACTTGATTATATTATTAATCGTGAAAATATAAGAAAAAAAGAACAAAAAAATAAAAAAAAAAATTAAAGAAAAGAGAAAAAAAAAAATATTAAAAAATTGTAAATTGAAAATTTATGCGATTACGTATTTCTATATAATAGAAAAAAATTTCGAATTTTGAATTTTTTTTTTTTTCAAATAGTACTCAGAAGACTAGCGAATGCCAATCCCTATTACTTCTTTACCTTATCTTATATACGAAGGTATAATATAATAATATATGTATAACTGTTCAGGTATACGAAACCTGTTATAGTTATTATAATAACGTGATTCATTATTTTATTTTTATTTTTTCTTTTCATGCATAGAATATAGGTAATTAGTTATAGAAATGATAAAAAAACAAAACAAAACAACAGAAATTATTATTATTATATATTATATTTATACTAAAGCTATTATGTAATAATTATATGCAATGATAATGAAAAAATATCATATATATATATATATATATATATATATATGTTATATAGATATATCAATATATTATTAATACGTCTGAGATACTTATATACATAATATACTCGCAGAAAAGGAAAAGAAAATTAAAAAAAAAAAAAAAAGTAAATTATCCGTCCAGTCCGATAAAATACGGCAGCTATAATATTCTATAATTTTATCTATAAGGCGCAGCTGTTTTTGTTGTTAAATGGGTAAATAAGATATTTATATTTCTACTAATAATTTATATTATATACCTACACCTAGACCTAGACAGTATAATTATATGAATCTTTAATCATTTAAAACGTAATTGTAATTTAAAGCAGGAAAACTTATACCTTGTATTATTATTATTATTATTATTAGTTTATTTTATCAATCGATATATATATATATATATTATATAATGATATTATTGTTTCAAACACACCACGGTAGCTATATACTATACTAGATATACATAAAAATATTATTATGCAAAATATTTAAATGAATAACTGTTTTTTTTTTTTTTCATTTTGTTTTTATCATTATTATTATTATTATTATTATTATTTGGAGCCGGTCTCGTGAAAAAAAAAAAAAGTATTTTCTTCTAATTACAAAATTATTTTATTTAATATTATATCTAATTCAATATAGTATATATGTAAGTCAATTTATAATTTACTCGCACATATTTTATACATACTATATATGTATATATTTTACACCGAATTTAACACGCTTGAAATAATTATACATATATCGCGATTTTGATATTCTACATCGACAAATTTTTATTATCATCATTATTATAGAACCCGAATTCAAACAAATTGTTTATAAAAATAAAATAAAATAAAATAAAAAGCAGAAAAAATGGTAATATTTTCAGTATTAGTTTGGGGAAAAAATTCTCGTATTAATAATTTCATACGGGTATATCGATACATACATACATACATACATACGTTATATACACACACACACACACACATTCATATATTCAAATAAATCACCTATATGCCTGTAGATATTTGAATTATACATATTCACGGTAATAATCATCGAATCAGGTGGGTCTAGTTGTATGTAACGATGTACTTAACAACACATATAGTATATTAGGTTTTAACCGTAAATCCAACGACTTATTATTATTATTAATTTGTTATAAAATATACAGTAGATAGGTGATACCCAGGGAAAATTGGAGTACTTCGGTTTTTTTCATACAAAATTTTCGTATGAGAGTAATAAAAAAAATGAGAAATTATATCAATTATCATTCGAGATACCCCACTCTCCCCCCAAGGTACATCCTATCTATATATCAATTATATTGAATAATTATATACCTGTCTGATGTAATAAAATGTGTTAAAGAAAAACACACACATACACACACAAATAATATAACGTAAATATTGATAATAATTTGTTTAAATATTTTCTATTCAAGTTTAATAATTATTAAAAAAAGAAAAAAAAAATGAAATAAAATAGAATAGAATAGAATAAAATGAAATGAAATAAATCGAAGGGATGAATAATGGGAAGAATGAATTTTGTAAAAAATTAATATTTATTTATATAATTCAGTTTACAAGTTAAAAACTTAACGACGAAAGTGAGTAAGTATACCTCTTCTCATTTCTCCTATATGTATGTATATAATTATTCTCTCGCGCGATATACATTATTATTACGCGACAGTCGTTGATGTTGCAGCAATAAATATACTATTATTATATATTTATTATCAGTAATTATTAATCAACTCTTTTCTCGCCAGGAGATATGTATATATATATATATAATATGATTTTTTATATATATTCGATTCGATAGTCGATCGTAATTAATAATAATTGGCTATTTTTTTCAATTCACCTTTTCAAGGCACGAGCTAGATCATATCTAGAAATAAATTCATTATCATTTTTTATTTATTAAATTTTTTTCTTCTACTTTCTTTCTTTCCTTTTTCGTTTTACCTTATTATATACCTACTAGTATATATAATACGTGAATCCGTGATTATTTTTCGACGTAATTTATATCTAGTATCTTCTTTATCTTTTGTCAATTCGCGGTTTTAATAAACAAGAAAATAATTATATGTAATACAATGATCAAACAATTTTTTTTTTTCTTTTTTTTTTCAATCATCTTTTCATATTTTCTTAACTTTTTTTTTACAGATTTTCACACGAATTCACGCGACATATAGGTGTATAGGTGTATAATAATATAGGTGTATAGTATGTATTTTATGCAGAGGACGGTTGTATATATTACAGAATATTGTTCTTTCTTTCTTTGCTATTTATTCAGACTAAAAATATCAGAATTATTATAAAAACGCGTGAAATAAATTGTAAGAAATTCAAGTGATTCAAGCTGTTAATATTTTTGAGAATAAATTTCCTCAAAAAAAAAAATATATCTGAAAAATTCTATAAAATTTCAGAAGTAAGTCTCACGGTCCTTCGGAGCACTCGATATAAGTTCTCTTCGTTTCCAAACCGGTGCGGTAATACTAGCTCTACTATTTTGTGCCGTTTGTACATTAGCCTGTGTTGTAGGTGCCGTAACAGTTGTCGTAGACGACGATGATTTACCCGCTAATGTATCAGCGTCTGGTATATGTCTAGTCTGATGTCTTGAGTCGGTGTAACGTCTCTTTGTATATTTTTTATTTTCATTAGAAGAACTATTGTTAACGTTAGAAATCACCTGTTGATTCTGATTTTGATTTTGATTTTGCGTACTCGAACTCCCAGAGCCGCTATCTTCGGGTCTTGATATATGCAGCATCCTCTCAATATCCGCTGTCTTTGACCTGAGTGAATATTCAATTTTACTCCTCAATCAAAAGAAAAAAAGAAAAACCAGGGAAAAGAAATCCATGCCATATTATTTTCTCACCTCAAAACAGCACCACCGATGCTGGTGATACTAGGAGTATAAGATCCTGCCGAGTTTTTCAAACTTTCTTGCAAATTTCCTGCTGCTATTTGCGGAGGTGTTGGATTAGTGGTTTGGTTATTTTGGCTAGTAGATCTCCCTATCTGTCTGACTTCGCTTGAGGTTGTGAAAGATACCCTTTGCAATACAGCGTGGTGATCAGGTATGTAAGAAACAGCTGTAACCGTGCTGTCCGGACTAGCTGGTGGACTCGAAGCCCACGATGGTGGTGAACTAGGAGGTTGATCGCCAGACAAAGTTGCCGATGAACCCACGGCGCTATCGCTACCGTGTCTCCCTCCACCTGAATTTATCTCCTTATAAAAATCCTCCTCGTTTTTTTTCCTAACACCGTTTCTAATAACAGTTTTTTTAATGAATAACGTTCAATAATAATTACCCTCGCTACATCCGGATATAGATCTTTGTCTCTGTCTCCTAGGCGGTGGACAAGGTTGTTTGGGTCCTTCTTCGATGAATGGTATATCCGGATCGTCAAGATTTAATGTAAAAGCTCCAGTCATCGGAATAGTTAAACTAGCCGTGATTACCATAGGTGAAGATTTCCGTCTAGGATCACAAGGATCCTCGCTTGAACCACTATCGACACTATTACTCCTAGCAGTACCATCCTTTCTCCTGCTACCAGGACGTTTTGGTCGTCTTGGTCGAGGCCCTATGTCACCACCGACACCAGCAGTCTGATGAAGACATTGTTCCCTAGTCCATACTTTCCTAGGCGTTGATGTTGCCGCGGTGTTTGTTTCCTCGGAAAAGGTCTCAGCCTCGCTACAAGGATCTACCTCGTCCCCGCATTGCCTGTTTTTTTTTTTTTTTGTTTTTGGTTTCTTTTTTTTCTTGTTTTATCGCATTTAGAAAAAAAGTTCAAGCAAAAAAGCGAAAAGCAAAAAGTGAAAAGCGAAAAGCGAAAGATACGTGCGACTCACTCGTCCGCTCGACGCGTAAGAGCAGCGTCTAAATCGGCAGGATGTGTGTCCATCATATGGAGGTAAAGTTCATCAAGAAGTGCCGATGGTACGGTAAAAAGTACGGAACTATGTTCTAGCAGAGCTCGGACAACGTTTATAACATCTATACGTTCCTCGGCTCTTTCAGCTGATACTTCAGGTCGGGTTTGTCCCGGTTTTACACAGTGAAGAATGTTCGGTGCGAAGACCTGCATCATATTTATTTTTTTTTGTTCCACATATTTTTCTTCTGTTATTTTCTATGATCTAAGCTATAAAGATATATGCAAATTTTCTTTTTTTTTTTTTTTTGTCCTTTCTTCTCATCATTCTGTTTTTTTTTTTTTTTTTTCTATGCTCATTAATTCTTACGGTAGCCAAATTAGTAGCGTCCATCTTGTTACCGGCGATCCATTCCCCGGTTTCACATTTTTGATCCTCGCTGTTCCCAGCAACTTCACCTAAGAAATTGAGCAAGGCCCAAAGAGTGTCGCGATTTGGAGCTGGCAATAATTGTATCAAATGCTGAAGAGCTTCTTGTTGCAATCGTCGGTTTCTTATCTCTGCGGATTTTTTTTTTTTTTTTATTATCGTTAAAAAAATGTATATAAAAAAAAAAAAATACAAATTTACTCTGTTTTTTTTTTTTTTATCTCATTTAAACTAACTTTGGGTGTGAACGAACGCCTGATATAGATCTCTGCACAGAAGAGGATCCGGCAAGTCACGAAAAAATTCTTTCAGTAGGGCAGCTACGTCGTGTGGACATTGGTCAGGACCGATTTTCGACTCTCTAGCACAGTCGAAATCCTCTCGAAGCTTAGACAGCGAGAAAATTCGAGTGTGAATTATTTGTTTAATTTTTTTTAGGGCCGGAGGGACAGGGAAACTGTTTTTTTTTTTTTGCGGGGAGGTGATGTTGAGGAGACTCACCTGTCTCACACGTTTTTTCGAAGGTGAAACTCTGAATATACCCAAAGTGTTTAAACCGTTTGTTTCAAGATGTTTTATACACTGTTGTACAACAGCTGGAACGGAATCCCATTCACTTGAAGACCCACCACCGCCACCACTGTCACTCAATTCTAACAGTCCTGAATCACTGCTGCAGGTCAATGCGCCACCTTTAGAAGGCAAAGACTCGCAGGAGCCACCCTTAGAATAAAAATTATAATAAAGTAACAATGAAAGCTCGGTTTACTTTAAACAAAAAAAAAAAAAAGTGTATATGCTATAAAGGAGTTAAAGAAAAGCGTTTCATACTTTGGATTTTGAAATTCGTCAATTTTTAGCTTAACGATATGGAATTAATTAGTCGGGAAATAGTTGAGAGAATTACATATAACGATGATAAGGAGAATTTCGAAACTTTTGTATTATGATTCAGATCTAAAATCTAATTATTGTGTTACATAGCGGATTATTTTTTATTTTTTTTAGTTGCTTTTTGTTAGATAGACAGAAAATAACAATAATTATTTCCTCCGAAGATAATACGGCAGTTTATACCCCCCGACAATATCAGGATGGGTATTATACTGCGGATATTACTCGGGCTATACGACAAAGGAAACTTAATTGTTATTAAAACGTTGATATATGGGTGGTTGGCAATATGGCATCCATGCGCGATTTAATTGCTAATTGTTTTTTTTATTTTATACTATAGAAACGAGTAGATATATCAGCACATATGTATACAAATATATAAGGAAGCGGACGACGTTATCACTTAAAATGAAATTTGAAACCTTCGAAAAACTAAAGATCACAACAAGACGAAAATGAGAAAGAATAGAAAAAAAAAAGAAGGTGAATAGATTTCCTCAAAAATTTAAAAGTAAAAGCAAAAAATTTTGGCTCTTGACGTTTATTCGTTCGCGAACGATACATAGGTTTCTAATAGCGTGCATATTTAGCTGTAGTTGGGGTATATATAGGTATAGCCCCTGCGCAAGCATAGCGTACTTTAAATAAAACCACTCTTACAAAATTAAGCGATCTTAATTAATCCCACCGATAAAATTAGCCACATTGGCCCTGTTCTATTTAAATCCCTGATCCTATGACGTCACAAATCCCTACCTCCTCATGCCGCAATGACGTTCTATGATCGAAAACCTATATAACATTATGTACCTCTATACGACTATAAAATGGTCAGTTAAATTTTAATCGATCTGCAGGTGTTCTGACGTCAATTTTTCCTTCACATAATATACCCACGAGGAAAATGTATTGAAAAATAAAAAAAAAAAAATGAGTACATACAACATCTTTTTTCTTCGATATTTTGGGGCTGATTTATATTTATATTTATATATATATATATATTGTAACTTATTGCATATGTTTCACCAGCTGAAGGCTGGTGAAATTACGCTAGTTCGCGTGTGTTCTTTGTCACGGGTGATGTTTTGGAGCTCCTCTGGGAAAAGTTGAAAAAACCCTTAATTTACCCTAATACAGACTCGGATAGATTTTTCACTAACAGAGCTGCGTCCCTACGGATCTGGGATATGTTGAATTCTACAGACTAGGATAGGTGCTATAGAGCTACCATAGCTGCGTGAATTCAACGCACCGATACCGTTTTAATCAGATCTGGGATTGTCTAACTCTCCAGACTAGGATAGGTGCTATAGAGCTACCATAGCTGTTGAGGTCGACGCACCGATACTGATATCTAGCTATAAATGATTTTAAATTGAATGAAAAGTAAGCGAAGTGCTTTTCTGAAAGAATTGATGAAAATGCGGTTAAGTTGGAAAATGAAAAAGAAAGATCAGATTCCTGATTGTTCAAATGATTATTTAATCATTTCCTGTTTTATTTGATATTTGTTCTTGTCTCTGTGTTCTTGCGAACGTCTATTTACAAAATTATAAGGATAATGGTTGAACATAAAATAATAATCGTGTTTGTTTGAATGGGAATGAATGATGTGAATGATTTGAATGATTGTTTCCTTAATTTTAACTTATTCTATTCTGTGTTTTGCCTCAATGGCCGGACTTTGTTTTGTCTAAGTTTGTCTAGATAAATTTTCTGTTTTGATTTTAAATTGAAATGCTCTTTTAGCCAGATACAATTTTGTTTTTGATTTCTATTATTTGAACTGCCGCTTTGGCTAGAACGAATTTATTTTATTTGATTTTAATCAAAATGCTACTTTAGCTAATTTGAATATTTGAGTTTGAATTTAGAATTGAAGTTAGAATTTATGAAATGAATTTGTAATGAGTCGGTCGGCCGCTTTGGCACAAGTCCGCTCACTAGGCATCGTCTGCCTGCCTTTTATACTGTTTGTGACGTCATAACAGGTGATCTGTTATGCGTGATCTATGTTGCGCGCTTCGACGCTACTCTATTTCATGATGTATCGTAGTATGAGTGGATCGCCTATTGGCAATACAACGAATACGTTACAATATATACTAGAATATCTATTAAAATATCTGACTTTTCATGTTATGTACTATACGCCAACACCAACTGTTGTTATACTAAAGCTGTCAGCTCTCGTCACTCCGCACTCGTACCCATTTCGATTTTCAATTTCCACTTATTTGATCGGTCGATTAAACGATGATAATTTTTTTTTCTCTTTTTTTTTTTTTTGCTGATAGATCAGATTCAAATTTCGACGTTTCAATGAGAGAGTCGGTCAGAATGCTTTTACAACACAATACCAGATCACCTTATATATTTTCTTTTTTAGGTTTATATATAATATAAATAGATTTTCGATCATTTTCGTCAAAAATAATTCGTCGAATAAAAAAGAAAGAAAAATCTAATGGTTTGAAAAAAGAAGAAAAAAAACATATCTATATGTATCGGATGTAGTAAGAAGGAAGAAGTTCCGGGATTCGATAATAATTATAGGTATACATCATCATCATCTCCACGACGTGTTTCGTAAAGTTGGCGAAATGGGCTGATTTTGTTACGGTTTACGGTTTAGCATAGATGACACTTTGTTAAAATATGACGTGGGTACGTAATATCTATCTATTACTTTTAACGCAACGCAACGCAACGCAACGGGTCTAACTAAGATTTCTATCTCTCACTATATACATATACTCAGAATACATATATATATATATATTCATCGGTATATTATTATACTAGCCAACTTTTTCTCAACCATGGCGTAGTATACGATGATAAACGCGAACTAGTATATGTTGTTATACGTCATTATTAACGTTCAACTATATTACACATACAAATATATATTTATGTACACACTGGGTTAACACGTCATCAAAAACAACACATACATACATACATATATTTAACACATGTTATTTCATTATTTTTATTTTATTTTATTTTTTTTCCAAGCTATTATTAATTATTAGTAATATATGTATCACGTGTTATAATGTTAATGTTTATTTATTAGAAGGAAATTATTATTATTTTCTTTTCGTTTTCCTTTTTTCCTTATTTTTTTTTTTTTTTTTTTTTGTTCTAGTCTTCAATAATACCTCGTCAGTTTTTGCAGCGGCACTCGGTGTCTCAATTAGACTTGTAAAACTAGCCCTGCTTCCGTGTCTGCTATTTCTCGTCAGACTACCAACGTCGCTCACTTCTCCTGCAGCAGCGATCCTAGCAATTCTATCATTTTCCAGACACTGGGATAGAGGAATTCCGAAAACCAGACCACCGGCTGATTCTACAGGCATTATAATAACAATAATAATAATAATAATTTAAGTAAAATCTATAAAATTATATTTTTATTGAATAACTTTTTATTTCTCATTTATCTTATTTTCCTCATTCAATTTATTCATCAAAAAATTTCGCACACACGATCGTGAAAATTAAATATTCCCTCCCTGGTTTTCAATTTTTCTGATTTCTTATCGTTTTTTTTCCTCTCTCTCTCTCTCTTTCTCTAGTTTTCTCATTTTACGGGCCGAAACTCGAGTGGATCTGCTTGATTCGTATTCAATTTGTACAAATATAGATGAGAATTTTTCCTACATGTGATCTTCGGGAGGAGATTTGATAATAATAATAATAATAATAATAATAATAATAATAATAATAATAATAATACACCTGTCTGTACCAAGGTGATATGTGACCTTTCGCACCATAGAAGAAGAGGGAAAATGAAGAAGAAGAGGAAAAAAATCACTTCTTTTTTTTTTTTGCTCCTCATACAAGTAGGAACGTACCTAATCTACGTAGGGAAGATTCGTGCCAATATCGCATAATCAAATACACGCCTTTTTGGCGAACCGAGGTACTATAATGTGATAAGAAAGATAAGCCAATTTCAAATCCTTCATGCGCGAAGTTCAGGTTAAAATTTTTTTTCTTTTTTTACAAGTATAATATATAAAAGGTTCGCAGGGTACCTATACTTTAAATATAATTTGCATCGATGTAATGCACATATATGTATGTATGCGATGTGATAAAAATCAAAAGTCTTTTTCCCTATGGTTTTTTCTTACTTTCTCTTTCTCTTTCTCTCTCTGTCTTTCGGAGTAATAAACGAAAAAATGAAAAGAAGAAGAAAGAAAGAAAAATTATTGGCAACTATCAGTGTGTCGAGAAGCTCTTTACTTTTCTTCTATTCTCTTCTTTTCTTTTTCGGCCAGAGTGGCGTGGGTCTAGCGTTTAGGATAAATAATAAAAACCTTATATACGTATATCTATATTATAACAGATGATCAATATAGTTTCAGATATGTTCGTACGTACGTAAACGCTTATGTATATGTATAATCTGATTCATCGAAATCTATGATATTGAATTAAAACGAGTTGTGTCTCTTTCTCTCTCTCTCTCTCTTTTACACACACACATGTGCATATCTACCCGCGTAGTATAGATGTATAGGACATATTATATAAATGATATTATGCGTATATGAAACCACCACCTTCGTTATTCGCCAATCCAATGAAATCATACTCGGACACGTACATGCATAACATATACGTATATAGATAGCAAGAACGCGTTTGTAGACCGACAGGGACCCCGACGAAATAATCCCTCTACCTATATGCATCCCGATATAGAACGTAATCTGGGACATCGACGAACGCTTGCAAACCTACGGACTTTACAACGCTATACTAACTATATATATATATATATATAATTTTCGAACCTGAGTCCCTTGACCCTTTTTTTTTTTTTTTTTATATTATTATTGATTTTCCGATCAATGAAATGAATGAATGAATGAATGAATTCAGTTTTCTATATCATCGTAATACTACTCACTGTTATTATTAATTACGAGTATAAAAAACGGTTCGAAAAAAAAAAACGAGATTAAATGGAGATATTGAAAACGAAAAAATTATCAGAATATCATTTGTACATATCTCATCTGTTCTAATTAACGTTTTTTTTTTTTTCTATCTTGTTTTTTTGTTATAACGAGAGAGCGGTTTAGGGTTTCATACGAAAAATTGATCTTTTGTATCTAGATACCTACGTAAAACGAAATTAATTTGATTTTCAATTGTTACGAGATGAAAAAAATAAATAAAAAAATTGATATCATATATACGAATTGCAACAGTTACCCCTATGTATACTAGCATGTACACAATGTGACATATGTTTAAAGTGTCACACTATAACGATCTTCTCATATGAAATAAGGGAGAGAGAAAGAGAGATTTTCGACGTCTAAAATTAACGGTATATAACCAACTATACCTATACCTATATATTACTAGCAACCGTGCAGCTAAGAGAATAAGACGAAGATATGAAGAAGATGAAGAAGATGAAGGCGTTACACACTGTGGAATTGCATATTTCTGGATATAGGTATACATATATGTGTGAATATATATACCAAGCTGTACAATCACAAACGACGTTCTCTCTATTTCTAAGTTAAGTATAAATATACGTCTATAGGTGCATCGTATACTTGGTTTATTCGAGTTTCTTAAGTACCATACGTCAATCAAACGCAAGTCTCTTTGGTCCGCGGTCACTCCACTCGCTATAACTTTAAATTATCTGCACTAATACCTATATACACGTATTAATTTCCTATATAATCAATCAATTTTATATACCTATCAAAAATATGAGAAAAAATTCATTCTCTATGTATGCCTCTCTCTCTCTCTGTTTCTTTCTTTATCAATGAAGAGAGAGAGAAAGAGAGGGAGAGAAAAAAAAAATAAAAATCTGACTAGTCAATTCGAATGATAAATAAATATAAATAATTCCAAGAAAGAAAATAAGAAATGAAAAAATGAAAAAAAAAACAGTTTAATAAAATATGAGTGACGCGTACGAGTATATAGATGTATATGTATAGATATAGGCGGTGGTGACGTTCTGAGCGAATTGCTCCGCGGGACGGTGGTCATTAGGATGGTATGTGATAAAGACGGGAGTCTCGTCTCTCTCCTATCTATTTTCAGATATATATAAATAGGCCTACTTTAGCCCGTTTCTGTCTCATCGTCAGCGGTACATACACATATATATACATAATACACAAACGTGCCGCATATACTATATATCTCCATAAACTTTCACGAATAAAATAAGTGAAAAACAAAACAATCATTCAATATACTATATAGTATATATTTATATTTTTTTTTTTTCTTTTTTTTTTTCAGATCACAAGACGAGAGATGAAATGAAAATTTGCATCGTTAGACAAACTACTTTTTTCTTTCTCTTTCTATTCCGTCACATTATAAAAAAGAAATAGAATAGAAACCACGGTTTTTCTATTTATTCAATTAATTTTTTTCTCGGTTTTTTCTATTCTGAGAGAAGAAAAAACTTTTCCTTTTCTATCAATTTTCAGTTAGAACTACCCACGTCGTCCCAATCTTTCCTACGTAGATATATCCTAATACAATCGTGAGGCAACCTTAAACTTAATTACCAGTTTCACCCTGACCTGCGTTATTTTCAGACTAAAAAATAACGTGGCGAGTACGAAAGTGAGAAAAAATAAGATAAAAAATGAGGAAAAATGATCGTTATTATTATTATTATTATTATTATTATTTGACGTAGTTTAGTTCATAAAGGTGTGTTCATTGATACGTTTAAATATATATATATGTATATATTTATATATCACCCTTGTCTTTGTCGTCCTTTCCCTTATTGTCGAAAAATCCAGTAGTTAGAGCTTTACGTTTTAATAAATAAGCTCGTCGTTTTGGTTTCGTAGTTACTGAACCACCGAGAGTTTCTGTAAACATAAATATGATAACTGGGATTATGAGTGAAAGTCGATGACTTTTATTGATACAATATTATGGAGTTTTAAATAAATAAATAAATAAATAAATAAATAAATAAATAAATAAAAGTACTTACCGGTAGGTGGCCTGATGTGAACACCAAGATTTAGGGCTTGTAATTTTGCTACAGCCACTTGACAAAGCACTCGGCGTTCGACATCCGATAGTGCTCGAAGTGACGTATCTTGCAAAGTAACTCTACGCCCACCAGCACCAGCCCAAGTGCATTTTCCCTTTAATGTGATAAATGTTAAGAAAGAGCAGGAAAATAAAAAACGTGTGGCTCGTGAGTTTAACACAGAATTAAAATCGCGGAGAAAATAGTGTGAAATATTTGATCGTAATAATCGTAGAGGTTTTTCCGGTTGTTTTATCATTTTGACAATTAGGTTCACCGCGTACGATAGATTTTCAACGTTTTTTTTTTTAATTTTTTTCAAGGAAATTGACGAAAATATAAGTTAGGGTGAAGTGGACGAATATAGAGTACAGGCAACAACGTTATTCTACATTTGAAACCGAAGTTAGATTTCGGAGTCAAGGACGAGAAGGAAAAAAAAAAAAAAAGAAAAAAAAAATGGTCAATAATCTTCTCGCGCGCTTTAACCGCAGAGAAAGAAGAAGAAAAAAAACAAAATAAATCATCTTCCATGATTTAAATCTTGTAAAATTTATAATTTTGTAAACGCGTTTTTTTCTTACGTAATAGCAAAAAGGCTGGAGAGAACCGCAAGACGTTTCTTACAGTTTATATTTGAAAATTATGTAGACAGGCTCGTACCTACTACAAGAAGTAAAAAGTTTTTTTTTTTTGGCTCATCGGTATAAATCCTCATTTCCAAAGATATTAAAAAATTCAATAAGGAAAAAATCTCCAATCTTTAATCAATAATTAATCGATAGATTCAGAAAAAGAGTGAGCGAAAAATCCGAGCCGAAGACAGAAAGAAAAAAAAAAAGAAAAAAACAACCAATCGATGAACGAAATTCACCTGTGGCGTCCAAGTGGAAGGTTGATTACTGGCTCTCGAAGTGCTCTTGCTTCTTGATCGCCAAATTTTTTTAGCAACAAGTCTGCTGCCATGGTGAACCACGCTGCTGGAAGATTTGCTTTTCTGCATCGCTGCGCCACCTGCGGAATTCGATGACATCATAGCGGGAGATCCTGGTGCGGAATGCGGCTTATCTCTGTTAGTATTAGAACCATGCAAGAGATGGGAAAGGAAGGATTGATGTGTCTTAGGTGTGGAAGGAGCTGCGTCTTCGGATCCTAAACCAGCGTCGATGCTGCTCCTAGAACTGGCGTTTCTGCTACCAGGCGATGCGGTTTCTTGATCAGAAAAATTATCACCGATGTAAATAATCTCACGATAATTAACGGCCCAATTATCATCAGTCTGTACGCCTTTGCTATTCCCCTGATCTTCACTGGGTCTAATATCTGCTGATTTTCCCTTAACATTTCTCAAATTTCTATCATAATTGACCCTCTTGAATCTGTCGACTTTGTCAGCGTCCATAGACTTCTTTCTTGCCATTCTAAGATATCGTTTAATCGTGTCACTAACCGAAGGAGAAACGTCATCGTTATCGACGCTGCTCCTTCGCCGTGAAGAAGAAGACCCAGTCTTCTGGTTATCTCTATCACGGTTGAACTGTTCATCTCTAAATTCGTGCAAACAAGCCTCAATCACTTCTCTAGGAATGGGATCAGTCTGTACAAAATCATCGACAGGACCTCGATCCGTGCTTGGACCCTGTACTGCAATAAGTGGTGGCGGTGATGTGAGATCTCTCTTTCCTCTACCCGGTATCCAATCCTGGTCTGAATCCTTTTGATTTCTATCCAATCCTGGGTTAAACCGCCATTGAGAAGACGGCGAAGTGTAAGCCCCGGTTGATCTCGGACCTCTAAAACCCCTCGTACATCGTAAATCGAAGTACAACTTCTCTAGGAGTTTACGGTCGGTCAATATATCCGATATGACGTGTTCACGGTTCGGTGATTTGCTGTAGTAACGACTTAGAGTATCAAGCAATGACTTGTGCACATAGTCACCCTGGTAAGGAAGCATGGTTGTAGGAACTCCGGATTTCCCAGATCCAACATCGCCGTCTTTCCGTCTCCTCTCAGCCATTATAAGATCTAAATGCTGCTGGAGTTTGTCTATTAGATTCTGATAGTTGAATTGCTCGTTTTGAATACTGCACGTTTCTTTAGCTGCTGTTTCTTTCGCTGTTTTAACTGCCTCATTTCCCACGGCTGAGTCACTCTGCATGTTTAAATACCTCTGCAACATATCAGCAAGAACTTTACCCTCTGCATCTTCCTGAGGCGATGGGTTTAACCTGCGCTGTGATACAGGTGACCCCGGTGTGCTACCTGCAATATTACCCTGTAGGAAATCACGCTTCATTTTAGTTATGTCAAATCTACCGCCGGATGTTGCCTGGGCCAAAAACCCTGGACTTGGTATCCTGGGTTCTATATTATCAGCCTCATCAGCTGAGCTTGCTTTCACTCTACAACTTCCGCCTTTTCCAGTTCTACGTCTACGATGGGTACGAAACCCGAGTGAACTTGGATACGAGGCTTTTCTAAGTAGCAAAAATTTCGGCTCCTTTTGACATATCTCCTGAAAGTATTCCTCGATTTTTGGTATGTCTTCCTGGCGATTGTTCGTACCTTCGGGTATAAGCTTTCGACCTGCGTCCGCCATGTAACGCCAGGTCTTGCGCGTTAAGAGCCATCTCTCTTTAGGAGGTTTTGTCGACCTTTTTGTACCACGTTTTTCTTTGGACGTTGGAGCGCTGGTTCGGGAGGTTCCTGCCTCGCTACTATCCCGTCGCGAACGTCTTCTCGCACCGGATCTTTCCGCCATAGCGAAACCCCCGACTCCACCGTCCTCTTTTTTTGCTACCCGCACCACTTTTGGACACTTTTTAAACGCTGTTTGTACAAAGATTCTCGTTACTCCTTAATTTCCTTATTATTCTTATTCTTATTTTTATCCTTATTCTTAATCTTTAAGACACTTGATTTAGATTTATTATAACAATCATCGCCGGACAGACCCGCTGCCGACGATGATAACCACGTCACTCCCTTTTGAAAATCACAAATATAAAAATAATAAAGGGGAAGATTTTTTTTTTTTTTATCTCTACGCACGTCACTTCCTCACCGTATCCCATACGTATTCTTCGGCGATCATATTCCTCTCACCACTTTATCATCACTAACTAAATTACAGTTAATTAAATCCGTCAGGTGTTGTTGTCGCATTTAAAAAAATAAAAATATATAAATTTTTTTTACATACGTTTATGTATCGCGCATCGACGAGTCGTTAACCCCCAATTCTTAACGATAACTTAAGATATGACAATTCCTCATAGTTTACCGATATTTCCCATATATCGTTACTTATTCTTACAGCCATTAGAAGCCAACGTACACCGTGGTATACGATAGCGAAATAATAACACCGCGTTCCCTTCCCTTATGCGATGAGTGACTCTGGCCAGATACCAAGACGAATATAAGAAATTCTGGGCGTGATCATGTCGGGTAGAAAAATTTTCATCAAACAAAAATAACAAAAAGAAAAAATAATGAAAAAACAAATAAAAAAAATAAATAAAAAAAAAAGCTTCGTCACATCTTGATTTGAGAAGTTTTTTTCTTCTTTATTCAATTTTATCCAAAACCGTTTATATATAATTACAAACGTACGATAACGTATGAATTATTTTTCTAATCATCCTGCGCGATTCACAACACTCTTTTTTTTTTTTTTTTTTCTTCTTACTCGCTTTAACGATCGTCACTTGTTTTTTTTTTTTTTTCTTCTTCTTCTTTCTATGTTTTTTTTTTTGTTTTGTTTCTTCTCCTTTTTCCTTTTTCCTTTTTTCTTTTTCTGATCTTTGGCTTTACCCGGGCGAGAGAAAATCGCGCTTCTTTTTTATCGTTTAACTATAGTTTCTAGAAAGGATCGATCTGTCCATTACTATACGGGCACCGCGTATCTTCTTCTGACTCTATGTT
Source organism: Tenthredo notha (assembly GCA_914767705.2). Taxonomy (NCBI): domain Eukaryota; kingdom Metazoa; phylum Arthropoda; class Insecta; order Hymenoptera; family Tenthredinidae; genus Tenthredo; species Tenthredo notha. The sequence continues at coordinate 9,461,057 of OU611916.1, forward strand.
TCTTAGTTTGGCCGGCAAGGTGGAGGCTCGCCAAGGTACGCGACTACTGCCTCAGGGCGCCGCGACGTCGTCGACGCTCTGTGTCTAAAAGCGTCTCTGGCCCTCCCCTTAACCGCTTTTCCGCATCTCTCCTTGATTTCATCGTCAGCCGGGAGTGGTTAGCGAGCCAGGAACCGTCAGGCCTCATCTCTACTCTTTTCTACTACCTCTACCTCCTCCTATTTGCTTGCAGATTTTCTTACTTCGTATCAGATAAGATCTCGATCTCATACGAAGACGTAGCTACTCGAATCAACTCAACTCTGCCTGCAGCGAATCTTTTTTTCTTTTCTTTTTTTTTTTTTCTCTCCATCACCGTCAAAAATCTTACTGCAGTTCTCATTTTTCACAGATAACGGTCGATTTTAGGGTTTCGTCAGTATTCTCTCTTTTCTTTATTTGTCAATATATATATTATATTTTGAATTTTATTCAAAAAAATAGTAAAATATGTGAAGAGAAAGAAAGAAAAAAAAAATTGGTAAGAGCCGTGAGAATTTTTTGTTCATGCGACTATGAACGGTGAGAAGTCTCAACTGTCTCTGATGATTATACCGATTTATTTTTGTCTACTATACTAAGCTGTGCAAAGAAGCAGCAGCAGCAGCAGCAGTAGCAGCAGCAGCAGTGGCAGCAGCAGCTTGAATAGTGAGAATTTTCTACATAGTAGATATATGTACATACCACAGCCTCTTCTTGTTATTCTTATTCTTCGCTCTCTGTACTTTTCTTCTCTATATTACTTTTACACCGAATGACACGATGATATATTATATTTAAAAAAATTTCAATCGAATATGATATTCCAAAAACTGTGTACCTAAATGTTTGTCGCTATATTCATTCAATTCATCATCATACGCACATCTTTAACGTAGATCTAACATATCTTACGATATTTAATCAAAGACGAATCATTCTGGTAGAAAATCGAAGAGAAAGAAAAAAAAATGCGATTTTTTAATAAGGGATCTCCGGGTATGAGATTGAAAAAAGCAAAATTTATTGAGCGAATAAAATAGATGATAACCACCGTAAATTTATCTAATTCAGATCTTCTCGATATAACAACGACAAGGGATAAAATAAAAAGACGAGGAATCTTCTACGCAATAAATATAATCTTTGGTATGTGCGGTATATACCTCTGGATTTAGAGATATATGTTTGGCTACCGTTCTGTAGAGTTATTTTTTTATTTTATATTATATTTTTCCTTCTTCTTCTTCTTCTTCTCCTCATTCAAGTGCCTCTCCTGTCTCTCAGGAAGAGGAAAAAAAACACATCCATATATCTATACGTAACTACCTATATATCAATGATCTTTCATTTAGTCTTCGATATAGTCAGGGGGGAAGGTGCAGGAAAGGGAGAGATGCGAGCACGTCATATTCTGAGGATAAATTCCCCGTGATAATCTAAGACCAAATTTAATTTACTAAAAAATCCAAATTCAATCTCAGACTAATGCGGAAAATGAAAGCTTCGAAATACGACCCGCTAAATCTGAGTCACCCTATATATTTGAAATTTGTATCCCAATGTATAGAGTACGTACATCATACAGTAGGGTATATATATATATATAAATACCATTATATCTAAAGACAAAAATAGAATCTCGATTAAGCTGCGGTATTTTATCGCGCGTAAAATATATAGGGCTAAACGAGCTACGAACGGGTACGGACGACGTCAAAGAGCGAAGAGTGCAGTCAGTCAAGGTGTAATACGTTAGGGGTCAGACCAGTCCGTCACTAATCGTAAGTGAGTATAACTATAATAAGTAAAGTAAGTGTCTAGACGTGTGGAGCAGGTCAGTAATTCGCTATCACTTACGCAAATATATATTTGAAAATAGGCAAAAATGATATATATATTTATATGTTTTTTGTTTTCTTTTTTTTACAATAATTAGTCGAAACAAAAAGACTGTAATTAAAATTTTCAGATTCGTAATTAGCTATGAGTATAATATAGATATACATCGGCACGGTTTTCCCATGAAATGTTCTTACTTTTCGTTTCAATTATTGTTTTTTTTAATTGTTTCGTTGTTTGTTTTATCTCATTAGTATATTATAATAATTTGAAACTGTTTGTGATACGAGTTTTTGCGATGTTGGGTGCTAACCTTTTGCTGTTATTCGCAGCTATACAGCTGTCTTGTTGCGAAAAAACCGATACGCCGTAAGAACTTTTAATTGAATTTCTATTCGATTTCAAATTCAGTGAATTTAACTTGAAACCAAGAAGAGTGTACGACGAAATATACCTACTTCTCTTTATTTTCGTTTTTGGGATAAAATTAATCGTTTTTCCTTATCTATTCTGAATTTTTTTTTCTTCTTTAAATTAAAAACCAGAGGCTTGTGGTAACTCGTATGAGAAACATAAGAGGTAAGATGAGGAAAATGTCTCGAAATAGTATCTATAGAATTATATATATATATATATAAAAATATGCGGGAAATATCTAACTAACTAACTAACTGACGCGGTGGTTTAGCAATACACGAGGACAAGTGACGTCACAACGAAAAAAAGGGGACGAACGAAAGAACGTGCGGGTATAGGTATAAGGAAGGTAGAAATTTTATTTTAGGACCAATCTCGAACGAAACTAACGAACGTATATAAAGTGTGTGGCAGGGTACGTCGGTTTCCCGAATCCGCGAGATGCCTATACCGCAAACTATAATATTTGTGTTATGGAAATAGACAACCATGCTTCGTAAATGGATCAGCTATGTGTACCATATTATCGTTTCTTAAAGCCGTTAACCCAACTCACGTCTCGTATACCTAGGTAGAGATCCTTCTTCTTCTTCTCTTATTTTTTTATTTCAATTTTCTATTTCAACTAGTTTTTAATTTTTTTCCCAAACTTTAATTAAATTAGATAATAAATAAGTGGTATATAAAAATCAATAACTTATTAATTCGATATCTAAGTGTGTGTATGCGTACACGTACACATAATTATATATCGCGATGTATATTAAAGAGAGGATATTCGAAGTGTGTGAAATGTCGTATAATATACTAAACGCACCCGTTTAACCACCTGATCGAAAAACCCCCGTCATAATAAACAAAAAGAAGAAGATCCTCTATATAATACAACTTTTAGGATGAAGTCAATAAAGTTAATAATAGCCATAGATCTGACAGTAGACATTATACTATATGACATATAGTATACCTATTATATCCCACCCCCGTACTGTGCCATACTATTAATGCAGTCTCGTCAAGCTATTAAATCGTATTCAATAAAAAAAAAAAAGAAGAAGAAGAAGGAAGCACCAAAAAAAAGGAGAATAAAAAATTCATCACAATCCGCCTCGTCGCTTTCTTTTTTTTTTTTTTTTCCTCTTCTTCTTCTTCTTCTTTTTCTTTTCTTCCAGCTTTACCAGCAGTTTGAAATTTAATTTTTGTGGTTAAAAAAAAAAATTAAAATTAAAATTAAAATAAAATCAGAATCCTAATCATTAATTATTATTAAACGATAAAACAGAAAACCTATTTATACTTATATAGTATTAATATATACTAATACATATTATGTTGTTTTATGACGTCACTGATTGGTCACGGGACGTTTGGCACGAGGTATTGAAATTACATAGATTATATTAGATATACGTATATATGTATAATAGTCGTTCCGCAAGTGTCCTCGAAGCACGCGCGGAGTCATCGACTGATGATTATATTATTTGAAGTAAAAAAAATTCTCATCCCCCGTTATATAGATATATATATATATATATATATATATATATATGTATATGGTATATAGATGTATGTAATATTTAGGTATACGTTTATTTACGTGAGACGTGTGGTGAGTGATGGGAAATAAATAAATTCTATATATAATGTTTATATATGTAAGCGCAGAACCGCATGATTTGAGGAAAAAAAAAACGAAAGAATTTTTCTAAAATATTCAGAAAGTGCAAAGTGCAAAAAAAAAAAAAAGAAAAAAAGGAAAAGAAACACAATAAGATAGAAAATAAAACAGAAAGAGTTGAGATTATAAAAAAGGCAAAATACTCGATAAGTGAATTGAAGGCTAAAAATATATCAAAATCGAAAGAGACACGCGACGAAGTCGACGCGGGTCATTAGGCATATGACGAGTGGGGTGCGTCACGAGTGTGAACTTATACCTATATCTATACCTATACCTATACCAAAGTAAATATGTATACGTACGTATACGTATGAAATATACACGTTTATATACCTCCTCGTGTCTTAATAAATGTGGCTGACTGACCGAAAAATATGAACAAGAAGAAGAAGAAGAAGAAGAAGAAGGAAGGGAAATTTTCAAACGTCACACTTATGTATATAAATATATATATAATACATAGTATATACGTGTAATATTACTTATTTCTACCTAGTGTATAAAATTTTGATATTAAATTTTTTTCATTTTTGTCAATTAACATTTTCTTTTTTTTGTTTTTTTTTCCTGATTTATATAGGTTAATTAATCCAGACGATTTATATATGAATATATACATATTATATGTATGTATGTATGTATGTACAACTAAGCTGCGACGAATGACGAGTGACCGTCATGTGAGCGAACCAAAATTAACGCGGCAGCCATGTTGGTATTTCTGGCTCGATTGTCTGGCGAGAAATAGACCGGCTTACGGATTAAAAGATGGCGCGAGGGTAACATACTGGCGTGTCTACAAAACTATCGTCTCAACTAGCCCACCCTCTATACAGTAGATAATCATATGTACACCTCACTCACACCTGATAAACGGGTTTGCTATTTTTTTTTTAAATTTTATTTCATTTCATTTCATTTCATTATATTTTTTTTTTTTATCTACTTCGAAGATGCGGTCCATCTTATAGGAAATCTTTTTTTCTCTCGTAGCAAAAAGATCAATCAAAAAAAAAAAAAAAATCTGTTTGATCGTATATTAGGATAATTTTTTTTTTTTCTTAAAGAGAAACTCCGAAATGCAAAAATTTGATAATCTGGTTATAGATTTTGGAGTAAGGAGAGACTAGGGGAATGAATTTTTTTGTCTTCTTCATTTTCATATAATTCGAACGAATCTTTTCCACCTAGTCAAATGTCAGATACAAATCGTTGTAATTTTCTACTCGTAGTACATACTAGGTATAACGGTAAGTACAACGTCAGACAGACACCGTCCGTTCGGATTACACCTAAATTACAATTATGTTAAATAACGGAGGGCTCTAATTCCTAATTAGAAATATAGTCCTTCTTTTACTACGTGCTTTTCTCCACAGCAGCGTCGCGGTGGCAACTATACAGAGTGATTCAAATCGAGACGGTCATATTTTAAAGACGAATTAATTCTTCGTCTAAAATTCGTCGGACTAATAATTTCCGAGCTACGTAAAATCTTGGTTGATGAAGAAGAAGAAGATGAAAATGAAATAGAAAATAACGATAGAAATGTAATTATAAATACTTATAAACGATATTCTATATTATGTATGTATTTATGTATACATACAGCGTCTATTTAGTTAGAAATTATTTAACAAGATTGCGGAGTTTGGAAAATTAATTTAGATAGGTATATACGTATATATACCTATATGGTGTAGGTGTGAGCGTGTTGAGTGTTGAGTGAGGAGTAAATAGATAGGTTGATAGGTACGTAGGTAGGTAGGTAGGTAGGTAGATAGGAGGATCCTCGTCGAATCGATTCTCTTACACAATTACGCAAACTCATGGAAGTAAGCAGCACACAGCTCCACATATACACGTGTGTATGACGTCAGGGTCAAGGATTTACGCCACCTTGTTCTGATTAAATGATAGTTGATAGTAAATAGCCAATTCCCCAGAGACACGAAGAGGAGAAGGGGAGGAATAGGGTTGTGTAATTACAGAAATTGAACCGTCCTTGTACGAGATAAACAATTAACAACAAGGGAACTAAAACCCTCGTGATAAAATACATCTATTAGCTGATAATGATACGTCGAATTCTTAATATCAAATGAATATGAAATTAAAGAGACATCATTGAATTAAATTATACGTAGAATATGATTTTAAAGATCGAAATTCTTAATCGTTGATAAAAGTTTAAAAGTACAAAAGAAAATCGAATCGCCCAGATCGTAGAGAGAAATAAAAAAAGAAAAAAAAAAAATTAGAAGGGGTAGGAAATAAAGAATGAATAGAGAAGTAAAAAAAAAAAAGCATAGAAAAAAAAGAGAAAGATGATTGAAAATAGAAAAGTAAGGAAAAAAAAGGTTAGCTTTGATTTGGCAATTGGTGAATCTACTCGTCTATAAAACTAGGATAGTCTGGCCGATCAGCTTTGCTTAGTGGTTATAAAATACGTGATTATTTTTAGTTGCGCAAAAATATCGCAAGGTCGCCGACGCCCGCGGACCAACGCGCGATCACTTATGCCGCTGCTTCTTCTTCTACTTCTTCTTCTTCTTCTTATTCTTATTCTCGTTTTCTTCTATCTCTCTCTTTCTCTATATTCTCGCAAAATGCGTTCCCGAAAGAGATTATCAAGAAATGACCGAGCTTCCGTTAGGGAACGATCGCGTCGCCACTACCTGGCAGTCTAAACCCAAGATATACGTATACACGAACTCTACATTTCGCAAACGTGATTCGTTGGTCAAACTACAGATGGGATGATGCGATATGTATATCAGAGGTGTACGAGCCACTATTACGTTAAAGTCGACGGTATTTTATCGGCAGAGATAAATAAACGAAAATTTGTATATCCACAGCAATATTTGTATCACGTGTAGACATTTTTTTCGTTTTTTTTTTTTTTTTCTACTTTTTCAAAATTATGTATCAACTTTTTTTTTTCTTCTATATTTATACGAAACAATTTAAATTACTCTTTCTATATAATATAAACAATTTTATTACAAAAAAAAATATATATATATATATATATATTTTTTTTTTTCATAATATATTTAAATATACCATATATTCGTTCTTTGGTCAGACGCGAGATGGCAACGGTTATACATGAACGAGAATCGCACGAGGTAAACCAATTTTTCCTAGTCGTTTTTTCTTTATTTTTTGCCATCGGTCTTTATTTCGCTATTATTATTTCTCAATAATTTATAATATCCGTCTCTATATTAATGTGACTTCTTTATATAATATTACATAGGGAAAAAAAAAGAAAAATCTATATATATGTATCCAATATCATATAATATATATTATAACAAATTTCTTACGCGGGGGAGATAGTTAATTATGATTTTCAACAAAATTCGTTGGTTATTTTCGTACAGTTTTTTGGCAACGACGCATTCAAAATATGAAATGTGCTTATAACAGAGAGAACTTTCCTATATACCTATAGTACACATTTTTAATGCGGTAATGTTACTCTATGCAAAGTATAAGTACCTATTGTAATTTAAAAAAAATCATAGTATATTATAATTACCAATTAATTCTTTTTTCTTTTTTCTTCAATATTTGATGCGATTTTAGTAATTTTCTATTTTAATATTCATGCGAAAATTAAACCCGATTCTCCTTTTGCAAATAACTTCAAATTTTACTTTGTTTTTTTTTTTTTCCTGTCTATGTTTTTATTTTATTTTATTTTATTCCATTTCATTTTATCGGATATTATTTTAGATACATATATTCTTATGGATTTAATTGTTTAATCTGGTGTATAAATTCAGAATTCTATATTTAAAGAGGATCATTCGGTGGGTGAATGGCAAAACCAGCCGGTCAGATCGTGCGGGGGAAAAAAGTTTAACGAGTTGAGTGACAAGATAAACCGATTTCTTTTCTTTTTTTCTTTTTTATTTATCACAACTTTAATGTCCAGTGATTTATTTCCGTTTCTCTTTGTATTTTCTCAACGACTATTTCTCTTATTCTCTTTTTTTTTTTTTTTATTTTAATTCATAAATTCAAAATTACAAAATCTGCATCTTTCGTTGTTTTTCATCTTTGCGAAAAAATAAAAGGAAAGAACAAGAAAAAAAAAAAAAAAAGAACTACACATAAGATATTTAACTGCCCGTACTACTGATAAACACGATTATTTACACGAAGTTAGGGTATGTTAAAAGGCAAACGATAAAACAACAATGTTTTCCAAAATTAAACATAAATTTCTATAAATATAAGTACAGCGAAAACGTGCAACCATTGTCATGTACATATGTACATACGTACACTGTTTTATCATACAATGTTTTTTCGCGGCATTGCTAAAATCTTGTAACTTTCTCCAGTATTAGTTTTTTTTTTTTTTCTTCTTCTTTTTCAGGAAGATTCTTTCCTCGAGTAAGAATACTGATCCGAAAATTTACCCAATTACTATCTGATTTGGCGGAAAAAAATGACGAATATTACACATGTGATTTTTTACTATAGATATATGTAGGTGCTAATATATCTACACACGTGTCGAATACGATAAAGCCACAGGTATATAGTATATAGTACATAGGTCTATACTATATTTATATATGCATATACAATGACGTAATTTTGGCTTCTAAGCCAGAAATTTATGTACCTAGAAACACTAAATGAGCGAAGCTGAAAATAAATTTTAAGGAAATGAATATACGTGTATATATAATATATATATTATATATATATTATATATATATATCGGCGCTAATCCACTGACCCGAAACGCACCTACCTGCTGCTGCATATAACTAAGTACATACAATATATGTATAGGAATAGAATTTCCTTTATAAACGTTTTTATTTTTATTGTTTTCTCCAATGAACTATATAATCGTCGATACGATTTTACGATAAAGTGAAAATTCATTCTTCTCATCTCGTTACAGAAAGAAAAAAAGATCAAAAAATTATAACGAACGATCGTCACAGATTTATATTCAACTATAAATCTGTAGAGAAAATTCTAAGAGTCTAAAAAGTGAAGATTAGGTAAAAAAAACACATGATAGAAAAATTTGAATAAAATTCTCTAGGCAAAATCTTCGAATCGTACAATGTTACATTTTATATCACGACGTCTGTCTGCTGTTTCAACTTGAATCAGAGAGAAGAAGAAGAAGAAGAAGAAGAAGAAGAAGCACGATGGTGCTCTCTAAGCTATTTCTGATCAGTTATATGTATCTACGTCGACAAGCAAATGCTGACGTTAGTTCGACGCGTCTATTCGTTTTTATTTTGGATATATAACAGCAGCAGCAGCAGTAGCAGTAGCAGCAGGAGGATTAGCATCAGCATCAGCAGCAGTAGCAGTAGCAGTGTGCCACGCACGTGTTTCAAAAATTGAAGATATATTATCTACTTTTAATATCGATCTCAAATAAAAAAATAAAATAAAATTATTATTTCTTTTTTCTATCATTTTTATTTTTATCTTTATACCAAGAATCTATTTTTTATTTCTTCGTAAAGGGTCGTTGACACGTCTTTGAAATTACGTTTTAAATATTGATTCATATTGAATCTAATTCATCCGATAATATATATTAGTCTAGTTTTCCTTTTTCTTTTGGTATCTTTTTAAGGTCGATATTTCATCGGAAATTGAACTTCTCGCTTTATTTTACGCATCAATTACAATATGTAATTATGCATTACGATTCTCACACACGCACACACACATACGAACACGATCACACAGTCGTATATACGCTTGTTTCGGTATAAAACTATAAAACGATAAAACGATGCCAGGTTTATTTAAATAATTGGCCAGATAAATATAAATACAAGTTATAGGATCGTTAATAGTACAACTAATGAACTACTACAGTAGTAGATAGTAGTACACAGATGTATAGCTATACCTAGCTCGATGGTATAGCAGTAATAAATTATATTGACACGTGCGTTTTCTTTTTTTATTTTTTATTTTTGTTTTGGTGTTTTTTTTTTTTTTTTCTTTTTTTACGCGTTCAATGATACGTTTCAAACTCAATTATCATCAATTTTTTTTTTTTTTTTTTATTACAAAACAGTAATTCAACAAAATATATTCAACTATAATTAATTTCTTAACTAATATGATAGAAAAACTTGATTGGAAAGGATCGAAGAGTTTTCAGGTGAATGGAACGTCAGGAAGTTAATATTTTATCTCTTTTTTTCTTTTTCATTTTCTTTTTTAGTCAATTTAAACACATTTTCATTTTCGTTCTTACCGATAATTTGGTGGTAGTTATCGACGAACTGTGTGGTGGTTTGAATTCCCATGAGTGCCAGATTCAATTATATATGTATAGTATATACGACGATATACTGTACACGTGTATAAATATTAATTTGTTTATTTATATATACATATATATAGTATATGTATATATTATATATAATTGTTTATAGATTGATTTTTTTTTACTTTGATTTTTTTAATATATAATATATATATATTTCCGCTAGTTTATTTCACTACACACAATGATGATCATCGAATAGGTAGTTTAAAACGATGCATTATACTGTACGTGTGTGATATATTCACTGAATAAAATTGAAAATTAAAAAACAAAAAAACTTCTTACAAAAGTTAATTTTTTTAATTTTTTTTTCGTTCTCTTGCTTATCTTTTAATCTTCTTCGAAGGATAAGTCATACATCTAAATAGTATATATCACCGTTAGATGTAGATATAGGTAACAAAAGTGTAATATATCACTTGAGTGTATTATATACACAAAAAGAGCTGATGAAATTAATTAACTGTTTCTTTTTTCTTTATTTTATCGTAAAGTTAATTGATTTTTTGTTTTCTTTGTCATTCGGCACACTTTTGGTTCCTTTCGATAGTCAAAAATCTTGAATAGTAAAATCCAAATCCTGTATAGTATAGAAGACGAAGGAAAATAAGATATGAAAACAAGATTAAAATTAAGTTAAAAAAAAAAAAAAGAGAGAAATATATAAATATATATCAATATCAATTCGTACGTTTAGCAAGAGATTCGAGGGTTTCCGTTTTCAATATTCTAAGTTAAATATTATTATTATTCTAACGAAATATTCGTTGAGAATATAAACCAGTGTAAAACTTTAACATCCCCCATATATTCACATAACACGACGACCCCGTGCGGATAACTTACTACCACCTACCTACACTAATTCTTTAGCTAATATCTAACCGAAAGTATATTGTACATATTATATACATAGGTACACGAGGAAAAAGAAGACAAGAAATTTTTTTTAGAAAAAAATTGTCACGATAATTTTAGACGTCAAAATAAGAAGCATACCTACATATACTCACTATACATAGGTACGTAACTCTCTTGAAAGAAAAAAAAAACAAAAATTCTTACGTACGGAAATTTAACGATTATTAGATCGTCCGATTATCGAATCCCAGATATGTATAAAAAAAAAAAAGATATATATAAATTCCACAAAAAAATTATTTGTATGTATTACAATAATAATATCTTCACATTTTATTCGTTGATAATCATTAAAGTTTTTAATGTTATTTAATATATTATATATAAATATATATATGTATATATTTACATTTCGCACAATGAAATAAATTTTTACCATATAATACGTTTTACCCCACTCACGATATCGTAACGTTTAAAAATCACAATTGTAATAAAATTTGAACGTTTAAAATCATAGGAGTGATATACTATTAGATTAGATATAGTATATGTATATACTATGAACTCTTTCTATTAACAGTGTTCAAAGCTCGAAGAGCGATCGGCAACTGGCATCTGCAGTGTGCTTTTTCAGAGTTTCCATCAGCAGTCTCTCTGCTGCCTGCCTACTGGGGACGACGCCTGACTATTTTAAAACCAATGTCCTTCCAAACGCTAGTACTTGCTTGCTTTCTGGTTACTGGTTGCTGCTACGACCGAGGTGGCTGGCTGGTGTGCTCGTCAACGCGTTCTTCAAATTTTGGCAGACAGACTCGACTTAATTCGTCTCTTTAAAACTAACCTCAGTAGTTTTCACGATCTATCTATCTATGACGATACACGTTACTGTATATATATGTAATACTTTTAATTGCACATCGATCAGGAACGGATTCTCTAACTCACGATTAGGGGCTATAAAACAATTTCGGTGTATGAGGAAGCCCCAACGATTTTTTTTTTTCCCCCAATTTATCGGCTAAATATCCAAGGAAGAATATATCCTGTCTAAGCTTTTCGAAATAATATAAAAACGAATTGACATTAGAATAAAACTAGAATAAAATTGAAAAACGATTCGAATATTCATGCTGTAACATTTTCCGATTCGTCCTCTAATAAATAAACTCGCATGATTTTTCTACCTTAGGGATTTTTCTTTGTTGATAAAATTCATTTGAAAGTTTATTTTAAAATTAGTGGGTAGAGTTTATATAGGTAGTCCACACTCTTCGCAAACCTCTCTGCAAGATCAACTTCTTACCAACTCGAGAGTGTTTGTTTTTTTCTTCGAAAATTTACGCGTTTTTTTAACAATCAACATTTCATTGATTCTGTTTTTTTTTTTTTGTCTAGATTTTCTATCGGGTTTTTTGATCAGTTTTTACAGAATAGTCAATTTATATATGCGGTTGATGAACTCATATCATTTTTTTATTTCAAGAATTAAAAAATTGAGAAGAATTTAGGGTATAAAAACGGTAGGGACAGTCATACTAAATGAGACTCATGGTTGTTTCAAATGAATTTATAAAGGCTGAGAAAACTATTTCAAGCGTTTCGAATGATTTAAAATAACGTCATATTTCAGTTGAAATTTATAAAAATTTTAATTCACACGTAGTCGAATAGTTGCCGCAGCTCAGAATAGAATTTAAAAAAAATTAGGAAATAAGAAACAAGGAACAAAGCCGACCGAAATAGGATATAAAAATAATGAAGAGTTGTAAAAATAGAAGAAAAAACAAAAAATTAAAAATCGCTCATTAATATTTCGTCAGCCTTTTATATCAGGGCAAAGTAGATACACGTGCGCGCGAGCTGGTCCGCAACGCGTTGTAAAAAGACACATGAATTTTTCAATTCTGAATTTTTTACTGTCCAAAAATGAAAAAAAAAAAAAAAGAATGGCATATTTTGGATGATTTTCGAAATTGCAAACATCTGGCCCGCCGAGTCGACTCCCTGTGTACAAAGTTAGTCCGTGTATTGTATGGACGTAAATCATTTTTCGTTTTTTTTCTGAGTAAAAAAAAAAATAAGGAAAGAAAACAACTCAACAGGATAATTGGTATAAATTTTTTTCGCGTTTTTAGATCGTTCGATAATTAGCCTTGCATGTATGTCTAAGGAGGAAAAAAGGAAAAAGAAAAACAGAGATTCTTCGTAAAGTGTAACTAAACGCAAATCGCAGTCAACCTGTAGCGAACGTTTGATGCAGTAATAAAAAAAAAAACGGTGACTTCTTTTTTATTGAGGAAAAAAATCTCAGCTGCGTTTGAATCATCGTACATCTTCAACGAGTCAAATATATCTAAACACGACACCCTACTTTCCTTTTTCCTACTCTTCTTATTTTACAAAGTAGTTATACCGCATAATCTGAATCACGTCTATATCTACTATACGATTAATACGAGTTAAAAAAACGCGAGACATCTGTTATACGCTATAAAAAAAAATATATGTATATACTTGGTACCGTTGAAAATTTGAATTCGAAACTTTAACCGAGCCCCTAATTTACGCAGCGATCAGTAAGATCAGGGGGTACTACGGAGGTATACGACGAATAAATAAAACGCGATTTTATGCCTTGCCAAGCTAGCATCACCCCGCAAAGTCACACAGCCTCCCTCACTCGTTTTGTTTCGTTTCGTTTCGTTTCGCTTCTTCTTCTTCAAGATGGACCATAAGCGACGTCACGCGTCTATTCGCGTTCGTGGACGCAGCGCTATATTTAGATAACACGACGACGACGACGACAACGAGGACCGTCGACAACGACGACGATTATAACGACGACTCACAGGGAGAGTAAATGTACCCCGTACTCTGTCGCGGTAACAAATCTACGATGGTTTATACGCTTTCGATATATTATAAGCCAGAGATTTGTTGCTAACATACAGCACGCGCCTTAAACAATCGAATCCTGATCTCGTATATATTATTTATAGGTTCTTTCATTACTACGTCATTATAATATCTTTTTCTTTTGTTCGATGTAAAGAACAAAAAAAAATAAAAGTTCAGAAATAGTTGTATTTGTTGTATAAGTAAATAATAGGCCGTTTAAAATCAATATTTTCGATTATCTTCGTACAGAAGAAATCGTTCGGAGATATAGCACCTATAATATTTGATAAATAATGGGGAAAATAAAATAACGCTGAATTCGATCTGTATAAAAGGAATAAAAGAACAACACAAATAAATTCCTCGAGAAAATAGAAGAAATTGGAAGAATGAAAAATAAGAAACAATCAAGCGGATAGTAAAGTTTGGTAGCGTGGCGGTCGGCGTCCTCTTCGGGCGCAGCATCCCTGACCTCTGCGCCCCCACCACGTGAGCGCATAGGATACAGTACGAAGCATTTTGCCCATTCAAATGATTAATTATTGGCACCGTGAGTGTGAAGAAAAAAAAAAATAAAAATTACACGATGCTTGAGTACATATAGGCGTTTTTAGTACGGATAATAAATCGATTTCTGGTAAATCACGGTGCCAATTTGATCTAATCACTTGACGCTGTAAAATATATGAGAAAATGATATAGGCGGTATTAAACTATCGCGATCCTGCCTGCCCGTCGTCTTAATCCCTCATCGAACGAACGCGAAGATGATATATATCTAATTCACACGCAATTCGCACTCGACATACATACTTCCTCGATTTATTTAAATGATCGGAAAATCCAGCCGCGTGAATTTATTATACCCGCGCGTAATTCTGCAGTTATATGACGAATCCTAATGTAAGATCTGGTGTATGTATGTATGTATTTATGTACCTAAACGTTCACACCAACACATATATTCATCGTCGTTCACACCGTGGTGGTAAAGACTTACAGATTTTTTTTATTTTTTTTTTACCTGTAGGAAAAGATGATTAGTTAATTTACGAGGTCCTATTTATTTACTGATGTAGTTGTAAATTTAACGAATTGATTGAATAATGAGGAGGTAAAAAACAAAAACTGGATATAAATTGTGATAAATTATAGAATTATGTATAAGAAAAGAAGGAAAATTGAACAGAACTATAGTCTGCGAAAAAAAAAGAAAGAATTAAAAATATTGTATATTCTTAGGGGAGTAATAATAGGTAACGGCTATAAGGCCTCCAGAAATAAATTAATTTCAAAATCCATGTAAGTAAAAAAAAAACACAAAAAAAAAAATAAACTAAACGAACTAAAAATGATAAAATAAACAATAAAATATGTCCGTTTGATTAAATAATACAGATATATACAATGGTACCGCCACGCTACGCGATAGAAAAAGAAGAGAGAGAGATAGATATAGATACAGTAAGTAGTAACAGTCAGTATATACAACGGCCTCTCTGCCAACGCTCCAACGATTAATCATACATCGTATAGATCGGCAGATCAAACCGATGAATTAAATTGCATGCGAAACTCACCAATCAGGATTTACGATCTCAGCATACTCGGGAAAGATGATGAATATAATATGTATCCGGTATCCAAAAATATGTAATCCTTTTGGGCAGGTGGGGGAGGGCTGGGGGGGCTGGGGGCTTGGGGCTTGGGGTTTTGAGAACACTGAATATATATTATATGTATGTATAACATACTATAAATAAAATATTTAGATATAACACTGGATTAGCACTGCACTGCGATATTATATATATATATGTGTAAACATATTGTAGATAAAATTTAGATATAACACTGGATTAGCACTGCACTTTAATATTATATATATTTCACATAAAAGATTTTAATTTATAAAAAAAAAATAATCACTATTCACTATGGGTGGTATATAATTATATTTCTTATATTGTGATCCGAATTGGCACTGAATGAGATATATAAAAATTCAAAAGCATATCTATACGATACTGCTTCACTGCAATTCTACACACGTGATCTAGGTCCTAAATTCTACGATATTAAAAATGTACGGAAATATTTTATATTCAATAATTCTGATTCTGATATATTGTACTATAGCCATTATGACGAGAAAAATAAATAAATATACCCTCATATATATTTTTTCGATAAGTTTGAGAAGAAAAAAAAATAATAAAAAATAATAATAATAAGTTAAATATACGCGTAAGAATTAACGGAAAATATATATTTTACAATACGTTCCATAACCTTTAAGGTAAATATACATATTGTAATAATCGCGTATATAGAAATTGAAAAGAAATGCGATAACATCACTCCACGCGGAATAAAAATAAAGTTTTAATCTCAAAAAGATGAAGAAAGGTAATAAACATGGCGTCATCTACTTGTGGCAAACCGTCCGATAGCTTCGGCAAACAAACTTGATCTTCGAGCTTTTTTCATTTCTCTGTACATATATGTAATGAAAAAAGAAGGAAGAATACTAATTAGGACCGCGATTTAAGAGAAACTTTTTAGATAAGTGGAGATAAAACGGACTAGAAAACTATTTTATACATGGACGCTGCCCCCCGTTGTTTGGGGGACGCCGTGAATAAAACAAAGAAACAAAGGCTAGAGGTTCGAAAAAAGTTGAAATAATTCTCGTCATATTAACCTGATTGATGTACTACTCTGATCCGCTCACTAATTTCAATGAATTTATACGAAATTCTAACTAATTTGCGCTAATAATATTATAACAAAAAACAACGACCGATCACTTACCCCGTCGCGAAAGAATTGACTGTCGGCTACCGGTCCGCCACCGGAGGTCATGGGTAATATATTGATGGGTGTTCACCCAATCAGATTTATGATACGCGTTGTCGCAATCGTTCGTATAATGAGGCGCCATAAAGAACTAAAAATTATTACTAGATGATATGTGAACTCGTCTTTTGAGTTTTTCCACTTCTATGCTTTATGATGTGAATGGGGTTAAAACTTATAACCGAATATATCGAACCGTAAAGAAAAAATAACACGTCTATGCCCTAATCCCGTCAATGCCAGAGTAATTTATGACTGTAAAACCGAATACTGTAAAACTTTTGTCAAATAAGGACCACTATAATCGGTAGATTTCTCTACACGGAGCAGCGGGACGCTATTAACAAAACTGGGATAAAGTCAGAACCAAAAACATAGGGTTACTAGTATCACGCATTGCTACCAAAAACTTTTTTCAAACATTGTTCAAAAAGTTGCTAATTTCAGGTAGGCAGCGCTCGATTTCGATAGACAAAGACCAAATGTTCGTATTTACACGACTCGAGAGTCTAAATGATGAATTATTTACCTCTTAGACAGACCCGGGTTCCTTTTATCACATTAATCAGTCGAATGTTTATAATATTACATAAAATATCGTAGAATTAGACATCCGCGTGTCGAGATAGGACCTGTTGCTCTTCGAACGGAGTGAACATACCCCTATTTCCACCGGCTTTTTGTTATCGGCCATAAACTACTGGGGTAAGGCAGAGTGTGCGAGAATATAACTTTCGTTACCCTCTGAACGTAACTACTCTCTCAAATACGTCGCCCGCGAGGGGGCAGCACGCATATCTTCTCCTACATTGTTATAATATAAATATAAATTATAAATAGATGTCAAATCTTGATGTTCGTAAATGTGACAAATAATAACAGTATCCTAACCTAATCTAACTTGCATATTTTTATTATAAGATATAATTGAAATGTCTCTTATTTTGACATTGCCTTTACTTGACGGTGCCAAAATCATTGTTTTAGACGAAGGTAATTATCAGATAAAGCATTTAATCGTGAACCTAACCTAGAAATAATTACACGAGTTTTTCAGAATCTTAATACAAAGCAAACTCGAATCATTAATTAATTTAGAAAATATCGAGGATAAGAAAGAAAGAAAGAATCGGTATAAAAAAATTTTATCTCAAATTGTATAATTTGTATTTCTTCCTAAATCCGAAAATTTTCTAGGCGCTGAAGTCAAGCACGCAGAATCGCTGATCGCAGCTTGGCTACCGATATGGAAATCTAAAGAGTCCCGAACGATCGATCTTCTTCTATTTTCTGGTCCAAAAAGTTCGAGTAAAATCTGGTTGAATTGTTCGTCAGAAAACCGAGTCAAAGTTCACGACTTTTATACTCTTAGTTTGGACAAAATCGACCCATTCGAAGAAAACAAATTGTGGGAAATCCCGGAGTTTAATTCTCTGGGTGAAAATTCAATCGTTATCATAGACAGTCTGAGTTCGTTACTCCTCTACAAAGGGCTGTCTGAAACTTGTAGATTTATTGAAAAACTAAGCTTGAAAGTATCCCAATTAGTCTGTATTTATCAGAGGGATTTTGCCCACAAAAAAATACCTAGCATTAAAACTTTGGGGACTAGTTACGTGAGGCTAGAGCCATCGCGGAGCCCAAAACTCGATCATAATTTGTCGTATAAGACTTTAACTTCTCACTGTAAGCCTGGGGGTGGTATTTTACAACAGATTGAAATTATAGATCAGAATATTAGCTCTTATGAGATTAGGACGGAGAAAGTAACTCATAAAGGGGTGCAAAAGGCAGGAATGAACAAGCCTGAAAGTACAGAAAAAATTCAAGCCTCTTTTAGGATAGAAATGAACGATAGAGAAATGGAGCAAAGGAATGCTACTCCTCTGCCTTATACTCTAAACAGTTTGCCCTCTAGCGAGTCTAAGATTCATTATGAACCTGATGAAGTTGACGATCTTGATGAGGAAGATCCGGATGATGATTTAGACTTTTGAATATTTGAATATATTTTGTATATACTTGTTTTTTTCCGGGGCAATAGATTGGAATAGATATTGTAAAAGAAATCGTGTAATATAGAGTTTGAGTATCTGTCGTATATTTATTATTGATTTATACAAAATTTGATTTGATTAAATAAAATAGGTATATAAATTATTATAGTATTGATTTGTTCTTCTTCTTCTTCTCTTTATTAAATTTTTCTTGCATTCATATAGTATAAGTATAAGTATTAGTATCTTGAAGAATAAAACTTTGATAGCTAAATAATTTCACTAAATCTTGCAGTCAATTGCGCCGAATCGATATCACAACAACATTCATCTCGTTGAAAGTCTAAACTCAAGATATAATACTGCAAAAGTAATTATGAATGTTTATAGAAAGTGAAATGAAAATTTTTATTCAACTTCTAGAAGACACAATAATCTGATTGCATTTAATTTGATAAACTGAATAATAATTAGCTTGAAAATTTTAATAAAACTAATTTAAAACCGATAATTCAATCGTATTGTATTTATTATTTAATTAAATAAATACTCGAAACTATAAAACTAAGCGTATATTTTCACAAATATAATTAATTTTTTGACTACCTATACTTAACACATGAGATTACAGTATTGAAAACTACGTATCTATTTTGTAAATCAATTAATTGTGCGATTTGAATAATATAATTAAAAACTTATCAGAATTTCAACCACCTTCTAATGTAACTAAGAAAAATTTTTGTTCACCTTAGATTTACGTGAAATACGTATTACTCGTTGTCTTTCCATTGAAACTGAGCCACCGATAGTAAAATAGAATTAAAAAAAATACTGCTAATAATCTCCATAGCAAAATTAGATATATATTTTAGAGCCTTAAATATTTTTATTCGCTACCTTACTCCGAGGTATGAATATTTGAAATCTAGTATTTAAAATGAAGTATTCAATTTCTTTTAAACAATGGTAAAAGAATTTCGTCAAAGTTAAGTGATAGTCGTATTTCATGCTGGCTCAGTTCCAATGGAATGACTCTATAATTAGAAATATAATAGTAAATAAATATCTATATTTAAGAGACTAGCTTTTGACAAAGATTAGTTCCTGGCTTTCAAACTATTCTTTAAAACGAATAATAATAACAATAACAATTAACAGCGGGGTGATCAATAAGCTATAATCACAGTTCTCGCTGTTCTCATTTTCACTCGTTACCTATTGTGCTAATATCTAGCACATACTTTCAATATTCATCGTCATCTATGCTTACTTTCAACTCCTTAATAAAAAGACTCAACTTTATAAAGATTCAAACTCGTTAAGCTAATCAGTTAACAAATAAACTTTGCATATTCACACATATACAATGTAAATAATGATATACATTTGTCGAACAGCGATAACAATCACAAAAAGATATTGATATTTGATTGGAATTACGTGCGGAAACTGTAAAGCAAATTCCTATCATGGAAATGCTCTGTGCCATCAACGTGGCAAAGAACTCTAGCGTCTAGTAGGCATCTTCCGTATCGCACAGCTTCGGCGCGATCCGGAGCCAGTCCAACTTCTATAATATAATCTACCAAGTCAGCGCCGGTAAAAACTCCTCTATATACTCGAAGTAGACGTCTTCGGCAGGCTACAATCCGCGTGCGACACTGTGCCAAGTGACAACGGGCAAATTGGTCACGAACCTCTCTTGCTTCGGCTGTTAGAGCCTCCTCATCAGGCAGCTGCAACACCTCTGACCTCGGCAACATAGCGAAAATCTTCTTCACCCATCTTCCTAACGCTCCCAAGCCTGGGTCCAGACCGAAAATTGCAAACGCTATAAGAGATTGGCCAAAGTTTAATGCGACGTCAAGAAAAGCGAGCTCTGCATAGATTCCGGATAATTGTTCCATCACAAGAGTTCCCACGGATAAAGCCAGGCCCTGGAAGACAGAGAGGACAAAGTCAGAGCTGAGAAGCTTCAAGAGTTTCACATATATGGGATAACGAAGACATTAGCTTACAACAAACATCGAACACAGCAATAATATCAAAAGAACTAAGTGGCGCAGGATCTGCGGGTCTCCAGGCTGCTCGACTTCCACCTCCTCGTCAGAATTCTCGTCAACAGTTGCGCCACCTGATTCTCTTTCCCGACTATTCGGACATCCTATTCCGTTTATACATCCGTTGTTGAATTCACATGGGTGTCTGAAAGTGGAAAAAGTTTATTCAGGAGATTAAGAATGGAACAGTTTCCTGGTATTGATTATATCTTCGGGATTAAATCGCACCTTGATATCTCCGAAGCTTGAGACATCAGATCTTCTACATCAACGACGTTCCGTTGTGAATTAGTTCCGTTTGGAGTAGGCAAAGGTGTTGTGAGACTAGAATATCCTAGCGGTGTAGATCTGCGCTGATATCTTTGCTGCAGTACCAGGCAGCCCAGGGTGACTAAATTTTATATAATATTTATAATCAGATTCTCAAATTTTATCAATTATTACTCTGGCTAAGAGTTTCTCACCGACGAAGCAAAAGACGAGTAAAAATATCGATATTGCAGCCTGAACTCTACCGAGTTGGAAATTTGGACTTCCTTTATCAACTTCCATCGATCCTGAAGGAGTTATCAACACAGCCATGAGGCTGACCAGTAGAATCGGCAAGCTGTAAACAAAGTCTGTGTTTAAATTCAAACCCTGGATACCAGAAACTGAAAGAAACGGTATAATAATCTCGTTTCTTACCCCCAACCGATAGGCAAGATCCATTTTTGCACTTGAAGAACGAAGGGCAAGGATCTACTACTGAGAAATAGTAATGTAGCAGCCAGAACTGCTGTCCACATTCGACTAGCATACACTCCGCCAGTGATCATCAAGAACTGAAGATACCTGAAGATTTCATAGAGTTTAGATATCAATTTTCAATGAATATAAAGAATTACGGGATCTGCCAAGACACGTCTTAGATACTATCCAGTATTTACCAGAGGGAAGATTTTGTGCCTGTTGTGTCCATCTGGGCCCAGATTATCACTCCAATTGCTGTTATCAACTGAAATAAATGTGTGATAAGTAAATGAACGTCATAAGATGTTAAGTATGGTTGAAAAATTATAGAAAACTTTTTCTACCTGAGCGACGATGAGGCATACAGTAATTCTGTGCGTAACACTCTTGTACTTTTTCCCACCGAAAGTGAAAAAGCATATCAAAAGCCAGCAGCAAGCAGCCGTTGAAGCTGCACTGGCGTCCAGAGCAAAGGCGCTAAGTTCTCTAGTATAATCTGCAGGGCTATGATCAGAGGTGATAGCATCTATCATCTTAGCAGAGACAAACATCAGAGGAGCAGACAGAAAGGTGCAGGCTACCATCGCAGAAGCAATGAGATCAACGTCTAGATTATAGCGGAGTGTGAAGACGAAGAGTGCTGGTGCAGTGGGCAGGGTTCCATACAGGAAACCAAAAGTGCTGAGATCCGTGGTGTCCGTTGAATTTCCTCCCGCGTTTAAGAGGCTCACAGATTCTCTGATCACTAAAGGCAAGGCCAAGAGCTTAACGGATATCAGAATCCCAGGTATGACCAACGCACGGCCTTTTAAAGTGTGGATTTTTCCCACCATCATTAAACCGAGAAGGAAAAGCGCGCTGGCTGAAAAGGCTTGGCCGAATACTTTCAGCACGGCGTCTAGAATCGGTGGTATTGTGTGACTGAATATTAAATTTCCAATTATTCCAAGCACAGTCATTAGTAGAACTGGATTCAGCGCTATGCCCTTTGCAGTTGAGCCAAAAAGGGACCAGCCACAAGTTCGCTCTTCTGATCTCCGCTTGTTTATCTCTAGCAAAACGAAACCAATAGGATTTAAAATTGCCAGAGATATCGGAGCCATCAGATACAAATAGGCGCAATATTCCGGGTGGATTTTTTCGTACAATGCATGAACTGTAAAAAAAAATATACCAAATATTACAATTCTCCTTGTTTATTTCAGGGATTTCGATAGAGAATTTTGAAGTATTAACTTGTAATAAGAAACGAATTTTAATTATTTATATTAAAATTTGTATAAACTATTGATTCCTATAATAAATTTGCTCTCTTAGTCATTTAGCAGGTCAAATAAATCGAATATACAAATCCTGGGTCCCTGGAAGTGCAAAAATAATCTAAAACTACTTTTTCATCGTCTCTTTGGATCCTTGAACTGAATAACTTACTCATAGGATAACCAATTGCAAAATCATTGCTCTGTGTAGCAAATATAGCAAAAAGTGCAGCCCTCCCAAGATTAATGGGTCTAGAAATTAGCAGAGTGATGACTATCACAGCGGCAAAAACAATTGCCTTGGCAATCGTTATGCCCATTAAAAACTTCCAGTTGATTATATCCAGAGGCAGCGTAGCTAAGGATGTGAAAATCAATGATGGGAGCGAGAATGTACCAACGAACGTGTTCAGGCCCTTCGATTCCGATTTCGTTATTATCCCTGACCTTCCTGCTACATATCTATAATCAATGAAGAAAAATTAGAAAAAATTGAAAAAAAAATTAAAAAAATTTTAATTTGAAAAAAAAAAACAGGAAAGCTAAATTGTTATGTTATGTTTAAATATTTATAAACTCACCCGCATAATATTATTGCGAAACATTGTACTAAAGCAAGGTACAAGTTTTCGGTAGCTGCGTCTGTGACAGTCATTTCTTATATCGTTGTATATTATTGTCTGTAATAATAATAGCGATGTATTATTATATACGATAGATGATAATATGCTTTTTGGGGTTTTATTATATACGATAGATGATAATATGAAGTTGTTGTTCAGCTTGTAAAAGGCGCGGCGATAGTGATGTGTTCGATTGATAAAACGCTACATATTATAGCGTTTTGATTCTTTTTTTCTATTTTTAATTAAGAATAAAGTCTATTAATCACGTGATAGTTCGAGTCACGTGAATGATATGCAGTTAAATTGACGAAAATCAAGTGACTCATAGACTCGTGAGCGATTATCATCCATCATGAGGGATGTAAGCGAGTTTTAATTATGTATTTAGAAAAGAAGAAAAAAAATGATTAGAATATCGTGCGATTAAGCAGACGACAGACGGAACTTTTGACAGGTGTAGCTAGCCGAAACTTCTCACCTCAAAATAATATAATGCCTGATTCAATTATCGGATAATGCTTTCTAGATATAATTGCATATCTTCCGAGATCTGGAACTTGTCAAATATATTTACGAGACATTTTTATCGACGCTTTCAAGCGGAACTTAACAACTTTTATTTTATGTCGATTCACTGGAGGCGGCCATCTTTAATTTCTAACACCACACTTGTCAGATACGGTTAATTAAAAAAATAGAATAATCCTATTTCCCGGATGTTTACGGAGCTTTAAATAATCTGTGAAATAATATTGTCTGGCATAAAATCCTACGCATTAATTAACCCGGTTATAACCTCATTTTGAACCGTTTAATCTACCCCCGCATCGGGTTTAAGCGCGTAGTCTATGGCCGCGGGAAATTCGAAAATCTTTCGCATTGTATCTCTGATGTTTAGTGCTACGGCCTGATGAATATTCAAAAATAATTAATGAATCGGTTTTAATTCGAGCTAAAGATCTCCCCGCAATACCCCGACACGCGATAAACGGATTAATCCCGTCGTACTTAATCACCCCGTCGCTATGGCCGGGGGTTTTTGTTTGCATTAAAACGTGTTTGGTCGATAAAGGGCCGATTTGATTAGCGGTACCGGGTGGGGGCGTATAGGTAGAACGCGCAGGTGCGACTCGATAGATTTTTACACGACTATCAAAATCTTCGTAGTCTCTGGTCCGCTCTTTGGACTAAACTTCCTGTTTTCGCACAGTCGCGTATAGCCGCACTGAACGTAAAGTTAATGTAAAAAGGTTCTAAAATAAAGGCTTGAGAAAAGCACACAAAGAACTTTTACATCGCGGCATTGTGTACCATAATATAATGCGATAGAAAGACGCGGAGTATAAAACGCGCCGCGATTCGTGCCGCGAATTAAGAAAATAATAAATTTAATCATCAACCCTCATCCCTCTCTGGGTCATTCATTATGAATTAAATAATACATTGAATAATAATAATAATAATAATATCAAACTCTGAATAGTAAGAGTCAGGCGAGAGGCGAGGCGAGGCTAGCGCCGCCGTCGAGTAAACGATATAACTAATATATTCTCTCTGGCGAATCGATATTCCACTCAAATATTGACTACGCGATTGTATGTAGTGTGCCGTGAGTAAAGTGGTACCGTCGTGATGCGCTTATAAGAATAACGAAGAAAAATCATTGATATTCAGAATCTCATTATCGGAGTGATTGACCGTTAATTAATCGAAAATTATAACGTTATTAATAAATATACGACGATGTCGTTATTCGTCTCCCTATTTACGACAGCCTTTATTCTAATGGCTGTCGGAAATTCGCGAGCAAGTATTTCTCTCGAGCCGTCGCCGTCATCCTACGGCAATCATGGAGGTGATATTCTCATGTCCTCGATTTCTCTACCTGCCCTCACTCGTTCTCTCTCTCTTTCTCTCTTTCTCTCTTTCTATATACATATATATCTCTCTCTCTCACTCTATCATCCTTTTATATACATATATCCACGATGTGTTTTTCATCGATTATGTACATTTGACAATAAAAATAATACACTAAAATAATAAATCACACTATACCTTACGATTTTATTTCATCTCGCGTATATATACACAAACTCCACTCATCCCATTCTCATTATTCGCTAACGAAAATTTCACGATCTTTGATACGCGTTTCACGCTTCTTCGATCCGATTCTTGAAACCAATGAAAATATATTAAAACACCTGCAATGATTCTATCGCGTTTTAACTTCCCCTTATTTCTCCTATTTTATCCTCTTTCTCTCTCTCTGTCACTCTCTCTCTATTGATTCTACATTCCAAAAACTTTTAAAACCTTCTTATTTCATATTTTTTACCTAATCGCCAATTTTTACCCAACAGCTCCTAGACTGGATCTAGAAAGTTTGGACAGCGGTTACCACGGGCTTGTAAAAGAGAATGAAACCCTGGTTGAAGTAACGCCTCAGATAAGAGCCTCAGGTTCAAAAGTGTGTTCATTTCGTATAGCGAATAAACACCACGGAGATGCGCCGTTCGAAATAGTCCTTAAGGATAATGGGGTCGCGGAACTTAGAGCGCTGAGAGTATTGAACTGCGAGAAAAGGCGTAATTACAAATTTGATATCGCTGCTGTTGGCTGCTCTGGAACGCAGTCAGAAAAGTACGAAAGTATAAACGATAATAATTGAGGAATTATTCAGATTTTATAAACTTTAGTCATTTACAATTTGATCCATCACACTTTACAGTCTTTCTATTAGCTCGTTTTAGCTCTCTAAGAAATTCAATACCAGAATGTATGACTCAATGAACGGATTACTCATCGCCAAAAATATTGTCTCTGACACAACTTTGAGATTCTCAAACTACTGAATATATTAATTGTGAATAGAATGAAATATGAAATCTTGAAAAATTGCCAAATAGTGATAAGAGGTGGAAAAGAAGGACTCTTTGTCTTTAAAATACTGGTCAGAACATTCTAAATTGAAGAGATTAACATTTGTATCACTTTTTCAGCGCGACGGTCCACATAACAGTAGTAGACGTCAACGAGTATGCTCCACAGTTTCTCCAGCCAGCGTATGTGAGTGCAGTAGACGAGGGTCGTCTGTATGAAGAAGTAGTGCGAGTTGAAGCATCGGACCGTGATTGTACCCCAAAATTTGGAGACGTTTGTAAATATGAGATCCTGACTGCAGACCAGCCCTTTGTGATTGATAACGAAGGAGCAATCCGCAACACGGAGCCTCTGGACTATGAAAGATCTCACAATCACATTCTCAGCGTTGTGGCTTATGATTGTGGAATGAAACAGTCAGCTCCTGCAATGGTTACGGTCAAAGTAAACCGAGTCTGCTCTCCTGGATGGAGAGGAGTTCCTGAAAGGGTTGACTACGCAGCTGGGGCCGGTCCCCAGCCTCTTCTTCCCTCCGCTAGACTCGAGCTTTGCGACGCCCCGTGTGTTTTGAGTAGTCTCAGAGCCACGCTGACTCTGGCTACTGATCACATAGGAAAAGGCTGCGACAGAGATACTTACGGAGTAAAAAGCCAGAGGAAATTATGCGGCGCTTCTAAGGACAGCGTAGATCTTCTGCCCACACCTGGACCCTCCGCTACTTGGACTTCTTCACTGTCTAGAGACGAGGGAAGAGAAGCAGACGAAATGTTTGAATTCGATGGCGCCAGCTCTGCCGCTATTGTTCCTAACGAAGTACTCGACCATGCTTTAGCTCAGAAATTCAGCATCGGGGTTTGGGTCAAGCATAGGCCTCGTCCCAGACAGGATCCCCATGTTAAGGAACACATTTTATGCGCTGCAGACGACCATAGTAAATCTTTTGCCCATATTTATCTACTGAAAAATTATTTTCGCACTACTTAACACATAATCTTCATGAATTACATAAGCCCTATTATGAATGTGGATTCCTATTACCTATATCAATGATTCTCTTATTTTTCTAGAAATGAATCGCCACCACTACGCCTTGTTCATAAGAAACTGCCGTCTGATACTGCTGCTTAGACGAGACTTCTCCGAGGGTGATCCGAACATATTCAGACCAGCAGAATGGCGCTGGAAGTTGGAACAAGTCTGCGACGATAGATGGCATCATTTTGCTGTACAGGTCGACTTCCCTAGAGTGACTCTATTCATCGATGGAGTAGAGCGTCATTCGGACGAGAAAAATCCCGAAGTTATTGACGACTGGCCTCTGCATCCAGCCAAAGGAATAAACACCACCTTAACAGTAGGCGCCTGCTGGCAGGGCTCTGACAATCGCACAAAACACCATTTCCGGGGATATTTGGCTGGCCTTTCGGTACTAGTGGGCAGAAACGAGCAACCAGAAGTATTGTCGTGTCTTCGTCGTTGCCAAGAAGGTCTTCACGTGCCTCCGATGGATCTTCTACAACCTGGAACTCAACTCCTGGCTAATTCCGACCTAACAGACGTCAGCATTGACGGTGACAACCGCACAAACATCGAGACCCTTCTTCGCCGTATCGGATACTCTAATTCTCGTCGTTTTCCGACCCCAGGTCGCAGGAATTTCCGACTCGATACGACGATTCTCTGCGAAGGAAATGAAGCAAAGCCTCTGGCTGTTCCCTCCGTCCAATCATACGTCACTGTCCTGCCCCCGCCTCGGCCTGGCATAACTGTAAACGGAACTGGATACGTGGCCAGGGAATATGCAGACTTTCGTCTCGGCGTAAGAGTCTTTCCCGACGCCAGAGTCACCGCTGGATCAGCAGCAAGACTAGACGCTTGCGCTGTGAGCGTTTATCCCAGCCTAAACCCCGACCATGAAAGCTTAGGGCTACCGGGAGACGCTTTGAGAAGACTTAATTCAATCACTGCACGGGTCGACAGAGATGGAGTAGTTCTCTCCGGTGCTGACACTCCCTATGATTATCAGCAGCTCATAAGATTCATAACTTATACAAACCGAAAGCCGGCCTACTACCTCGACAGGGTATTTAAACTGACTTGCTCTGAGCTTAGTGGAAGATTTGCAAGCAACGAGTACGTTCAAACTTTGGCCGTGATACATCCCAAGGAAAAAACCACCGCAGCTCCACCTCCGACTCCTGGTGAACCACCGATAGCCAGAATTCTTGAGCCTGCGCCTGGACACGCGCAATTATCTCCGCATCATGCCGATTTACCGGAAGAATACGCTACCACGACGCTCAGAGAAGGATCGAGGACAATTTCTGGCGCCGGAGGCAGCCACGCCGTTACAATAGTCGCCGCTGCTTGCGTGGGATTCCTCTTATTGATGGCTGTTGTCGGGGCTGCAAGAGTCAGAGGCGCTGCTAAAAGGCGACGATCTGCCGGCGACGAATTGACTGCAGAAACTGAAATGGCTTGGGACGATTCAGCCCTCGCTATCACCGTCAATCCCATGGACAGACTTGCCGATCATCGTAATTCCCGTAATCCTAATCAGAGGGATGAGGACGCCGATGAGTCTGGTAGCTCAGACTCTGACGACGCTTCTTACAGGGACGAGGATCTCGATAGTAGCGATTGCGAAAATGAATGCGAACCCAACAACAGCCAACGTCATCGCCATAATTCTCCTCATGATTTAGAGTGGGATCATCGTGACGTCTAATTATACAATACATCTCGATGGCTCGCTGTTCCGTTAAGGGGAGTACTTTGCTGATTGAACATTTATTTTAACAGTATTTCTTGTTCTTCGGGCCTCACAGTTCATCTATCAATATAGAAAAACTGAAATCTGGGATATTTACTGAACATAGACTTATTTTTCCAGTTTCTCGACTAAAAATATTAATTTTTTTCTTTTTTTTTTTTAAATCCAGGATTTTTTGTCCTACGAATTCGGTTCAAGCCTTTTCACATTACTTATCCATTTGATTCAGTAAAGTAGGCGACATTTCAATTCTTCAATTAACACTAAATAATTATTTGCAGTGTTTAAAGTTGAATTTTGAAGGAAAACATTTTTTCTTTTACCCGAAAAACAATTGTAGGTATTTTATTGGTCCGCCCCAGCTTTTTGAAAACCAAGTTCGAAATAAATAAGAACAAGATTTTTGGATGAGACCAATATTCGATTTATAAATACCGAAACAGTGCCATTCTACTAATACTTTATCAATAGGACGCAGATTTTCCCAATTTTTCCTATTGAATAGACTGCCTTGATCGCTGTGAGGTCTGTGTTGTTGCTCTCTGTTTATCTTTCATCTTATTTCATTATGTATTGTATTGATTGTTCGTCGAGATACATACCCTGTTCAGTATTTCTTTTTTTTTTTTCCATTTTTTACACTCTGCAATGATGTAGTTCTCTGATAATAGCGAACAGAATTTTTACAAGCTCCGATTCCTTGCGCGCGTGAGATTATTACAAATCAATCTACTACGCAATTGATATCTTTATATTTTGTCATTACAAAACAAAGTAAAGTAAAGTAAATTTATAAAATATAAAATAAAATAAATAGATCCGCGCTACGTTCTCACGCACAGTTCCTATAGGGTATGCTCGTAAATTGATGGTCACAAAGGGAGAGAGAGAGAGAGAAAGAGAAAGAGAAAGAGAAAGAGAGTTTTCATCCATGGTTGATTTACTCATTTGTTAAAATGTTATTATATTGGTTTTAGACTCGACTGAGCGGTCGCTCTTTAAATTTTAAATGAATTGTTGAATAATCGCGTACTTGTATATGTACGCGACAAGTGTCCGTCCCGCTAGGTAGGATTTACCGGCGTGTAATAGTATGTTTATTTATCATTATAATTTTAATCGCAAGTACTCCTTTTAGACTAAATTATCTAAGCGAGATCTTGGGAGTTTGGTTTTACATATTAACTCTTATAAATCTACCTGTAACACAGTGCGTCGCACATCAATTAAACACACGCAATTCGATGCCCTTTAGTAACCGGGTATCAAACACGCATTTAAGATATAATATCATTGATTTATATACTATATTATACATATTATTGATCGATAGTAATTATTAGTAAGTCGGGATAGGGAGCTTCGTTTTTTTTACTTTACTATTATACAATATATTATACAGTTCATTTAACTGTAACGCTATTCTCAATTATTCTTATAACTTTTTTTTTAAATGGAAATTTTTGTTTCTCCTTTATTAGTTAGTATTAATTATTATGAAAAGTAAAGGTGATGATTGAATTGAATTGAATAGAATCATTTCTTTGAATGACAAATATTTTAAACAATTAATAATAACGTACGCTATAGAAGATAGAATCTTTTTTTCTATCGCCTTAACGACATTACTATGTGCTTGCCTGATTTTTGCTTTCTATTATATTATTATTAAGCTAAAACTGAATCATCGTAATCTTTGTTCCTTTGGACTATATTACCTTGCAATCTCTTAGTTTTTTTTTTTTTTTTAGTAGAAGCGATACTTAAACGCGAAGAAAGAAAATAACATAAAAAAAAATACAAAAAAAAAGGGAAAAAAAATAAAAAAATAAATAAATAACGCGCTGATCTCTATCGACACTACTTTATTAACTCGTGCGTCAAATAATTACCTATAATATTGTATACCGATTACATATAACGGATACATAATAATTGATATGGAAAAATCTATTATCTATATTCATAGAAACTATGAGACAATTTATTTTTCCAACGTGCATATCATATCATTTTTATACGAGAATGGCAGCAGCAGAAGCAGCAGCAGCAGTAGCGGCGCAAGCCTTATATCTGAGCTGTTAAAGAAAAAAGAGGAGAGTCTTGCTTGTACGAGATCTCCTATGTAGCAATTATTCATTTGTTATTAATTCTTAAATCTATACCCATTTAAGGATAATTGATTAAGAGAAAAAAAAAATAGAAATTAACAAACAATTTTATACTGTTTAATAATATGTTTTTCTCTCTCTGATCAGTATATTTTCTTATAAAAAAATTAATTAATTAATCAATTGAAGTAATTCAAGCAGCTAATAAATAGAAATTAGATAGACAACTATAGATTAAACTGTAATACGACTATAATAGTAGTATTAATTTGAATTAATTTGAAAATGAAATTTCATTGTTTGATAAATTTTTTAAAAATTTCTTATATATCGCTACATTTAAGATCTCCGAAAGAAATTGACTTCAAACTCTGCGGCATCTTGAATAAAAAAGAAAAAGAAAAAGTAAAAAAAAATATTATCCGAAGCAATTTGATATTAAGAGAGATGAGAATTTGAATTTGAATATAATAATATTTAAAACTTAAATATACAGAGTCTCTGGCTTCTCGTACGAATCCTCGTAAAAGAAAGAAAAAAAAAATTCTTGTTTTCTCTCACACACCCCCCTCAAAAAAAATTTCTGTCGATAGGTATATTAATTATATTACTACAGCTCTGAAAATAATTTGTTATATACAATTAAACTTACATAAAAAAAAGAAAATAAAAAACACACAAACCTAGGTCTTCGCACCTAACGATGTACTTAATATACAAAAAAAAACTAAAATAAAATAACTAAAACTATATAATATGATGAACAACAGAAAAAGAAAGAAAGAAAGAAAGAAAGGAAGAAGAGAAAGAAAAAAGTAAAGAAACAAACCAACTAGACACTATATATATATATATTATAAAAGATATATATATTATTACATATATATCTAAGCTATTTGCGGATAACAAGAAATAACAAAAAAAAATGAATTTGTAATGTATTATTGTATTTTGTAGGCAGCTAATAATATATTATATTATATTATATTATATTATATTATATTATATACATATATGTATATGCAAGTAACACACATACTCACACACACACATACACACACAATAAATACACAGAAAAACGCAAACAACAAAAAGAAGAATTTCATACACATGCATATTATACAAGAAAAACACATAAGAAAATATGATAAATGATAATTAAATATTAAATATTATTAATATAATATTATGAATAATCACCGAATAGGTAGGCCGTGTTCGAGAATATTATCATAGGCCGACTAAAATTCCCTCCCAATTACTGATTGTGTGTTAACTAATAAGATTATTAACAATATTAACTATAAGGAATTTATTATTATCATTATGTATTATTATTATGTATTATCATTATTATTATTATTATTATGGGTATTGATAATTGATAAATATTATTAACGCTAAAGTGTTTTAATCATAAAGTTGTACGTACGGCTAGCGCAATATCTACTATACACATTTAAAAATAATATGAATGAGAAAAAAAAAAAACTAAAAACGTTATGAATCTAATCACAAAAATAATATTGTAAACTTTGGGCTGGATATACGTATAATAATTTATGCGTCTCTTTGTAGCTGATAAGTAAAAGAAGAAGAAAAAAAAACGAAAATAACAAACAGGTGGCACACAGAAAAATTCTGAAAACTTACCTCGTTAAATAAAAACTGCAATTAATTAATATTGTTTATAATGAAAGAAAGAAAGAACAAAAAAAATAAAAATAAATAAAAAAATAAATAAAAAATAAAAATAAACGAACAAACAATATTAGCAATAGACAAACACATACGTATGCGCATACACCGCTGCACATGCTAGGAAAATAAAAAAAAAACTAACGAAGAGAAAAGAAAAGAAAAATAAAAAAAATACAACTACTACATAAACGACATATTATATTATATAAATAAATAAATATTACGATGTCAACTGTATTTGTTTAAATAAAGATGTACATTCGGACTAAAATTCTTATTATACTATTCATTTATTCATTTATTACTTAATAATAGGGTAGATTTAAAGAAATGACCACAAGACATAATCGATTTCGTTCTTTAATATTTTTTAATTGTTTTTATATATCGGCGTTATGACATTATTTCTTACATTATGTTACTTAGATTCTATTCTTAATTTATGTAACGTCCTTAGAGTTCCAAAGTTTTGATTCCTCGATGCGCTTAAGAGTATATAAAGTACAATATCAGTTTTATATTTTTGTTACATCGTTAAACGCTGTCTTTCTTCTTCTTCTTTTTCTTATTATTTTTTTTCTCTTTCTTTTTCGTTTTCTCACTTCCTTTCTTATCAGTTCTATGAATTTTTTCTAACAATTGATGTTATTTAATTATTATAATCCAGTTATATCATCGCAGTTTATAATAATATTATGGTATAGGTTTATATAATTCAATATAATATAATATAATATAATATAATATTAAATTCAGTTAAATATGACAACCGTAAGTGTGTATCATTCATTTCGTTAATAGTATACAGTATACAGTATATTATAATAATAATAATTATCAACGATTAACGACAATGGTAGTGCAGTGCTGAGCGCTTGGCAATAAATTTATAATATTACATAAAGTTATTTTTATTTATTAGGCGTTATAATCGTATTATAAGTAATCTTCCATTAAATTCGTAATATACCGTGGCTGGCAGTGTTCTTTACTAACTAAGTTTTTATTATTTACCTCTGCGCACTGTGCGGACTGGTAATTATTATTACGCAGAGGTTTTAACAAATATCTCAATAAGTTTCAAGAGTTTAAGTTTCGTTCAGTTTCTGTTTACACGACTGTATCGACTACTGTTTCAAATTTTATGATATATATTATACTCGTATTATTGGAGAAACTCTATTAAAGCTAGACTTTATATTCTTATAGAGGCATAGGATTTTTTATCCTCTCAATACATTGTGCAAATTCATTTAAATCCTACCGATAGACAAGAGGGAGAGCCGATAACTGGAGGGACAATGTCTCTCCCCGATTAAACGATCCGATATTAAAATCAAATCAAAGAACAATATTGACGAATAGCTTCCCTGTGACTTGTTTTTAGCTAGTCAAAACGTTCAATGATTTGTTTATAAGATTTTGTACGGAAAATTATGTCTATATAAATGGGTTTCAATGTCTATTACACTATTATCAGATTTGATATTATAATACTGTTATTATAAATGTAATTATGAGCTTATTAATTCGTTAGATATCTTTATATCTAATGAAAATCACTTTGTGCAGGGTAGCTAACTGCTTCTATATACTTTAATCGTTTATTTATCTATTTATTTATCGAAATTCTATTTATTAATTCGTCCAAGCTCTACGTTTTACTTATATTTCAGTCGTAGGGGGTTTACAACAACTGTTTATCAAACATTTAAATATCGTATGTATCGTAATTCGTAAACTACTTTCGGTCATATACATCCGCAACTAATCCCTCGCCAATAACCAGGTCAATTCATCTAGACTCCTTTCATTCTTGGTGCAACCTTACAGATATATCAATTCGTACCCTTATAATCTACAGCGTTTATTCTATTTGCTGAAAAACTCTGCAATACTTGATAACACAGATTCATGCTCAAATTATTCTGAGCTCAAATACTTCAATGTTAGTAAGAAAAATGGTAACAACTGGTAATATTTAATAAAATTTGGCTGATAAAACGGCTTAAAAAAATGCCCAACTACAATTGCAGTCGGTCGATGCGATCAGGACTAAAATTAACAAAGCAGTCTTATTTGGTTTTCCTTTTCTCAAAAATTCCTCGGATCAAAAGTTATTCATATTTTCTACAAATGACTATAAATACTTCAATCAAACATCATTCTATCCACCCATCTATCCATCTTTTTCAAAACAAATTTCTCTAATTTGTTTTGCTTTTACGATGATGCCTATGATGGTGAAGATGATGATGACGTAACTGAGATCTAGTCTCTTGAACAGCGGCTACCAAAGTGCGGACGGCTTCCTCGTGCCCTTCAAAGCTATCCGCTTTTTTCAACTGGCCAAGCTCCGCCCTCCCTTCGTTTCCTCCTCTCTTACTTTTAGGCCTGGGAAATGTTTCCCAAGATCTTTGTTTCTGGACCAAAGTTGAGGGGGCAGGCGAAGGGCCAATTAATAAAACTAAAGTCTTTCTATCGTCGGGTGTGGGCTGGTTCCCAGTTCCCTCTACGATGCTAGATCGTCGGCTATTCGCTGAGCCAGTAGTGCTGAGGCTATCGCAGCTCGCTCTGCGCCGTCTCCTGGCTTCATTTCCGCCTTTTTCACCAGTTCCATAGAATACATCCTCAGAGTCGCTGGCCGGATAAATTTTAACGCCCTTGTTACTAGGCGGTGGAATTTCCTCTGGAGGTACGGGATGGACTTGAGCCTGGACTCGTTTTTTCACATCTCCGACGGTCGAGGCCTCCGAAATTCTCTGGTATTCGCTTTCCTCTGCCGCAGCAGTTGTCTGGGATTGTTGCTGCTGTTGAGTTTCAGCATTTGCAGCCTGGTCGACCATTTCGGCAGATGAATCGCCGCCCCCACCTCCTTTCAGTGAACGGTATAAGGACCGGACCTTACTTCCGCTTCCCGAAAGACCCGGCGGAGTTTTTGGCTTTGAATTATCAGGAGATTTTCTTGAACGACGTGTCTGGCTTCTATCTCTTCCGTCTTCTCGACCAGGAGATTTCTTGCGGTCCTCCTTTGTCCGCGCTTTTTCTATTAGCTGACTCAATACCCCACGCTTTGAATCCGATGACTTGGCATTGCCATAAACTACAATGTTTCCGCTTGAGTCAAGCACTGCGCCCACTCCTCCCGACGGAGTTCTACATCGCGTCGGTACCTCCTTCGCTTCTGTGGAATTATTGACTGAAATTAAACACGATTAAGGGAAGAAATTCTTTCCAAAGATCCAGATCATCTTAAAGATAAATATTTACCTCTCCCAAAGTTAGGCAATACTTACCCTTCATGTACAGAGCGTTGTCTGCACTAGTAGAATTATTTCTTGGATGACGACAGTCTTTAGTATGCGCTGGCTGCTGGGACTGAGGCTGTTCTTGTAATTGAAGCCTGGCTAAATGATCCAGGAGAACTTGGAGGTGCTGATGACCAGCGGCTTCGGACGCGGCAATACTAGCTTCACCGGCGCTCACACCAGCCGAGAATGACTTGACAAAAGGCTCCAGTTGTTGAGCGAGAGTCGATAGCTGTTTCACTTCGCTTTTCAGAGTCAGAATATCATTCATCTGTACAAAAACAATGTAAAAATTGTTGAGTCATCATCAAGGGTTGAAAGAATCGGATTTATTCCCCAATTTTCGCCGACACAGACCTGCGAATGGAAGATTTCTTTCTCGATATGAATTCTACAGAGTTGTTCTTCCCACAGAGCGTCGAAAACATTTCTCAATCTTTCTAGCTCGAGCTGATGCGACTCCAGCTGCTGTTCAAGCAGCCGACAATCTCTCGCGACGTGATCGTATCGTGTACCTAAAGGTGGGGTGTTTGCTCGTCTAAGGAGGGCGACGTCCCGATGCAATTCTCCCAAACGTTCCTTGACTGCGACTAATTGCTGGCTAAGCTCCTTTAATTGTGTGTCAAAACTGCGACAGTGATTAGAAAACGGTCCAGCGTCGTTTCCTCCTTTGGTCTGAGGTCTCTGCAGGCTCTTGTTACCCTGCTGAAAATCAATTTAGCTGTTATATTCATTGAGAGTAAAAAAACAAGGTAAGAAAGGTCGTTGTTGAAGAGTTTTCAGAGCTTTCTGAATTCCCGGGATCATTTAGTCAATCATTTCTCGGTTTCTGGTCTCTAAATCTGATAAAATTAGACCCAGCACTGATCCTGAAGGTATAACTACCTGTGGGTGCTGGGATTCGGCGGTAGTAGTAGAATGAGTTTGATCGTAAAGTGCGTCCTTAGTATTCTGACCAGATCCAACATAGGGATGAAGAACGCGAGCGAATTCAGCGCGATAATTAGTCTTCAAGTGTCCCGCAAGAAGTGGGGGTCGAGTTGGGTGTCCGAGCTGAGCAACTCGCCCAAGTCTCTCAAGCATGGGATGAGCTAGTTCAAGGAACTGATACTTAGTAGCGCTGCTAGTAAACGAGGTGCAAAGCATCAGATGAGTTTGAAGAACAGGCAGAGCTCCACCAAGAGACAAAAGCTGTGCCCTGACCGATCGTTCTTTGGTTTCAAACTGCCTCTGAATTTCTGATAAAACAGAGGAGTGGGTCTTAGCTACAGCCTCCTGCATCCCTTGGCAATAGGCGTTCAACGATCGTTTTTCAGACTCCAAGCTGTGCCTAAGCTCATCTAATTGAGATTTCAAAGCCCTTAATCCATCCCTAACGCCCGCCTGGAGTTCACATATTGAATTAGCAGCTCTTTCCATTTTCTTTGAAGCCTGCTGCCAAGCTCCGTCTATATCAACGCAGTGAAGTCTAGCGTCGGCTGGAGTATCTCTGAAGCAAGTTGCGCACAGCATGCATTTAGCACTTTGACTATACATTATGTACTGCTCTCCATGCGTTGAACATTTCCTTTGAGTATCCTTGGCGCATTTACTCATGTGGACTACGTCGTGACTGGAAAACATCTTCGCGCGATGTGTGTGCTCCCGGCAGTGGTTGCATAGAGCTTGACCTGTTCATTTATTTGAATGATTATTGATTTGAATGCTTAATGATTGATGATTGATGATTTATGATTTATGCATTTGGAATAATAATCTCTGAAAAATTGTGACCAACGATTCTTTGAATACAAACCGCAGGTTGTGCAAAAGAACATAGTAGTTTTGTCTCTTTTATCGCAATTGGCACATGGTGGATTCTCAGAATTAGCCAGCTCTACGAGCTGGCGCATCAGGTGGTCTGGCGGAGGAAGCTGTAAGCCTTCTTTCAGCTGCGTTATTTGCCTATAAAAATCGTCAATGACTATATACCTATATGACTAGATTGAAGAAGAAGAAGAAGAAGAAGAAGGGGTAAAATTTCATGAGTGAAAAGCATGAGTATAATAGCTAATTCTAATGTTCATCATTAAACATGAATGATGGAAGAAATTTGTGTATAATATAGTAATAATCGATATTTTAAATAAATAAATAAACGAATAAATAAATGAAAATGTAATAGTCCCATGATAATAATGATGTGCATATTCGTTCGAGAATATTGACGTTCTGAAAACAATATGAGAAAAAAAAACGGGAGAAAAAAAGAGGGGTGCAGACGGTTCATATACGCTCGACTGGATAATAATGATCGTAACATATTAGCGGAATAATTATACTGTCTGGATGAGACGAACGTGAAATTTTTTTCTGTTGAAACGTGTGAAATGTTGGCGATTGTTTATCGGAATAATTATTTTATTATCGTTGATAATGTAATATGATGTGTATATAATATTTTTGAATTAAATTTATCAAGTGATATATTATATATTATTGTATGAGCTGGTCGTCGTAGCCATATTGACGTCATATTTGCAATTTATATACGATGTAATGTATGTATGTGTATTTAATGTTATACATAGATTATATTTAAATAAAGTACCCGCATATTGGACATGATACTTTAGCCTCAGGATGCGGTCCTCTCAAACATTGAGCGCAAAAACTGTGAAAACAGGATAATAGACAAGGCTCGTTGTAATAATCGTGACAAACGCCGCAGACCAAGGGACCTTCGACGTCTCCATCAGCGGCGAGAGTCGCGGTGTTTGCCATCGCTTCGTCTGCACTGGTTTTTAAAACACTGGATTCTTTATTTTAACGATAAATTATCGTGTGAATATTTTTTACGAAGGGTCGAAACCGCGTCACACATCTTCGACATAGTTAATTAGGATAAATTATATAAAGTATTTGATATTATCCGTATTATTATATATAACCGACGAAAAAACGGGTGGTAAT
Organism: Tenthredo notha; assembly: GCA_914767705.2. Classification (NCBI taxonomy): domain Eukaryota; kingdom Metazoa; phylum Arthropoda; class Insecta; order Hymenoptera; family Tenthredinidae; genus Tenthredo; species Tenthredo notha. Next base: position 9,500,390 of record OU611916.1, read on the forward strand.
AAATTCACGGTTTATTTATCAACGTCGACATCCCGCCGGATATATATTCCCTTATTTTCGGGAGAATCCCCGCTGTTCTCTTATCGTTATCGTCCTCCGCCTGCACTTGTGCTAAGGCTCTATATAATGTCGAAAGGGCGCGCGCCTCACGCTAGGCAACTGAAATTACTTGCGCGCGCGCAACTTGCATATCAGATATTCACACATGTTTACAATCTCTCTGCAGACGACACATACATATCTCTGTGTGATAATTGACATATGGCATTGGCTGGTCGATACTCCGTCCATCGCGCTGTCATCGTATCATATTTTTCATTTATAAAAATCGAATTTCAATTTCGGCTACAAATAAAACGCGAGGATTTGTGATAAAGGAAAGTATGCCGTTAAAAAGCGAAGATATCCTCAAAGGTTTTCAAGTGTATCCTTTTTCTCAGCGTGTCGGTGTTCACCGCAATAATCCAAAACATCAGACAGCGTTAATTTTAGGTTATGTTACGCTGCTCCTTAATATTAGCAGTATGTATATTAATTTCATTACCAATCTTACACAATTTATTTATAATATATGACATTGGATAATTCCTTGACGAGGATGAAACTCGTTTGATGAAAAGTAACTGGATGAATTTGCGCGATGCTGACAGTGGGAAAATACTTTGGCAAGGAAACGAAGATCTGTAAGTTTCAGTTTTATTTCAATTTGTTATTCTATTCTAATCTACGACAAGAAATACTCTTATCAATATATTTGAATTCAAGGTCGGTACCGGAAGTAGAGCACGAAGCCAGAGTGCCGAAAAAGATCTTACGGTGTCGCGCCGTATCTAGAGAGATCAATTTCAGCTCTGCCGAACCAATGGAGCGATTTAGACTCGAGCAAAAAGTTTTATTCAAAGGACGATGCCTAGAGGAATGGTTCTTTGAGTTTGGATTCGTCATACCTAGCAGCACGAACACATGGCAGAGCCTGATAGAAGCTGCACCAGAAAGCCAGATGATGCCAGCTAACATTTTAAAGTATACATATGTTGCTCTTTGGTATTTTAAGAAATTAAGTAGGAAAAGATTTTTTTCTACAGGCTCTGAAATTAGTCAAATTTAAATATTGTCATAGAAAATCAATGACTTAACAATAATTGATGATTTAAAACTCTGTATATTGTTTAGTGGGAACCTGGTGATTGAGACAAAGTTTTTCGACGATGATCTACTGCTGTCTACTAGTCGGGTTCGACTTTTCTACATCTAAACGATTCTTGATTATAATTTTACCAACCTGGGACCAAGGACGATAAAAAGAAAGAATTACAGAAATATGGGATTTAGGCTACTTATAGGAGTTTGTCTCCTCAGTAGCAGAGTTAGCACTAAATGTATACACACACATTCACACACACACAGATATGGTATTGATGAAGTTTTATAATCTAAGAAGAAGTGACTCTGATCTCAGGTTTTTTATTTTAAGGAATCCTTTAAGCTTTAGCCAAAGGGAAAGATAGGTAGACGAAAAAGACGAAAACTATTTGAAAACTAGTTGGTTTTTTTTTTTCTTTTCTTTTTTATTCGAGAAAAAGAGAAAGTACAAACTTTAGCTAATTAGTACGGTATGATTGAATGCGAAGAAAAAAATAAATATACTAGCTCCTGCATTATTTATGTATTTAAATTTAAATTTAATTGAAAATATTATTCTCTTTTATATGTAAATATAATTCATTCTATGATTATACTTCTAGCAAAAGTTATCTGCACCGACTATAATAGCACAATGCATTTTCTTAATATACCTAATATTACTTATATTACTGTTTATTAACTCTGTTGGCATATTTTTGTACATAATATTGTGATACACACCGCACTTAGCAATAAACTGTTTAAGCTGTAGAAAATAATCTTCTTAAAAATACCTATTTATCATTATAAATTTAGACGTTTTGGTGATAAGTCGGAACCTCATTTTTCAGACTTTGGGCTCTTTGAGCCCATTCAATATTCGCAAAGAACATTCATTCCTATTATATTATTAAAAAGATAAGAGATTTATCATCAATTGATATCAAGCTTACAGAAAAGCTTCTATCAGGCTCTGATAAAACTTCATCGTCTTTTTCTCTGTTAGAGAGAAGCTGTTTAATCTTGAGGGTGGTTTTCTGTTTGATATTGTTCATTTATTGGCATCCTTTATAAAGTGAGGAACGAAGCGGATATACATTCAGTACTGTTTGCCTGGTGTATATTATTGATTCGTAGAGTAGAGAAGCAAAGCGATATGCGGGGCACGACTAGGGCTTCCTTACCCCCCTTGGAGTTCCCGTTGAAAATACAATCCCCTACTCAGTCTACCTTGCACAGGTGTAAGTTGGTAGAAAGGAGAAGAAGAAGAAAGAAGTATAAAAAAAAACGACTAAAGTATACAAATAAAAGAGAGAAAGTAGAAGCAAAGCCCCCCAGAGTTGTTTGAGCGGGGGTTGAAACGTTGTTCTAAACTAAGGGTGATTCAATTACCAACGGCCTATCCAACGCGGGACATCGTGTCAAAGAAGAACTCAGTTACAAATCAAATTAGACTTAATAAATTCATTAACATTAATATCATTTATATAAAGGCTTTGATAATAATGGAATTGAAGGAAGAGGAAACAGTCGAGGATAACAACAGGCAGTTATTTTTGGTCGGACCTCCAAGGGATCCTCTCGTATCTGCTGGCTCTATTATAACTAATGACGGTACAACGGACGATATACATGCTGGTGATCTGCAATCGGCTACTCTCGCTGGACTGATGGGCACTCAATCTTCCTCTGTTTGCTTCCCCACAAAATTCAGTAAGTGAATACGACCCTCTGGACATGGAGTTTTATTTAATTAAGTACTACTAACTCTCTTGGGGTAGGTGGTCAATTAAATTATTGCTAAGTGCATTAAGCGGTAAGGTACCCTTTTTTTAAATAGAGTTAGTGGTAATCTGTTTAGCACCCATAAACAGATTTCCTAATGAAATAAGTGTCTCTAATCAGAAAAATGAATTATCCAAACACATTCCCATTCCGCTAGGTATCCAATACCCTCTAACTTCTCTGAGCGAGCAAAACACATTTACTAACGACAAATGATTGCTTTCAGCATACGACTTCTCCTCGCCGAGTCCCGGCGGCGATGATAGACCAGCAGCAGGAATGGGAAAGCGAAAACAGCGAAGATATCGTACAACATTTACTAATTTTCAGTTAGAAGAGCTCGAAAGAGCTTTTCAGAAGACTCACTATCCCGATGTGTTCTTTAGAGAGGAGCTCGCCCTCCGTATTCAACTCACAGAGGCCAGAGTTCAGGTAAGATTTGATAAATTAGGAAAAAGTATCTAAAAGGATGATCATTTCAATCCGTGATATCATTATGTGCGCAGGTCTGGTTCCAGAACAGACGAGCCAAGTGGAGAAAACAGGAAAAACAATGCAAGGCCGCTACTCACATGGCTCCGCATATCCCGTCTCCAGATTGCCAAGAGTCTCAGCAACAGCAGCCGCAGGATCATCTGTTATTAGAGCCTCCGATGGGAAGTCCACCTCCGATTTATCTCGGCATGGAATGGGCAGGTTTTTCGCCTTATGGAAACGCGGCGACCCCGTCTCCGCTGATAGTAAATCACATGAACAAACCGCCGGAGAATGACGACAATCCTTTGCTCGACCCTGAGCTGTTACAACTAAAAACACCGAGGTCTTAATAACGCGTATTGAGTTCGTTGCGGAACAAAGATGAAGATAAATAGAAGAGAAGAGAAGAGAAGAGATGAGAAGAGCAACGAACGTCGCTTATTTAAGCAACAGGGTTATCAGCCTTCGTTAATCTAATTGTAAGATTGAGAAACAGTTTATACAGTAAATTATATGGTAAAAAAGAAAAAGAGAAAGAGAAAAAAAAGAAATTTTTAGAAAATATGTAAAGATTTAAAAAATCTTTCATTAAACTTATAATATAAATTTAAGAGTGGTAATTGATAGTTTAATTAAATTTATATAATCTTATAAGCGACGTGTGATTTGACTAATTAAAATACAGTGAGAAAATTAGTTTTTACTTTCACAAAGTCGCCTTCAATATACAGTATTTGTAGAAAAAAAGAAAGAAAGAAATAATAGGGGACGATAAAGGGTGGCTGTGGTGTTAAATCTCTCTCAAAAAGAAAAAAACGAAAAACTAATAAAACGAACTTATAAAAGGGATCTGATAATTTAAAAGAAAATAGATATATTTATATTGAAAACAATAATCGCAGCAAGAGTTTAGTAGTTACTTTTTAAAATACTAATACGTTGGTATAAAATAGTAACGACATCTTTATTAGCTGCGTATATATTACATTTTGCCTATTCAATTAATTTATTTTAATCGGTGTTTTTTTCATTTTTTTTCCTTTTTTCTTCTTCTTTTTTTAAGGAGTAGTTAAGTTTCCTAAGTTACTCCCTTTTCCTTGCCCTGTTTTAATCATTATATTAAAAAAAAAAAAGAAAAAAAAAAAAATGTTTGTTTTTGATATAAAACAGGGTGCAATTTATCATCTTCTTGGCATAGATATAAGGTAACGCGCGATTATCTAACAGATTTTTTTTTTTTCCCATCGAATCGAGTTATTGGCTTGAAAGAAAAACGCTCTTGCATTTTTTTTTAAACAAATTAATCGCCTGATTACATTATAATGAATGCCTTAGTTACAGCTCGCAAGATTTAATCTTCTTTTTTGTTTTCATTATTCTCTTTTATACGGGAGTATCTTATCATTTAAAATAAATTAGCAAAGGTTGACTCCTGCTGGGTTACGCAACGTAAGAATATTCGTCTGAGCTATTCGCCGTCCGCTCAATATACTGTTTGTCAATCAAAGCCTCGATGCATTTCTTTATCATACCAATCGATGGTGCAAAAGTTACTTTAGACTGACCGAGAACCTGGAACAATAACATAATAATTAAAAACCACTAGAATTATAACTTCGAAAAATCAAAACCGTTCATTATTTTAATCCTTTGAGAAAATTCTATGAAAATCTACCTCTTGTACAAGCTGATTGTGTCTCAGCAGCTTCCGACTCTTCATAATGCGTACAATAGCAGCTTGAAGATAGAGTTTACGGTCGTCGTCAACGCTGCGATGAGTAGCTTCTGCGTCGTGAGGTGCGTCTCTTTGCAGAGCTCCGGTAACACGGAACTTAGTACGTTTATTAGAATAATCCAAATTGAGCATGAGTATAGTTTCCTCGCCAAATTCAGTGTCAGTTGATTTCCTCAATAGTTTACAGTCTATTAAACTGACCGCATGTTTCTCTAGCTGTTCTTGAGAGAGGCGAAGCGATACGGCAGCCTCTTTACAAGGTATCGAATCGCAATGCTCAAACAATAGTAGTAAAGCCATTTGATAAGTTTGTACGGTAACGAGATACGCCCTTTTTAAGTAATTCAGTTTAAGTTCACCCTGACAAAGGTGGTGAAGCCAGGTGAGCTTTCTACCGCTAAATTGAGCGTGGTAAAAGGTTTCAAAGGCCTGTACAGACTGCTCTAATTGTTGGGGTACGTGAAACGGGCCAGGAGACGGAGGCAGACCCAAAGGCCAGGCTCCAGCCTGAAGCACATATACTCCGAATCCAATTCCTAGTTGTTTTTGTCCGTCTCCTTCCCTCTCTCTCAAACTAGAAGAGAACTTGGCATTGAGGTCAGCGGATACAGACATGTCTGTGAACATCCGGTGTAATTTATTCGTAAATTCATATCCGCAAGCTTGTTTTAATCGGTCTATCATCGCCTCCTCAGCATCCATAGACTGCGATTGTTGGTGTATTAATCGCTTGGCTAACATACGGGCGTAAAATTTCTGGAAAACATCCTTGTCGTCTACGTATTTAAACACCGTTATAGAACGGGCTAATTTCTCCTCTACTTCACCCTCCGTCGTTCCACGGGACGATTTTTTTAACAGAGAATCGCAGTACTTCGCCAGCTGGAAACAGAATTTCACTTTATTAATTTCGCATTAACGCAAAAGTAAAATAAAATAAAATCCTTGCAACATTTGAGAGAAAAATTTCTCTCAGCTTTTCAGAGAATGCAGAAACAACTATGACACCTATTGATGATAAAAGCCAGTTTCTATCAAATTTACCAGCTCAGGGGCTCGTGCAGGTTGTCGAGGTGCTGGCCTGTTGTTTACGACGGCTGAACAGGCCTTGTCTAGCGCGCTGACAAAGACCTGATCACCTTTGAATACAACCTTGATGAGCTCAGAGTATTTAGTATGCACGTCCAGCATGCTTTCTACGAATTGTGTGTGTACCTAGTGAATGAAATTGTTTCCAAGTATTAGAATCGTAGATTATTAGTTATCTCAAGCTAAGGAAGATCCTTCTACTGTTTCAGAATTGCTCACATTATCTCCTTGGAGAGTACCAACGGCTTGCAACCCCTGCTGAGTAATGTGATCTGTTAGTTTTTTAATTAGAGGTGCTAGACCTGATGGCAACGGCCTAAGCAATGGATAAAGAAGACTCAGATCTCTCCGGCATTCGTTTTCCATCATAACTATAGCCTCGGTGTGAAGCCAGGATACATGAGCTGCGACCATTTTCTCCTGACAGCATTGTCGCACCTATAAAAACAATTATCAGAATTATAACAGCAAGAAAAAAGGGTCGAGACTTGTTAAGGCGATAAAATAATGCTGTTTAATTATCTGCCGATCGATACCTTCGGGGCTGAGGTACTGTGAAGGAACTTATGGCTACGCAATTCTTCCTGACTTAGCCTCGAGCTGACTTGTTCCATGTAATGAGACACATCCGACTGTTGTAAAAGCTCAGAGGCTTCTCTGGAGTAGAATTCACCACTATCTTCGAGGAAAGGTTCTTCGAAAATTTGCTGATACAACTGAAAGGACAAAAATCGTTATAAAGCCATGGATCAGAGTTGCGAACAGGTAAATACTTTCAGTTTCTTATTCCCAATTCATTTCTTTTGGCAGGAATGAAAATAGAAACAAGTAATGTGAAGATATCCATAAATATATAGGTGGATGTTCTCACGCACATCTAACTGGCCTTTCTTTTTATATTCTTCGACTCGAACAAAGCTTTGAATGACTCCACAAATAACATCGGTGGTAGCGTGTTGTGCCTTTCCCATTCGGTCAGCGTGAATACCAGCGAGTAAAAGTGAAACCAAAGAGGTCCTCAAAGGAGTGATCATTTTACGTTTCCAAATGTCTAGTCCGAGCTCGCCGATCTCCATTTGCTCCTGGTAATCAGCTGCGGTGGCCGAAGCAGCCCCATATATTATTTCAGCTTCTGTTGTCTTCTGCTTTTTAATATGTTGCTGATTTAAGTAGAGATAAAGCTGATGCAGGTAGTCAATGCCTTGGGAATATTCCGTCCATGCTCCGTGATAAGCTTGAAGAAGACCAGTGTCTCCTTGTTTAGTTACTCTCGACAATAATTCGGACACATGATCATCGAGAAACTGCTTTGTCTCATCGTACAATCGATCGGCAAGTGGTTCGGGGTAAGCAACGCACAGGGAATAAACGTCGCTGTAAAAATATTTATATTTATATGTTTCTGCTAGTCTCTAAAAGCTCAGATACATAAAATATGAATTTTTAAAGCTTATAATTTTTGTTATAAAACGGAATAATATTGCCTACGTAAATCTGTCGTTCCACGTAGATCTGGGCACGTCTGCTAAGGTGATAACTCCTTTAACAGTTTCTTGAAGGACATCCCAGGTCTGAGTGAAGTCTACCCGTTTTGGTTTAAGCGACATTCTTTATATTGTTTTCTCTATTTATATATATTCTATCTCGTTCGAAGATCCTTTGACAATTATTTTGTCGTAGTTTAAGCCTCAGGATTACGAATGGTAGAGAACAGCTAATGCTGCAAAATATCTATAAATAGAAAAGAACAAAAGAAAATTAGTTTATTAATTAAATTTGTGTAAATGAGGGAAACTCTTTGTCTCCTTTCCGTTATAATAGCGTTAAAAATTTAGAGAGAAATAATTTGCCGAAAGACAAGACAAACTAGAGACTCTGGGTTATAAAACTCTGCAGCGTCTTTGTTTTATCATCGCTGTATTTATGTTCCCTGAGCCAAATTGTAAAATTGCAAAATCTATGAAGTAAGTATATAGAAGTTATGCGCGATGTCGCATAGTCATTCCATCGTACCTCCATTTTTATCCTATTATTCTATGGATTTGAACTAGTGAGATTCACGTTTTCTAACTTATATGCTGTACATACTACTAGTACAATAAATTACTTTCAATAATTCTATTCTATATCTGGATTCGCTGGATATATGTATTTCTGGTTGATGAGTGCTATTAATATCTTATTCTACTATACACCAATACATATGCACGTTTGTATGTATACGAGTGTTTATGTGATCGACAAGATTTTTTCTCGATAAATTATACATTGAAATATGTGAATTATAATTATGTCAATAGCGTGTTACATTATTTGTTATATAATTGAATAATACCTAAACTTTATTTATATTTGTTTGTTTTTTTTTTTTTCATATTATCGTATGTGAAGTTGTCAGTGACATGAAGAAATCAATTGATATAAGTATATGAGAATCAGTCTCAAGGCTATAATGATATTTTAGAACGTTTTTTTGGCGATAGATTAACGAATAGAATTTTATTTAAGTTTTATAAAATTGTGGTAGGTTTTCATTCCTCGATTTTATTTACCCTTAAACCTTGGGTTTTGATTTTTAATAAAATACGAAGCAATTTATTGTAACCAAAAATCACGATAATGAAAACTATATCGTCGTGTAAAATTTTCTTGCTTAATATTATCAACGGTTTTTTAGAAAACTCGTTGGCTTAGTTTCAGTATATCGATAGGACGATGTAACAGTTTGGTGATAATTGTTGAAATTAAATATAGACAAGTCATTCCAGTCCTTGTTTCAAAACTAAATGACATTTGAAACGCGTGATTCGATATTTTCTCATTACAACTATGTGGTTATTCCCTTGTTAGAGATATCACTTTTTACATACGTATTTATGCTGCGTAACAGCCTCGGATAGTTTCTTAAACAATATAACTTTCACGTTTATTTATCAACTAAACAATATTTAAAGTGTTAATAATTATGCAGTGATCATCTACCTTAAACTTCTCAATAACATTACACGGCCATTTTTCTTTTTTTTTTCTCTCCCTTCTTCTTCTACTTCTTCTTCTTCTTCTTCTTCTCCTTATTTTCTCTCTCTATCTTTTACTTTTACTTTTTTATGAACTCATTTACGAAATATTTTTTTCGTGGTGGGGAGAATTGTCAAGAACGTTTAACCATTGGTTATACAAATCAGAGAATTAAACTAGAATATCATATTGTGTCGAAACAACTGAAACAAAGCTAACATAGTTAGCCAACAGTCATATCTGACCAAGAGTGAAGACCCTCTCTTCACAGATCTATTTAACTCGTGGCCAAAAAACCGCACCGAAAGTTAAGCGGCACAAAAATATTGTGTCTCATCATTCCCAGCATTTAGAGAATAAAACTCCGCCAAAATGGTATGAATTTCATTATATTAATACTATCCAATGCTAATTCCTGTCTCTGAAATATTCTCATCAAAAAACTGCGTACTGCAAGTTATAAATAAGAATATAAAAACAATATTCATAGGTTAGGTTTATGTCAAACCGTCTATCAGATGACACTGCAAATTTTTACGATTAATATTACGGCTTTCGTATAACAAAACGGTCTCTAATTCTGGTTTTTAAGTATTTTCAAGAAGTTTTATACCTCGTCGAAGCATTAAACCTGTTTCAAATCATCCAAAAAGCCATCTTATCACTATTCAACATTTCAGAGCATCTTGGCGTACAATGGAGGTGCGATAATAGCAATGAAGGGTAAAAACTGCGTGGCTATAGCAGCCGATCGTAGATTTGGTATTCAGGCTCAAACCATATCGTGCGATTTTGATAAGATCTTTGAAATGGGACCGCACTTATACCTTGGACTTCCCGGTCTGGCTACAGACACTCTAACAGTCATGGAGAGGCTCAGGTTTAGACTGAATTTATACGAGCTTAAAGAGGACAGAAAAATCCACCCTAAAACCTTCAGCTCAATGATATCCAATCTACTCTACGAAAAGAGATTCGGTCCCTACTTCGTCGAGCCCATCGTTGCTGGTCTAGACCCTGTTACCTTTGAACCATTTGTTTGCAACATGGATTTAATCGGCTGCCCAAATGAGCCGGAGGATTTTGTTGTCGGTGGAACATGTACCGAGCAGTTGTACGGAATGTGCGAAGTTCTTTACGAGCCTAATCTGGAGCCTGATGATCTTTTTGAAACTATTAGCCAGGCTTTGGTCAATGCTTGCGATAGAGATGCCATTTCTGGGTGGGGAGGCATCGTTCATATTATGTGAGAATAGATTTTAATAGAATTAAAGAGTGAGGATTCGAAACGATACCTTTCTAAACCTTTTACTCATTTCTTCATGTTTGTTTTCAGCGAGAAGGACAAAGTCACTACAAGAACCCTAAAAACTCGCATGGACTAGACCAACTCATGCAAAATCCATACATTTACTTTCTCTACTAAGCTGTATCGTTAAGGAAAATACAAGGAAAAATGAATAAACATATTTGCTATGCATTTTACGACTACATGCAGATGAAAGAATATTGCAATCTGTGATGTGGGATCAAATCGACTCCAAAATTACCTTAGAAAACCTTTCTCTAAGCTCCGTGAAACTCTTTTAACATCTAATCTAAAACAAATTCTACATTATTCTACGGAATGATGGGTTCTAGGTAAATAATGCTTTCAAAACTAGAAAATTATTTTCTATATTGTATATTTTCTTTTTTTTTATACAATTCTGAAATATTTTAACACATTTCGATTCTCTCTATACATTCAGTTCTTATCCAGTCCCATTTTTTGCCTAATAAGAAATTGCGGGAGACGTTTTCCTTTCCAGAATCTAGGTATCGTTACCTCTGTGGCTTTGCTAATTTTTTCTGCTACATAGACAGTAGCGTCGAATGCTTCTGCCTTTTTAATTTGTGCGATAAGTTCAGCTTGGAAGGCTTTTTCTTTTTTAAGTTCTCTCCTCTGTCTGACTTTCGCCCATTCGAATTTCATCTTTTTACGTAACTTTCTAAGCTTGTGTTTCTTCATCTTTTTCTTTCTTATTACAATCAATCTTGCGGCCTGTTTTTCTATAACATTTTCAGTTGGCGCCGGGAGTTCGAAAGAAGTTGTAGTTGGAAAATCTTCAATGTCATCAACACGGACGTTTCTCGGGGGTTCAATTATCTCCAGATTCGTTAATAACGGACATTTGATTATTTTCTTCGATGTTATATTCAAGCCGTTGAGAGAGAGGTAGTTCGTATCAAGATTCAAACTTCTCGGTGTAAAGTTGACCTCGGTTTTATTATTTCTATCAATGAATTGCAATGACGGAAGTTTAAACACATCAGGACGTGTCTTAGATGTATAACTTTGTGACGAAATGCTGCCTAGAAATAACGAACAAAACATTTAGGTTAGATTAGATTACAGGTTATGGTATACCGAGTGTTATAATTTACTCTGAAGTAAAAACAAATCTACTTACGATTCGACGATATTTTCAACTGGCGTAGCAGCACCCTATGCAAACCGAAAGCCATTTTTTAAACGTTCCATGTAATGAAAAGCCCTTTTATGATTTATCTTGCCACAAATGTTTAATCAGAAATTTAGCAGACGATGAAACATTTATCAAACCCGATATGTGGAAAAAATCCAAGATTTACAATCCAGTTACATCTCTCAATTGTATCTTCATAGCCTATGGCGAATCGACATTCGACAGTATGTGCAGTGACGTCACGTTTTTGTCCGAACTTCAATCTAACATGCTTTATTCCCTCTATGTGAGATTAAGAAATATTATTCGATGGTTAAGGGGAGGGTGACGAAAGGAGGGGTAATGTACCGCTGCATTGCAAATGTCTGCCGTTGTCAACACAGGCGAAGGGGTGTGTTTGAACAATATTTAGAACGTTATAAAACCATACTGAGTGTATCGTGTGCGTGTTTAAGACGAATTTAAACAACATTGCAGCCAAGGCACAGTGATGATTATTGAATATTTTAACTGAAAAAAAGTGCCTCGGGTAATAGGATACAAAATGTTGAGATTCCTGTCGCGTCGTAGGGGACGCAGCACTACTGCCCAGGGCGGTTCTTCGCATATTAAAAATCAGAGATTATTGGGAAATAAAAACGTTGTACAATGCAGGGTGATACTGCTGGACGGGACGGATTTACCCATAGAATTATCGGTAAGATGAAACAACTGGAATAAGAAATAAACTAAGAACAAATAGAATACATTCGATGTTTTAACATTAAAAAAAAAAAAAAAATAACAATAAATTAAAATAAAAACACGTTTTACTCCGTTATTATGAGATTTGAGACTAACTAGTTCGAAAATGTAGATTCTCTAATCCCGAAATGGAGAAAGAAATCAGTTTTTACCTTTTTCCTTGATAAAAATTTTGTTTTTGTTTTTGTTTTTTCCTCAATATTTTTTTCTTAGAAAAAAGCTCTGGCCAGCGACCTCTACGAACAAGTTTTCTACAGTTTGGATCTAATAGAGAAAGATTACTTTGGCCTTCAGTATACGGATAGTAACAACGTGCAGCATTGGCTAGACCCGACTAAGCCGATTAAGAAACAAGTTAAGAGTAAGTAAGGCAAACAATATGGCTTGGATTTCCGAATAATCAATTTAACGATTTTTTATTCATTTTTGTTTTTATTCATTACTTATTGATTTTTTACAGTCGGACCTCCGTATACTTTGCGATTGAAAGTAAAGTTCTATTCATCGGAGCCCAATACTCTCAGAGAGGAATTAACACGGTATCAATTCTTTCTTCAACTTAAACATGACCTCCTTGATGGAAGACTGCACTGCCCTCATCCAATCGCTGTTCAAATGGCTGCTCTTGCTCTACAGTGTAAATTAACGCTTCAATTTTCAAACAATTATATTTTATATACACTTTTCGAGCTGTAATACACTTTTCACAATAACGCGAGGTCTGGAAATGCAGATAATGGTGCCAAAAACTGCTCCAAAGATTTCATTTTTAAGTTAAAACATATGCTAGCCTTAGAAATTTTTTTCTTTTTGAACAATTCGACCAAAAAATATTTTCGAACACTTCATTTCATAAATGAAACACTATTTGAACCCCATATTGATTCCATATCTCAATTTTTTCACCATATCCTACCGAAAAATCATTTTGTAGTACATTATTTCGTTATCTTTCTTTAGCTGAATTGGGCGACTACGATCCTTCCATTCACACGGCAGCAACGGTGTCGGAATTTCGTTTTGTAAATGATCAAACGGAGCAAATGGAGCTAGAAATCCTGGAGGAATATGCAAAGTGTTCAGGGCTCAGTCCAGCTCAGGCGGAGTCTGCGTATCTTGGTAAAGCTAAATGGCTGGACATGTACGGTGTAGACATGCACACAGTTCTTGGCAAAGATGCGTGCGAATATTCCCTCGGTTTAACACCGACGGGAATTCTGGTTTTCGAAGGATCGCAGAAGATAGGATTATTCTTCTGGCCAAAAATAGGCCGGCTTGATTTCAAGAAGAAAAAACTGACCCTGGTCGTAGTGGAGGAGGACGATCAAGGCCAGGGCGAGCAAGAGCACACATTTGTATTCCGACTAGCTAATGAAAAGGCTTGTAAACATCTTTGGAAGTGTGCCGTTGAACATCATGCCTTTTTCCGTCTCAGAGCACCGGTCAAGGGGGCCGGTGCTCGCCAAAACTTCTTCAGAATGGGATCCCGTTTTAGATACAGCGGCAAAACAGAGTTCCAAACAACCCAACTCAACAGAGCCAGACGCACCGTGCAATTCGAGCGACGCCCTAGCCAGAGATATGCTAGACGTCAAAGCCATGTCCTCAGGGAACGACAACATCAAGTAGATCAGCCATTAGTTCAACCACAGACTCAACCTCAGCCTCAGATTCAACCTCCTGTTGGTAAGAGAAAGAAGAGGTCTGATGCTGGCTATCTCTGAAAAATTCACTTTTTTTTAACATCATTTATATTTTCAGCTGTTGAAATAGACGCGATTAGACGCGAGCCAAGTAGATGCAGCTCAAATTCCACTAGCTCAAGCATCCAAGGCGCTTCATCTCCGCTGGTTGATTCTCTGCTGAAATCTCTAGCTAAGGATCAACATCCCCTTGAACCAAGGAATCAAACTACAGCTGCGGGTACAGCTGACAAAGAAGCAGAGCCAATAAAGCCAAGTTTAACTGCGGAGAGTATGACTAGTCAGCAGTCCCAATTGGTACCCAATAATCAGGTCGGTGGGGGCTCTACGCTGCCTCCTAGAACTCCCATTCCTCCAGAATCATTAAAGTGTAATATACTGAAGGCAAAATCACTGGAACAGGGGAAAAACTCTAATCTAATATCAGTCAGCGCTGCTGAAACTCCTTCGGTAACTTCTGACAAGAATCGGCACCCTGATGCTGCGACTATTGTGTCTGTGGTGAGTTATCATGGTTTTATTAAGCTCCAGAGTAACGACTTACACATAGTTCGTTCATTCGACAATTCACCGGCTCAAAACTGTCGTATTAACTTTCAGGAACTTAACAATATCCATTAAAAGCGTTTGGTTTTTTTTATTTGTTGTCGCTATCGTTTTTATCATCCTTGTTTGTTGTTTGTGGCTAGCTTTTACCTTTTACCTTTTACCTTTTACCTTTACCTACATTTTTTGTTGCTTCTGGTTTCGCTGATTCGCGTAGGGAGGAGACAAATTGACACTCTCAGTTAGCGGGGCTACGGCAACTCCTTCAGCCGATGATTCCGTCACTGTGACACACTTTTCACTGGATAGTTGGGGACAGATTGAGCAGAAAACAACGCCGCTGACTCCCAAGGTTTCAAATCAATCGCAAAATCCGTTCAACCCATTCACGACCACGGATAGCAATGATCTAGCTCAAACTTCAGAGGAAAGTGACAAACCGTTGGCCAGGATTCCCGGCGAGGAAGAAGAGAGCAAAAACACGAATCCGTTTATCGACTGCAATCCGTTCCTCGGTCTGCTAAATCCATTCAAAGAAGAACAGCCGCTCATTTTAGAAAGGAGAGACGAGGGAGAGAGAGAAGCTGAGCGAGGCGGAGGAGGAGGAGGAGGAGGAGGAGCAAGAATTGTTAAAACTGAAGAAATTCAAACTACTACGACTACCGTCGCTCATAAGGTCAGTCACTGCTGATGTCGCTTGCCATTTTAAAAACGGCATTGTTCATCGTGCTCGTTTATATTTTTAGTTTTGGCCCATGTCTCTCCTGACTTTTTGTGTTGTATTTGTGCTATAAGAAACACTTGTTTATACATTTGAGCATAAATTGTTAACTGAAGATTGTCATTTGCCAATGCCATGAATATTTATCTGTATATTTCACAGGATGATGGCCAAGAGGCCTCGGATATCAGTCCTTGGCTGGTTGCTGACCCCACTCAAGAGAGTACGTTGCTTCAAAGCCAACCTCGCCACACAGTAATCACCAGAAAGACAGTTATAACTACGCAGCTTTAAAAATCCTGCCAGATATTCGTTTAGTATTGTTAATTATTGTTAGCGTATTACATACAGTATCGTTCCTTCTGGTTAAACAAGAATATCTTCCTTACAGTTATAGTATATACTATTGATTTGCGTTGCGGAGAAAGAAATGGAAAGAAAATAGGTAAAATTTAGAAGAATTGATCGGTTTCTTTCTTTTTTTTTTTTATTATTATTTTCTATTTTTTTTTTGTAATTGTTTTTTTTAAGAGGTATCAACTTATTTTCTTAATCAATTAACGTGAATTCAAAATTGTTATTATTTATTTGTAAATAAGATAGAAAATTCTGACTTTTCTCAATCCGTCTCAAAATATTCAGAGAAAGAAAATTTTATCATACTTACCAAACGACTAAATCATTGCATAATTCAAGTTTCTTTAATCTTAAATATCTGTTGATTGGATTGAGTGATTGAAAAAGAATAGAGAAAAAATACATAGGCAGCTAGATTCGATGATGAATTTATAACAAAATTTATACACTCAAGTAGAAAGTCTAACAAAGAATCTCTAAGTGATATACAGATATTGATGAACGTATTATTGGGACCATAACGTTTATACTATTTATATTAAAAAGAAGAAGCAGCTCTGTTAAAATATAATAATTAAGATATTAAAACTATCAAAATGATTATACTTAACTACCTTATAAACTCTAGCAGCTAATAATTGCTGAATAACTAACTTTGGGTATAATTATATACGTATTTAATAGTCAAAGCAAGTTCGTGGTGAAGAAAGTGCAAGAATTGAAATAATCTTTTTTTATATAAATTTTTTTAAATTTCATTTTATTTTTTATTATTTTTTTTTTTTTACTCTCTTCGCGATTTGAAATCTATGTTTTATTCAAACGACTCAAGATCTTATATCTAGTTGACAAAAATGCCTTAATTACCTATATCGCGAACGAGTATTAATAAATGTTTATTATCCATCAGATATTTTATACAAATCTCTGTTTATTATCAAACGGTATGCATTCCAATACATACATATATATATATACAAATAATAAAAGTATAAATAACGTGGCCTTAATTATAACATGAATATTATAATGAAATTATATTAGTATGATGTATTCGAAATTTTTGCGCCTCGTTTATATATTTATATATAATAACTATACTGATATATATATTATATACTACATACTATATATATATATATACGAAAAGTGTACCTATATTATATAGTAGAAGGAACTCTTCCTAAAAAGAGTGAAATAGCAATATATTATTATTATAATAATAATTATCCATTAATTCTGAATGTAGATACATACATGCATACATACATACATACATACATGCATATAATATTAATTAGTCATATTTGAATTTTATAATGTTATACTACGTGAATTCCCTGATCTATTCCGTCCCATAAATAAACTATATTAAAAAAACAACAACAATAACAACAAAATTATCATATTTTATATACATATATGCCCCATTCCCTTTTGTTTTCTCCAGTCTAGACATTTTCATATATACTATGTATATTCATTTTCTATACATATGTATAGATTGAAAGGATGAAAATAAGAGAAAGAATTGGGAATTTATAATGTATACTTCGCGCGAGAGAGGTGATACTCCTTGGAATACCAAGAAGGGAGAATAAAGGAAAAGAAGGGTGGAATTTGTGTGTGTGCGTGTGTGCGTGTGTATATACGACTAAGAGGGAGGAAGTCGGGGTAAGTATATACACACACAAACACGAATAAAAATTATAATAGGCATATAGCATACAAAGGTGCGGTGTGTATATTTATTTCCCTTCTATTATGCGTGTATAATGAATGGGATTTTTATTTTTCTTTAGTCCTTGACTAATTCTTAGTTTCTTATACTAGATAGTTGTTTTATTTCTTTTTCTAGAATTACGCATCTCTCTATCCTAGACAAATAATAATTACCAGAGTCATGTTAATTTTTCAACAAATTCAAACTTCGCGCCAATTTGAAACAAAAGGGTGCGAAATATATTCGTGAAGGTTCGATAAACAGAATACAGATGGCGCGCATAAACAAATACTTTCAGATTACTTGAAAACAAATGCCGGCACGTGGGGTAACAAGTGGGTATAAACAACGTATCGTATTAAAATCAGTTGGTGATTTAGACTCGTAACTATCGTTTGATGAAACAAATACGAAGAAATAATAGCATGTCATTGTGTTATAGTGAATGGATGATATATCAAAGCGATAATCATTCACAATACAGTTTCATAGTTTGTTCAAAATCAAGGTATGTCTGTTATCGATATCGTTTCGAGATAGCGTCTGAAGTCGATCGCCAAACAATCGCGCAACGTATTCGTCAGGTCGTTGTACTAAAATTCAAATTCTTCTCACTCCGTCTTCTCCCCCTTATTTTATCAGTTAAACAACGGACGCCGGGCATTATTTTGACCGAAAAATACCATGTAGAGTTCGGATAGTCTCATATAATCGTGATATGTATATTCGAAGTGAGATTGAGGTGAAACAAATTCATTATCGTCAAAATCTCGTCGATCTCGATTCACGAGTCGTTTGTTTTCATTTTATCGCGACATGTTTGTGTTTACGGTTGACAAAAAGTGTTTTATTCCTTCTAAAATAGTGAAAGATCGTCTATAAAGTGAAAATGGTGATAGAATCGGGTAATTCTAACCAGATTATATCACGTTAATCGAATCTGGTTAAGTGATGTGTTTGATGTGTGTTATAAAGTGAAATATGGCCTCTAAAGTGTAAATGTGATTAATAACTGTGCCGATTAGGATTACATTTACGGATTAATTACGCCAGCCGTATGGAGGGACATAAATAAAGGTAAAATAGCCTAATTCTAATCCCATTATATTTATTATATTTTTCAAACTGATTTTCGATCAGACGTTGCATGATTATAGGTAAAGTTTATTATAAGCGTATATTCTCGTATCTATCATATAATATTATTCGACCCTTTCTTCCGTGACTATGATTATTTTATTTTTTCGAATTTTTGATAAAAATCGAAAGACGCATTAGACGATATTCGGTTCTCGTTTTAGCTCTAATTTATCATATGTTATAACTTATGAGTCCGCTAAGGGAAATTTTCGTCGGCGGCGGGGGGGGGGGGGCCGGTGTTCGTCGAGGGCCACGCCCACTGAATTAATTCATTCCGTTTTTTTTCGATCGTATGAATTCTCGGAAATATTCCCACCCTTGATTTAAAACCGCGTTATTTGATTCTCGCATTTCGGTTTATCTTCGTTCGATTTTCCTTTGAAATTCTCCTCGATTTCCCTGAGCGTTTTGTCCTTTGTCTCCGGCAGAAAGAAGTATAGAAAAACGGTACCGACACCAGTTACCGTTCCGTAAAATAGAAAAGTTCCCGCTGTACCGAAACCGGCTATCATACCCGGCCCGGTTTTAACCACAATAAAAAAGCAAATAAATGCGACCCCCGAACTTAGCCCGGAGCCAAGCCCCCTTAAATTAGCGGGAAATATTTCACCGCAAAGTAACCAAGGTATTGGTACTAGTCCGATAGAAACAAGACAAGTATATAGAATAAGTAAAGATGCTGGAAGCCAACGTTTTCCCAAATTGAAAATCAGACCACCGCTCAAAGCTAGAAGACTTATAGCTGAACCGAGACCAGAAATTATGGCTAAAAACCGTCTAGGATATCGGCGAGTTAACCAGCAAGCCGCGACACTTGCAATAACGCGTATCGCGTCTATAACTAGCGTTACGTAATGGGGATTTATTTTTTCTGAACCGCCTGAAACCTCGGCTATTATTTGCACGCAATAAAAAGCTACGGCGTTAAGTCCCGAGAATTGAGCGGTTACGAAAAATATATTTATAATTAAAAGGGGCCTTAGAAAACCGGGGGACTTTAACAGGGAATAGAAACCATCCTTTGCTATACCGTCGCTGGTTTTTAACGCTGCAAATTTTTCTAAAGCTTGAAATTCCGACCCGGCTTTATCCCCTCGGAGATAATTCCACGCCTTAGTAGCCTCGGGCATTCTTTTATTGTTAACTAACCAGGCTGGACTTTCGGAACCAAATATTGAACATATAAAACATAACGCTGGAAATATAGACAATATGTGGGCGGCGACACGCCACGATAACCAAGTCCCTAGGATGTGGGAGATCAATATACCAACCGCAATGGCTAAGCTTATACTCGCTAAAAGCACCCCGCGCAGGCGCGGCTCGCTTGTTTCAGCAACATAAACTGGGCCCAGGGGGCTCTGAAGACCGACACATAAACCTGACAATATTCGTCCTGTTATAAGTGTTAAAAAATCGGTTGAAAATCCGACCGCAAGCCACGCGGCAAAGTATATCGGACTAATTATAATCTGGCTTTTTTTACGCCCGATTTTTTCCATCAGAAAACCAGACAGCCAACACCCTGGTGCCATTAGAATTACGGCTGAAGCAGCGATCCAGGATTCTTCCTCTATGGTAGTCAGTCTTATTTCATTATCGTAATGATAATCAGGACGAATAGCGGTAGCATTTTTTAGCCAAGAAATCGACGAGTTCTCGCTTATGTTACTTAAGTTTGGATAAGGGGTTGCAACTAGTTTTAATTGTGGTAATAGAACAGCGCTGTATCCAAACGTAGCGCCGATTCCAATAGTCGATATTATCGGGGATAATGATGTAAGCGTTTGACGCAAAAGATGCGATCTAATTAATGATGACGGTGTACTTTTTGAAGTTGGAACTGCGTCTTCGAGATTATTATTAAGATTTCGTATTTTAACAATTTCTTCACTTTGATCTACCGCTTCGTTCCGTTTTAACGTCATGACGTACGTTGATTGAGTCAAAGAGAGAGCCGAGCTTTCTAGGAATTATAATAATAAATTTATAAACTAATGTTTGAACAAATATTAAATATTAATAATTATATATTCACAAGTTATATATACCTGAACGAATTCGTTTTCGTCGTTGCTACATACGAAACACGATGATCGTTTACGTATTTTCTTATCATCAAAGAATTATGAAATATATATATATATATATCCAAATCACGGTTCTGATGAATATAATTATGATGAAATTTAGAATAAAACACTGCTGCTACCTTTATACTCGTATGGTTGAAAGGAGACTAACTTTATTATGGCAAATGAAACTTCTGTATACATCCTACTATGGTACGGGCGCGAGTGTGTTGAATGTTTTACACTTTCTCTCTAGCTTTCACCAAAACCCTGGTGTATAATAAGTATAAGTAAGCCGCGTTGACGTGCTAACCTCTTTACTATAGTTTAGCTAAGCAATACAGCGCCGCAACGCGATTAGCCGCCGATTTCGGTACTACAAAGAATTTTTTTTTTTCATCTTTTTATTTTTTTATTTTTTTATTTCTTAACAGTGATATTCGTAATAAATATTATCATCAATCTTTTGTCGTCAATTCTTTTCGATTCTTTTTTTTTTGTTTATTTTTTAATTTTTTTTTTTTTTTTTCCGCAACAACAAAATTAACCGATGATCGATTGATTTGATAACATAAAAACGTTTGATAAAAAAAAAATATATATCTCGACGGTGAGGTAAAATAGGCGTGGTTTTATCCCTGAATATTATCCAATAGGATTATAGCGGTAGGCGTCGGTTGGCGCCATTTTAAACCGCCCCGTTACGTCGCTTTTATCTTGGATACGCCCAAAAGTGCGCAACTCAAGAGCTTAACAGTGATTTCATAAAATAAAAAAAAAGTAGAATAAAACTAAGCTAAGAATCAGAAGAAAAAACAAAAAAAAACAAAAAAAAAAAAAGATCATCGAATCGTCGTATCATTCGTTACGTAATTATATACGATAGCTTTTTTCCTTAACATTTATTATACAGTATTCAAAATTCGGAGTACATACAAAGGGCACTGTATAGAAATTTAATAAGAATTAGGAAACCTTTTCGCGCTCCGCTATTTTACTCATTTTCTGTTCTCGCAAACGCCGAGTTATGTGCACAGAACGATTCTCTCTGTATAGTATAGCTAGAATACCTACTGCAGCGCGTCTTCTTATACTCGAACTGTTTGTAGCGTCGCGAGTCGCGTCGCATCGCATCGCATCGCATCGCATCGCATCGCTCGAGACAAAGGAATAAGCTACTAGCTGGTTAGGTAGCGTATGGTTACGGAGTTCGCTATACATACCTAGCAGCGTGCATCGACGCGGTAGATCCGATTACATTTCATATTATATTATTATCATTATCATCATCATTATTATTATTATTATTATTATTATTGTATACCTTATCGCGACATGAATTATTCACTAGTCAACTTCACTTCTACATATCGACGCCTCAACGCGTATAACTAGGATATCCAAATTCTGGTTGAAGAACGTGCTATCTCCTATGTTAATGATGTTATAGACGATATCCTATTTTTCAACCAGAATTTCAGATACTATCATGTTTTTCTACCACAATTTCAGATATCATTGTTCTACGTTGGGGCGTCGATATTACCTAATATACATACCTATATACATTTATTATAGGATAAATTTCTACGGAGTAGAAATACCGAAGTAGTTATATACTCAAAATCGTTTTTGTTATTCAAATTTCGGAAGGCTCGGAAGCTTTGAGGCAATACTTAGAATTTAGATATTAACCTGGGGTTTGTACTACATTTTTTTTTTTCTGTATGCATTTTTGTAAGACGTCCTATATAGCCCATGGGATAATTAAGGACCCATACCGTAATATATAAATGTGTATCTATTCAATTATTATACGTTACGCAATAAGTAACGAGTCATATACACACACCGAGTAATACGATGCGTATATTACTGTGTCGTAAACGCTATTATTTACGAGACATTAATAGCCGGATATTAATTACGTTAATGTATCATTATTCAGACTGATTATAATATTTTATCGTTACTTACCTTAGATATTCTCAGTCTAGATTACATCTCCAGTACTTTAGTTTTTTTTTTTTTTCTCAAACTTTGAAAAGAATATGTATTTGGAGGTTTCTTCAGGAGAGGTCAATAAGACAAAGAAACTGCATTATGTGCGACGTTTTGGCTGCGGGTCCAACCAGCCATCTACAGATAAGCATATCCGTATCGCATGCACCACTGCTAAGTCACTTCCTCTCAGAACTCAGCACGATAAAGATCTCAAGCGAATAGGATAGTCAAAATCTCCTGAAGATAAGCATATCCGTATCGCACACGTACAGTGCTAGTCACTTCCTCTCTCAGAAATCCGCACGATGAATATCTCAAGCGAATAGGATAGTCAAAACAAGAATATGGTGATGCATATATAGGTAGTATATAGTTTTTAAAGGGATGAAAAATGAGTTGAAATATAGGACACGTAATAATAATATTTATTAATTATATATGGTAAACGGCTAGTTACATAATATTATTTTTATATATTATTATTCGATATACATTATTCTATAAATCCTAAAAGGTACGTGCGTATATTATTAACAAAACGATGCCGAAAACAAATCTATAGGAGGTTCGGATATAAAATAATGAAGATAGTAATAAAATAATGTTAAATAGCAATAATGATAATAATGATAATAATAATAATAATAACAAACTATTCAAACATCTAAATAGGTAGTTACCATAATACTTATCTTAAATAACTATAGAATAAATAAACAACAATATCAACATATTTAAATACTATAATTTATAGTATACGCGGTTATACCTAGATATATAGGAATAATGTTAAAGAAAAAAAAAAAAAGGAAAAAACAAAAATTGACAATAAGTAATATTTGTAATATTACCTACTTCGCGCTGAATATTAATAGTTTATTACATTATTATAGTATAATATTTCATTGATATTTTTATTTTATTAGGTATATAAGTATAAGTATATATCGTATAGCTAATATACATATATATATATATATAGGTATATAGGAATATTGTACATGATACATTTTTTTCTTTATTTGTTTATTTTTGTCATCTTTTTATTCTCATTTTTTTGTTTTTCGTTTTTTTTTTTCATTCTCTATTTTACGAAAGTTATAAAATTCGTTGCCACGGGCCAATTATCGAATTCCCTGCAATAATTAGTGAAGAGATAATGCAAATGCAAATGCAAATGCAAAAAAGGACAAGAATAAAAAAAAAAAAACAAAGGGTTAATTTTTTTTACAGCCAATTTCCTTATTTCTTTTTTTCTTCTTCTTTTAGTACGTATACCTATACACGTATATGATTTACACTTATTCAATGCGATTATATAGTATGTGTTTGGGTTTCGACGAAGGGAACAATAGAACGATTATATACGATCAGATTGTAACGAAAGAAACAACAAAAAAAAAAAACATTGATATAAAATTAAAGGAATCAATTGAAATAGTATATTGGAAATTTATGTAAAAGTATGAATTATTGAGAGAAGAAAGAAAAAATAATTACGTAAAGATCATTAGCTAATAAACTTCCTTGTATATTAGGTATATAATTAATTCGTTACTCGTTAGGCTTTATAGTATATCATCGCCGGATCAACGGGGATTGTAAAATAGCTATCTTAAGATATAGATATATATATATATAGGTATATAAATATACATATATACGTTTAAAATTGACGAAATTTACGAAATTTAATAATTGAACTATTTTGAACTGAAATACCCCGGAGTCTACAATAAACTCCCTTGTTTTAAACGTCGAGAGTATAGTAGGTATATAGTCAAAGCTTTAGAACGAGTGTCAGTTTGAAAAATAACAGAAAGTCATATATTTTCTATTTTGTGATGTTGGTTTTGGGAAGTCTGCAGTCCTCGGGTTGGCTAATACTTAAAACCCTCATCGATCACCTTCGATGTGAAAGAAAAAAGACACATGTTTCCCATTCAGGAAAAGACACACAAGGGTTTAAAAATTCCAGACCTCTTAACTTTCTTGACCGAAAGAAAAAGAAAAAAAAAGGTGGAAAAAAAAAAGGGAAAAAGAAAAAATAATGCTGCCTGACATTTTAAAGTTTGAAGGTATATAAAATCCGTACTTCCGGCATAAACGAAATAGGGTATATATATATATACACACATATATATATATATATATTTCTAAATAGGAATATATGTATCTAGGTACTCATATTTATAATATATTATATAGGATATCATTTACTTTTTTTTTTTCTGTTTCTTAATTTTTTTATTTTTTTTTTTTCATTTCATCATCATTATTATTATGATTTTTTTTTTTTCTTTTATTCTTTCTAAGGTAATTTTTATATATAGTTATAATTAGATTGCACTACGACATTGCACACGTTTCTCTTACATTCTTTGGCATCTCTACGACGATCATAATAATAATATTAGTAATAATAATAATGATAATAATAGTAATAATAATAATAATCACTCGTCAACACGTCTTGATCGCTATACTATATATATATATATTTTCACTTTAAAGTCTATATAATTAATAATTATATGTATGCTGTTATACTGTATTTCTATAACAGGGATGATGATGATGATGATAATGATAATATTATTAGCTTAACACTCATATACAGGGTGATTAATATTCTGAGGGTAGATTGACCGTGATTAATTGAAGATTAAATTTTTTTCTTTACCGTAAATTCGAGGGATTGATAATTATTTCTTAGCTACGAAAAAGATTTTAGTTTTGTAGTTGACGAAAAGCAGAAACGCAGTTTCAAGCTCGCTTAACTTTTACGCTCGTCGCAAAGATCTTTCGTAAAAAATCGGAAACTATTGGATCCAAAATAAAATTTGTTGACGTAAGAAATTTTAGTCTCGTAAGAAAATTTAGCGATGCATCGAATTCTCGAAATATCAATCCCCTTCGCAACCTGAATCACCATGTATAATCGGATATTTTACACAATTATAGGACCTTTGCCAGGTTTTATATAGCTCATATATACGTATAGGTATATATATACATATATATATAGACAAGAATAAATATGAATAATTACATGTATAATATATATGCGAAGGTTGACTAATGCATATTATCGGATGTAACGGCGTGTTTTAAATCCGGGAACAAAAAGGTAAAAAAAAAAAATCTCCGCGGTTTATCAAGAATTATACACACCTACGTAGGTACATATATATATATATATATAGGAAACGGTGATATATGTAATAATTGTAAACAGTAAATAACGAGTGTTTTTTTTTTCTTTTTTTGTATACCTCATTCCTAGAAAATCTGTGATAATAATGAGATTTCAAAAATCGATCAAATCATGTGAGAAAAAAAAAAAAAAGGAAAAAAAGCATATATATATGTATATATTTTTAAAGGTTCTATAAACCGTTGGTACGACATTATTATAGTTCACGACTAATTATTATTAACTTCTACCAACAATAGCGGAACGACGATAAATGAATTTTTTTTTTTTTTTTAATTAATTTACTTTTGCCTTTATTTTGAATGAGAATATTTTTTTTTTTTTTTTTTAAGGAGGTTGCTGCTGTTGAGCGTTGAAAAAATTTGTCCTTTGATTTCTTACATATTGAGAAGCAACAAAAGCCTGTGGATTAGGAATATGTCTGACAGCTAAATTTGGTTTAATTTTTATCCCATTTCCAAAACCAGATAGTCTATTGTGTGGCTGTGGAATTCTAAGCGCAACTTTATTACTCAAAAGTGTTGAATTAGTTATCCTAACTTCACCTGCACCAGTAGTAGTATTAGGAGTTTGATTAGTACCGAGTAGTGAAACCGCGGCGTCTGAAAGTGTCCTTAGATTTAAATCCTGATTTTTTTTTTCCTCCGTTGGCTTGACACCCTGTGTTTGTAGCTGTGTTGTACCAACGGTTTTTCCCCTTGATTTAACGGGGCTAGAAAATGTTGTGCTTGTTATAACCGGGGGATTATTAACGTTAACACTACTGCTCGGTGTTGCTGGTGATAAATCCAACGCGTTATTAGACCCACTGCTAAGATCTAACGGTTTTTCTATCTTACCTATCGCTGCGGCTGCAGCAGCGACGATTTGAATTTTTGGATGGTTTACAGGATGGCTGCTTTTCGGCGGATGCGAAAATCCCTGTTTTGGTGTTAACGGGGCCAAAGGCGGTGGCCCCTTTTTAGGCCCGTTGCTATTAGTCCCTTTGCTACTCTTCGATTTAGACATTATACTCTTTAAAGCATCCCGCATTTGTTTTTCAGCCAAAAGACTTCTCACTCTGTTGGCTTTGCTTTCTCGCAATTGTCTCTCGAGAGATTCTCTGTTGAAATCTATACCACCGCTCGAGCTACTTCCCGACATTTTTTTAGACCCTCGAATTTTATCCTGAAGAGTTTTGCTCGCTTCGCTTATCGCTACTAGGCCAAGTCTCCGTAAAACTTCCTCATCTTTTTTTGGCTTGTTTATAACGAGCTTTTCAACCTCTTCTTCCTCGTCGTCTTCCTCCTCCAATTCTTCATCTTCTTCCTCTTCAAGTTCCAATTCCTCCTCATCATCAAACGATATAATCTCTACCTCAGGAACCCGTTTCTTTTCTTTTTTCTTTTTCTTCACAATCTCGACGAATTCTTGATCCTTTTTATTTCCCAATTCCTGTTGCGGTTTGCACTCTTCGATCGCCGGTGTTACCGATTTAACACACGAACTCATAGAGCAGTTCATATTCTGTGCAACCCTGACAACCTCGTCCGGTATACCGTCAATTATTTCCTCGATAGTTTCTTCCTGCGATTCTACCGGAGCAACAACAACCTCCTTACTAGTTTTAATTACGACACAATCATCGTCTTCTATTTTACCCGCAATAATTGGCATCGTATTGATATTATCAGCCGAAGCAGACGGCGGAGGAGTTAACGGCATTTCTGGTGAATTTTCAACAGTAATAACAACAGGAGGAAGAGGAATGGGAATGGGAATGGGAATAGCAACAGGAACTGGAAGAGAAGGAGGAGGCGGAGTGTGACTCCTTTCGTTGTTATTCTTTATTTTCTCTCTTCTCACAGCCCTCATCTGTAATAATTTTTCTTTCGCAGTACCTCCAGTACTTGAAGTAATCCTTGGCGGACAAGGAGTAAGTCTGACCTTTAATTTGAGTAGATCTTCCCTAGGGGTTGTAGTTATCTCAGCAATAAGCCTTTTGTTTCGTCGTTTTCTTCTCTTGTGATGTTCAATTCTCGGCACTTTGTTACTCCTGTTATTATTCATGTTATTATCAACCACTACTACAGCTCCGGTACCAGACACATTAGGCGCTATAACCACGGGGGTACAACTACTTCCGTTAAATCCTGGCGCTCGCATAACCGGAGTCACTTCACATCTGGGTTTTTTTACTTTGACACCGTGAACTTCTACGCTATTGTTTATCGGCGGATTTTGTATCTCGGGACTCGTCGATGTCTCAGGTTTAGTTCGAGGTTGATTAGAAACCGAAGAAGAAGTAGAAGTAGAGGAAGAAGAAGAGGAGGAGGAGGAGGAGGAGGAGGAAGACGAGGAAGAAGATTTTTCTGGTTCGACTGAATCCTTCTTGTCATTTATCTCCGTATCGACTTTTGGAATCGAGTCTGGCTTTGGCTTTGGTTTAGACTGAAGTTGTGGCTGATTTCTAATGTCCGAATTAGATTGCTTAGGACTCGGTGGCGGAGTCGGTGGTCTTTGGACGTTTTCCATACCGTTTGAATTACCGCTAACAATACTGTTTCCACAACCCTGGATGTTGTACGTACTTATTGCCGGCGGTTGTAGTAGTTGGATTATCGGTTCTTCTCGTTTTACCACACGGTAAAACAACTTCATTGGTGTTTCCTAAAATATACGATTTTCATTTTCTAAACTATACTGCGGTATACAAAAGTCGCGATCTATAATATTAAATGAACGGAGAAGAAGAAGAAAAAAAAATCAGCGCTATTCAAAAACACGAAAACAAAATAATGTTGTATTAAAAATTATTATTATTTTTTTTTTTATCATACCTTGTCCCATTTAAAGATGCAAGCTAGGTCGAGAAGTGTCCAAGACAGTTGAAGCTTGTGCATTTTATGATTCCTGCACCTATAATCATCGTCATCATCGTTGTCGTCGTTTTCGTCGTTTGATTTTACGTTATTTTTATACAACATTTCGATATTTTTTAATGTAAATTTTCCATCTGTATCTCCCCAGCCTCGTTTCAATGCCAGAAGTCTGACCAAATGTCTGACCGTAACACCAGCGGGACATTTTAAGTATCTAATTAATCGCCTACTGCTACTGCTGTTGTTGCTGTTGCTGTTGCTGTTACAACACGACGATGAATTATCGTTTTCATTATCTTCTTGATGATTATGGTTTTGGTTTTGGTTTTGGTGTTGGTTTTTCTTTTTCTTTTTCAAAGATCTTAAAGCAAGCGAAGATTCCTCGTCTGCAATATCTGTGTCGTAATCTTGATCGTCGTTTATTATCTCGCAGAGACTAAGACTCACCGCGTCGTCTAAAGTCAGGGATAAAGCACCGAGAGGTGGTCCTGGTGGTTGACATTGGGGATTAACTAAACGGAAATGACGTCTTCTGTCCAATTCTGAACGGTATAGACCAGGTACTGCCAAATATACTAGACGCTGTAACGCCAGGTCTGGTAGTAGCGGAGGCAATGTTAAAGCTCCACATACTGGACACACTCGGGCACCGCTACCAAGACGACGCACTATGCAACCCCTGCAAACTATTAGCAAAAACAGAAGAAGCGAAAAATCGCGTCAGCCATTTATTTTTTTCTTTCTTTCTTTTATCTTCATAAAATTTGAGACGTTAGGGTATATCAGAATTTGTTGTAGAATTTGTCAGATTGACTGATTGACTCGAAAAATCAGTACATTGGTATAAAATATTATAGAAAAAAAAATATATATATATATTATGTGTATATACTAACAGGAATGAAGACATTCCATGAGGGTAGTAGCATCGATGAGGTATCCGCGACACAGTGGACATACAATGTGCTCGTGTAAATCTTTGACCAATGGTTTACCCCCGTCATTATTAGAAATAGTAGTAATAGAAGTAGTGTTAGTGGTAGTAGTAGTAGTAATAGTAGTAGTAGTAGTCGCCATTATTTTTTTTTTTCTGCTCCTGAAACAGAAAAAAAATCGCGAACAAATATTTTCAAAAAATCT
This sequence comes from Tenthredo notha, assembly GCA_914767705.2. Classification (NCBI taxonomy): domain Eukaryota; kingdom Metazoa; phylum Arthropoda; class Insecta; order Hymenoptera; family Tenthredinidae; genus Tenthredo; species Tenthredo notha. The sequence goes on from OU611916.1 coordinate 9,530,315, forward strand.
TTCATATACTTTACATACATCTTTGAAAACAATAATTTCTCACCGCATATATAGATAGATATATTAGGTATATTATATACCTGATTTATGTAATGTTATATGGTTAGTGCGGTTTGCGTAATACTCCGATATTATTACGTATATGGTATATATGATATGTATATAGATCCGTTGTATTATTATTATTATTATTATTATTATGATTGTTTTCGATTAACACATACTCGCGATCGGGTATCTGATATTCTAATATAACGAAGCTAGTGTAACATGTAGTATCTACGCGACGCGGGAAACTGTAATAAGTATATATATTCGGTGTCTCCCCAAAACTCGCATGCACTTGCGCGCATGCGAGAACGGAGGGGCATCGAACAACATATCAACAGCAACAGTCGTAGTAGTAATAGTAGTAGTATTGGTACATAGAAGAAGAAGAAGAAGAAAAAAAAAAAAAGATGCATTTCTCCGCAGACTCTGTACAATCAGCTGAGCGCGAGCTGGCGCCTGTTCATTCGTTCGTTCGTTTGGTGTATTGGGGTGGATTTTATAAGCGAGGGTGGAGATATCGCGCGAAGCGCACAGGGTGGGCAAACGCACCATAGTTATAGCAAGGGATCGAGGGGTGCCACATCATCCCTCTGTAGTAGGTACATGGCAATTCACCCTTCGCGTTGCTGTGCAGTTAGATAGAAAGGTATTACCTATACCTATACTATGTACTGTGTACAGCGCGATGTACCACATATATATATATATATACGAGTCCCGCGGGCATGCAGGGTATAGTTATGTATATACATACATAGGTATGTATCTAAGTCCATGTAGTAGTATAACGCGCATAGTTATGCACCGATATTTACGGGACGCGTTTAAAATCAAAACAATAAAGCATATATTAAAAAATAAAAATAAAAATTTCAAAATGATGGTGTTGAGAAAAAAAAAAATTTCTATGAAATTAGGAATCATGTTATAAAATAACTCGCGTTCATTTAGGTATTCATTTATTATTATGATTTTTTTTTTTATTTCTTTCTTTTTTTCTTTTCTTTTCTCACAGTCTTAAGCAAATCCCATAATATATAATAGGGTTTACGGTCTCTGGTGGTCTAGTATGTCTGCAGACCGTAAGTACAACACGTGGTCAAACGGCACGTGACTTTCTCACGTCTACACTCCACTACCTATAATAAAACTTACATTTCACTAATTACGGTCTGCTTATAGTTACGGCTTAGTCAAAGTCTTCGGGTTCTTTTAAATAACACAAAAACATGGATTTTATTTCTATGTATATATATATATATGAATTTTTCTTATTTTTAATACTTTATCGTATATATTATATATATATATATATACATATATATATATGATATTTCGTTGCTAGGTCTTTTATGGCGAGGGTCGTGTTTCTGTCTTTAGGGTCCATCCCGCGTATAGCTTAAAGGGGATGTATTTTCGCGAATTATATAGATAATTTGAAGAATAAGAAAGAAAAATCGATGTTAAAATGTCTTATCTAATATATAATTATTTATTCTTACACATTGAATTCGAGGTTGAAGCAATATACGATTCTATATACCTACTGCATATATATACAATAAACCGCACAATTTTCATTAAGAAAGACAAAAAGAGGGAGAAAAGAGAGAAATAAATCTGCATAAAAAAAAACTAGCCTTATATAAACTTAATAAATATGGACAAAACTCTATCACTTACATTGCGAACCAATTATTAAACGACACGATAATAAAATATATCAATCAGCACGCCACGTATTATTATCAGCTGGGATTTATAAACAGGAGAAAAAGAAAGAAAAGGGAAAAAAAAAAATAAAGAAGAAAAGATCGAACGAGTTCAGGAAACGGAAATGTTTTATCATAACTTAAATATCCATATACTATGTATATATATATATATATATACACGAAACAGAATACAACAACAGCAATAAATAAATGAATGAATGCAAAAATTGAATCAAAATAATAATAATCATATTTATTTACAATAAAAAAAAAAAAAAAAGCGTTGAAATAAGTTGTACTGAAAAACGAAAGAACAGTCTAATTATATTACCGTATATAAGACATATTTGATCAGCGTATTATCATTTATCGATGTATTTTTTGTCAACGGAACGAGGGATGCGAACCAAAAACGTCTAAGCCGTGAATCTGATGATAATAATGAGGGAAAAAAAAAGGGTGGATGAAAAAAAAAAACAAAAAAATAAAAATAAAAAAAAAAATGATTAAATGAAAAAAAAAAAAAAAAAGTGATCGTATAGACAGTGTGCCACAAGCTTACCAGCGCAGAAAAATCAGTAAGGCGAACTACCGTGGTCTCGGTATAAGTAAACGTGGCAACGAGGTGCCTGCAGTTCTCGCTGGCCCGAGCCTCGGTCTCTCTATACTCGAATACTTGTTATGCTATGAACGGTGGTAGTAACGGCAACACTGCTGACAGCCTCAAGGCCCGATCCAAAGAACCCTCGACGTACCGTAGTGGCTGGACCATGTCGTGGGCTGGTTTTTCCTTTCCTTACCGCACTTGTATATTAGCGTTAGGTTTAATGATATTTAATATAATATATAACACAATTGTTTAAAAGGTTTAACGATCTTGTTTGTATTTAGTTTCTTTGAATGAACTATAAACTGTCAGATATAATGTGTATATATTGATAGAGTTCGGTAATGGTAATGGTAAAATGTAAAAACCCACAGTAGCTAACTACCAGCGCTGCCAGCGCTGGGTAGACACCACTGATATAAACTTTTTGATATAGTTAGACGCGAACGGTATCATACTATACCAAATGCTATCGTATCGACCCCGCCTAAACCCCGCCTCGCTAACACGGGAAAATACGAACATTCACGAATTGTTACGAGGATATATATATATGTATGTCCCGCGCGCGCCCGGCGACGACACATACCTTGCCAACGTACGATAATGCGAGTTTGGATGACTACCGTATATATAGGATGATAGGAGGAGGACCACGATGATCATGAATCCGAACGACCTCGTCCCGATTCGCACATACTCGATTCTTATTAGAATATAAAGAGTATAAAATTTAGAAATATAATTAATCGATCATTGATTGATTGATAAAATTGAGGAATTCAGAAGAAAATATATATATATATATATACCTTCGTTTGTAAAATTTATATACAAACCTCCTGTGTATTATATCATCGTATTGATATCACGTTATAAGAACAGCTATCGTATTGTTTATTCCAAGGCTTATTCCTATATACCTGCGTAACCCATATCCTTCCTTCGTTCGTTCGTTCGTTCGTTCAATTTTTGATTGGAATCGATTTATCGAAGATATAGGTACTTTTTAACGGGTTAACTAAACGCCATTTTAATACACTGTATGGATTACGTAAATGTATAGATCCGAAACTAAAAATCATCGATGTGTTAAATGAGTATGTGTCTGTACTACCTATACGTACAAAGTATAAACGTTGCGTAAAACCGCAAACACACTCGTATGTACATAATATACAGAGAGTGACATATATAATATGGATTGATATGAACGAGAATTGAAATATGATGGCTAATTAATCTCGCTATCTAATTAATTAACGCGTCATCGAAATGATTGATTATTCAAATGGTAAAATTATCGCAATTAATTATCAAGAGCGGATTATATTATGGTAGAAATTTATACATATTTTATATACGAGGTCTCCGGGATCATCGCATGCACTTGATTCTATACGTCAAAAACCGCAGCTAATGATCATCTTTTCATTAATGTAACAGAAATATGTGATAAAATGAAAAATCAGCCATGAATGTCTGAAAAAAAAGGCAAAAAAAAAAAAAGACAAACAAATTAAATTTTGCTGACATATCGCTTTCTGTACTTTACATAAAATACACATACGTACGCAATATATCGCATAGAATAATCGTATAGCTATACAGATAAAATGATTTGAAAGACCGTCTCGTTAGATTCGTTCAATTTCACTTCGTTTAAAACCGCGAAGTTTACCTGTATGGAAATATATAGTAGAAATATCTTTTGCAAAATAACGCAAAACCAAGGAAAAAGACTATTCGAATAACGCGAATTAAGATATCTTTGCATAATTGGTAGTTTTAGTAACGATATGTTGTATATGACGACTCCGGAATATGTATTACATAGGCGCAAAATCTGTCTATACATGATGATTTTTTTTCTTTTTTTTTTCGAAATTGATTCAGCACTTGGAGAAAGTGTTTGCGAATAGCTGGAAATGATCGTTTTTGAAAAAAGAAATTTGCTATTTAAATGCGACGTGTTTTCTGGGCAAGATTTGCGGCATCGAATCTCGACGTTTGTGGCTTAAATTTGATCAATCTTGTACCCGATTTAAAGCGCATTGTATGTTATCTGTAAGAATCTTGGACGCTGTTTTTCAAAACTAACATAAAATTGTTTTAAAAAATCGTATAATGAATAATTGATAGAAGCTAAAAAGAGTACCGCGAGAATCCTACAACGAGACAGATAAGATTTAGCGTATTATACGCTGCAGCGAGAAGGATCGCACTCAATATACGAATGACCGTGTTTTTAATCTGAAAAAAATTTATACCATGCGTTGGAAATATCGTCTCTAATGAATCTGAAAGCATAAACCAATATCTGCGATTTTATAGAAGCTGGAAAAAAATCACTGAGACTTGACTATGACTTTGGCTGCGACAGGACGTTTTCGTATACTTCATTCGATTGAATCATCGCATGTTATTTCCCATACCATATTATACTGCAGTTTGAAACGAGATATAGGAAATAGAAGATCGAGCTTTTGGCTCGCCCTGGTTCCACAGGTTGATTTTTCAAAATTGCAAACTTCATCCACCACCACGCTGCTGTAGGTGTAAATATAGAATCGTAGGTGAAGCGACCCCTACATACTTCCACGCGTATATCCCCAGTCCGGCACATTAGGTGCGGGAGAAGGGTCCTCTGAGTCGAGGGCGAAGCAGGCAAGTCTCTGATTGGTTGTAGTTGATCCATGGGGAGAGGAAGCGGGTTTTAAATGTGGGGGGGAAAAAAGAGCGTCGTAGGGGAACGTCGCCCCGCTCTGCGTCGCGAGGTTGAAGGGGGTTAGGGGGAGGGGAGGAGAGAAGAAGAGAATTTCTCTTGCGTGTTGAGAGAGCGAGGAGAAAAAAAGTGAAGAGGCGCGGCGAGCCGAGGCGAGGCGAGGGTCTGCAATAATGAAAAGGCAAAGTCACACGATACTGACTACTCCTTGTCGATATATCTATACTTTGTTCGACGGTTTTTACCACCGCGAAATATCTCTGTCTTTAAATTCTGACCGATTCTACATCGTGTGTAGATTACTTCGTTGGTGATTTAAGCCCGCAGCACTCTCTCTCACTCTCTCTCTCTCTTCTTTTCCTTCTCCCCCACTATCTTTCTTTACTCCTCGCCTGTACTACCCTTCGGGCGGACTCACTGCCGCGCTTATTATAGTATGTATGCCTCTCTAACTATACGTATGTATTCGTATATATATATATACATCTATATATCCCCATACGTGCGACCGATGAATAATGTATGTGTGTAGAGGGCATTAAAGGTACGGGCGGTAGGCATAGACGGAACAACCAAGAAGGTCCCTGGCGAACGTGGAGCAGGGCGGACGCCCGGTCCCTTACCAATATTACCTCTACATCAGTGTCCATTTATGTGTGTGTCTGTGTGTGTGCGTGTATTGCGTATGTAACCGCGTGCCGCGTGAAGAGGTGTATAGCTACAGTAGGTACATACATACATACATACATACATACATGTATGAAATACATTCATGAAACGAAATGAAATATATCCATAGGTGCAGGTTTTTGCTATGAAAAAAAAAAAAAAATATATATATATATATATACATGTAGTTGCGAATTATCATATAGTTGTTGAAGAAAAATATAGTTTCTTTAATAAATATAACGAAAGCGAGTTTAATGAATGGAGCATAAAAAAAAATTAAAAAAAAATTAATTGATTGATGAAATAAAATATCAACGTCCGCGGAAAGATTAATACTAATACTAAGCTGCAATGGTGTTTAACAAAGTCTTTCTATGTTTGTATATTGCACAAGAAAAAAAATAAATGAATGAAGACAGGTTCTTATTTTGACAAAGAATTAGCATTAGTTATTATTTATTCTGTATCGTATATGTATAGGTGTAGGGAGTGAGGATGATCAGTTCGAGTTCGAATGGCACACATAAATGTGTATAAACATAATAACAATAGAATGCAAGCAGGCAGGCAGACCAGGCAGAGGCACAGGAACAGGCAAGCAGTAAGGCCGTCGTCAGCAGTCGGTAGTCCCGCTCTGCAGCCAGCGCTACGTAGCGAAGAACGGTAGAACCGCGAAGAGTCGACCGATGTCCCGCGTATATCTCTCTATCCACACTGTCCGCTTTTCATCTCTCTCTTTCTCTCACTCTCTCAGTTTTCACATTCTTTTTCCTACCGCCCAAACGCGCCCTTCGGATCGTACGTACTTTAATACCCGGGTCGTACCGAGCTCCCTTCATTCGTCAAAAACAGGGTACCCCAGGGAAGGGAAAAGAACCAAAGAGGCGAGGCGAGGCGAGGCGAGGCGAGGCGCACTCGGAAAACGAGAAGAGAAGGGCAGCGAAGAGATGAGAAGAGAAGAGAAGAGAAGAGAAGAGAAGAGAAGAGAGAAGCAGAGAATCGAAGAGGAGAGAAGAGAAAAGACGAGAAGGGAGCAGCAGCGCGTCACACGTGTGTGTTACTCCCCTTTCCCTTCCACTCCTCGCCCTTTCGCATACACTCATATGGAAAGCCACGAGAGCGGCAAAGGCTACCTTCCACACGCACAGCAGTCGGTGGTGCTTCGGCGTTGGGGGTACTATGGTAGTAGTAGGTATATAGTAATCGGAAACGTGAACGGGAGGTAGGACAGACCCGAAGAGGGGCGGTGGAATAACCATTGCCGGCGGTGTGGGGCGTCGGAGAGAGAAGAAGGGCTCGAAAAATAATATGAGAGGGGATCGCGAAGGGTACGAGAGGGGGTAGGTAGCGAGAGAAGAGTGTCCTATGCTATGCTTCCCCCGTTTTAGTTGTTAGTTTGGCGCGAGACGTCCCCGTGATCGGTTGTGTGTTCCTCAGCCGTTTAGTGACGTCACTAGCGACGACCCTCCTCCTCCTCCTCTCTCTTTCTCTCTTTTTCTCCCAATAGTTCGTACAGTTTCTATCTTTATTTCTATACCCCAATCCCCGACCTTCGCTCCTCTCTTTACCTCCTATCTCCTTCCTTTATCGGGTTCTGGTTTTTACCGCTTTGTGCAACATGGCGCTGTTGATTCTACTCACTATGGATATGGATATACGAAGTGGCTACTGCTACTGCTAGCCTAGGCTTAGCCAGCTAGCTGAACTAAACAATCAACTAAACCCAAGACTGCAGTGTTCTGTGATTTTTATTACTCATTTATTTATTTTATTTTTATTTCTTATTTTTTCTTATTTTATACTTCTTTACTACTGATCGTCTTCTTATCAGTTAAATGCGGTGTCGTTGTCTCGATGCTTTGTGAATGTTGGAAAAGAATTATCAAGGTGTGTGTGTGTGAATCTCTTTCTATATTACATCAATTGACTGAACAATTTTTCGTTCTTTAAATTTAAATCTTTACACATTGGTACACATATATATATCTATATATATATATATACATACACATATATTTAATATGAATGTGTGCATCATTTTGTCACACTCTTACTGTTGTTACTTTTGCTGATGGTTCGGACCACCAGCTCCCCTCGTCTAGATTCTAGATCATCATATACGTATGTGTTAGTCGTTCGTTCGTTCTCGTTCGTTCGCATGTAGGTATGTATGTATGTATGTATGTATATATATATATGTATATGTACGTATTTCTGTACATATATATGTACATACGTTAGTTCGCTGCCGCCCAGCTCTATAGCTAAACTCAGAGAGACCTCCTCGCTGTAGTTCTCGAGTAGACTGCATATTCGTACACACAAAGAGGGGAGAAAGAACACTCTACTCCGTAACCCGACGAACAGTTTTTAGTATACTTCTATACTACGGTATACGAATATATACACGTTTCGTGATCGGAATAATGTATAGAGCAAAACAGCAGCGTTACAAATACATCGCTGCCTTTATTATTATTCGAAAATTTCCTCTCAATGCCTTTAATTGATTCATTCATTCGATTATACTATTTCTTATGCATATGCAAATGCAAATGCCAAACGATTGAAAATTTTCATTCATTCTTTCGGTTTTTTTCTTATTTTTTATTTTTTTCTTATAAGGACTGTAAAAACTTTCGATGGGAATATGGAGTAAGTGAAAAACGGAAAACACGATTCTTGCTTCGTGAAGAAGGGAAGGGAAGGGAAGGGAAGGGAAGGGAACGAAACGGAACGGAAAGGAAAGGAAAGGAAGGGAAGAGGGGGGATCTCGCTACCTGAGAGTAGTCCTTTATGAAAGTGGGGTAACCTAAACACATGCTACGTGTAGAACGTTGGTATAGTTCGCCATGTATATATATGTATATATATATATATATATACACCGGGGTTTTAAAATTTCTGCGAAAACATTGTATAGTAAATTTTTATATATTATATATATATATATATATCTGATAATAAAACAGGATTTTATATTATATCGGTATACATATCATGGTTTGACGTTATTGTTCGATGGTAGTAAATGAGAAGAAATTAAGGACGGACGGTTTTAGAAAGATTGAAATATTAATCCAAACCTATGGTACCGTCCTTGCTGGTGGGGAACCGTAACCGTAACCGTAACCGTAAGTCCGTAACTGAACGAGGAACGGGAAAATGAAAAAGAGTAACAGAGAGTGGGAGAGAAAAGAGAAGTGAAGAAAAAAAAAAAAAGAAAAATTTTTAGACCCCCACGGATTCGAGAAAACCTGAATCCTCATTTTACAAACTTCTTTGAAGCTCAAAGCTTACACCCGTATATATATATATATATATATATACTATAACTATACTATATCTATGCCTATATGTATATAGTTTCTTTCTTTGTTTACGTTTCAGTCTCGACTTTAGTCGTATAAAAAAAGAATAAATATGGCGGGGATGGGCAGGAGAACCTATCTACGGGACGTGAACCCCTATTTAATATGTCCTCTTTGCAGAGGATATCTAGTAGATGCCACCACCGTCGTTGAATGCCTTCATTCATGTGAGTTTTATTACATTTTTCTTATACTTTACCAGTTTTCTGCCCTTTGTTATTTTTTTTTTCCTTTTTATTTATTTTTTAGCTCGATATACCTAAATCGCACATGACTAGGGCACTCGATAATCTCCCACGCCTTCCCCCAAAGTAAAACTCGAATAGTGTAGAAACTCTGAGATCCTAAACAGAAGAAATAATAAATTATACTTCTCTAAAGTCTATAGACCATTTCTTGGAATTCAATTTTTAAACAACCCCTATAGTCCCTGTATAAACATACGAGATATCCCTATAGGTAGAAATCGACAGACTTGTTGAAAATTTTTATTCAAGTATCTAAGTTTCTATTCTGTTTTTTTTTTTTTTTTTATCAGCATTTCTTGATAATTTTTCAAATTCGACAATTTTTTTTTTTCTCTAAATGAAGTGCAGAATTTCTTAGTCGGTAAAACAGAAAAATGAACACACATTTCCATTTACTTATTTATTTATTCATTTATTTATTTATTATCTGTACGTTGTTACAGTATCGATTTTTGCTGTTCTTAGTCTTACAGTAGAAAAGTCTTGGAAAAGAAAAAAAAAAAAAAAACAACAATACCTAACTCGCTATTATTACTTTTCTTATTTTCAGTCTGTAGAAGCTGTATATTAAAGCATCTAAGTGCAGAAGCTCATTGTCCGACGTGCAATCATGTTCTCAACAATGCTAAGCCCGATATTAAGTGAGTATAGATTGAGAATATTGATTACACAATATGCCGAGATTTTTTTTATTAAGTATATATATTTGAAGACTTGGATATTTATTTATTCAAATTTTACAGGGCTGACAAAGCGTTGCAAGACATCGTCTATAAATTGGTCCCTGGACTTTATCATAAAGAAATGCGTAGGAGGCGTGAATTTTATAAGAAACATCCAGAGCATGGTAATATTAATAATTATAATAGCTAAAGATATGAATAGACTCGTGATTCTTATGGAAAATCTAACAATCCGTCTTTATTTAATCATTTATAAACAGCCGATGCAGCGACGCCAGAACAAAGAGGAGAAGACGTTAGTGGGAGGTTGATTTTTGCTCCGGAAGACGCAGTCAGTTTAAGTCTAGAATTTCTCCCACCCGGAGCAGACCCTTTGACTCTTGGGGCCACTACCAGTGAGATAGAATTGTTACAACGTAATTTAAACAACAATAATAACAACAATGGAAATACGAACAGAAGATACCTCCAGTGTCCAGCTTTAGTAACAATCGCACATTTGAAGAAATTTCTCGCTCTTAAATACAGCGTCGATCTAACTCGTTACACTATTGAAGTTTGTCATCGAACTGCTCCTCTACCAGAGCACTGGACCTTGATGGATGTTGCCTATATGTACGCGTGGAAAAGGGTCAGTTTTTTAAATATGAAAACTATTTCACTCCCAATCTTAAACCAACGGATAAAATTCTGAGTTCCAATTAATTTCTTATTCATTTTTTATCCACAGAATGCTCCTATGAGATTCTTCTATCGCATAGCTCAGGAAGAACCGAGGCTTGAAGCCCCGCCGCATGATCGTCCTTCTACTCCTGGTCTTGGAGCAAGTCTGCCACCTGCAGATTCTGCTGTAGTTGATACAAAGAGTCAAGAAAAGAACAAAGAATCGAAGCAAGATGTTGTTGATAGTAAGGAATTGCCTCAAGTGAAAAGCCCCATTAAGATATCAAAGAACTCTGAAGGATGTTACGAGGTTCTCAAGAGCCCCTTGGTTCGAGACCCAATTAATCAAACCAGCCTTTCTTCGGATCAGAAAGTACCAAACCCTGAATTCAGCGTCGTGAGCATAGGGGATGGCCAGAACTCCAACGGAGTTAAAATCACACTCAAGCAATGCTCACCGAGCAGTTTGACCTCCAAAAAACCAAAAGTTATTAGCAATGTGCTGCTGCGACGTTGTCCAATCGAGAATAACGAGACTCTTAAGCCGGCTAAGAACAATTCGAAAACCCCCAGCGTAGAAAGTGGCCAAAAACCCTGTGAGAAAGAGAAGACAAAAGGCGTTGTCCAAGTTCAGGATAAACGGGATGAACATAATAAACATGATAACCATGATAAACATGATAAACAGGATAAACAGGATAAACAGGATAAACAGGATAAACAGGATAAACAGGAAAAACAGGATAAACAGGATAAACAAGATCAGAAACAGAAGCGTAAAGTTACTTTCGTCGACTCGCCACCAACACCTGTGAAAGTTAACGGGGAAATTACCGTCCCTAAAAAGCCAGCCGATCTTCCAGACAAGAAACAATTCCTCCAGAGCTTTCAACTCACTGCTAGAGAATCTAGGACTGAATCACCTGCCAAAAACCAAGCCCCTAAGGTTGATGTTTACACATTTTCCAGTGATCCTCCGCTCCCGCCTGGTGCTGTGAAGAGAAAATGTCCACCTGGTTTACCCATCTTCGAAACTAAACGGAGGAAACTACCTTTCCAAAATCAGCCAAAGAAGCTGACCGTCAAACCTTTGAATAGAGTAAAAACCAGCCAACAGATTACAACCAATTTAACTAATTCTAATACGAATTCGGTAGCCGGAAACACCATGGCTTCTCCGGCGCCAGTTAATGTGGGAAATCCAAAGTCTAGTCCTAATCTTCACAGTAACACTAGGAATCTGTTGGACGGATGTGGCTTGAACATACCAGCGAGTTTAAGCATTACATTAACGGCTCCGAAGTCACCGAGTAATAGCCACAGCCCGGGGGTTAACGACCCTGGTAATTCAAAGGACACCAATATCACCCTTGTGAACAAAGTTAATCCCAGTATTACGCTGAACGATAGATCAGTGGATCCGAGAGTTCTCAAGGCTCTGAAGACTGGCCAAATCCGTATGCCTGCACCGAGTAAAGTAAAACCAGCAAGGAATTCGGATAGGGAAATAAAGGCCAGCCCTAAACGCAAAAAGGATCAAGACCAGCTTGGAGAAGATGCATTGGACCTTAGTGGGACCAAAAAAATGGATATTCATCCGCTTAGGATTCCGCAGCCGGTTTCGAAGCCGAAAAATAAATCCATCGCTGCTTCTACCAGGGAAAATAACACCCTCCAAGGCCAGGTCGTCACTGTGGTTGGCGGGCAGAGGTATTATCGAGCTCCTCCTGGTTCTCTGACCCCTGCGGCTCACAGAGTAACGGATATTCCTCTACCAGCATCTTCACGAGCCCCTGTTTATGCTCCTTGTTTACCCAGTCCGACGAGCAGCGGAAGACCCAGTCTTTCGTCAGTTTTCCCCAGCCTTCAGAGCTTGTTCGCTCTTAGTCAAGCACAGAATAGTAGACAGCAATTGCAAATTGAAGCGAGACTTAGACTGCCTCAGAGTGATGGAAACTCGGCTAATAGCCCAAGCAAAAGTCATCTAGCTGCACAATGCGCACCTATAAAACCTGCAAGATCTTCTGTTACCTCTTTGGCCGTTCCTATCATTAAACAACCGAATAATGCGAATTCACCTTGCGAAGGAACTCTCCGTTGACGAAGTTTTCTATTTTTTGGATTAGTTAAATGTTTTGAACGCTTTTTTGATGTTTTTTAATTTTATTGCCTTTGATCTATGGAATGAAGGGATAGTTTTTAGATTGAGGAACAGTGATGAGATTAATGTCAATATTAAGAAAGAAAGAGAGAAGAGAAAGAGAGATAATGATTATTGTTTGGTTTATTATTAATTTATTGAACTAGAAGCGTGAAGTATTTTGTAAGAATTGTGAAAAGGCTGTTTAGACGAAAGTTTGATACTTATTGCTATATCAATATTATTGTTGAAAATCCCACCTCAGGTATAAAGAACAAAATTAACTACCGATAAATATCGAATCGAGAAGCAAATTGTGAAAAGCGTTTGCAAAATCTTCTAATTTTGAAAAGTTAGAGGAATTCTGATATATTTTTTTTTTTTTTTGTTTTCTGGTTGAGACAGCTATATTAATAATGTGGCTATTGAAGTTGTTAATATTTTAGTTCTCATTTATATTTTTCGTTGATTAGTTATTGCATATAATAATAATAATAATAATAATAATAATTGTTATGTCACGTATATTTATGTGTTTGTATATTATATCATGTCTATTAACATTTAGTATGTATATATACATATATATATATACACATCATTATCATGAATTATTAATCGATTCAATTTGCAATTAGTCTTTAAGACATCATACTATTTTATAATAAATAATACAGCAAAAAAAAAAAAAACTAAAAAACGAAAGGAAATAAATATCAACAACCATTAACTATTAATCAAGATACGATTAATTAACTCGAGAAAAAAAAATTTAATCGTTTTTTTTCGTGGGCACCAGATAATAATAATAATAATAATAATAATATAAATAATAATGGGATCAATATTTTTCTTCTCGTATGTTATAACGCAACGCTCGATATACCTGTGTATCTAATGTATGCATATGTATGTATATCGATGTGTAACATACGTGGTAAAAGAGCTTGGAAAGATTTAAGACATATACAAGGTTCAATAATGATCAATAATTATAAATAACTTATTATATATATGATATATATATCTATATATATATCCTTATATTTGACTATTATGTTGATAGACAATGTCTAGATAATATACATTGTAATAAAACGCCAAAAAAGAAGAAAAAAAATTAATGGGTTCAATAACGAATCCCCCTAAATTACTCTAGCGTCGAAATATCTATTATACGATGTACAAATATTGTTAAAATGATCGGTTTTATTATATATATGTGGTAAAAACTGCATATTGCGTGTCATATAAAATGAATTTTTCAAATGGACCCCCCACTAATTCTTATACATTTATCATAGTTATTAAGAATGTATACGCCTATACAAATAATAAAAATGTTTTTGACATTTTCATATTCCGAAAATATAAAAAATAATATTCTTTATTATATTCTTCATCAAATACAATAAAATTTACATTACATTCTATGAAAATCTTGATAAATAAAAAAATAAAAAAATAAATTATAAATATAAATAAATATCCATAATAAATTGATAATTTAAATTTTATTGCGGCTAAAGTAGTTCGTGAGTTCATCGTAAGGTGGTAGAGTTGTCCAATAATTTCATAGCCTTCCAGATCAATAATATTGAAGTTTCTCCTTTTATAAAGATTAAAGCATAGAGTTGTTCATCTATATACAAAGCACGTGTTTAGCGGTAGTCGGCATTGCTCTTATCGGCCTTTTAACCTTTGCATCAGCCCGTTTATTATTACGTATAACCATTCCCGAGTGATCAAGCATTTATCTACAATTATTAAACACAAATAATAGATAAATAATACGTATTATATTATTTCGGACAGTTAATAATGGCTCAAAGTAAGTTAAACGACCTGGCAGGTAAGCTGGGAAAAGCTCCGAACGGTTTAGGTCCGGGGTTAAAATTGCTCGCTGTAGCCGGCGCTGCCATGTATGGAATATCGCAGTCCATGTATACGGGTAAATTATTCATTCCATATATCACCATTTACTATTGTATTCAATCGACGTTGAAATGAAACTTAGTTTTTTCATTTTTTATTACCACCGTTGATCCTATGCGTAAATAAATTCTCACAATTTTCATCCCCTAGTCGACGGTGGCCATAGAGCTATCATATTTTCACGTCTCGGAGGTGTTCAGCCCGACATCATGACCGAAGGACTTCATTTCCGACTCCCCTGGTTCCACTATCCTATCATATATGACATCAGAAGCAGACCGCGTAAGATTTCATCACCTACTGGGTCTAAGGATCTTCAAATGGTCAATATATCTCTTAGAGTATTGTCCCGTCCTGAGGCATCTATGCTACCTGTTATGTACCGGCAATTGGGTCTCGACTACGACGAGAAGGTGATTTTAGCGACCATAACTTTCTTTTTAATTCCATTTAGCCATTTCACCCCAAAAATTGGCCAATTATTGAACCAAACATGTTTAAACTTATCTAAAATCAAGATTTTGTCTTCAAATGTTAGAACAAAGTATCAATAAACTCTGATCTCTTCTCCCCAGGTATTGCCAAGCATTTGCAACGAAGTATTAAAGTCTGTTGTGGCCAAGTTCAACGCCTCTCAATTGATAACAATGAGACAACAAGTGTCCATAATGATACGCAGAGAGTTAACTGAGCGCGCGAAAGACTTCAACATTGTATTGGACGATGTTTCTATAACTGAGTTGAGTTTTGGAAAGGAATACACAGCTGCCGTTGAGGCCAAACAAGTAGCACAACAGGAGGCACAACGTGCAGCATTCGTAGTTGAAAGAGCCAAGCAGGAAAGACAGCAAAAGATTGTTCAGGCTGAGGGAGAAGCCGAGGCAGCTAAAATGATATCCTTTTTAATAACAATTATTTTACAGGACTCGTATTTGATAAAAATGTTTTATTCTTTTCTAAATTATCCTTGACAAAGACATACCTTGGTATAGCAGTCGGCCAAAACCCTGGGTACCTTAAATTGAGGAAGATTCGTGCAGCACAGAGTATATCTCGCACGGTAATTTTATTTGTGAAAGTAAAGAGACCTGGGAAATATTATTGGGATCTTAAGTTTTGATTTTAATATCTAAAAACCGTTTTGCAAGGAATTATATAAACTTTCTTTCGATTTTCAGATCGCTAATTCACAGAACCGTGTCTACTTGAGTGGAAACAGTCTTATGTTGAACATCCAGGATCCTACATTCGACGATCTATCTGAGAAACTGAAAAGTAAGCAGTAATGGCAAATTGGACGGAACATCAATCTACGCTTCTCTATTATGTCATCTGTGCTCCTCTCCATTCTATTCATTTCCAATACCGAATATTTTACAATAGAAAGAAAATTATAGAGAAATACGAAGTTCATTGTTAATCATGTAGATAATAGTTACATATTATAAAATATTCAAGTTTGTAGATACGAGCTTTGTAGTGGCTTGCTTATTACATTACACCTCGTTACCACACCGAGATATTCGAGTTTCCCAATATTACAATCCACCTAAGACAAGGCACGCTCGCAAAATCGGAGATTATTTGATTTCAGGTAACGAAACTGTAACCGGCAGGTGGAAAAACTGGAACGAAACAACCCAGCATGCCGTTAAAGCTTTGAAAGCCAATCCTGCTACACCAGCTTTGAAAAATATCGAAAAGCAGTTCATCACTGCCGTCGAAGAACCAATTTCATTGATTTTGGACTCTGCTGATGACGGAGCTAAGCTTATTGTTTCCTAAGCCCAGGGATTTAGCTAGAAGAATTTTTATTGTATACATCTATAACTAAATTTCAATCGACAATATCTCAGTAAGCGAGCTTGCCTTGTCCTTCCTAATTACGCATCCAGAATACCTTGAGAATCCTGCTATTAATTCTTAACGCATTTTTATTTCAAACATTCATTTCAGGCTGAGGAAAGAATAACTATGATTCGATAGATACATAGAATTAATTTAGTCGAAACTGGCAGTTTACTGTTGAGTGAAACTACTCATATTATAATAACTGACCCCCCTTGTATAGTAAGAAAGGAAAAAACAGAATTGAATAAATAATACAATTTTAGTTTTTAACACCTAACAAAATTTATTGACATTTAACATTACATGATATTTCCTATCAACAATCACGAATGATGAAGATATTCATCCCAGTACTTCAGCCAAAGCTTTTGGTAAACGATCAAAAGAGTCTAGGCAGAAGGCGACCGGGTATGGCCAGTGGGAGAATGTGTTCTCGAAAATAGCATTCGAACGGAGTGAGTACACTCGTGAAAACTCCATGGAATACAGAAAAGGTGTTTAAAGAAACCAGTTTTAGTGAGTAAATCTTCGTCTTCAAGTCTTTCCAAGCGCTTGTAGCAATCACGTGAGAACAGATACAGGGACAATCCTCCAAATGTGATGAGAGTTAAGTAAATAAACCATATCATTGTGTTTTCGGAGCGATGATCCTCAGCTTGATTCCTAGAATGCAAAAGAAAGAAGCAATTATACTTATTATAAATTAAGATTTGCTTCTTCTCTTTCATAACTCACTCAACAAAATCAGCTACTTCATTGAACCCCAAGAAGCTTGCTATAACAGCTCCGACAAAAATTACCATGACTAAGTAAGAGTACCACTGCATGTGGCTGGATTGTGAATGATGATTTACTCCCGGATAGAGGTAAGAGTATAAATCAATGATGCACTGAAAAAGGCAAATATTAAATGATTTAATTATATCCATGGAGTTTCTGACTGCGTCTTGAAACAGTTGAAACCTAGGAGAGTATTATCATACTTTGAAAAGGAACATGATGATACTTGTTAAGCCGACTAAGCCGTGCAGAGTGTATATGTACGATGTCTTCTGTCCTGTTTCATCTGGTGGAGTAAACTCGTTGTGTTCAAGTCCAGCGATCAGACCGGTAACAGTGGAAATTATAATACCAATCATGATCCTAGAGTACATGACCTTTAAACGTGACATTCCTATGGTTCTTTCGATCCGGTAGAAGAGCATGCCTGTGAAAAATAGGAGAAATTAAGAAAATGGAGACCCTGGTAGCGGAGTCTTGTTCTTTTATTATAATATGACAGTGTTATTCACCTCTGGAATATATTAACACCATTCCAAA
Source organism: Tenthredo notha (assembly GCA_914767705.2). NCBI lineage: Eukaryota > Metazoa > Arthropoda > Insecta > Hymenoptera > Tenthredinidae > Tenthredo > Tenthredo notha. The sequence continues at coordinate 9,548,296 of OU611916.1, forward strand.
AATCATGAGCAAAGGATGCCAGTTGAAATTGTGCTCAATGACGCCACCTCTGTATTTGAATATCCATGTAAGTACTAGAGTAGCAAGTATAAATCCGAGTAGTCTATTGCATAGAGATAAATAATAGAACGTTTTGAGTCCATCGGGTGTTTCTGAAGGTTCATTCACCTTTTCCATATCTAGAGATATGCGATATACTCAGATGCAGGTGTATAACACAAATGATAATATCGTATTATTAATTATCGAGAATGATTAAAAGAAAATAACATATTGCAATATACTTGCATTTCACACTGAATGCAGTTCCGAGAACTGCATCGTGAGTACGAAAATCGTATGTATTTCGTGGGTTGCATATAATCAGGCGCAGCGTGATTAAAAATTTTCTTCAATTTCTTCACTACCATGTAAAACGTTTTCAAAGCTGTTTTACATGGATATCTTCTCTATTTTCGCGTAAAAAAAACATTTTTTTGGCCGTACGTGTTCGAAATCGTACATAGAATTGCGCGACGTAGTTTGTTTCATTGATTTCGGTGCCCAGGCAGAGATATTCCGTTTATTAACACCTTTTTTCCCAAAATTTCAAGTCTGGTGGAATTGGGTAAGGAAGCACCTTAAGCAGCAAGTTGACATTATATCATTTTATTTAAACGTAATACACACTATTCTATATAAAGTATATAAATTTTTTATTCAACTAGACTCATATTTATAAGAGCTGATAAAATAGTATCATATAAGAAATGCAAATATTAGACATACAATATACTATAGTAGATATATAAAATAGTTGCTGAATATAAAACCCTGTATTATAAGTTATAAGTAGATATAAAAATTATTTCAAAGTATCAACCTTTTATCATTACAATTTCCATGTCAATAGAGACTAAACGGAATTCATTATCTCACTCTAACGATTTTAACTCGAGACGATTATAAAATGTGTAAAATAAATTATGGCTGCCTAATTCAGCGCAGGATTCAAAGTTTTAGAATTTTATATTAAATTCAAAATATAATTTCATTTTTTGTAAACGTCTAAACAACAAAATGAAAATATTTATCACAATTTCAGATCAAAAAATCTTTGTAAATTATTATCAAATGAAAATCTTTTGTATAATATTCATGGAATGCATCGTCATATACTATGAGCTTTGATTCGTATAAAAATACGTAAATTTTCGTCAAATTTTTAGTCAACATCTTTCAAGTTATTCAAAGGTGGTGTAACCACAGCTACAGGAGGCTCATGAGTTGCAACAGTTTGAAGAGCATTGGAATTAGGTTGCGAGGTAGATATCTGGAAAGTTCGTGCACAGTCATTGGGAGTCCAAGGAAGACAACAGATTGGTTCATCACCGGCGCAAAGATTTCCGAATACTGTCTCTTTAGTCATTGGATCGTCATCGCCTGGTCTTGATAAGCGTTTGAAACGATCTTCAGTGACCAAATACACGGACAATCCTCCAAATGCGATAAGAGTCAAGTAGATAAACCAGATCATCGTATTTTCCGAGAGATAATCTGAGCTGTCACGTCTATAGTAAGAATAAAAATGTTTTACACCTTTTGGATATGCATACTAGGCTAAAATTTATCTCCAGCTTGTCTCTGGTTCGATTCCCCCTGCTACTTACAAAATAAATATAGCCTTCTCATTGAATCCCAAGAGACAGGCAATAACAGCTCCGACGAAAATTTTCGGACCTAAGTAGGCCTGCCACCACATATAGATGGCTTGAAGATCTGGTCTTACTTCGGGATAACTGATAGAATAGAAGCCAGCAACACACTGAAATAGATAATGTTAAGTGATTAAATTAAATCTGTGTATTTTATTTATCTGACCGTATTCAGATATTTGAATACTGATCACACATAGATATTATCGTTTATACTCAAATTTAGAGTTGAATGGTCTCATATTGATAATAGTTAGGACTTATAGGTGTTATTTACTTGAGAAAAAAACAGAATAACAGTTATCAAGCCGACCCAGCTATGCAAGCTGTACATATTAGGAAAATATCCTCCTCCTCCAGCTGCGTAATGATTCTGATATCCAATAGCAAGACCAATAATGGTAAGAATCATGCAGACTATCATGATCCCAGCATGAATTGCCTTCAAGCGTTGCATCCCCATTGCTCTGTGGGTTCTGTAGATGAGCATGCCTGCAGATAAAAAGTTGGAGTAAGCCCTAGGCACATCGTATTATTTCTATAATAAAAATCAGTACAGATATTTACACACAGTAACATGAATGATCATATTACAAAACGTGTTCACCATTGGAATGCAGGAATACCATTCCCAAGATCATCAGCATAGGATGCCAGTTGAATGTACTCCGGGCATTGGATTCCCCGCCAAAACCATTCCTGTATTGTCCTATCCATGCGACAACAAGAATTAAGAGCAGGGCTCCGACAGCTCTAGTCACTCCGGATAAATAATTAAACACCTTCAACCTCTGGGGGGATTCTGAGGACTCGCCTATCGGTTCCATGCCTAGAGAGGAATGTACATACATACATACATACGGCATTAGTAATATGTCCTAGTATCAGTATCAATGCATGAAGGAAGTAAAAAGAGAACCGTGCTGATACATACTATGGGGTTTGGCTAAAGGTAACGTAATTTCGCCAAGACCCCGCACGAGGGGCGAATAAAGATTGATTATTGCAATTAAGACAGCGTTAAAGGTAAATAATGATAAAACAAAAAAGAAAAAGCATCTCACCTGGTAGTACCTTGTATTCTTGACTATCATAGGGACAAAGAGACGGTTCGTTTATTAACATTTTTTCAATGAACACTTTGAATGCGTGATACGAGCAAGCGTAATGTGCAGACTGCACATAAGTAAAACTATGAAGTCGTGTCTCGGGTAATAAACTATGGCCGCCCTAAGCATATGGTCCAGTTATTACATATAATAAAGCGCCAAATTGTAGAATCATAATTTATATAAATATCTTGAATAGAAAATGCATAACGACAGCAAACAGTTTTTATTGTTGGCAGTATTATTATTATATAAAAATACTTTGATTGACAATCTACACGTAAATATTTAAATAAATTTCGAATAGGATGGGAATCACAGGAATGGCATGTAAGTTGCATATCACGAGGCGTACCAATGGCTGCGCCAAAAGTAGTTCGTTGATTCGACCGCGCGCGAATTTGATGATTTCAATCTTATGAGCGTATGGAATTTTTATTTTCGACCTCTAGGCGAGGGAAGGATAGGGAAAAATGATTCAACAATTGATTATTTACGATCTTAAGGGATATTTATTTAAGGATGCGTCAGTTTACTATAATAATACTTGTTTATTTAACAAACGTTTTTAATACATGATTATTTCATTCAAATAATTGTAGTTTGACAACCCTGGCTATCTTAGCACACCATCCCTGATCACATAGTGGCCCACGTGGCGTCAAAGAGTACGCACGGAGGTTGCATTAATGAGATACAACTGTAACAGGCGTCATAATAGAAGAAATACTTGTTTACTTACTTATATGCCCCGAAGCAAATGAAGAGAATCGACAGCTGCAATATTTTTAAGAAACAATTACAATTTATACATAACGTTTAATAACATGATTATTATTGTATTGATGCTGAATCAATAAATGACCAGATAAACAATAAGAATCAATCGCTTTCTTATTTTCCACTATCCCCTCTCCGCAAGGTTTTTATTGCTATGTAGGATTATTTATAGTAGCATTATTTAGAGTTGGAAAAATTCTAAGTAAAAAAATGCTTCTGGTATCAGGAGAACATCTGACCCGAGGAGGTGTGCTAAAATTTTTGGAGGGGGAAAGGCATAGTGTATTGATACATGCATGCATATGTTGCTCCATGCACGTCTCTCTATGTCTATTCATATAAGCTATTTTTACAATTTTTTGAATTTTAACTCGAAAAATACCTTCTGGTATCAGGAGAACATCTGACCCGAGGAGGTGTGCTAAAATTTTTGGAGGGGGAAAGGCATAGTGTATTGATACATGCATGCATATGTTGCTCCATGCACGTCTCTCTATGTCTATTCATATAAGCTATTTTTACAATTTTTTGAATTTTAACTCGAAAAATACCTTCTGGTATCAGGAGAACATCTGACCCGAGGAGGTGTGCTGAAATTTTTGGAGGGGGAAAGGCATAGTGCATTGATACATGCATGCATACGTTGCTTCATGCACGTCTCTCTACGTTCATTCATATTAGCTATTTTGACAATTTTTTGAATTTTAACTCGAAAAATACCTTCTGGTATCAGGAGAACATCTGACCCGAGGAGGTGTGCTGAAATTTTTGGAGGGGGAAAGGCATAGTGCATTGATACATGCATGCATACGTTGCTTCATGCACGTCTCTCTACGTTCATTCATATTAGCTATTTTGACAATTTTTTGAATTTTAACTCGAAAAATACCTTTTGGTATCAGGAGAACATCTGACCCGAGGAGGTGTGCTGAAATTTTTGGAGGGGGAAAGGCATAGTGTATTGATACATGCATGCATACGTTGCTCCATGCACGTCTCTCTACGTTCATTCATATTAGCTATTTTGACAATTTTTTGAATTTTAACTCGAAAAATTATCTCCTGGTATCAGGAGAACATCTGACCCGAGGAGGTGTGCTGAAATTTTTGGAGGGGGAAAGGCATAGTGTATTGATACATGCATGCATACGTTGCTCCATGCACGTCTCTCTACGTTCATTCATATTAGCTATTTTGACAATTTTTTGAATTTGAACTCGAAAAATTATCCCCTGGTATCAGGAGAACATCTGACCCGAGGAGGTGTGCTGAAATTTTCCGAGGGGGAAAGGCATAGTGTATTGATACATGCATGCATACGTTGCTCCATGCACGTCTCTCTACGTTCATTCATATTAGCTATTTTGACAATTTTTTGAATTTTAACTCGAAAAATTATCCCCTGGTATCAGGAGAACATCTGACCCGAGGAGGTGTGCTGAAATTTTCGGAGGGGGAAAGGCATAGTGTATTGATACATGCATGCATACGTTGCTCCATGCACGTCTCTCTACGTTCATTCATATTAGCTATTTTGACAATTTTTTGAATTTTAACTCGAAAAATACCTTCTGGTATCAGGAGAACATCTGACCCGAGGAGGTGTGCTGAAATTTTTGGAGGGGGAAAGGCATAGTGTATTGATACATGCATGCATACGTTGCTCCATGCACGTCTCTCTACGTTCATTCATATTAGCTATTTTGACAATTTTTTGAATTTGAACTCGAAAAATTATCCCCTGGTATCAGGAGAACATCTGACCCGAGGAGGTGTGCTGAAATTTTCCGAGGGGGAAAGGCATAGTGTATTGATACATGCATGCATACGTTGCTCCATGCACGTCTCTCTACGTTCATTCATATTAGCTATTTTGACAATTTTTTGAATTTGAACTCGAAAAATTATCCCCTGGTATCAGGAGAACATCTGACCCGAGGAGGTGTGCTGAAATTTTCGGAGGGGGAAAGGCATAGTGTATTGATACATGCATGCATACGTTGCTCCATGCACGTCTCTCTACGTTCATTCATATTAGCTATTTTGACAATTTTTTGAATTTGAACTCGAAAAATTATCCCCTGGTATCAGGAGAACATCTGACCCGAGGAGGTGTGCTGAAATTTTCCGAGGGGGAAAGGCATAGTGTATTGATACATGCATGCATACGTTGCTCCATGCACGTCTCTCTACGTTCATTCATATTAGCTATTTTGACAATTTTTTGAATTTTAACTCGAAAAATTATCCCCTGGTATCAGGAGAACATCTGACCCGAGGAGGTGTGCTGAAATTTTCGGAGGGGGAAAGGCATAGTGTATTGATACATGCATGCATACGTTGCTCCATGCACGTCTCTCTACGTTCATTCATATTAGCTATTTTGACAATTTTTTGAATTTTAACTCGAAAAATTATCTCCTGGTATCAGGAGAACATCTGACCCGAGGAGGTGTGCTGAAATTTTTGGAGGGGGAAAGGCATAGTGTATTGATACATGCATGCATACGTTGCTCCATGCACGTCTCTCTACGTTCATTCATATTAGCTATTTTGACAATTTTTTGAATTTTAACTCGAAAAATTATCTCCTGGTATCAGGAGAACATCTGACCCGAGGAGTTGTGCTGAAATTCTGGCGTGCAAAGGAAATAGTGTATAGGCATGCACGTCGCGATATAAGGTGGATAATAACGAAGCATTTGATTATTATAGGGAATTAATTGAGGCAGTATCAATATAATATTCTTTATTGTCAAAGTTATGCAGTACTACATACAATTTGTTATAATTTCTTATGAATAAATATGTATGTAACACCACAATTAGTCGAGTCTCTTTATTTTCTACTTGGCATTCAAGTTATTATAATATAAACCCCATTCGTATTACGATGATATATAATTCCTCGTTAAACTTAGTTTATAAAGGCTAAGTTCAATATGCACTTGTTCGCTGCAGTCAGAACAGAATCCCGATTGAACGGGGAGGTTTGGATTCTGACAGAAGCCCATTCAACTGTAGCAGAAAGACGAGTGTTATGCATATTGATTATCATTCAGTAAATTAGTTCAATAGAAACTCTATTTGTCAATGAATAAATTGTCTATTTTATGACAACTCCTCTGCATTCATAGTATCTTTTATATTAACATACCTATCAATCATATCTCGTTAACGCAGCTTCCATGCGAAGCTTTTGACGCCACGAGAGCCACTGACCCCACAGCAGGTGTCCATATCCTAGATCAGTGCTTCTTCTCACTTGACGAGTCTCACCAACGGGGTATGAAATGGTATCGCCATATCGCAATCGAATCCAGGATCCTACTTTTACCGCAAACATTGGAGCGCCCTATTATATGCAACCAAAAGTTATAGATCACAAAAATGTAACACGGGATGCATGCGATAAAGTGCAATGATATTTGCGGCAAAAGTAGTTTAAACATAGAGTCTTAGATTATTATTATACGTTTGACTATTATTGTCTTACCATATTTATTCTGTATTCCTTCAACTTCCCAGCGTCAATATCGATATAATAGACTCTGCTACGAATTTCGAAAAATCGAGGTTTGATTTTGATAGAATGAAATACCATGAAGAGAAGAAAGAATTCATTTTCAATATGTTTATTTCTTCTCATATTCAATGAAGTGTTACACTTTCGATCACTTACATTTTTCGTTTTTACTATAAGTAGTATGTTTGCCAGCTATAATGTGTATAATGGGTACATAGATCTCTTTCATGCACAATATTTTTTTTTATCGTATTTGAATTTCTTTTTCTATTGTTTTTGTTTTTCATTTAATTTTTTGTAAACATATATCTATAAGTATAAAACTATAGACGTGTAGATACAAATAGATATACATTTACACAAAAAAAAAATTATATAACATATACTAATAATGTGTGTATGTATCTCTTATAATGTAATGCAGTTTTATTATCATATAATATGTATATCTTATACATGCTTTGTGATGCATTTCTACATGTCATTTTTCGTATATAATTTATATTAGTACATGAATTTCTCTTTTAATATCGTGCGAGATATTGAAAAAAAAAAAAACGCGAATATGGTCCGCGCCTCGCGATACCTTTGATGTATTAAGTTTTCGAATAATCCGCGAAATAGAAATCTCTAGGAATTAAAAGAAGAATTAGAATTCTCATAAAACTCGCAATTACTTATTCCAGTTTTAATAGTTTCGTCCAGACAATTTCAAACAACACTTTTTAATGGAAAATCCATTCATTCGATAGTTATTAATAATTAGGCCATTAGTTTTTCATTCACATTAACTAGATCTCAACAAGCTTTTCGATTCAATCAGATATGATATATACCTATATGTGTGTGTACGTATACATGTATACTTATTCCAAAGAGATTTCAATTCGTTTATTATCGATAGTTTATTATTAGATTTTAAATAAACTAGTTAAATAATAGTCTCGCGTTTTTTTTTTTTTTTGTTCTAAATATCTTGCATCTAGTGTATAATACATACATATAGTATATTATTTATTTTATTTTTATTTATATTTTTATTTTTATTATTTGTTTTCTTACCGACTCTAAGCTACATATAGTACTACGTTTTCATCTTATATAATATATATAATATATATATGTATACCGTGACGCGTATGTATTTGTATATTTATATATGTATAGATATATTATCTTTTATTCCATATATGTGAATATATATATATATATATATATAAATATATATATATATATATATATATATAAATATATATATATATTTATTTATTTATTTATAGTAGCTTAATATCCTGCGTTTAATACATATACATAACGCGTTTCAATTTATATTATTATTATATCAACAATAGCTAGCTATGAATTAATCGCAGGATTAATTAGCATTACCATTCTAATATTCCTGTATATTGTTTTATTATTAATATTATTATTATTTAATAATGTATATACTTAAATATTGTTGATTATTACATTTTTTTTTTTTTTTTTAATATTGCTGGGTATGTTTTTTTGTTTATTGTGTATCATACATAGAAATAGGTGCCGAAATGAGCTGCTGTGTTTGTTTAACGTCACGCTAGCATGACCGTTCGTCAATAATATGTATAATTATAATTTAGGGGTTTTTAGCTACGTTTTATATAATTTTACATATATTTTGCTTCTTCTTTTTCTTTCAAATTCAACTTCAAATTCAAATTCAACCTCAACTTCAACTTCTCCTTTTTCTTTTTCTTCTTCTTTCTTAATTATCGAATACCAACGTAATACATTATACTAATTTCTCATTTCTTTCTTTCTTTCATTCATTCTTTCTTTCTTTACTTTTTCTTTTTACTCTCTTCTTCGAAAAAATTCGCTGGGCGTTTTCACCAGGCATCAGCGGCCCATAAATTAATAAATAAATAGAGGAACAACATTTTATTTTTTTTTTCAAACATTTTGTATAACAACATTATAGAGACTCTTGGGAACGTAACGCAACAAATGTATAACAATACAACCACAAAAACAAATAGAAGGCACTCGCATTTTTTTTTTTTCTTCAATAAATTAATTTCTTCTTCTTTTTTTATTTTTATTTTTATTTAACGACCTACGAAAGACCTAGGCCTTCGACACGTTCCATTAATTATAATCAATCGATCATTATCAGATCATTGGGGCGTCTTATTTTAAAAACGCCAAAATGAAACAATTCAAGTTAATCGATTCATTCATTCATTCCTCACAAGTTTTTTTTTTTTTTGTGTTTGTTTTTGCTTTCTCTTTATCTTTTATTACCTTTTATTATGTTTTATTATATTTTATTTTATTTTCCGTTCTATCTTTCTTCGTCCATTAACAGAGAGTAACAGCAATGTACGCGACAATAGACAATAACAAATTCCTCGTTACATAGTTTGAAGAAATTCATTTCCATTATAACAATTAGGTAGAATATCGTTTAACTTCTTCTTTTTTTTTTTCTTTATAATATTATTATAATAATAATAATTTAATTATTGTTATTTGCTTGGAAGCTCACAGCCGACACATTTTTTGTTTTTTTTTTGTATTTTTTTTTTGTTTTTTAAGTTTTTTTTTTTCTTCTATTTATTTTTATTACTGTTTTTTTTTTTATTCATTTCTTTATATATTTTTTCATTATTATTATTATTATTATTATTATTATTATTATACTTCTTTAGTCACTCGGAATAAACAGGTGAGATTTTCGTATATTTATTTTATTTTATTTCATTAATTATAATTATTCTTTTATTATTTGTTTGTTTGTTTTGCTTCGTTTTTATTTATTTCTCTTTTATTTTATTTTATTTTTTAATTTTTCTTCTATCTCCCTTCACCTCTTCAACATCATTATTTTCTTATTTTACTAAAAGCTACATAATAATACGACGACGACGACATCCGCGCACAATAATTTAATCTTTTAAATGAAAATATAATAATGAATACTTTTATGCTCAGGGGGGCGGGGTTGCGATTTGGGGAGAAAAAAAATTAAGCTCGAGGGGAACTAGCTAGCTAGCTGGTTAGTTGAATTAATAATAATATTAATAATAATGATGATGATGATTTTTATAATTGAAACTATAAGTGCGAATTTATAAATCATTTTGAATGGGAACAGAAAAAAGACGTGGCAGTGCCTTGAGCAACCGTTATACGAATACCAACAACTCCATAATCAGCGTTCATATTTTACTCAATTGTTATTGTTACTATAATAATAATAATAATTATCATCAGTATAATCGTATTATCGTTATTGTTATTATATATATATATAATTTTATTTATGTTTATTATTATTATTATTATTATTATTATTATTATTATTATTATTATTATTATTACTGAATGCTTTTTTTCCATTTCTTTTCTTTCCTTTTCTCATTTTTATTCGTTTATTCATTTATTTATATTGTTTTTTTTTTGCTTTTTTTTTTGTTTTTTTTTTTTTTTTTGAACACATGACCGATCCGCTCGTTTTGTACGATTACAATATTTCATTATTTATTCATTCATTCATTTACTCATTTTTTTCTTTCTTTTTTTCACTTACTTAGTTCAGACTACCCTTCTTCGTTTACCTGACTAACTAATCTAGCCTTGCTCGTGAGATTCAGTTTATTATTTTTGCTTTTCTCGAGCCTATCATGCATGCATTTTATTTTTCTTCAAATATCGCATGACTAAGAGATATATATATATATATATTTGTATATAATAGTATATACCAGCTAGTATAACATATACTATATAAATATACAACGTGATTCTTGTTACAAGACAATTCATTTTATCAACCCAATAACTCTTAGAGTATTGAACATACGATTTTATGCATAGTAGAGCGCAATAGCTCGGCAAATACATTCGCTCGGCAGTTTTCAAAATTTTTCTAAATCAAGAAGATATTTCTTTCTGTATTGAAAGTTTTCAGACGATGATAATAATCAAGTCAATTGATTTGTACACAAGAATCACACTGTACGCATAACTTTTCTGTTCTGTATATATTTCTATTACCTATACCATAACTTCTATTTTCTTTTCTTTTTCTCTTTTGTTTTATCGGTACTTGAAACATGCCTCGGCATTTAATTATTTTTTTTTCACTTCTTTTATTGGAAATGAAATAGTTTTTTCTTCTTTTTATCTTCAGCATTAATTAAGTTTAATTATAGAGTTATAGATACCTATATCATCCGTAGTATATATATATATATAGATATAATATAGTATTTTCGTAGTATTTATATTGTAATATATGTATACTAACATATGTATAATATATTATCTTGTGTATATCGTATATTAATTATATATATATATATATATATATCGCATCTAACAATATCATTATACTTTAAATATTAATTTACCATATCATATCATCTCATCTCATCTTTAACTTATCCTTACTACAACATCTCTATCTCTATCTCTTTATTTTTTTTTTTTTTCCCCTTACTTTTTATATATATTTTTTCCTTTTTTTCTCCCAATTTTCTTAATCGTCTTTTTATAAATATTCAACAATTTCGGTTTCTTTTCTTGTCTTTTTTTCTTTCTTTCTTTCTTTCTTATTCACGAGGAAGAGGAGAAGCTTATTTATATATATATATGTATTTATTATTTAACGAATTAATGAATCAACAAATTATCGGAGAACAAAATTTAACTCACACTTAAGAGTGCGTCGAAAGGACCATGTTAAGAAAAAAAAAAAAAGGACGCAGGAATGAGATCACGAAAGATAATAATTGTTTTGCGCGCGTGTCTTTTTTTTTTTCTTTCTCTATCTTTCTTTTTTTTTTTCATTTTATATATATATATATATACACACAAATAGTTCATCAGCTCCCTTCAGAAGATATACATATAATAATAGTTATATATTTGTTAAATATTTCTTATCAGTGTTAATTATTTTTATTAATATTAATATTAATATTAATATTATTATTATTATTATCGTCATCATCATCCTTTATTTTATTATTATTATTATTATTATTATTATTAGTATTAGTATTTCTTTCGTTTTCTTTTTTTCTTTTCATTTTATTCATTTTTTTTTTTTTTCTCTTTAATCAGAAGAATTTATATCATTATTAATTATACTCGCTCTCTCCCTTTTTTCATCTCTCTGTCTCTCTCTCCATATAACATACTATAGGTATTAAGTATATCATCATCGAACCAGAAAGACTCTTTGCTAAAGACTCAACGCCTGCATCTGATGGCTACATGAATCAATAATTTGATTTTGATCACCGCTCGAATGATTTTGGTGATGATTATTCCTTGGAGTACCAGGCGGTGTGATAGGCATCCGGCCAACACCGGGCGGCGCATCTCCAGCACCTCCTAAACTATCGTCACCTGATTTTCCACCAACCGATTGCATCAAACCATTTGATTTGTTATATTTATGCTGTCGCAACATAGAATTCTGTGTACTTTGTGATCCACTGTATTTTTCAGAGGGTTTTCTACCAGCTGGTAAAGGTGGTGCTGGTGTATAACGACGCTGTGCTGGCTGTTGCTGTTGCTGTTGCTGTTGTTGCTGTTGTTGATGTTGCTGCTGTTGCTGTTGATGACCAGAAGTCGAATTCTGGTAACGATTCTGGGCTGGGGCGTAGAACTGGACCTGAGGAACGGGTGGTGAAAGGGTTGGGAGGGGTCGAGTCATAGGTGAATATGGTGCAGGAGGCGGGCTCGACGATTTTTCAGCAACAACTGTAGTACCAGTGTTGTTAGATTCTGTTTGATTTTGATTTTGCGAATCATTTTTAGTGTTATAATTTTCCGAATTCTGACTAGTCGTTGAATTGTTATCAAAATTTCGTCTATTTGTAGTCTGACTTCTATACTGACCAGATGAAAGGTTCTTTTGGTTAAAATTCTTCGCCCTAGAATTACCAGGGTCGAAGTATTGGTCAGAGTTGTAATTCCCAGATCTAAAGGATTCGAAATTTTGATAATTACCACCCTTCTGTGAGGCGTGATAATTAATACTGTTCAAAACTGCCCCGGTACTACCAAAACCCATTGATTTAGGATAACCATAGCCGGATCTTTGGCCTGTGAAGTATGTCGCCGAGCCCACGTTTGCGTTCGGATTTGTATTTGATGATCTTTTGTACTGGTGAGTGGGAAATCGAGCTGTTGATACAACATTGGCAGTGAATTTTTGATAATCGGATGAACTAGGGTATTTCTGAGCCTGCAAATTGCTGTGGCTATGGCTATGGCTGTGGCCGTGGCCTTTACCATGATGATGAATGCCTGAAGATATCAACGCGATGCTTAAATTTTGTGATTTAAGATTATAACTACCCTGAGCACTGGCTACTACAGATTTAGAATAATCGCGTTGATGAGAGGACATGATTGTTTGTAATTTAGGATTAATATTAGACTGAATAGACGCGTGATGATGATGGTGATGATGAGGTTGCGAAGAAACAGGCGTCGGTGTAGGCAGAAGACTAGGACCTCCCGCTGAAGACGGATGAAACTGAGAAGATGCGTGTGTATGCGGAATGTAGACTGTCGTAGGATGATAGACGATAGTTCTACAGTGCATCTGGGCTACGCTACCCGGTTCTGCGTCGTTACTATCGTTTAAGCAAGTCTGTGAACCGTGGAAATTAGATGTATGATGAATTGCGACCGGATGATGATAAGACGATGCAAATCTATTGGATATTGGGAATTTTACAGGCACCAAAGGGACTAGGGGAGCTCCTGAACACGAACTCTGGTTCCCTCCTGTATCAATGTGCTGTTGGTGGTCCGATAGGCTTGACGTCGAGTGAGAGTCCTACGTTTTTTTTACCACAAATATTACTTAAATTTTCTCTTTCTCTTGATTTTCTTTTTTCTTCAATTCTAAACAACTCTACTCTAAAAAAGAAGTCCAAACTTTGAATAAAAGAACCTCAACCAAACTATTCAGTTTAAGTAGAATTTTAGCTAAACAGGCCTTACAGAGTTCAAGACAAAAATCTGTGTTCAATTACTTGTTGAGAAAAGAATAAATTATGTAAGTTGCATTATTTTGGAAATTATTTATCAAACATCAACAAATTGGTTTTTAACAAAAGGCGGAAAAGTGATGAGTGTATTTTTTAGTGTGGAAATACAAAAACGACTGTGAGGCCTGAGATAATTCAGTAAAAACAAAACTATTGGAAAAAGTTTGTTTCACATTCGAATTTGATTCCAATCAAATGATGTATACAACATAGATAGTCTTTGCTCGTTTTCCCTCTCTAAATTATCAACGAAATGAAGACAATTGTTTAAAGAAATAATACCCGCGGATAATCTTACCTCCTGAGTTTGTGCCTGACCATCATTAGGCTGTTGAGATTGGCACGAAGCATCAGTCGTATACAATAGTAGCTGTTGATCAGCGAGTCCGATCGAAGCATGTTGAGGTGGCGGAGGTGGCGGTCCAGCCGCAAACGAGTAATAAAGATGATCGACCTGTGGCTGCGGAGGTCCGGCAGGTACTTGAGGATGGTGATGTGGTGGCGGAGCCGCGGGGGCATAAAAATGATGCGTTTGCGGTGGGGCTTGAAGAGATGCAATAGTTGGCGGAGGTCCGGCTGGAGGGCTCGTTGCACCTGTGCCGTTTGTACCTCCACCTGAGCCCGCACCACTGCCATTTGTTGTGCTCTGTGAGCTGCTGGTTGTGTATAGGTACTGAGGTGCTCCAGCCGCTGCCCCCGCATAGTAAGGCTCGTACTGTAATTTTTTAAATTAATGTATTGCTTAGGAAAATTAATGTTTCCATGTAATGAATGAGAAATAAGATTGTATCAAATAATTGAAACGAAATATGTATTGTTTTATCTTATATTTTTTTTTTCTTTGGTTCGATCGTTTGAGAAGAGATCTTTGTATTGATCAAGTTTCTTTGACAAACACATGCAATGCGATTGAAAGTAAGTGTGGTAATAAAAATACATAAATAACCGATATTTGATGTTGTTTTCTGTTTAATGCAAATAAAGTATCTATTTATTTTAATTTGTATTAGCTTTTAGTTACTCATTAAGACACGGATTGTTAAAACTAAGAGAAAATCACGAAGTAGAGACAAGCCAGTTTAGTCAAGTTGAGTATGACTATAGAAACACCTGCAAAAATACACGGAGTTTGAATTTTGTTAGGATTTTTATTTTGGATAGTGAAAGACGAGCGTCTTTTTATCAGAGATTATCATTGGGACTAGGAGTTAGCATTTAAAACAGTGAAATTTACAGTTTTTATAATAAGATGCGAGTAATCGAAAATAGCGAGAGATTATAAATTTATTTAACCATTTGTGAAGAATAGAATTGGTAGGAAAATAACGAATTGACGAGATTTCGGCTTTTAATAATCAAGTAATCGAATTCTCCAGGCTCTAAATGTTTCCACAAAAGAATCTCCAGCAATTAGAATCCGGACAACCATGCCTCGCTCAAAAATCAGTCATGTTCAAAGTTTCAGTTGAATACACTATATAGTAAGACCTTTCTAAAATTATTATGTATAAAGTGTGGGTAAGGACTTGAATCTGTGAATTTGATAAATTTCGAAAGCTGCTAGTAGTCCCAAAGAATAAAAGATAGGGAAGTAAATTTCGTAGATCAAAATTTGGTTCATGATATGGGATTTCGATATTTGAAACGCAATTGGGTAAATGAAATACGATAAAATCTCACAACTGAATAAAGAAAGAAAGTTGAAACATTTGATAGTAAGCTGAACATGCTACATTTAAAGTCATGCAGTGCACCCATAGCTTAACGAGTGTGAATATAGAACGCTTAAGAGTGCGACGCATGCTGGACACGTAGCATAGACCATATACCTTTAGACCTCAATACTGTATAGCGTCGAGAAGGACGTAAGTAGGCAGTTGTTGAGGGTTGGGTAGAAACGCTGGTGGTATGCCTTCGCCCATCAGACCGTTTGTCTGTCAACCGTAACCGATATACCATTTATAACGATTTAGATCTCCAAAGAAAGAAAGAAAACAAAAAAAAAAAAAGAAAACAGATGAGAGAAAAGAAAAGGAAAGAAACGAAAAATGAGAAACGAAAAACGAAAAACGAGAAGAAACGTACGAAACGAATACAGACAGAAAAAGAGATAAAAATAGGTAATTGAGATACCAAAATACTTGAGAATGATTATTATTCAAATAAAGATAAAATGTGCAGACCCAAAGTTCCTCTAATTAGACCAGGTACCCAAATACCAATTTCAATAACATCAGATACAATAAACTGATACCTATATTATTTAAAAACAAACTTACAGGCATCGGGGAGTACTGGTATTGCTGTGGAACATACAAAGATGGTGCAGGGCAGGGATACATGACTGGAGCGAACGTTTGGTGTCCAGCCGTTGCTTGGGGTCCTAGAAGAGCAAAAAACGCAGAATATTAGTCAAATTAAATAAAAATGTATGCATTTGTATGAATTTAACTAATTATTTTATAATTTTCGAGGAACTTGAACGTCCGAGAACAGAATGAAAGATAAACAATTCCAAATTCTCACCAAATACACTCGTTGCTTGATACAATGTCGCCGGATCTGCTGGAGGAGCGACCGGTGTTGCTGGCGCGGGAGCTCCAGTGTTGTAAAAAGTCATACCATTTTGGTAAGTTAGACCCATGCCTGGAAAACAAAAGAAACAAATTAAGATTGATACATTTTAGAATCTATTTTACTAGTTTTAAAATCCTGAATCAAATACTCTAAAACCTATAGTTTATTTTCACGTTTTTCATCTCATTATCAATGATATTGTCTTCCTATGCTCACCGTTCGTGTAATAATAGGTGCTTGTAGGTACCGCAGGTGGAGATCCTGAACCGCCATCGAACGACCGATTGAATGGCTGTTTTTTAATCGCTGGTGCAATATTGAGCTTTCTTTCCCTGAGCACAATGCATTCGGACTATAAAACGAACAAGATTTGAATGAAAATGATAAGACAAATGAAGGAAAAGTTGAATTTGATCTTTTTTTGGTTTTTTGGTTTTTTTTACCTCTTGTTGAAGTCGTTTGGCTTCTTCTTCGGTTTCGAATGTAACGAATCCGTATCCTTTAGACACTCCGGCTCTGTCTGATATTATTTTTGTTGCCTTAACATTTCCATAAGTAGAGAAAAGCTGGGCTAATTCAGCCTCGCTTGTACTAGCTGATATTCCACCCACAAATATACGATTCGGTACTAGCGTTCCATACTTAGGTGCTGCCATTGCAAGACTTGCTGCTGACGCTGGGCTAGAGGCTGGACTTGACCCCTCAGTACCCCCAGTTGACGCCGAACTCTAGCCGCAAGAAAATGAAAATGAATAAGGAAAAGGAAAAAAAAAGGGTTTTTTTTGAAAAGATAAATATGACTCTTTTTTTTTTATCTCTTATATATTTTTCAAGAAAAGAGATATTGACGTTTTTCTATTTTATTGAGAAGAAAGAAAAGAAAGAAAAGAAGAGGAAAAAACTCGAATTATGAAATTTTTTTTTTATATAATTTAAATGAATTTTTTTTTTCTGCTTTATTTTTGTACGAAAGTAAAATAAAAGCTTGAATATGATTATGAATAAGAATATTGGAGAATAATAAATAGAAAATTAAAATATTTGGGGTGAACGGAAAAATTCTCTCACCATCTTCCCGACGATTCGTAATAATGTGTATTTTGTTGATGGGCGAGTTAAAGATCCGATGTAATTAAGGTCCCCTGGCTTAGCGGGAGGTCACCTGGGTACCCAGGGACTGCCAAGGACCGCTAGGAGGATTTAAAAAGGACTCCCAGCCTCTGGCGAAGCTCTTGTTCTTCGCAGAACCTCCAAACACCACAGAACCACTTTTACAAGATGGCCACCGCGCGCCCACTTTGATCAATTTGAATGAAATGCGCAAAACAATACTGAAACTAGACTATTATCAATCCTGTATGAAATAAATCGAAATTTTCTAAACCGGTCGCGATGTGTCTTACTTTTTATCATATCAATTTATCCACAGCGTTTTATAACTGAATAATTATTATCATAGAAAAATCAGAGCTGCTTTATTTATTTATTCATTTATTATTATTAATTTTATTATTATTATTTGTTTTTTTTTTTTTTTTTTCTTTAGAAGATATAGACTATATGTATAATTATTTTTTTTTTATTCTATCTTTCTTCGAACACCTGCGCGTACGATGTATTTGTTAATAATTAAATAAAAGAAGTAGTAATATAGAAATGAAAATAGAAAGAAAAATTCGATAAAATTATAATATCTACGACGAATGATTGAACTATTTGTCGGAATTGATTTAATTCATTTAGATAGAATATAGTCATATAAAAATTGCCAAATGATATTTAGCCATGTAGTTTAGTGTCGATTGCAAAAATGATGAGGGAATGAGAGAAATGAATAAATAGAAGAAAATAAAAACACGTAAAAGATAAACTCATTTAACGTGATTTGCAAAACACAACATGGCCGCCGCTTCGATATATTATATCCTTTTGTTGTTGTATTTTTGTATGCGTATAATAAGTTATTTGTAAATATATTTGACTACGTTAAGGTTTATAAATCGACTAAATAGTCGATGTTTAATTAAGTAGAAACTTTTCTGAGTAACGTTATCCTATTCTACGAATGAGATTCGGGTTTTACTCTAACCGTAAAATTGAACACATTACGTGATTGATCTTTCTCTCTCTCTCTTTCTCACTCTATCCGTCTCTTTCTTTCTGACAATACTATTATGATATTAAGGTTATGTAGCATTTCATAATGAGATTATAATAAACGACATTGAGAAGTTCATTGTCTCCCGTTTAAATTTATATGATAATAATCACGTAGCTCGTATTTAGTCTTTTTTTTTCTTGTCGTTTTTCTTTTAGAATAGATAATTATGTAATCGCATGCAAATACCTCTTTTCTTGCATTTATATTCCCTTTACAACAAACCAACAAGACCAAGATCAAATAATTAAGAATTACGCGCGTCGCGAACTATTTTTATACCTTAGACTATACCGTGTTCATGAACCACGACTCAATAGAAACTTTAGAGCACCAGAAGTTGTGTCTAACTTTATGAAGAACCAGATGTATTGCGGAACGTGGAATTTGAATTTTCAAAAGATAAGCGCGCAGTTTTAACAAATTGTTTTAGCAGATTCTCAACCTATTAACTTTCTTTCATTTTTTTTCTTTAATGGCCTCGATGGGGTGAACGACATTCAGTTAGTGAAAAAAAAAAAAAAAACATTTTTGTTTTGAATTTGTTAACATCAATTCGTTATACATGGGAAGAACGACGTATAATGAATATAGATCTTGAAAATTTGATGAATTTAAAAATGAAAGAAATAAAGATTAATTTTTTGTTTTATAAATGCATTTATTTAATTTCACTTTAGTCTTTGAAAATCGATTGAAAATTTGATTCCTCACAAATCTATATGGGCGAACTTTTGCTATGTGATATAATAGATACGTAAAATGATAATAAAAACTATATACTCTAAATTTTCTCACCTAATTTTTACGCTAACCATAAACGCCGGGATTTCTCGTAGACAAACATGATGGAATACTATTATCTACGGATAGTAATACTAACCGAATGAAAGAAACACTGAAATGTAATGAAACGTGAAACGAGAACTTTGACTAAAACGAAAACGTCCTTCTTCCTCACTGCATTGTTGGCTATGAAACGAAAGACGAAAACAATAACCTAACGCGTCGCGCGTTATTCGTTTACTAATTTCTTACTGCATATATTTCTTTAAACATTTATAGTCAAAATCAGGTTATATAATATGTATGTTTAGTTAATTTTCTCGTTATAACTCCCACTCGTATTTACAGGCAATTTACAATATCTCTTAATTCACATTTTAATATATCGGATTCAAGTCAAAATACGACGACGAACTCGCCGGAAGTATGATGTATTGAGAGCCATCTTGACTCTGGTAGTCGGCAATTGTTTGAGAGGCGACATTCAAATTCTGTAAATCGATATGTTTTGAATAATATTTTCGAACAATATGTAAAAAGAAATATATAAATAAATAGATGATGAAATAATAAAAATCGATGATTTATCACACTTTCAAGAATATTAGAACACAAAGATTTGAAAAAAAAAACATTATACTTACGTATTTTTTATGCATAGCAAGGCAGAATGTACAGACTTGAGGTCTGCTATGAGATTCATTATTCCAATTTGATGATCGTGAATGATTTTCCTCTAAACGTAAACAAGGCTGATCAGCAGCACCGACAATAAGCACAGCCCCCAAATGACTGATGTAGCTGCTAGCCAGACGCAATGTTTCGATTTTAGATAATTTTCTATCAGCTGGTTCGGTCGGAATCAAGGTCCTAAGGGCGGTGAACGCTGTATTTACGCTGCACAGTGAAGATTGCGATTCTTGAGTCGCGCACCTGCATTTTTGTTTACTTGATATTTTTATTAAACTTCCTATTTAACTATCTAGATTTTTGTCTTTTGTTTCTTTTCATACATCCTTTTCATATAAACAATCTATATTTGAATTTATATTATTTTTCTGTAATGCTAAATGCAATAATATACATAGATATATGCATGTATAACAAAGAAAGACTTCTGTTTTCTGTTTGAAATGCATTAGCAAATCAGTATTCCGATCCCAGTTGAGAAAAAAAAAATAATAATAATACAACAATAGGTATACGAAAAAATAGAATATGACCATTATTTAAATAAATTATTGTTACCTATGCGTTCGATCGCGTTCCCTAGCGTTAGCTTGATACCGTTGTTTACCAGGTTCCTCTCTTTTTCTAGCAGCCATAATTTGCACTTTAGAAAAATTCAATACGTATATAAAAATAATAAAATAATTGATTCTAAAGAGAAATAATTTTTGAACAAATATTTGTCTCTCCTCTTGGACGCTCTTTGCCTTAGAAAAGCTGATTTATGAATGAGCAGCGTTCACACTATGGAGCTCATTTCCTATTCCCCTCTCCACACTCTAAACTAACATAACATGTGTACAGCAGATGTTAATGTGTGTTAAAAACCCACACTGTATAACGAGCTATAATATACGTATGGTGAACCCATGGGTGTGGGGGTGGAACTACCAGAACAAGTGGTCAGAGTCTGGATCTCGCATTACATTCAATAAAAACAAGGCACCACACAAACGAGGCAAAAAAAAAAAAAAAACAAGAAAAAAAGCATCTGCTAAACTAATTAGAGAGAGTGGTGCGTTTTACTCTTCCCGTCGATCCTCGTGTATTCTATGTATTTTTATAAAACTTAAAATTTACCATTTCGATACACACAATACAGTTATAGTTATAATCTTTTTTATCTATTCTTTATAGCTTTATCTAACGATAAATTATAACTTATGCAATTACTGCATATATTCTTATTTCCTCTTTCTTTCCTTTTTTCTCTTAATTCCATTTCCATTTCTATTTCATTTCATTTTATTTCATCAAATATTTACTTAATTTACGTAGGTAATTAATTAGATATTTTTTTTTTTTTTACTTTTTTTTTCTCCTTTCGTCTAATTTTAAGTAGTAATTCCACTTAGACGTTATTATTATTTTTTTTACTTTTTTTTATATCTTTTCTTAACTTTTCTTTCCTTTTCTTTTTTTTTTTTTCTCTTCCATCTCTTTATATGATATAGTTTCTGTGTGTGATTATACTATCACTATTATATAATATGTATTAATATTATGTATTCATATGTATATGTCTATATATATATATACGTTACAGAACTGTACTAAGTTTGCTAATTAAAAAATAGTCCGGCTTACATACTTATATCCGCTATATGCGTCTTGTAAATAAAAAAATAAATAACATTGCTCAATTGTTGTATCATCATCATCATCATTGTTTACCATTACTTTCCTATATTCATTATTTAATTAATATTATTTAATTACAGTATAATGTCACTCCGCTAGATCAAATAACAACAACATAAAAATTATGAGCAATTGGATATAAAAGAAAAAATTAGTTAGTCACACTCAAGTAACGAACTGGTTCTCTCGTCGAGTATAAATAGATAAAAATAAAAATAAAAAAAATAAAAGGGAATAAAGCTTAAAAAACCGTTGAATCACTTTCTTCAGAAATGCTTCTTCAACTTGATATATATATATATATATAAATACATAAATTTCAAATAAAAAAGGATCGATAAAATGTCGAGTTAATAATTAAGAAAATATAATTTCTATGGCGGTAAATTGATCTATAACTTGATAACCTCTCAACAATTCTAGATCCAAATATGTAGAAGATAAATCGTTGGTATTATTCTGCTAAAAAAAAAAATTCTTTTCAAAAGTAAAAGTAGAAATGTTTGCGTCGAACGATTTATCCGAAGATTGGATGTCTAAAATATATATAGTTAAAATAAACGTCTTTGTATTGTGCTAGCATAATGACATATACTTTCTTATATCTATACTACTTGCGTCCCTAACTTTTGAAAATAATTATATTAGAAATATAAAGTTGCTCAAGGTCGTGATCCTCGTGCAGCTTCTTCCAGAGCGCGAACCTTGAGTTCGCGCTCGCGTTGTTGTCTAAAAGAATAAAGTTTAATAAAAAAGTTAGTCGCGTTGTCTGAGGGTGAAGATTATAAAACGCGTTAAAAACTTATCGAGGTATACAAAAATTGGGACTTTTTTCTTACAACACAAACCTTAGGTACTCCTCGTGATGTGCAACTAGCGAAGGATGGGGTGGAAAACGTTCTCTCTCCATCATCAAGTGGCGTTGTAACTGTTCGTGGTGTACAGCCATGTCTGCATACGGTCTACCTAGGAGTTCAGCGGGATGTAAGCCCATTGAAGGATCGCGTGACATCAGACCTGGCCTTGGATAATTGGCTCCAGCGGCAGCTAATTTAAACAAAAATAAAATAATGGTATTTTAAAGCGACCCAATGCACGAAATGTATGATCCGATCATCATGGACATGGTATTAGTTTATTAAGAAATAATAATAATAAGAAGAAGAGAATATGGTTAAGAGACGCGGGTGAAATGTTATTCGACATGGGATGTGTGTTTGTAACTAACGTCGAAGATCCTATCACCTACCAGGCAGGGGGAATCCAGCCGCAGCAGCAGCCGCTTCCTGCTGTTGCTGAGCCTGTTGCTGAGCCTGCTGCTGTCCCGGATGTAGGTGCAAGTGAGTGTGCGCGTGCGTATGCGCGTGAGTGTGAGCGTGATACTCAGGCGAGATGCCAGCCATCTGCAACCGGACCATCGGGTCAGCAGCCAGAGCCAACCGCTCGTCCAGCTGGCCGTGGTGGTGCGCTGGATGGCCACCCCCTCCCCCTGCTGGCCCCCCACCGGCTGCCGTCGGTATCCCTAAACCCGACAGCGCCTCGGTGAAATAAACTACTCACTGGTTTTTTTCATAGGGTTGTAATAAGAGGAGCTTCGAATATTTTAAATCAGATTCAAATATCCATAATATATTCGTATAAGAAAAACCTAAAGTCAGTTTTTAATAATAAAAGGGTGGAGTTATACTGCGGTAGGAACATTTCAGCGTTTGATAATTTTCATATTATTATGGGCTTTCTTTCCTTCTTCAAAATTTATAAATCGTTTTAAAATATATTCATATTATAACGAGGTGGTTTCAGTTACGTTGTTACTTGTACTCTCTTCCTTAAACCTGGATCTGTATAAATATTTCTATATAAATAAATACATAGAGCTTGCTATGAACGAACTCAAAAATCTTTATATTCATTTCGTTTGGTAGAATCGTTTAAGCTATTGTAAATGATAAGAAAAGTTCTGTTTGCAACAAAGAATTTACAAGGGTAGAAATATATAATTACCAAGAAAAGGAAGATTACGAGTATATATTTTACCGCCTGAAACCTGAAATCTTATCTATAAACTATCTGCTGGGTAATCAATCAACGTGTTGTCTACTTGGATATTAAACTACTTTTTAAACAACGTCAAATCAATTTCAAACATCAGTGCCTTCTCCAAGTCGTAATAACATCTAAATTCAAATAATCACGCTTTATATACATGTAAAGCTCATTTGATTTCAGTCTGAAACCGTTCGTCCAGATCGTCAAGGAATCAATAATTCATAAACAATTTTCTTCCGTGTTACGACTCGAAAAAGCCACTGCGTAAGAAATTAAACTTATAAGAAACATGTTCCGTACCTAATCGTTCTAGTCGTTCTCTCTCTAGCTGGCTAGGACCTGGAGGGCCGCCGTAGATACCAAACTGATGCAATCCCTGCGGCGGACCAGACGGACCAGGAGCAAGACCAGCGGCAGCGTATCTTCGGTGAATTTCAAGCCAATGAGGATCGACGCTACCAGGCATAGACCTGGGTCCCCCCTTGAGTAGTTCTTCCTTCAACCTATCATTGAGTTCCCGTTCTCTGAGCTCCCTTATTTCCCGTTCTCTTTTCTCCCTCTCAAGATGTTCGAGCTCTAATCTCTCCCTAGCAACCGGTCCATACATATAATGCAGCATTGGATCAGGTGGGCCGGGGTGTCTAGCCGGCGAAAATGCCGCGTGAGGTCGAGCATATTCTGATAATTGTCTCAGCGCCGGTGTATCTGCGTAGGATCCTGGCCTAGCTGCGTATCTATCGTAAGGAGATACGACAGGTTCCATAGGGCCACGACTAGGCGGTTTGCAAGGTTCAGGCTGTTTCTCAGGAGTAGACATTTTCCTGACTTGTTGAGCCGCCGCTCTATCTCTCTCCCTTTCAACCTCAAGCCGTTCTCTTTCCTTTCTAGTTCTCTCCTCTCTTTTTCTTGCCAACTTTGAATCTGGCACTGGTTTGAAAGTAAGGTCGGTCCTTGTGCAGGAATTATTTTCCCCCCGATTCCAATGCCGTAGAAAAATGGCTGACTGTGATCTGTGGCACTCTGAATCCTCCATTCTAGGCTCGGGAGACGGTCCTCTGGGACTCGGAGGCTCCTCGGGTTCTGGCTCAATCATTTCCGGCTCAGGTTTAGGCTCCGGTGGAATAGGAGGCTGTTGTTGAGGCGGTCTATGATGGTGATGAACAGAGCTGGTAGAAGTTAAGCAGGCGGATACCAAGGCAGGTTTACGTTGAGCATTATGAGAACTGTGCGACGACTGGCTATGAGAATGGCTGTGGGAACTGTGAGAAGATATAGTCATGAGTTTATCATGATGTAAAGTAGTCGCCTGATGCATGCTGGATGAGTGATGGTGCGTAGCGATCAAATTATCGCCGTCGTCCCTCGTCACGCTCGAACTTGTGCTCGAATGATGGGCAGTCATCATTGTCGTGCTTTCTTGACTTCGCTGCGGAGAAGGTGGTGGAATTGCATGGGGAACTGGTCCGTATGGATAGGCAGGAAAAGGGGGATACCCTCCGACAGGTGGATAACCGGGATAAGCCATTCCCCCGTGATGGTAGGGATGCATAGCAGCGAACAAAGAATGATGAATAAGTGGATGATGGGGATGAAACGGGTGCGCCATATGAGGACTGGGCTGTTGTGAGGGATGCATTACCGGTTGCGGAATGGAAGTTGGTGGCGGTGGTAAACTTGGCGTAGGAGAAGCAGCTACAGACTGTATCTGAGCGACTTGTTGATTATTTTGTACATTGTGAGAATGTTTACTAGGAGTTGGTGGTTTGCTTGCGCTATCAGGGTCTTTCTTGATGTTGTCTAAACTGGGGCCAGGAAAACCTGTCTGGAACCCTGGTACTTTAACTTCCTTTAGACTTTGTAGGGGGTCAGGTTCTGGCGGTATAATTTCTTGTTTTATTTTAAGATTCTGTGGTTCCATAGGAGGCGTTTGCGCCAAAGAGTAGGGCGCTATAGATGGTGGTTTTTCCACAGGCATCATATTCTGAGGCGGAGGTATTGGCTGGAATAAATTCTGCGGTTCAGGTCTCTCCATTTCTCCGTTTCCGTCCTGCCTTTCCTGCAGCCTTTCCGCCATTCTCTCAAGTATTCTATTATCTCTGTGTCTCTCTTGCGGAATTCTCTCCTCGGGCATTCTTTCCGGCATTCTTTCCGGCATTCTAATCTCTGGTGGTAATACCGCCAGTCCCAATGGCTGTGGCGAATTCGACAATTGAGGAATCTGCGACATGTTAGACGGCAGGTTTTGGGGAATATTCAAACTCAGCGGAGGTCCTGACATGCTCTGTTGCATCCCGTGGGGATTCCCCATGCTCGGAGGGCCGACCATATTCGGTGGCATTCCAATGCTTTGAGGGTTTCCCATATTTGGTGGCAAGTTCGAAGATTGGTGTAAATTCTGTGACAAATTTTGTGACAAATTTTGTGACAAATTCTGCGACATATTCTGTGACATATTCTGCGACATATTCTGGGATAAATTCTGGGATAAATTCTGAGATAAATTCTGAGATAAGTTCTGAGATAGATTCTGTGATAGATTCTGTGATAAATTTTGTGATAAATTCTGTGATAAATTTTGAGATAAGTTTTGCGGCATATTTTGGCTCGCTTGAATGTTTGGCGGAGGATGCTGCAAGTTTAGTGGCATTACTTGCTGAGTTTGAGGAGCTACCTGAAGGGTCTGTAAATTCTGTGTACAATTTTGTGCGCTGATGATACTAGGTTGAGATAAATTCCTAATGCTTTGTGTCATATCAACGTTATTCATCGTTTGTTGAGTAGTTGCGTTGATGGGCTGAATCATATCTTTAGAGTCCTCGACTACAGGTGATATAGTTCTTTCCATAGGAATGACCTCCAGTTTTAAAGGCTGGTTAATAATCATGGGAATTTCTTCCATCTGTTCTTTGGTCTCTGCCAGTTCTTCTATCGTGGGTTTTTTCTCCATAGAATGAATGACCGGAACTGATATAGGCAGGCTTTGAATAGTAGCCGGTACAGGAGTAGAGACTGGCGTAGGCTCTAGCGGTTCTTCAGGCGTCGTTACTGCAGGACTCTGTGGTTCGTCAACTTGAACGGCGACAGGAACGGAGTGATTTTCGTTCGTTTCACCCTCGGTTTCTCTCTCTGGCTCGTCCATCAACGAATTACTATCTGTTGTGAGAGATTCCGTAGGGCTCTCCGGCCTCTCGCCTCGTTTACGCTTCCCGGATTCCTTGTCCTCTTCCGGATCCTCCGCCTGGCTACGTTTCTGTCCTTTTCTTGGAGTTTCCGGCTTTGCTACTGACTTTTTCTTCGATTTATCAGGTGTCTGTTGCTGCTGTTGTTGTTGCTGTTGTTGCTGTTGCTGCTGTTTCTCCTGATCAGGGGTATCCGTGCCACCTGCTCGTCTGGGTCTGGCTGGTCTCGGAGTTTCTTTAGCTTTATTTCTGGTTCTCATCCTGCCTGGACTGTCGGGAGATTCTGCTGGCACTGGTCGAAATAGATAAGGTGGTGCTGGCGGAAGTTCTCCAGACTTTTTCAAATGCGCTCGACATTCGGCGCACAGAAGTAGCCTGTCTTTCCCAGCTATTTGGTAGTCCTTTGAGCTGGTCGAGAAGCAGTGTTGACAGGATTGCGCAGTGCCGTTGGTATTCGTGTCTCTAGAGTCGCTGTCCTCCTCAGAATTATCATCTTCCGTAACGGAGCTGACTTCGCCCCCCGGATTATTGCTCGCCGGCGTGCCGACCGGCGCTATTTCAGGTTCCGACGCAGGCTCTTTAGGATTCGAGGCCGCAGGAGAAGAGTCTTTAGTCGGGGTAGGTATCTCCTCCTTAGGAGTACCCGCCCGAGAGTTACGAGTATTCCTAATCCTGCGCAAGGAACCAGGCCTGCGTCTTCTATGAGGTCGATTGTTGTTTGCACCTGGTGTTTTCTTCCAGAGGTAGTAGAACTCGACGAGTTCGGGCTAAATAGAGTAAAAATTTCTTATAAAAACGGACAAGTTAAATAATTATCATATTTTCTAATTCGTTAGCTATAATCACCGTGTCTTTATGGGGAAGTAAATCTTTCCTAATACGAAAGAAGTTCTTTCCGAACTGGCGAAGGCCCTTTACGAAACGCTTCTGTAATAAAAAATAGTATTTATGTAAGCTAGAGACACAATTAGTTGATATTTGCTGAGAAAATGTTTGATTTTAATTACCGTCTCTTCCTCTGACCACTTTTTATCTATCCCCTTTGGCACGGGGCATTTAACAAGAGCTTGAAGGGCTCGGCCAGGGTCGTACCCAGAGTCGTGTAATATGTCCAAAGCGTTGATGGTAGTATCGTCGCGTGAAGCAGCTACACAACCGTCGTCGGGAGATCCTCCGTCACACATTCCTGCAAAGGCAGCCATGGATCGTGCAGCTCTTAAGTACATCAATAGATCTCCGTCCAATGCCATGGCCGGAACCCATCGTAGTTCTTCACGTTCTTTTGAGAACTCAGGATCCGGATGAAGCTCTCCAGAAGAGATGCCCGGCCGGTACTCAGGCAACCGGGCCTGGCAAGAAACCAACTCCTGTACCCAAAATTCAGGGTAGCGCGCGGTTAGCACCACTGCCAAAGCGAGTTAGTCATGCACACATGTATACTGGCTTGCTTATTTAAAGATTTAAGCTAAAGTTTAGTATTTAGAATAGGATAAAGCAGCGTTTACTCGATATCTATCACCAATATTAATTCTTTCTGACTTTAAAACTCCCTCCGAGTATATTTTTAATTTTTATTTACATAATCAAGGTGTTAATTTCCTGTTTATCTTATTTGCTGTTTACTTTTTTATTTACAAGATACATTATTAATGTATATATCGCGCCGTCGGACATTGAGGAGTGAAAATTGAATTCTCAAAATGAACAAGCCTTTAATGAAATCCCATATTTGCAAGGTAGCTACGAAGCAGTGAGGTTTTTCCAAAGAATCGGGCAAACCTGGTGGGATGGACCGACCCGAATCTCGCCCTGGGTACCAGCAGACATCTCCCCCTCCTCCAAAGCTCCACCGTCTTTCTCCAGCGTTTTAACCACTGTCAGTCTCCAAGTCTCAGTAAAGTGCTACCTTCCACCCCTAGGAATTAGTTAGGCGTATCATACATTTGCATATTATAAAAAATATATTTATACAAGTAAACGGTTCGGCTCAGCGTTCTGATATTTAAATTTTGACAAACTTGTCCGAGGAGTGAATGTAAATGTAAATGGGAATAAATATTATGAAAAAAAATCTTCAAAAATCATTTAAAAAACGATTTTTATTTCCTGTCTCATTTCTCGTCGTTAATTCTTTCTGACAAACATATAAATTCCAAGAATTCAATAATTGCTTTTCTCCTATCTATAATAAAGACGTCGAAAAGCCCGACCAATATAAGTCTGATAATTCAACTCGGAGAATGTTTAAATTCAGTTCTAACTAATTTAAGCATGCGCAGAGGTGTGTGCGTGTTACCACAGGTAAGTTTAGTTAAAACGAGATGATGAAAACACAGAGTATTAGTGTCAGCCGAATACAAAGAAACCAAAGCATGTCTTGCGTTAATTTTTTTTTTTTTTTCTTTCTTTTCATTTCTTTACTCCAAAAACAAAAATAAACAAACCAAAGGTCAATTTGTAGTACATTTTGATTTTTTTCTTTAGAAAAACGATATTCATATTAAAATCGTATTAGAAATGATGGGAAAAAAAAACACCTTGGTATGTTTAAAACGTTATAAATTGATCTTTGAATTTGTCTTTGATGTTTATTGCATATAATTTGTACAGAAAATATTTGAAAATATTTTTAGCGATGATAGAGTGAAGTTATAAAATAGAAATGATTATTATTATTATAATTTTAATTTTAAATTCATTTTTTCATTTTTTCAATCTACCTACGTACCTCTGTAATCCATCCCAATGAGTAGTTTACATTAAATCAGCAGTGTTCTGCAGGCGCGTTAAATAATATATAATTAACGATTGAAGGGGTATCCTTGTCGATTATCTCGATCCGTTATCGTAGAAAAAAGAATAAACTTGATCCTATGAATAATAAATTAAGTTTTTAACCGCGTATATAAATATAATGATAATAGTAATGGTAATAATAATAATAATAATAATAATAAGAATAATAATAATATGAAAAAGAATTTAAAAAAAAAAAAAAAAACGCGTGAGTTTTGGAGAATATTCACACAAGTGTAATTAATAGTATGCAATACATGTACGTGTCTGTATGTGTCTGTGTAGTATATAGTAATGCGAATTTGTATACATGTATGTAGAAAATAAAAAGGTTTTACTAATTCCGAATAATTAGCTGCCCGTTATCAATCTACGTAATCGAGATCGGGACGAGAGCGGACGTGTATTTAGTTTTTATATTTTATTTATATTTATTAATTATTCTCATTGATATTTATATTTTCTTCCTCTTTCTTATGTATTTATATCTTATTTAACATATAGGTGTCTTGGTTTTCATGGAAAATTGAAAATCAATGAAATTATATGCGTAAAAATAGATACCTAGATAGTTAAAAAAAAAAAAATGTTGGGAAATTTTACTGTAACGGAGTCTCAACACTCACCACGCTCCTTGTGATGCCTAGCATCGTTTCAGCATTACGTATAAAGCAGCCCGCCCATTGAGAAGAAGAAAAAAATATGTATCCTGATTTACAGAATAACCAGGATTGTATAGAACGCCAGACTTTACAACAGAATTGTTTACGGTGCGATGAAAACTATTCAGGAATATCACGCACTACACCAACAACACCCAGGCGCGGCCATATTGTCTTAATATCTTCTTTTTTTTTCGTCTTTTTTTTTCTACTTCGCTCTCTTATTATTTATTTTTTTTTTCCCCTCCTTCTTTCTCTCTTTTCCTTTTTATTTTTATTTCCGTTTGATGGATATACAAGTCGATCAAGATGTCAATCCGTTCGTTGTCACGGATTAAATAAAACGTAGAAACACACGCGGGGCGTTGTTAGTCGTACCTTTTTCTATTGGACAAAATAATTATTCATCGTTTCTCTACCGTATCGTCTAACTAAATTTAAACCACCCTGTCGACGATCTTTAGTATCTGTATGGTTTATGGTGAGAACTGCGATTATAGCGGTGATGTTAGTTCGTATTTTATCCACCTTAAGCGCGCTGATTCTGTTAATATAATAAAATGGCGTCGCGTCAGAATCTCAAGGGAGTGAGAACAATGCGGAGGAGTATATCGTTAGCGAGTAATGTTTTGTAATCGTAAACAGTTGTGTATACGGGTTAAAAATGAAAGGTTATAATAGAAATAGTGTGAAGACGGCCAGTGTAGTGAATGCGATTATAGTTTTAAACATAAATTAATAGAAAATAGAAAAATGTGTTCAGATATAAATTGGTGAATAATAGTGATCGGATGAGGCAGTATTGTGGGTGGGTATAAGCCAACTGGAGGCAGGTTCATCTTTAAAGATTATAACATCGGATACAGAGAAGATAATCATCAAATGGAGCTTAGGGTAGCACTGATATCCCTTACTTTGTTGACACTCGTCGACCGAGGTAATTAATTAACGAGTATAAATCGACCGTGTTGTTAAAAAGCGGCTTAATTAACCTTTCTTCAATTATTATTATCATACACGTATATAAAGATTCACACTTTATTTAAATAAAACTTATTAAATCGATTGAGAAATAAGCTATTTCGATCGTAAATTAACAAATCTTTGTAATACCTTCATCTATCAATCATATAGCCTGAACAAAAATCTATCAAATAGTATCTTGATAAATTCGATTCGAATCTGAATAAATAATTTGAATTTAAAGCCAAATTAGTATTAAAGACATCGTTTTTTAAACTAAAATTTCCGCTCAATATGTTTGGTATATGTATTAATTATATCTACAGATATATCAAATAGATTCTATCTTGGTCAAGCCATCTTATAAGAACTTGTTTACACTTAATATTTACAGAGCTTTATATTGACTTAAGATTGTGATGATAGTTGATATGATATTTTATCTATATGAAAAAAAAAAAAAAAAGGAAATCCTCTCGCTTCTTCGAAATTATTTTTTGAATTTTTTTTCTGTTCTTTCTTTCTTTCTAACTTCTATTAATATTTATTTCTCGTATCGTAAAGTTCTTAAACATAGAACCCCATCCTATGTACTATGTATCTACTGGCATTTGCTGTACGATTTTCCAGTATAAATATACCTTCTCTTGTTTGTACGATGAAATATTTACTCTACCCACACAACGAACAGATATACAGGTGTAAGAAAAGCCTTGAAATTTTTCTTTTTCGATTTTTCTCTTTCAAACTTTTGATAAATTTCTCAGTCATACGTATTTTAGATTTTTATATGAGGTATATATGTGAGGTGTGTATTATATGAGGTATATATATATACATATGTATATCAACCCAGCCGTACTTCTCCAACAGCTCTTTTCTATCCAATTATTACTATTTTGAAAAAAAAAAAAAAATCATGCTGCCTCGTGTTTCAAGCGACTCTTTCCAATTAGATTATCACATGCTCGAGAAAAAAAAAAAGAAAAAAAATGAAATAAATTTAACGAGTGTATATAATTATTATTTTTCGTATATTTTAATTAAAAAAATTCTTTCCGAGAATCCAAAAAGCGTTATTGCAGTCCTGCAACCTAGGGGTATAAGCGTGTATAGTATAAATACAGCAGCGAGGGGGAGTGTGGCAAAAGTAGATATGTAGTAAAGTTCGTTTTAGGGGTGGTTTTGCAGCAGGGTTGCCAATCGCCAAGGCTTCGTATCCCCCGCGTTGTGAAACTCCCCCATCTCTATCCGACCATCCATCCATCCATTCATCCCCCCATCGCGCTACCCTACAGAGTTCAATTCCCTCTGTAGAAAAGGAACGACCGTATATATATATATCCTATTGTATGGCAATAGAGAAATAATTGCCCCCCTCTAATAAGAAGAGATCGCAGGTCGTAGAAGGGGGCGAAGAATTATTCGACGCTCTAGCTTTGCTCATGCTCGTAATACATCGTGTACATATAGTACATAGTACACATACATATAAATATCTACAGTGAATTTTAACAGCGACAACTACAGACGCTGGCTCTATGATTAATGTAGA
This sequence comes from Tenthredo notha, assembly GCA_914767705.2. Classification (NCBI taxonomy): domain Eukaryota; kingdom Metazoa; phylum Arthropoda; class Insecta; order Hymenoptera; family Tenthredinidae; genus Tenthredo; species Tenthredo notha. The sequence goes on from OU611916.1 coordinate 9,581,558, forward strand.
AAAATTGAAAAATTGATCGCCTTCCTTCTTTACTTATTATGATTATTATTATTATTAGATGGATCTGTCCGTGCATTTTATTTACTCTAATTCTCACCGTGACTGATCGAGTGGACCAGGTGTATACGAAAAAAAAAAAATTAAGAAAAAAAATACATAAGACGCCCGTACGTAGAAAAGAGGTATACCTTATACTATATTATATACGCGGGGGGAAGTTAGTTTCGAATTACACGCATATATGACATCGTTGTTCTGTTCTTTGTTGTTTTGGAAAAGAGGAGAAGTATAGAAGCGATCTAGTTACTGCAGCGGGGGAGAATTTAATTAAAACGTGAAACATCCGGGGAAGCGAAAATGGGGGGGAAAAAAAAAAATTATATATTTGTGTAGGTGTACGTGCAGTCCTATGATACCTTTTTTTTTTTTTTTCCTTTTTTCTAATTTCATCATCTGCGGTCGAAGCGGTCGCGCTCTCTCGTCACCGTTTGAATTACAAAATACTAGATTCGGAAATACCTACCTACCTACCTACGTACCTATACCTATCTATCTATCTACCTACGTACGCGAAAGAATAGGAATTTAGTAAAAGTATAAAAAACACGTCGCGGTTTACAGACCGTGACGATTATACCGCCCCGCTGTACCGACTTTACCTATATACACTATCACTGATATTGCTCTGCAGCTTCTCGCTGACCATACCAATATAATATTCTATAAAATCTTGATTCTCTACTCATATATACATATATGCATACGTATCTATTTTTTTGTAATAAAATTTGTCGTTTGATTTTTTTTTTTTTTTTTGCAATTTATTCATTCATTTCGATTATTATATTTGAGATGATATCGATGTTTCTTAATTTCAAGATCGTGGTGATTTTTGAACCCCCCTTATGTATCGTACGATTACGATACGACAGACTTTAAATATTACGCATAAAAATAAAAATAAAAATAAAACCGTTTCATCGACTAATCGAAACTTTTCCAACCCACTGCAGCTTTCAAAGGCGAAAGTATCCATACATATATAGCATTTATATATAGGTATAGGTATATACATAAATGCTTACCAATGTCGATTTAATTTACGTGGGCGCTAATGCTTCAGGGTGTGGTCTTGCGGGACCTTATGTATATGTTTCGTATTTCAAAACTTGAACGATATATTCAAAAAATTACGTACTTTTATACCCATAGAAATGAACTGAACATTCGTAAATAAGATAGAAAAAAAAAAATAGAAAAAGAAAGAACAAGAAAAAAAAAATAAGAGAGAGAATGAAGCAAATCTCTATACTTTATGTATGTACATCCAAAATTAAAGAATAAAAAATAATTACGATTCAAAGATTTTCTTATTATAATAAGTTTATAACAGTGCAACAATGCAATTATAACACAAACAATTAGGGACTTCCCCGCATAGGCGGGAATTCACACGATCTAAACCGTCGATAATTAAAAAATGTCCAGACTTATTATTGTCCAACATAATATGTTATATTACATACGAAGATGTAACGGTGAGCGTAAATAAGTATAGCGTATTATTACAGCCCTACATGTAGGTATATAGTATATATATATATATGTATATGTACATCTATAACATGGTTATTTTTGGGACACCGCATCCATCGTGCGGTAGGTTCTCGCGACCAGAAAGACATTCTCTCTTCTCTCATATTATATGAGAAATGAGTATGTAAGTATATATCCCTGTGAAACTACAACGTAAATCAAACAGTCATAGCTGTTTATTTTCATTCGAGTTTAGTCTAGGCTCCTGTTTAACAAATTTTTAGACTTATTGCAACTGTAGCAGCGTGACTGCAACTATACTATTGCATTTCATTTCATTTCATTTCATTTCATTGCATTGCATTGCAAGGTGTTACCTATATATATCTTTAGAAATAATAAACACATTTAACATTTTGATGATTGAGAAGGTCCAGGCGGAACCGGAAATAGTACACATATGAGATAAACAAAGGAAAGGGGCAATGTTAAGGGAATCCCCCTTATTTCTCTGGAAGAACTATTATAACAATTTTATTTATACGATTTTATCATTGTATTACCTCGTTTCCTATACAAATATGAATACGAAATTAAATATGGAATGATATTAGAACGGGAAATACTTTGGCGTTGATTATTTTACTTAAAACTAAATCTGATCCGAACACGTTAGGCTTCTAGAATTCGTATATTGTGAAAGAAACAACAAAAAAAAAGTATGTGTAAGAGTAGACATAGGGGTCGCGTATCTAGGGGCTGAAATAAAAGAAAAAAATTTAACATCCCTTCAAGGGCTTCGGTCTAGAAGAGAATGGCTATAGTTTACTTAATTTCTTTACACGTTTTAAACACTGGCTACTGGAGGAACAGCTCAGATATATTTCAACGCAAAAACATTTATTCAGGGGGATGATAGAGTCGAATTAAACTTAACAATCAGAAGTTTATAAAAAAAATTTTTATCGAATTACTTATGATCAGGAAAATTCTTCTTCAAATTTATAAGAAGTAAAGATAAATACATTTTAATCATACTCCCAATAGATCATATAATAAACGATTTTTCAGCTATAAGCGGACTTCAGCTAACGGTCGAGCCTCAAGATGTGGTCGTGGAACAAGGAGCACAAGCAAGACTGGACTGTGTGGCGGAAAGTTCGCTTGGAACGCCAATAATTCAATGGCGGATGGACGACGGACAGCCGATATCTTTTATCGGTGATAGTTACAGGTAGGAGATATGAAACTGTTCGATAAAACATGATAAATGAAGAGATAAATGGAAAGTACATGCACATACCTTTGAACACCTAATTGATTCACATTTTATTTCTTATTACTAGATCGCAGCTAGCCAATGGATCCTTATATATCAGTAGCGTTTATGCTAGCAGTCCTGAACTTACTGGATCATATCAGTGTCTGGCTTCGATAGACAACGTCGGTGCGATTGTCTCGAGAACAGCTACCATTAAACTTGCCAGTTAGTAGTTTAAAATGCCTAGAGTTTACCAATCCATAAAGTGAAGTCAGAGAAGATGGATAAGTAGTTTATCCCCACACACTTCACCTCAATTATCCTGGATGATAAACTTCTCACAATTTTCTTCTTATATAATTATAAAGCATTTTAATAATCGAATTCACAGGCCTTCCGGGGTTCGAGAGAGAGCCACAAGATACTATGGTCTATCCAGGCCAAGTCGCTTACTTAAGTTGCGTCTTACCACTCTCGGCGAGTCCTTTGACTATACAATGGCTCAAAGACGAGCATCCTCTTTCGTTAGATGAAAGCCGTATGACGATCTTACCTTCAGGTAGGAATTCTCTATCATTTAATTTACTCTGAACACTGAATTATCCTTGGTTTTCATTGATGTAATTCTTCAAACAATTTTACAGGGGCTCTAGAAATAGATCATGTACAATCGCAGGACTTTGGTTCCTATAGATGCAATGCTAGTGGACTTGGGCAGCATAGACTTAGCAACAAAGCACAGCTCGCTTTATTGAGCAGTGATATTGGTGAGAATCATTTCCTCTCGTGATGATAAAACTGATGATACCGTAATCGGAGATTTATTTCTGATTCATTTACTCATTACTTTCTCAGACCAAGGAGCAACAGCGCCTGTTTTCATAGCAAAACCTTCGAACCAAGTTGCCATAGAAGGAACTACTATCACTCTAGAATGTGCAGCGAACGGAAATCCGAAGCCAATTATTCTGTGGTTGAAAAATGGCGTAGCTTTAGACTTCGCGCCGTTGGATTCAAGGTCTTATAATCATTATAGCTTCCTTGCCTTATAATTTGGGACCCTAATTGTAACAACGGTGTTCAATCTCCTCTAGATACCGAAGAGTAGCTGCTACTAGTCTGATGATTACAGACATTAGAGAAAAGGACGACGGCTCTTATCAATGCAGAGCTGAAAATATGGTAGAAACTTTGGACGCGGTTGCCCAGGTCACCGTTCAAGGTGATAAAACAATTTCTACATCATCCTGAAGCAGTTTTAGAAGAAGAAAAAGAATATTCTAAAAAAACTGAGATTTTATTTATTTTCACAGTTTCACCAAGGTTCGTTAAGAAACCTGGAGACAAAGTTGCAAATGAAAATCAAGACTTGGAACTAGAATGTGAAATATATGGAAAACCTGAGCCTAAAGTAACGTGGCTTAAAAACGGGGAGAGAATAACGTTGAGCGCTTATTGGCAGCTGGTTAACGGGTAGGTTTCATTTTCAATGGAGAATTTAGTTTTAGACTTTAAGTCCTTGCAACATTCTTAGTATTGATTATTCTTCCCATTCAGATACAATCTGAGAATCAACGGACTATTGCCAATCGATGCTGGGATTTTTCAATGCATTGGTATAAATCCAGCAGGCAGTGTTCAGGCTTCGGCAAGACTGATAATAAACCAACCGAGTGAGTGTAAAGCTGGTGATAAATTTCAAAAGCTTATCTTTCTCGCCGTTTACTCATTGTTTACAATTCGATAATAGCAATCTTGAGTTTATCAGTTACGTATTAATACCTATTATCGTTTGTTTAAAGAGTTATCTTCACTACTGGCCAAGTGGCTCGATTGATTTTTCTCTCTCTGATTATTATCGTTTTACTATTATTTTATGATTTACTTTATCTTTTAATTTCACTTATTTTTTTCTTTCTTTCCCCCCGCCCACTGCTCCGTAACTGTGTAAACGATCGTTAACTAAAAAACAAATAAACCCAGAAAAATTGACTGCCCAGAAAACCATGACTCCAAAATTTCCACCCAAAAAACACTTTCTACAGCGCCAATTGTACAACAACACATGGCAACATCCTAGCACTTTGCTCGGTCACACGCTATCTGCGTTTTCACCTAATCCTGAAATATCTATAAGTCCTTCGGACGATCCTGCCGATATATTGGACACCATACGTGATCCCGACTCCCTGCTCAACCCTAAATCCCATTTTATAGACGAGACTGAGACCCTAGATGCGATCGAAGGCAGCGTTCCATCTGCACCGAGAGATCTTACTCCTGTTATTGTCTCCACAAGATTTGTTACTCTGAGGTGGCGTGAGCCTGAGAATACCAACGGAGATATACAGAATTATAAAGTTTATTATAAACAGGATGGTTCGCAGAGGTAAGATCGTGTTATTTCTTCTTTATTCTCATATTTGCACCCGTTTCATCAATATTATTCGCCTATTTCAGGGAACGTGTTGTAGACACTTTGCCGAATAGATTAGAACGCGTAATATCTTCTCTACAGCCAAGCGTAAAGTACCAGTTTCGGATCGTCGCCCATAATGCGAGAGGCGCTGGGGCCTCTAGCCCAGTTTTACTTATAGAAACACAGTCGGAGGTGAGTTGTGGATGAATTATAGATAACTTTAACACATTTTACATTACATTCTTATAAAAATCTTACATTCATCTTGTTCAATACAGGCCGACGTACCTGGACCTCCAAGAAACCTACAGGGTCAAGCAACAAGCAGTGGCAGCGTGGCTCTGACTTGGGAAGAGCCTTTGATAACTAATGGGAGAGTGATAAAGTACATAATTACTTCTATAGAAGTGAGTTTGAGGATTGCTGATCACCCCGTTATCTGGTCACTGTTTAAATACAGTTAACTTCATATTCTTTAATCGTTTATCAGGGCGAAAACGAGGGAAATGTCCACGAGACAACAGCAATAACTTACGAGTTTGTAGACCTCACGCCATTCACCGAATACAACTTCTGGGTTCAGGCTGTAAACGAAAATGGACCCGGTGCTTCGACTAGTGAAATTACCGTCCGAACTCTTAGTGCCCTGCCTTCCCAGCCTCCGCACAACGTAACGCTTGAAGCAGCAAATTCAACGGTAGGAGAAACTCGCAGGAAGCTTTGTAAGCCATAATCCACTGAATCTGGAAGTAAATTTCATTACAATTCACAGAGTATAATCATTCGGTGGGAACCACCGTTAGAGGGTGAAAACGGGGTGATTACTGGATATAAAATCCGTTATCGTCGACTCGACAAAAGACATTGGTCTTCTATAACGACTCAGGGTAATCAGAGAATGTATCAACTCAATGGACTGGAGAAACACGTTGTTTATCAGGTCAGAATAGGCGCTTTAAACGTTAATGGAACTGGGCCTTGGAGTGAGCTGATGGATATTGAGCCATACGAGAGAGACTTGGACGAAAGTAAAGTCCCAAATGTTCCTACCAATCTGAAAAGTGAGTTTATTCGAGGATTTACTAACTTCGAACCATCTTTCTTCCGTTTTTAAACTTTCTCGATTCTTTTCTTTTTTACAGCTAAAGCTATGTCTGATTCAATATTGGTTTCCTGGAGCCCCCCCAAAGACCAGAGCGTTAAAGTACGAGGATACACCCTGGGATGGGGGAAAGGGTTCCCTGATAATCACACACAGAAATTAGACAGCAAACAGCGATATTACTCTATCGAGTCTTTAGGTGGGACTTTGAAATGATGTCAAATAATTATTCTAAAATATTTAATCGTATTGAACTCTGAGATAATATACTCTTCCCAAATCCAAACAATTGATGTAATCTTGTATCTGTTATACCCCAGAACCGTTATCTGAGTACGTAATCGCCCTGAGAGCAACTAATGGAGTTGGAGATGGAACGCCGGTTTATGCGACGGTCAGAACCATGGAACGTTCTCTTCCAGAATCTGTTTCTCCATTGATTCCGCCAGTCGGTCTTAAAGCTATTGTACTTTCTGCAAGTACAATGGTACTTTATTGGACTGATAGTACTTTGTCAAAGAGTCAGGTGAGTTTTCTACAGATTTTATAAAAAATAAATTGGGAGTAAGTAGCCATAAGATTTCTATGAGAACAATTTTTCAACTATCTTTGATTTCCATTCAACAGTATGTAACGGACAAGAGGTATTACGTCGTTCGTTATACTTCCTATCATCACAGCAGTAATCCAAGATACAAATACTTCAACGCTACGGATCTTAACTGCATGATAGACGACCTCAAACCCAATACACAATACGAATTCACTGTTAAGTTGGTCAAGGTGCGCATAACATTTTAATGAGAAAGAATTCAGTTCCTTTTCTCAAAAATCTGCAGAAAAGCTAATCGATCTTCTAATATTTTCTCAATTTAGGGAAGGAGAGAATCTCCTTGGAGTATGGTAGTCTTAAATCAGACGCAGGAAGCACAGCCTAGTTCACCGCCCAGGGATCTAACTGTACAAAGTGTCGATGATCATCCAACGGCCGTAATGCTTCATTGGCAGCCTCCCAAGCAGCCTAATGGGCCGATTACTGGTGAGAAACATGGAGATAAAGACTGAGAACAAGTTTTGTGATCTTTGATCAATTTGAGCAACTCTTATTGAAATGAGAGAATGAGCATTGCTTCTAGAATGATATAACAACATTCCTCTCTCTTCTTTTCATTTCATCAGGCTACGTTGTCTCGTATACAACGGATAACACAAAATGGGACAGAGACTGGCGAGTCGAGGGTGTAATCGGTGATCAAACTGAGATTATGATTAAGAACTTACAGCCAAGTACAACTCATTACTTTAAGATTCAGGCTCGGAACTCTAAGGGATATGGTCCGTTTTCATCTACCGTTCCTTTCGCCACACCACAGAGTGAGTTTCGAGAGTAGAGACTTAACTATAAGATAACTTTCGTTTGACCGTTCTGTTTCTTTTGCTTTTATTCCGTCAGAATTTTCAGTTATTCTTTTTTTTTTATTCCATTTCTTTTTCTACTCCAAACAGAAATTACGTTTAATTATTTTTATTTTCATTTCTTTGCTAGGCAATGGCATTGTGTACTATGACGAATCGCATGCTCGAGGTAAGATTTTTATTTTGTTCCCTGTATGAATTTCCCATTCCCCTATTCACCTACTTTGTAATTATTCATTTTCCTATAATCATTTTATAAAAAATTTAACAATTACTTATCCTAGTCCCGATTTCAAACAAGTACTCTTTTTCTCTTTGAATTTTTGAGACCTGGCGTCGATTCGTTACTGAAGTCCTAGTCTTTAGGTACATGAGACGCTGACTTCTGCTCTTCTTTACTCACAAGCCATTCAAAATATCGCTCGTAATTAATTTGCACTTTGAAAAACGTCTCGATGTAAAATTGGTGCCGTAGGAATCTAAACTCAGACTTTTAGCACCCCTTATTTCTCTTATTAATTCAACAGATGGACGAGGCCTCTCGAACATGATGATATACATAATAGTCGGACTCTCTGTGGTCTTTCTGACCGGTGTTGCTGTCGTCGTTGTCGTTGTCTGCTGCCGTCGAACCCCAGAGTCTCCTGACCACAAGAAAGGGTCAGTCATTCAGAAGCCAGAATGCTAAATAATTAAATTACAATTGAGTCGAATTTTTATAGATATTTGAAAACGCAACTTCTCTAGTATCGAATCTTGTATCTTGTTTTATAATATTTCTATTTATCTTACAGCTACACAAAGGACTCGAATCTGAAGACCAATATCAAACCTCCTGATCTATGGATCCATCACGATCAAATGGAGCTAAAAGCTTTGGAGAAGTCGTCGATCAATGGTGAAGCTTCTACGAGTGGAGTGGTCAGTAACACTCTTCCGAGATCTGGAAATCAGGATTACAATCAAGACAATATGCACATAAATTCAAGCTCCTTGGATAAACGTACATACGTGCCTAGCTATATGGGTAAGTCATGAGAGGAAGTTGATAGATCGTTGAGTTAAGCTTCTTATTGCGTTATTTCCCTCATCAGTTGGCGTTTGATTTTCTTGCATTTATTTTTCATCGCATATTGATCAGGTAACAACGACGAAAAATGTTCTACCCTTACGAGACAACACAACAGAGGAAGTCACAAACCCAAACTCATTACCCTTCCTGTTGACACTCTTCCTCTACATCAGCGTAAGTATAATTTAAACACGTTGCTCTCTAGCTCCTGGAATACATTATTTTTACATACACTGATCATAGCACTGTTCATACATCAACAGGATTATTTTATTATATTTCTCTAGCGATGTTTAGCCGCCGAAAAATCCATTCCAATCAATATTTCTATTCCTTAAATTGTATTGTTTCAGCTATAGCAACGGCTACTCCTATAGTTAATAGCAGCATGTCTCAACCAGCTATTCACAATTCGTGCGGAGACGTGCCTTCAGTTAGAACAAACTATCCACGTACAGCTGCACAATACAGTTTGAGCAGAGCTCATGTAACTTTAGAACCAACGCCGGAATCGAGCCCTGATTCTTGCAGCATACCGAGCACTTACGAACCTCTGCAAACACAGGTAGTCGATGATTATTGAAAAGGAATAACTGATCGCCTGGTCTTTCATCCATCAGAAATAAGATGTTTCGCCCTTCTATTTCTTACAGATTCCATACCCTTCTGCTAATTCACAATATGCAACCAACATACAATACGCATCGAGCGTTTACGGGTCTAATAGCCAGCCCAACAGCACTGTTGGCGTTATAGATAATGCCAATACAAAGAGGCTGCAAGGACATCCGCTTAAAAGTTTTAGTGTACCAGCGCCACCGCCACAATCTGCACCGTCGACTCCAGCTCAGCAGAAACATGGAGGTATTCGAAATTGAATATCGGAGAGTTTAGAGCGAGGAAAAAAGAAATCTTGGCCTTGATGATTGAATTTGTTTTACAGTATCACAAGTCACGGTGAGGCCAACCATATCTGGAAGTCCTTACAAGAAACCACCAATTACTACTACACAAATAACGAAAAATAGACTAGCTTCTGTAGTTAATCCATCTCATACTGCGGAAGAAATTGAACGATTGAAGGTAATTTATAGAAATAAATTTAATATTCAGAGACAATATGATGTTCTAAAACATGATTTCAATCTTTTATAGCCGTCGTACAGCACAGAGGAATTGAATCAAGAAATGGCAAACTTAGAGGGACTAATGAAAGACCTAAATGCCATAACTGCTTCGGAATTTGAGTGCTGAAGTGTTCCTATAACACGTGTGCCATTTTAATCGAAGTAATGGTGACCAGATATTAAGTAATTAAATTGATGTTAATGTCAGAGGCTATCGGTTTATACATATGATAGATATTTTGAGAGGAATTTTAATCCTCTTCTATATCGCAAAGGAGAGAATTTTATATAAATTATTATTACTATTAATATTAATATTACGATTATTGCATAGAAGAAATTATCATTCCAGCTTATCGGATGGCCTCTGGTTTTCGCTTTGATGACTATAAATATTTTTGTTGGTCACAACTTGCCAATTTATTTAGGTAACTGATTCGTACTGATATAGGGAGTCGTGAAGTTTGAATATGCTCAGTTTAGAATTTTCCTGTTTTTATTAAGAGAAAAAACCACCGACGAATTAACTAAACGAATATCTACTATATAAGAATCATTGTCGCATATTGATTTCCTTTTCTTTTCTATTTTTTTTTATATGGATATGAAGTCTTGAATGAACTAAAGACCTAAATACCTAAATCTGAAAACTCATTTCATATAGATATACATAATTAAATATAAATACCTACGTTTTAATTATAGCGACTGTGTTCTTGCCTAGAGCTTTTATCGGATTTGAGATACAACTGTACTCTTGATTAACTTTATTAACGATATATTCGATATAAGAGAATTAAGTTTAAGTATATCAAATAGATTAATTTGATACCGTTACTGGAAAATTTTTCTTAATCTATTGTAAACATGTTTAACTTTATTATTTTGTTATTGTTTTTTTCGTTTTTTCGGTAACGGAAATATTCACTGCCATATTTTAGTTTAGTTTATTTTTCATATTATTATTATTATTATTATACGTATACGATCAACCTTTCGCTTTTTATCGCACGATAAAATCCGATCTAAGATGCTTAAAATATTTAATAATATTAAATTTCTATCTTTTAATTGACTGGTGAATGAAAATTTGATAGTTTAATTATCAAACTATTTTCAGTGTTTGATGGTTTTCTAATTTCAGCTCAAACCTTTGTAGCTTCAATTTTATATTCAATACTTTTCAAAAAAAAAATCTGATGACAGTTATCATTAATCAATCATAAAATCATCATTAGCTGTAAAGTATTATAAAAAAAAAAAAAAAAATGAAAAAAATGATTTCCTTTTATATTTTTATCACGAAAAGTTGATATTTATCGAAAACTGATCATCAATATAATCATTCAACATATCTGAAAGACGGTTTTACAACTATTTAGTCAATTGAAATATCATATTTTCTAATCACCCTCAATAATACATAAAGCAGCATATTTCAGATAAATTAATCATCTGCCTAAATTAGGCATTAAAATTTAAGTTACTCAGCTCTCATAGCTTTGGCAGCTCATTTTTCATTACAGAATGAAAAATTTAACATCTCACAACAATAGAGAACATGAATACCTATTTAGTCTCATTATATCATTGGTAATAATTATTGATTACCAATTGTAATTGTTCGATGTTCAACTACAGCCGCTGATTATACATTAATATTTCTTCATTATATTATCTTATTAATAATTTATAGTACCTAATATAGGTTTATAATATTATTGTAATAATGAATGATTGACTAGCATCATACGCCGCAGCAGGGTGCCATAAGAAAACAAGAAATTGAAGAAAAAAAAACGTTTTAAATATATCCATAAAATGAAATAATACATATACCTAATTTGATACAGAGAGAGAATAATTTTCAATCTAATCACATAAGTTGTACACTTTTTTGAAAGAAAAAAAAGTATAAAAGAAAAAGGCTGGAAAATATTGTCGTTACCGTCTCATTTTTTGTATATCGCGAATTCATTAGTTCCAATTAACGTCTTTATACATATAATACATATTTTATTATAATATTAACAATCTTCTAGCTAAAGAAAAAGAAAAACACACAAAAGTATTATTAACAAAGCTAGAGAAAATATTTTCTAACTCTGTGTATTGTAGTACTACATCGGTTTATATTATATTATATTATATTCATATTATATTCTTATTACGTATAAGAATTTATAAAAATTATCTTAACTATACTGATATAGCCATTGAGACCGTAACGGATCAAATATACCTAAATTCAAATTACTGCCATTGCTGACTGTGAGTTAGTATATTTATACGAACAGAATAAAGATAAATAATAAATAAATACATTTTATTGTATATTATATGAAATAATATACAATATTATGTAATCGCGTTTATCGGGGTAATATATACATTATACATACATATGTACGTTTTTTACGAACAAAAAAAAATCAACTCATATCTTAGAAGTTGACAAAATGCGTGTTTATTCACTGTTTTTTTTTTTTTTTAAACGTCCAGAGTTATAATCAAATAATGAATAATTACGCCTTTGCTATGCTGTTTTTTCTCTTTTCATATTATATTAATACGCGAAGTTATAGTATACATACATTATAAATAAGATATGGATATTATAAATAGACACACTTTTTGTAACGTTTATATACTTATACTTGTATGTATACGCAGAAATAAGCTGTACAAATTTGAATCACAAGTCTCATTAGAAGAATTGTGATATCAGCTCAGAATCTATATTTCCAATTTACACATATAATAATTATAGCTTCATCATGAAAAAAAAAAAGAAAAAAGAAAGAAAATACGAATAATAACACGTCGTAGAGTAATACGTGACATTTTTACTATGATGTAATGTATAAAATTGCCTTTCAATAATGTATCAATGTGTACATTAACATAAGGTACAAATACACAATTCTTTTTTTTGATAAATTTTCAGTAAACAAATTTGTATCGTAATTGTTATTATTATTATTATTATTATTATCAATGGTCAATGGTCAATTATTACTTGCGATGAGAATTATTTTAATCATAATCATAATACATACATATATTAATTTTAAGAGTCACGTTATTATTCTGTATAGTATTTAAACAATTTTTTACACATACATACATACATATATACATACATACATACATGGTATACTTATTGTCTAAATGATTAATAAGATTTTTTTTAATATTGAAACTATTGCGAAATAGTCAAATCATCAAATTCGTAAAATATTGGTATCTAAAACAGCGAATCATTAGAAGGAAAAAAAAAACTTTACATTAACAAAACAATTTATAAAGAATAAATTAATTAATGACTACATAATTATTATAATATGTATAAATAATATATAATATTTTATACAAAGAATTGCACAAGTTTAAACGAAACATGCTATACACATAAACATATACATATAAACTTATAGTTAGCTATATACCTATTGTAATCATTATGTGATTACGTTACATTAATATCATACTAAGATCGAAAATATGGCCTATTGATTATAAAAGGCCTAGAATGAATATTTTACCACAAAAGTATAATTTTAGAATAGTTTATTATACCTACCATATACATATTTCATCTATAAATAATTATCATCGTTATTGTTATTAATTATAATGTGAAAAAAAAAAAATTATAAAAATAATAGTAATGATGATGATAATTGCCATTATTATAATTATTTATTGATCACACATACACGAAAGATATATAAGAATATGTTGAAACACAATAATAAGTGGTAATTGAATATTCAGAATGTTTGTAATTTGCTGGAGGCTGGCTGCTTTTTTTTTTTTCTTATTTTAATTACTACTTATAAACATTTATTATTCTTATTCTTATTATTAATATTATTATTAAGAAAAATTTATTACATAATAATAATAATTTACGAAAGACTAAAATAAATTAAAGGGCAACTATTGATGTACATAATTAAACATAAACACACCACTTTGTAAGTAAATTAGTTTTTAATAATAGCCAATATTAAAACATATACATATAAATATTATATTTATACATTATAATTATATGACCATCCCCGTAATAATCGTAAGATAAACGAAACGAAAAGAAAAAAAACACAAAAACAAAAAGAAGAAAATAAGTAATTCAACATTCATAACAAGTGTGTGATAATATTTATAACATTTAATACCTTATAATAAACGTACGTAATGTTCTCTTTTGAAATTGAATTTTTTTTGGTTTCTTTAAAAGAAACTAGATGTTAAATACTTAGCAATTATTACATCAACTACAATCAATTATTCAAAACGATTCTTTTTATTTTTTATATCACCGATGTACTTTCTGTTCTTAGTACTGTACTTTAGAATCCTAATTGCATTTCCTCAATTGCACATAAAGAAGCTTAAACACTACTGAGATTAAGTCGTGGAAAGTTTTGGATAATAACTAATTACTATATCAGATATGTAATGGGAAATTCAAAAATGATTAGAGAAATTATTCAAGGAACTTAGGAATTTTCTTATCAGAGAAAAAAAGGTAGTTTTTAATTTTCTTCTGTTTACTATATGTATTAGCAAAAGAAAAAAAATCAAGACGTAATGATAAATTGAAATTTTCATTTTATTTTTATTTATTTATAAAAAAAAAAAAAATACAAATCAACTGAAATTATGAAAAATACGATATCATGACAGATATATGCATTATACCTGTGAACAGATAATGATGCATTGCTCAACAGTAATAACGAATATTGTCGTGCTTAATTAAAATCAGATTCAAGTGTTTCATCCTCTTTCTCCTTTGGCTTTTCTATAAAGAATCATTTTCAGTCAAAACACGAGTTTTAAAAAGTTACAAGTTTTTTTTTATTTGGTTCATATAAAATTCTTTTTTTTTTTTTGTTATAAATGCGAAACTATTAAGCACGAGTCACACATAAAGGTCAGTCTTATCATAACATACTGGGATATGAATCTCATTCCAGTTTCTGTTTTCTTATGCAAATAGAAGGTAAAGAAAACGAGAAAAGAAAAGAAAAGAATTACAATTAAAGAAATAATATTGTTATTCGTGAACGGTACCCAGAAAAAAAGATCTATCCGTATATAAAAAAAAAAATAAAAATAAAAAAAAAAACTTAACGACACATGGAATTATCTTTATAATTCATACAATATACAGCAGATGAATAAGATTGAATGTTCAAACTCGCTTAATAGCTACAACATGAAGTGCTTAATTTCGTGAGAACTCTGCACTGTAGTTTCTTTTAATAATTTTATCAGGTAAAGGTAATCTTAGGGACGTTATTATCTAGTATAATATATACACGTGTGTATAATCCTAGATATATATAAAAACGTAATTAGAAAAAATATATATATATACATATATATATATATATATATCTATAATGACGTGTGAAGAATAGAATCTCTTTTTATATTTGGTTTGTCTCATTCTTAATCAATACACCTTGACGTTTCCATACGGCTTTAGTTATATCTCAAGAGAATCAAGAAAAGAAATATTTCTATTTCTATTTTCTTTTCTTCTTCTCAAATATTTTTAATCAAAGAAACTTAATTACTTGAAAATAAAAATGATAATAATAGTAAAAGTATTATTAATGAAACTATTAATAATAGTAAGATTCCACCGATCGATCTTTACAGGTAGTACAAAAGATTTTCCAATGCCGTGTTAGGCATTCTATGTATTGATTGAGATACCAAGAACGCCAATTTATGTGCGTACTGGCATGGAGCAGGAACCCTAACTGTCCCGCTCCAGTTGTAATACATGTGAGTTAGCTTATAACTAAGACGCTGCAGTTTGTCTGCGTCTAGTCCTACTGTGTCAGAAATAACGCTGAAAGCAGTCGGTGAAACCGATCCCTGTCTAACAGACTGAGATACAATAAAGAAATCGTATTTAGATGGGTCGGTTATCACATCGTCGACGACTGTTCCAGGTGGTGGATTTTTCTTTTGTGCAAACAGACGAGTGTTTATGCGTTTAGTGACTATAATAAAAGCCATCTTTACTTCCTGGTCTCCGTAGACTTCTGCCAAACGTTTCTTCAAGAGCTCAACCTCGTGCTTGTAGACATATGGTACTTGTCCCTCACCGACACCGTCTCTGTATATAACTATACGTTGTGGCAAAGCGTTTTGGTTTCTTGCTTTGTAAGCGTGAAGAGCTTTGCACATGTTTGTTGATAAATCGTTTGACAATTCTTCTCCGTTAGAATGTTCGCTTACAGCGCTGAAGTGCTGGCTGAATGACCGATCCAAGGATGCGACAAGGGCACCTGCAGATGAAATTTACACAAAAATTATTATAATGAAAGAAATTGGTTCAGATCTTTTATTGTAAATTATAAACTCACCGTAGTCGCGGCCTTTAGATGCAGTGTCGTGACAGACGTCGAATCCAGCGACCATAAGTCCGCTAAGAGGAACTTCGACAGTCCAAGGAGCACCGCCGATCTTACAGTTTATCTGAATGGCGACTTTAGTTGCGACAGAAGCGAGTCCTTTGTTGGTCAGGTTTTTAGCAAGAAATACTTGCGTAGGTACTGGCCTGTCTGCACAGCATTTTTTCTTTATAGCCGAATATCGTTCCGGTCGATTATTTGGCACAACGCAAAAGATTAAATTGACTGGTTGGCGGCTTAGGATATCTTCGATAGATGACAAATACGACTGCGATCTATCGTCGTTAATTTCGATGACTCGCGGTTGGGGAATTGAGAAGCCCAATTTTGATGATACTTGGATCAGCATAGTGACGAAATTCTGGAATAAGAAGAAAAACAAAACCGAACAGATTAAAAATTATTGCCAAAATGAAAAATATCTGAGTCAATAAAAATCTGTTGTTGCGAATAAAATTTTACCTCCACATCTCTCTTTGCACGGCTTGTAACAATCAAAGCCCAGGCATCGAGTTTACCGCAAGTCAGCATGTTGACGCCTCTGAGTTCACGAGTCCAGTCAGCCTCCATACCTGAATCAACTTTTCTTTCTCTTGCAAAAACAATCTTTTCACGTGGCAATTGTCGGCCGGGCACGTCGACGAGCTTTTCGCTTAAATTCAAATTCCATTCTTTCAAATCAGCTACTACTTGTGGTTCTGATCTTAAACGTCTGTTGAATGCTAGAAGTTTTTCAACTCTGCTTTCCGGACCGACTCTCATGTGATCAGAGAGGGCCTTCATCAATTGCCATTGTGCTCTCATATCGTCGGTTACCCCTGTGAAAATAAAAACAATATTTATAAGAGAGTAGTTAATATTGATTGAAATTACTATATAAATAAATTGTTCCAATTGATTCTCACTAAGATAAACACAAAGGCAAAAAAAGGACTTTAAATTTCTTGAAGTCAAAATATATGACAGAATTGAGCTCACCAGTAGCCCTGCAAAGCTCAGGAACTAGATAAACCAAATCTGCTTGACCGGCTCTTCGCTCTCTTGGTTTAGTCTTAGAAACCAACAACGGCTGAGTAGTGTTGCGTATTACGATCTGGTATTTGTTCTTGTAATAATCTATGTACGAAATGTTTTCGCCGTTACGAAGTTGGAATGTTGATTGCGGAGTGACTTCGAAATCAACGTCGTCGATGCGATAAGTATTGTTGTTGTATCCAGTGAGAACAACTTGACCAATTACCGCAGCGGCGAAATCTCGCTAATGGTACAAAAATCAGATAATTATTTTTTACGAAGAATTTGTTTAAATTTATTTAAAGCGAAAAATTTACCCTCGGATCTCCGCTACGGCCGTTCCTGCGACAATCATCCAGGATATTTAAAAGCGTCTGCTGACGCATTACTTTATGGGATATCTCAGAGCACATGAGAATATCGCTTTCGTGTTGTCGAATGGATGTCAAGTAGCCAGGCCATAGCTCTAACATAAAGTCTCGGATTTCGATCTGCAAATAATGTGAAATATCGTTTGAAACTATGTTGTACCGAAGAAAAAAAAAAAAAAAAGAAAAACCAAAATCAAAACAAATCTGAAAAATGAATTCAAGGCGATTCAAAGTTTGCAACAAAAAAAATTGATTATTCTGCCAAATTCAAGTCTCTAATGCCAGTTTTACATATTCTAAATAAAATGATCACCTTAGCCAATGCGTCGTAATAGTCTCTTCCAACAAGCTGAAGATTGAGATGGCCGAGACATTTCCGCATGATGATGTTGAAAAATTGGAGATAGTGATAATCTCCCTTGACTAAATCTCCAACTTCCTTTATATCGATGCGAATTTGAGCCTCGTCGGATTGGCGTGTGGAGAAGAGTTCCATTTTCTACAAATCGAATAAACAATATTAGAAGTAGAAAAAAAGTTATGCGTTGTTTTAAAATATAACAAAGTATAGTAAGATATGAAAAAAAAAAGGCTTGATGATTAAATGATAATATCACATGAAAACTGATTAAACAAATTGGTAAAAAGACTTGTTTCTACCTCTGGCAAACGGTTGCTCGTGTACAAAACAGTACCATCGAATATGTAGGGACCCAAGGTATCCTTGTGCGGTCTAAGAAGTCCCTTGCGAACCATAGTTCGGTCTTCATCAGGGGCAAAGTCAACACGATATTGATAAAGGCACCAATCAGTTGTGCTCAGTAGTTTGAAGTAATTGGCCTGTAGTTTTATACCAACACCAGAGCTCCCTGTTTGAGTGCAAAAAAAATAGAAAAGAAATTAATTTCGGTTAAATCGACGACCTCTTAGTTTTTTTTTTTTATTGATTAGATTCTGGATTCAGTGAGCAGAAAATTGTTTTATAATATATAGAAGTTCAAAAGTATACCTTGCTTAGTTACCAGACCCTGAGGACGTGTAACGATTATGTCGCTTTGTATCTGACGCCTTCCACGCATGGAGCCACGGCCAATAGCACCGCCATCTCCTCCTCCGCCTGTTTATAATAGAAGATCAATATAAGCAAGTTTTCAGAGCTATAAGATTAATTTCTACCAATTATAAAAATGAGAACGAACATTTACCAAGATTTGAATATTAAAGATTAGAAAACTTTCTTTTTTTTTTTCAACTAATAATCAACAGCATAATAAGAGATAAATATTTAGTACCAATTGCCAGATCTTGCACCTTCTTAGCGACATTTCCAGCTTCGGCATCTCCTCTAACACCCGTGGATTGCCCAGCGCGTCCAACAGCCTAAATAAAGTATATAGTATTTTTTTTTTTTCATAATTATTAAGTACAACTTATTTTATGAGCTGGTATAATTATTGTAGAAAAAAACTAATCCTAACTTCAAGTTACGAATGGTGATAACGGATTTTTTCGTATTTTTCTGAGAAGTTTTCATAATTCAAAGTGATAAATGAAGTAATAAGAAACTTTTTAATGCAGTACTAATACTTTGTAGCAAATTGTATTTGGCTTTATATTATTATTGCAGTAAACAGATGGCACACAATGTCTTTGACTGAAATTCTGTAAGCCTATGTTCTGCTCAGGTAAATCCCTTGAGTACCTAAATCCGGATTATTAAAGGTAGTGGAAGGGGGGGGGGGGGGGGGGGGCACAATGGATTTTATATGACACTACCAATAAGTCTCTACAATATTGAGTACCTAGTGCAGGTAGTATTATTTATAACCTTTACTATGAACATGACCTAGCCGGTTGAAATACCGCGGAAATAAACATGGGGAAAAAAATTCTATTGTCTATCTAAAGCAGTTCCCTTTATGTTTTTATATCCTCTAAGTGTGACATTGAATTAAGTATAATACAATGTAAAGTAAAAAATTTGTAGCTTTTAAATATTTTACCCTTGCTAGAAGTACAAAACAATGGATAGAAAAATTTATAAGAATTGTCTTTCTGAAATAGAGGGGGGGGGGGGGGGGGGGGGGGGGGGGGATAAAAGATAAAATCGCATGTACATAAACATTTCGCGAAATTGAATCCCAATGATTGGTGGTCTCATAAACAAAATCAAAGAAATCTGATACTATGTATACAGGGTGGTCCATTTTAATTTACGCAGGCGAATATCTCGAAAACTAACAGTTATACAAGAAAAAGTTTCATACAAAACTTGAAGGGTTTCGAGGGGGAAAGATAATGTTGATATGTGTTGACTTGTGGACTTCGCCAATTCCGAGATTTCGCAAGTAACTTCCGATTTTAGATAGGGAACACATGTTTTGGTTGGGGGCAGCTGATAGCGAGATCAAAGACTCATTCAAATACGGAAGCAAAAAAAAATTAGAAAAAAAAAAAAATTTGCAAAACAAATGGAAAAAAAATTTTCGCGAATTTTTTCTTTCAAAAGATTGTTTACTTGTCCCTAGCCTTCGAACACATTAATTGTTTATCACTCTAGCTTAAAATATTTCTCGCCAATTTTGAAATTGGAAAGTTTGAATGTACCAGATTAGTAAAAAAAATTCGTAGATCAATAACACACAGCTTATTTCGGACTCAGGAGTGATAAACAATGAATGTGTTTGAAAGCTAGAGACAATAAACGATCTTTTGCAAAAAAAAAAAAATTCGCGAAATTTTTTTTTCCAATTTTTTTTGCAAATTTTTTTTTTTCCAATTTTTTTTGCTTCCGTATTTGAATGAGTCTTTGATCTCGCTATCAGCTGCCCCCAACCAAAACATGTGTTCCCTATCTAAAATCCGAAGTTACTTGCGAAATCTCGGAATTGGCGAAGTCCACAAGTCAACACATATCAACATTATCTTTCCCCCTCGAAACCCTTTAAGTTTTGTATGAAACTTTTTCTTTTATAACTGTTAGTTTTCGAGATATTCGCCTGCGTAAATTAAAATGGACCACCCTGTATATTAACTGGAAATGAAATATGATAAGCTGCTCTACCGACTTCGCAGAATAAATGCTGATCACGTAACACATTATTATTATTCTACTAAGAGGTCGGCTTACTAGCTAACTAACTGTTCTGATATAGGATACATTGAAGTGATACAGAAAATAAAATCTAAATAAGATAATTAAATGATCATAGTTGCATTATTATCTAACATCTGAAACTATAAATAGTCGAAGAAGTTTCAAAGTAAAAAAATATCTTAAAAAAAAATAATGATATATAAATACAACGGAGAAAAAAAGGCACAAATCTTGGAATAAAATAATTTACAACATAATTCAATGGTATAAAAAAAATAAAAGTTTCTTACAGCCGGTGCTGCAGCAAATCCTTGAGGCTGTGGTGTGGATGGTCCTGCTTGAGGCTGGGGTCTGGACGGCCCTGAATAAGCTCGCTGTGTCTCCTGAGGCGGAGGACCTGGTCTTCGAGCCCACGCACCCTGGGGAGTAGGCAGCGGTGCTGCAGCAGGCCCACGTTGATCTTGTCCACGCTGCTGATCCTGTCCCCTGGATCTTCCACGAGATCGGCCTCTCCCTGTTCCCCTTTGATCAGCCATGAGGTATCTGTGAAAATATACATAAAATGTATTAATGAAAAAGAAGTAGAAGGGGTCAAAGAGGCGGAAAAGGGAGAGGTAATAGATAAGATACAAAGAGATATTTCCAAATCTGAGAAAATAAAATAACTCGCCGTAAAAAAGAAAAAAAGGAAAGAAAAAGAAGAAAAACCTAGAAAAACGAAAAGAAAAAAAAAAGTAGCATTTTGAAAATATTTCGGATACCGGTGTCTAATCTTTTTATATTTACAAGTAGATATTCACACAAGTCGAGACATGCGGTCGGGCTCGCACACGCCATTTAGTGACAACGAAAACAAAAAAGGACGCTTTGATTAAATCACGTGTTTGCGAAGATGGAAGATGGAAGATGGAAGACGGAATTTGTATTTTCGTTTTCAATTTCATTTAATTTTAGTTCATTTTATAACGATACTAAGTACGGTTTAAAAATGTTTTTTTTTTTTTTTTAGTTAGAGATAAAGAATAAAATAAAAATTCGTGAAACATAACACGAGAGTTTATTACTCATCGCGACTAAACAAATGCTTCTCTCTCATTCTGTTCATTTATTTATTTATTTATTTATTTATTTATTTCTTTATTTAAGCAAATTTTCGGCACGAATGAAGTATTTTTCAAAGGAATGATAAATTTACGAACAAGAAATGATGATCCTAAGTGAATATGCTGATAATAATAGTAAAAGTATTGTTTTTTATTGACATATTTGTTTATATTATTGTTAGAATATTTGTTAGTTACCTTCTATTTTACTTGATGAGAGATATAATATCTAGTCTAGAACACAGAGCCTCACCTAACGCGTGCTTACTCTACGAACGAATGATGCGAAGTGTATGTGAGTTGTGTGCAGGCCAAGCCCAGGCTTCGTCGATGCGTTCGTAAAGTTCGTCGTGATAATAGACTCGTCGGTGGTCGATCAGACAATTTTTCAAACTGTTAGTTCAGAGTTTCGCCGTCGAATTGCTTGTCAGAACTCAAGGTCGAGGTATGGGATTTGACGAGTTTTTATTATACGATATTTCGAATGTATAATATGTGTAGTATGGGAATCGTCGGGTGGGAGTTAAATATTTTTGACGAATTGTCACCCGGTTTGAGTAAACTCTGAAATATCTATTATTTCACGATTTCAATTAATTGAAACCCGAAAAAAAAACACCAAGCCACCTGGTGCTTTTCAACGGAACTAATTTTGAATAATTTCCATCGATTTTGCCTGGTGTAGCAGCGTCGTAACTCAACTTATTTTAAGGATTGACCAATCACGAGGCTCGATTCGCCTGGCGCGTGGCTAAGCAGCCTCCTGATTAGTCGATTCTTAAATTAAGTTAAATTACGACGTTGCATGAACCAAGCATTTGACGAAACAAACGGGTTGTTGCGAAGATTATGGTAGGTCTAATGAAAATTTGATTTATGAGATTCTGAATTCGTGTAATTTTTATACTGATTATACTCACTTTGACCTATCTGCCGAATGATCGCGTCCGCCTTGGTAATGATGATATTCCTGAGTGTCTTGTGGATAATATTGCTCCTGATACTGCGGATTATATTGCTGCTGATACTGCGGATTATATTGCTGCTGATACTGCGGATAATATTGCTGCTGATATTGCGGATAATGTTGTCCTTGCTGTTGCGGATAATGTTGTCCTTGCTGCTGCGGATAATGTTGTCCTTGATATTGCGGATGATATTGTCCTTGATGTTGCGGAGGATATTCATGATCCCGCCATTGATCCCGGGACTGATCCCACGATCCCGAAGGATTGCTTGATTCATCAGGATTGTATTTTCTCTTATTTTGATCTCTATCCGGGAACATTGTGTCAAATTTTTCACGAAATAACAAGCGAAGCTCTGATCTTTTTCTAGGAAGGAAAGGAACTGATCAAACTACGAGCGTAACACCCCAACGGCTTATCCCAAGGGTAGCGAACCCCGATCACAACAAGATAGAGATATGTATACGCTATGTATACACGAATGGAGTTCTCTGTTTTCAAACGTTTGGGTAGTTTATGGTTCTGTGACGTCACGAACCAAGGCGTCACTCTTGAGCGCAATTGCCGATGTATTCACACAGTCCAATGCAGTCATGCACTTATCTTACACCTAATATTACAACAAACAATCTTAAATATAGCCCAGAAGATTGGGCCCTGTCTCTACTTGAGAATATGCACAGTTTCACGAATTGGGCTCGGTTCAAGTGCATGTCAACGTGCACACGGCGAGGTTGATTCTGGCCCGGAAGTGATCGAGTTGGCGTGTTGAATCATACTATACCAAACAATCACTTCCGGGCCAGAATCAACCTCGCCATGACATTGTATGCATGGTCTGTTTCAGCTAGCGGCTATCCACTTATGAAGTGATATTTGCCAGACACATTTTTCGACTACATGCCTGCAAAGGCGATAAGTCGTTAAAGGAGTGAGAGAGAGAGAACCAGACACATTTTGTGAGAATGTAAACAAATGGAGTTGGGTCTTGTTTAGGCGATCTATTCCAAACTCACTCATCGTTTTCAAGAGCTAAATTTATGATCTCCTCTTGAGGAAGTCTTATGCATATTTGAATGAAAAAAAAAAAGTTCCGTGGGAAATTTTTGAGCATTTAATAATCATTCCATTTTTCTATTATTTTATTGAATATAATTCATGATTGGATCATTATTTGAATTCCAGCGTGATTGGGAAGTGGCGACATCTATCGATAGTATCCTAGCCGTGACGTAACAGTGTTCTATATAAAGATATTTTTCGCTCAACTATTGAACTAGTATAGGGATAGCTTAGGCTCATCCCCTTTTCACTCGGACAGTTGGCATTCTTGTCCGCGCTTACTCCATGGTGACAATTGCGAGTGAATTGAAGTTGACTTTTCTAACCTAAAACTAGCGTCTGAATATCAAGTCTGGTTGAATAACAAGAGTATTGGTGTAATTTAGGCATCGAAAATACGACGTGGAGTTGAAGAAATCCGTTATTTATAAACGCTGATAAATCAGGGCGACTAATTATCCTCAAATAATAAATAATTGTGATTAGAGGTCGGGGTGCGCAGTGTAATCGAACCTTGATCGAAAAATATTTGTAAACAAAAATATAGACAGCAAAAGTCTGTCTGACAAAATTAGCTTCATAATTTTTGTTTAAAACCACCGTCCCCCACGTGACTCTGACATGTTTCAACGCACTTTTGACCCGATTATACGCGTTAATTAATCTACGAACAATATTTAATAATGAGTGAACAAACTGCTGTTACAAACGATATGGTAGAATTGAACGGAGGATCAGATCAGCCCGTCCTGAACGGGGAAACCGAGAACAGTAAATATCGTTTCATCAGTTTTAATAAATTTGTTGAATAAATAATACTCACAGAATTTCATTCTTCTCAGACAAATCCCCCGGAAGTATAGAAGACAAACTCCCAGATTCTGCGCTTGATAGTGATTCTAAAAAAGGGGGCCAAGCCACAGTAGTTGTTAACAGTGGTACCGCATCTGCTAGCAGAGGTAAAAAACGCAAAAAAGCTCCACGGGATGCAACGGCACCAAAACAGCCGCTGACCGGTTACTTTCGGTGAGAAATGGGGCGAGAAATCGAATTTTTGTGATTCTTGTATTTGTTTTATATCTCCTGATCTACTCAGGTTCAATATTATCAAAGAAAAAGTTTAATCAAACTGCGTTTCATTATTCTATACATTTAATTTGTCTGTTTTTATAAATGGAAAGAATAAATAAAGCGTAATCTCATTTTTTCAGCTTTTTAAATGATCGTAGAGAAAAAGTTAGGAACGATAATCCCACAATGCCATTTGCTGAAATTACTAAGGTATTAGCTGCGGAGTGGAGCTCCCTTCCAGTCGATCAAAAACAGGCAAGTATTTCAAATTCTGGGGGACTAGGCTAACTAGTTTCTTCCGAAAAGTCTCTTCTTGTTTCTTATGTTCAATTTCAGCGCTTTAAATATCATTTTTATCTTACAGCAATATTTGGATGCTGCTGAACAGGACAAAGAACGTTACAACAGGGAAGTTACAGACTACAAACAGACAGAGGCGTATCGTTTGTTTAGTGAGAAGCAAAATACTGATAAACATGTAGAGCATAAGAAGGAAAGAAACGGGACAGAGCCAACGATAGAACAGAATGTATGGAAAAAGTTTTATCAGTCTGAAATTTTGATTGCAATTATTAATCGGACAATTATTTTTACAGGAAGTACAGCCAGAGAAAGATCACGACTTCTCCGGTTTTGATATACCCATTTTTACGGAGGAATTTCTAGACCATAACAAAGGTAGTTCGCCCTCCTAGATGAGAAAAGAACGTCATATCTGTTTTATTGGAGTTAAAGACTCTACTAATGATTTTATTTTCATCATTCAGCATGCGAAGCGGAGCTTAGACAACTACGAAAAGCGACTTCTGATTACGAGGCACAAAACGCGGTGCTACAACGTCATGTGGACAGTTTACACGCTGCCGTAAATCGATTAGAGTCTGAAACAAGCCAACAACGTGCGACTAATCAGTCGCTTCAACGTCATCTCGACTCGTTAAGGTCTCAATTAGCTGGCAGCTTTGCTACTATACCTTTACAAGGTGGTTTGAATCGTGATTTATTAATATCAAGGGTTTTAAGCAAGGAAATTTACCCCCTTTTTTTGTTGACAGGCACACACGACGGAGCCACATTGCAGAATATAGACGGATACGTTGAAAGGCTTGAGTCTATACTTAGTAGCAGCGTAGATCCTGGATTACGGAATACAGTTCGTGCCGCTGTATCTCGTTTGGAAATGATTGGATGACGATCACCAACGGCTTCAACAACAACTGCGGCTATTCCCATAACAACTAACTCAACGACCACCCTGAAACACCATCGCTCGCGTCATTCTCATAGGAAATGAATTTTTCATTAGAAGTATATGCGTTTAAATTGTTGAAAAAAGAGAAAACGAGTGAGAGGAATCAGACGGTAATCGAATTTCATATTAGGAGAATAATTTAGTAATGCATTACTGTCTGCGACGATATGGGGTTTATTTCGAATATCATTAAAACTAGGGAAGGATAACAAGAGCAAGGCAGATTAAGTAAGAGCTGAAATAATGGAAGGGTTGTATATAGCGCTGCATAAATTCGCACCTAGTATTCTAATCGATAATTTTCGAGTTTAACTTATCTTTAGAGTATGTATAGAATATAATTTTAATTACTTGAGGACGTGAGAAGGGTCTCTCGATTCGAAATTCAATTCATTATTCTCAGTTTCGTTTATTACAGATTTTTATTCTGATCAAAGTACTTTACTTTTCTTTCTGAGGAAAGCTAAAATAGAAAGAGATGATCAATTAGAGTATTAATTTTCGGATTTTATATTGTTCAATTTCATTTTATAACGCCGTTACATCAGTTTTCGAGAGTCGATTAAAAAAGTAAAAAGGAATTTTTCCAATATTACTCTTAATTATTTAGTCACGTGTAAATCATGGATATTGTTAGGTTTAATTATAATAAAATAACAATAAAAGACTTGATAGAAATTGGGGTATCTGAGGTACTAAATGGTAGTCGATCGATCTTGTTCACTTGTTAAACTTTTTATTTTTCTTCTAATTTTATTTACAACTTTTCTTAGAAAATTAAAAAATATCTTTTCTTTATATATATATATATATATTTCAAATCACTTTATTTCATCGTCTCCCTGACGTTTGAATACTCTTTTGTAACTGATTTAACGAAAATCTGAAAAGTTAAATGAAAATAATTTACCTAGTTTGAGAAAAATATTTGCCATATGAACTAAACTTTGATATTGACAATAATATTACGTATTCTTTACCGCAGTGCAGCGATGTTTGGATGTTTATTGTTCTCTAATTCTGATATCGTTTTATCAATCTTAGAAGAAAGAGATCCAATTAAATCCGGTATTATTCTACAAACCGAAGTCATGAATTCAAACAACGTCTTAGAAGCTGTTGACAAATATTTTTGCACCATACCCAAAAACGTTGATGCGATTTCATCTCTAAAGAAAATAAGAACAATACATATAATGGTTCAAATTAATTATAACTTAAATCTCAAATTACGAATTACCTTCTCTTTTGATCTTCTCTATAGTAAGGACTCAGCGTAAGATCAGAAATAAAATCAATAGTTTGTTGTCTATGTGCGTGAAGATCATGCACCTTCATATAGCATGTGATTATGTGAGGTAGACAGACAGATATTATCATATCTGTTATATGAGGTCCGTAGGACTTTCCGTTGTTCACTAAATTCCTCAGAAGAAAAATGACCTGAAAGATATAAAGTGTTCATTTTCATCATCTCATATGATCAAAGTAACAGAAGCCTTACCAAATAACAGTGTTTGTGGGTCATTCCGTCTCTACAAACGACAAAATTGATCATCAATTTTTCTAATATCAATTTTATAAAGTTTACGTTACTGTCACAGAAGCATTTAAGCAAACTATCAGATATCTTGCAACTCCCAGTCTTAGAAGTATCCGTAATGAGTTGGGGCAAATAATTTTCAAACAGATTTTTTATGAGCAATTGGAGACTCAGGTCTCCTTTAACGTCCAAATTTCCAATTCCTGATATAATCATAGAGAATATTCTCCGCCCAATGTTCATTATGTACGTAGTTTTCTCTGAAGGCAACATGAACTTGTTAATCAATATTAACAGCATGCTGTTCGGCTGCGTCTGAAGCAAAAAAATTATCAATTCCAACAGTTTTTATGCACCTGAACTAAATTTTTCACCAAATTTTCAATCGTACCTTAACATACAACATAGGAGAGCAACAGAATATCAAAGTACCAATGCATCGATAAATCCAATAAGTTAGTTCAGAATCTTTAGTTTCTTCTGTGATAGGAATCATTGCCCATTTTTCCACGTGCATAAAGTATTCTCTGCACTTTGCGCCAATAGATGAACGCTGTTGTTCTGTCTGTTGGAAATGAGACAGTTTTTATTTCATACAATATTGACATTTATCAATTCAGATTATTTCAAGATACCTGCAAGCTCTCTCGTCGCATCATAATTGCTCTAATAAAAACTAGAATTGGTTCTTGGCTATTTTCCATAGCGATTAGGTCGGAATTTGATTGAAAAGTTTTGGCAATCTCATCGCTACTAATCACGTAACGAGTTAGATACTTAGTCTCCGTATTTCCAGCGTCGGATTTCATAATACAGCATTTTATCCAGGCCTGAAAAGCGGGAAGTAGACATTGTAAACTGTAGCAATCTCTTCACTATTCGAAGACGTTGAAGCTACCTGTATAACAATCGAATCAAAGTTCCTCAGCTCTTTCTTCAGCTCTTGTACCGCCTTTTCATTACGTAATATGAGCGTCAAGTAGGAACGGATTATCCTGAAAACGTTAATATGAATTAATCGCGTCAGTCCAAGTAGCGTGAGTCTATCTTCTCTCACCTAACATCTTTGATCATCGGTGAGGAGCTGAAATGTTTAAACAGCGAAACGAATTTCTGATGGTAGCGAGCAGCCATTCCGGGCTCTCTCAATGCTTCTAAAGTAAATCTTACAGCAAGTTCTGTTAGAGTTTGATAATGGTCCCCGTAGATTTGCGTATCCATTACTAGCATTCGAACTCTCCCTGCCACATGCTTCCACAAGGCTTCCAACATCAGTCCGCATCCATTCCCAGCTGTAAATGCGATTGGTTTTAGTCTCAGAGAGAAGAGGCGGGTCTAATATGACCGAGATATTCAATACCTAGGCTTATTTCACCGCTCGAACTTCTCAGCTGAACAGATTTGTTGAAAACGTTATTCAACACTGTGATCAGAGCCTTTACTTTGTTTTTAGGACATTCGAGAAAGTATCTATCGATCCAACCACCTATAAACGAGTGCTCTGATAGCTCCAGTTTTTCGCTGGACATTAACATCTGGTCCAATACATCGACGTAGGAAGCTAACATGGATCGGGAGGTCTCATCTTTACGACAACTAATAGCATCCACCTGAAATCATGATTTTTAGTAACTGCCTGTAGCTTTGAGGAAGATTGCTTCCCGTTCGTTTTTACCTCTTGCAAAAATCTCTCAGTGACTTTGATGAAGCTTATTTTTTGCTCTGCGAACAGGAGGAACACTGTCAGTTCACCCTTCCATACTATGATTCGGCTCTTCTGTTCCTTGTTATCTGTTAGTACGGATGGCAAGAGATCCAGCATCACGGTACACTAGGTGGGAATAGTTCAAAAAACGAATTGTATTAAACTCCGGTGTTTCTCTTTCCAATCAGTAGGATCTGGGCTGAAGTAAATCCACTTACGACCTCTGAAGTGTTTGTTGTTAAAGCGAGAGTGATGAATAATGAGATAAAGTTGTAGAGACCAGCTTCGGAGAATTCTTCTACTTTATTTTTGGTGAATTTAGAATAAATTCTCCCTTTTATCTGGTTCCAATACTTTGAGTCGTTCTCTAACATGCTCTTCCGCAAGAATAAACCTGTGGTTTTTTTTTTTTTTTTCAAGGGGAAAATAGTTCAGTCATAATGGGAGAGACATCTGAGGCATGAGATTATAGAATCATTTACCTAACAATCTGAGGAACATTCCATAAGAAGACAATTTAGTTTGCTCCAAGTTATCGTCTAGTCTTTGTTTAACTTGCTTCAAGATATCTGCCGGTCCTTTTCTGTAGATGAACAAGTAAAACATAGTTTGTTAAAGAAATTACCTAAATAATCGTACGCTAAGGACTTACTTATCGATGGAAACTAGCCATGGTCCTGCGGCTTGCAACAGAAATGGTTGATCCAATCGACGGTGAAAACAGTCCCAAAGTAGAGAGACTATTTGAACCCTTGGCTTCCACCACTCGCAAGTTAGGGTAGTTAGCAGCGGTATCATTCCCCCAAGTTCTTCATCGATCTCGTCCCTTTCTCCAGCCTTTCCACCTTTGTTTACATATACCTTAAGGATCTTTTCTACTTGGACGTAGTTTGGTTGAATCTAAATGCAATCGATCCGAATAATTATAAAATGGGATCAAAAGTATTGATCAAATTGATTAAAACTGTAATTTTTACTCTCGCAGAAGCCACTCCAGCGTAAACTCCGGACAAATTATATCCATATAAAAGAGCGAGGTGGTATATTAGCCAGATGCAAAACATCTCCGGATTTTTACAACTGAACGAATGACTTTGTGCATTTTCTGTCCATGATGTACACGCCTCAGGCTTAGACTCTCCAATCTTTGTGTCTAGGCTGATGTTTACATACTGCCAGAAGGTCTGAAAAGAAAATCATCAATTATTGAATAATAATTATTTGGGGATTACAGCTTTAGTTATTTTCATATCATTTTTTTTTTGCGATAATCTTACTTTTGACTTTCTTTTAGCTGCTAAATCGTCGATGAATATTTGAAGCATTAACCACAATTCTCTTGCGCAGGTACAACTGTACGGAGTTTTTATACGGAGTTCGGTTAAGGGTATCTGAACAGGGAAAAAATGTTCCTTGATTTAATTCTTGGGTTTAAGATCCAAACAAACATCACAACAATCAAGATTTTTTATATTTAAGTAACTCGATTCTGAAAAAATCGATTCTCGAGTTTAAAATTGACCAAAAATACGAAAAAGGACGTCTTTTTGTAGGAAAATAAAGCCCTAAATACCCTTTCGAATAACTTAATAGCGACATAGACAAGGTCTTCCACAACTCCTGCGATAGCAAAATCAAGCTCTACGCTTTGAAATGGGACATTAATATTTCCCAAAGAAGATATGCTGTCTTGAAGTAGTTCATTATGCGGCGAATAACTCTCGGGGCATTCTTTGGCATGTAATAAAGTGACGTTAAGCCAACGTAATTCCAAGTGTAAATGATACATGTGAAAGTCTGGTTGTACACACTGAAAAAAATACGAAAAATCAATTAAGAGAGATTCTAATGCATGCGATTTGTCGGGTTTTGAATATACTAGAATTTCAAATATCAAAAAAGACAACAAACACCTTATTGCCAAGATTAGATGCTGCGTAATGGAACACAGAATCATTAACGCTTCTCAATCCTTTGAGATATTTCTTTACTACAAGTAACAAGTCTTCAAAATCTTCACCTATCTGACTGTTTACATTGCTTATTAAATTTTGGTCCCATTTTATGCTGAGAATGAAAAGCAAATTTAGTATTATTATAATCTTTTCTAAAGTTATTTGAGAAGAAATTGAGTAAAAATTTTCAAAATACTTCACCTGTAGAGATAGGATCTAATGTATACTAGACATTCGCAGACGTTTTTTCTCGCCAAGAAAAAGTCTGGTTGATCTACAGCCCCTTTTCCATATGCTAAAATCTCATGATTACTGCGTCTGCTTAACAGCTTTAATTTCATTCTGTTTTAAAAATATTCAAAGACTTTGTGTTAGCATCAGATATTCTAATGTCAATCTATGGATAACGTAATGTGTAAATGGATCTAGTAATTACTCTGTACAGGTTGTCAAATGCTTCAAATTCAAAGCGGCTACAGCGCTGGGTAGAACTTTGTTGAACATTATAATATCCCCTAAAAAACACGAGCCGTCTTGCGAAGTAAATATCACGCTCTCTATCTCATCTTGAAAAAACGTACTCGATCTATTCAACACCCAGTCGTTAGAATTAACTTTTCCATTGCAGTTAAAAGTCCCACCAAACTCCATCTAGACGCGTTATATAGCTCGGAAATATGCGCTTTTATTATGCACTATATTTATCGCGTAGTTTATCTATTCCCTTGTCTAATTATTCCTCTTTATATATATCCTAACCGTCAAATTAAACATCGGTCGTTACACACGCGGTCTGTATTTCACTGACGTTAATTTTGGCGCGAATATTTACGCGCCATTATACTTGAGACCATTGGCTCAAGATATTTGAAGACGGCTAACCTAATGGTGAAATTGGAGTCGGTAAAATAGACTTGGAAATAGGAACAATAGCTAGTTGACCGTCCGAAATAGCATTGCAGTATATCTATATACTTTCACGCTATAGATATACTGCAATGTTATTGTAGTCGGTGAATTTGGACACTGTACCGACTTTCCCGGCTCACGAAAACGTTACCATGGTTAGCCGTCTTTATAATTCTTCGGTCAACGTTATCAGTTAGGAAATAGCAGTACCCGGTTATCAGTGGCAGGCTGGCAGGATAATAGCTGATAGTTTATTTTTAATAACAATAGTGGAAGGGTAGTTGTTCTTGTTCTGAATAAAGTTTTTATTTAGTATAGTGTTATTAAAATGTGATGAACGAACTATAGAAAAAAAAATTCTGCATGATATCATAGATTCTATGAATCTTATCAACGATCTTATCTGATTGCGAACGGTAGATAACGAATTCTTTATTTAATGGCCTGTAAAAATGTTCCAACAAACGTCGATATCCAGTTTCTTCAAATCCGTAAATCCTAAGTCCAGTCAAGTGAGTAAAAAACATGAAATAAATAAACAAAGTGAGGCTAACCTAAAAAGGAAACCCCGCGGTTACGGGAGGTTAAAGAAAGAACCGCCTATGCCGTTAAGCCAAAATAAGGCTTCAAATAAAATCGGAAGTCCGTCTTTGATCGAGTCTGTTGAATTAAAGGCAGAACCAACTTCCCCGCAGACTCCTACATCGTCTCGCAATGTTCATTCTTCTCCTACTAGCAGCGATAAGAAAAGTCTCAAAAGATCAAATAGCGGTAGAAGCTTGTCGTCGTCGCCGCGTAAAAAGAACCAGAGTAACGGGTCTAGGTCCGTTACAAAACACCTTAAAAATCGCAGTCCTCGAAGGCTATTTAAAAACGAGACTCCAGATGCTGCTAAAGTATCTGAAATGGTTGAAAATCTGAATTTATCGAGGACTGGACTATTGCCTAAGACCGATATCAATCTTGAGAAATTTTACTTACAATTGGAGACAAACTCTAAGCAAGAAGTTTTTGTCGTTGACGTAGACCAGATAAAGCCGGTCTATGATATAAACAGGGTTATTATACCCAGAGAAAAACACGCCGAACATCTTTTTGAAATATTTACGCAGGTCTTTTCATACCCAGTTAACTGCGGCTACTTTAACGACCAAGAACTTGATATGGTATTCAGGATTCTTTGTCTGTCTGACGAAGCGCAGAGGCTACTGGCCAGAATGATACAAAGAAAGGTGTGCTGGAAGCGCGCTAAGTCCATTGAATATCCAATGATTAGTAAGGATCTAAGGCCGTACTTTGACGAGCTGGAAAGACAGAAGTTGATAACATCTGGTGAGATTCGGAGACTTTTTTACACACCTTAATCGCAATTATTTACGTTTTTATACAGGAAATATGCCTCTTTTCAGATCTCGGCAAAGAGAGCCTTGAGGAAATGTTGACGATGCTTTTAGTCGACGAAGTTCGCGATATTTGTAGACAGTCGAACATTTCCAAACAAGGTAACAAGGATTCAGCGATAAAAAAACTCCTGGAGAATAGCTCTATCAAGCCGCTTTTTCCCGGGATGGAAAGCCCCGCTGTGGCACTGAGAAAGAAGGTCTTAAATATGCTAGATCATTGCGTTTGCGTTCCGACAGAAGTGATCAGCTTGATAAGTAGAGTTGTGCTGCTGTTCATCCCCTCCGAAGATGCTACTTCAAAATTCAGTGATATATTTCTTAAACTGACTATGATTAAGGAAGGAACGATGAAGTATCCTGAAATTCCTCTACGCCATTATCCCATCTTTCAAAACAGAGAACATCTCATCAGGTTTGTCGAAGCAGTGACTCCGATCGCTTATCGCTTATTAAATTTGGGTTTCATTAATTCATGTGTTTGAATTTTGCGTAGGTGTGTCGAGAGGAGAAACGAGTGGAGACAAGCTCAGGAGATGCCCAGAGGAGATAAGGAGAACTGGGAAATCCTTAAGACTCTAGGGCGGAACGCTCATACCCGTTTAATGCAGCTTCTTGGAGAGAATCAGAGCAGGTGATGAGGAATTCTCGGTTTATTTACGATTTCGTAAAGCAAATCACAGTTTTTACATACTCGTTGCATTCTTGTAGCCAGCAGAAGTTCCTTTCGACTCCGAAACATGTACGAAAATTCAGGGAGGAATACGTCTGCATAAAGATAGTTACTACTTGTCTGGAAATATTCAAGAAGGAAAATTCAACGGTGAAAGAAGCCGTTGATATGCTTGGCAATCTTATAAGCCAGGAAATCTATCTGCAAGGTAGAAAAGGCGAATGGTACGAAGAACTGGCGCTGATAGAAATGAAGCATAAAAAAGACCTCAAGGCTGCTGCTCTTCTAATTATCGAGGGACTCAACCTTCGGAATATTACAGATGCTGGAAAGCACTTACTCACGAAACGGGCCTCCACTCTTGCCAAGAGAAAGTCTGGCATTGATACAGACATCAAATCTCAGCTCATAAATCTTATCGACATGAAAACGGATGGGAATACGCCGACTGTTTCTATAAACGCTAACGCTATGCAGGGGTGAATAGAGAAAGGAACAATTGTTTCTCATAGCTTACTAACTCCTTCATGAATTCCACGCTAAAGAATTGAATTCGATTTTCAGCAATAAACCAGGTCGCAAGAGTATCTGGTCCATGGACATAGGAGGTGGAGACAAAGGGTACATGAGTGTCGAGCACAGAGCTCAATGTTATTACAAAAATAATGGCTTTCCGGAGGGTTGGCATTGCGAGGGATCCCTACCAGTGACATTGTTTACTTTACTGTTCTGGGATGAACTTTACCATGTGCCAGTTCCAGCTGCCTATTTATCCGCCTACCAAAAAGCTCCACTGGATTTATTTACTTCGGATTTTTACAATAACAGAAAAGAGCAATTAGACAATAAGATAGCGTACATTGAATCGCTAAGCAGCGATCAGCTCGGCGATTTGATAGAAGAATTTATGGAAACTAGGCAGCATTATGAGTCGCTTATGCCCACAAGTTTGCATTTAAGCAGCGAAGGGCTCAGGGTAAATGATCCAAATGTTTTCTTTGGTCTCTTTGAGAGAAAACTATCAATTTCTTTCTAATTCGTATAATTGATATACATTTTTTACGATTCCAGGACGTAGTTCGATGTATGGGGACTTCAGTTGTTGTTGGAATATGCAAAAAATTGGCTTTAAACTTCAGCGGATGTAGGGCAGGGTTTCCAGATCTTTTGGTATGGAATCCGATGACATTGAAGGTGTGATTTTGATAGTTGCGCTATTTTTTAGCATCATATGATTAGGAAGATGAAAAGTATGGAGGAAATGAACCAGCCAGATATTGTAAAACCAAGTCACCTTGATTATTCAATATATCAACAGTTAAGATTAATAAACTGTACATAGAATCTAATTAAAAGCGAATTATCTGTTACAGTGTAAATTTGTGGAAGTAAAAGGACCCGGAGATACTTTATCAGCTAAGCAAACTCTGTGGCTTAGGTACCTTGACAGTCTTGGTGCAGTTACGGAGCTTTGTGAAGTCAAAGGTGAAGGACCACATTTATACACAATAACATACATTGACTGTTATTCTGAGCTCAGGAATCAATTTTTTTTATGAAGTTCAAGTAACAGTTTATGATTATCACAAGGCCAAAGCTTGCGGTATTGTTGTTGTACAAGGGCCGGAGAAATGGTACCTGAAAAACAATAATCTCAATTTTTATCAAGTCAAATCGAATTTTTTCACGATAAAACATTTCCAAAGAAGCCAAAATACAATATATTGTTATTCTTTTCAGCTGTCGCTAACAATTGATGAAAGTTTTTATGAGAGGAAATGAAAAAGAAGAGAAAAGAAAAATCGAAGAGAAAGAACTAGAAAAAAAAAGACAAGATTCTACGAAATTTACATCGGAGCATGAAGGATCCCATGCATGTTTTTTTACAGACTGATATTGTACAGATGGTGACTAATGAATTAATACGACTAATCTAATCAATATTTCAAGTTGAAAATAGAATATTTTTAAACAATATTAAGCCTAAATTTTATCCTAACAGACTCATATCTCTTACGCGAATTGATTTGTAGCTGGTGTACTCTCTATATTGAATTCGGCAACAGCTATTCCACGGTTTGCTACTTGTGGAGCAAACATCGCAGCCGGATAAACCACCGACGATGTACCAACGACCAAACAAACATCACAATTGCCTACAGCTTCATCTGAGAAATTCATATTCAAAAAATGCTTAAGAAATTGAAAAATTTCCTTCATTTCTCAATTCTTCCCATATCTCTTTCTCACCAGCCCTTTGCAGTACACTTTTTTCCAAGTTTTCGCCAAACCATACAATATGTGGCCTCAGCAGCCCCTGGCAATCAGCTTTTTTACATCTTGGCAATTCCTCAAGTGGAATGGGCAACGATTTTGCGTTTGGATCTGGAGCGCTGTGGAAAATTTAATTATAAATAACAGAATAAGGTGCGTGACTAATACCTAATGCGAAGTCGCATTATTTCTTAGACCTGTTTAAAAATTTATTCTAATTTACACAAAGTTGTTGCCAAAGTTACTTTTTTTTATTACCCCTTTCCGTCAAGGGCTGGACAAATTGGACTGTTTCTATCCTCAACGATCTCCTTGCATTTAGTACATCTCGTTTTATACAGCGATCCGTGAAGTTCTATTACGTTTTTTGAACCAGCACGTTGATGAAGACCGTCAATATTCTGGGTTAATATAGTCACAACGTTTCCCTCGGTAGTCATACGCTTTTCGAATGCCGCTATTGCCTCGTGTGCCTATCGAATGAGACGAAGTAGAAAATACATACTTTGTTTTAAATAACTTTCGTTCGATCACTATCTACGCATGATTGATGCGGTTCTAAAAAATCTAAGAAGTTTAATCGACTCACGATGACTGCGTCGAATATCTACGATATTTATGTTATTTTTTTCATTGTTCACCTGATTAGGTTCGACTTTGAGAACCAATTCTCTTCTATAATGATAGAATTCCCAAACTAGAGAAGGATTAGCTGAGAAAGCTTGCGGAGTTGCGAGACTTTGGGCTTGATATGTTCGCCAAAATCCACCAGAACCTCGAAATGTCGGGACTCCGGATTCGGCTGAAACTCCGGCACCAGTTAAAATTAATATATTTTTAGCGTCCTTTAATACTTTGCGGAAAGAATTCATTATATCTAATTTTAAAACAATATATATTTAGTAAGTAACAGTGATTTCAATTATTATTAATGATTTTCGAGGTTATTTAGGTTAGGATTCTGATATTCACGGATCTATAAAATAAAATAACAATCGAAGTTCGAACAACGCATCTACACACTCGCAAGTCTATGCCATGAAGAAGATAATACGCCTACTCGCGCTGTCTGTGAGCGATAAGTCGTAAAAGGAGAGAGAGAGAGAGAGACAGACAGACTAGCGGCATCTAGACATATACTGTTTCTGTTTGTTTTTGCTTTTTTTCGCACAGACTTGCGGAACGCACGTGGACGCTAAGATCACGCCAGGGATCGATCGTTGCAATTTGTTTGCTTGTATATTGCGATTTGTTATTATAGAAGTGAATCAACTGGAAGTATTCGAACAATAAACAATAAACGATAATAACGACATATTTATCATCAATTTAGATAATTGTCGGATTAATTATAAGCGAGATTATTACCCATCATCAATTTTGTTTACATATTTCGGCCTGACTATAACCTTCGCGATATAACAAAAGGCACATGTAACAGAACCCATTTCAAAATTGTTTACGGTGACGCGGTCTTCAGACTTCAATAGGCACATTCTACAGATCATATTACACGCAACAGTGAAGATACAACACCTTCAATATGTGTGAACCACTGAAAAGCCAGAGAGGATTTACGATAGCGTAAGTATTATTATAATTTAATATAAATTTATTGTTATACTTGATATACGCATTATCCACTTTCTCGATTAGAATAGCATGAGAGATATCTATTTTATTGTATATCAAATTTGATGCCAAGAAAAAATCTTGTTTCAATTTTCTTTTCGGTTTTGTTTAATACAAACGTTATTTTCTAAACAGCGAACTTCTCCAGAAAGAGAATATGGTTCTGGAGTCAATGGATGACTTTGACGAAAGCAAAGATGAAGACGAAGTTTTTGCTTTCTCTAGAAACCGAAATATAACTAGCCAGGAAATGCTGAAATATTTAAACATACACGATGAGGACGATGACGACGATCATCATGATGAAACACAGGAAGAAGACTCGGCTAGGATCGTTCCATGCGGTACTAGCTTCGAAAAACTCAAAGAGACCATGACCGATATCTCCAATGATGGAAAAGTAACATAAATCGTTTGATTCGACTCAATTTTATCCAGCAAACTCCAGATCCTGAAGATCATTCCTTCAAATTTAACTTCTGAATATAATTCAAAAACAGATTCTAATCGATCTTCTACCCCACCAAAACTCAAAAATGATTCAAATTCCTAAGTAAAAGGGTTTTTCAGGTTTTTAAGCTGGTAAAACGGGCTGGCGTCGGCGAAGTAGTACCCAAAGATGCTATGGTATCAGTCCACTACATGGGCTACTTTGAATATCAAGATGAGCCCTTTGATTCGACTTATTTGCGCCAGTCTAACTGCCGGATTCGTTTGAACCAGGGTGCTTTGATCGAAGGATTAGAGATGGGAATACAAACCATGAAAAAGCACGAGATATCACATTTCATTATTGACCCTGATTATGCGTTCGGTGCTACAGGATGCCCGCCTAGAATTCCGCCTAATCAGGAAGTCATGTTTGCTGTATGCTTATTAGATTATATTGACAACGCAGCTGCAGATACTTACGAAAATTTGGATCAAGAGGAGAGGAAATCACTCGCTATAGCATTTCCGAAGGCTATGGCCTTTCACGCTACTGCTAATGACGATTTCAAGAGAAATAGAATTCAGCGGGCTGTCAAAGGGTCCGTAGTTTGAAAATGAGCTGCTATCTCAGAACGGATATAACTCTATCCAAGTTTTTGATCAATCTTTCATTTTCAGGTACAAGAAGGTCATCGATATACTCCAGAGAATTAATTTGGAAAATGAAGAAGAGGAGGAAAAGCAGCAGAAGGCTTTGACCAAGGCTTTGGTGAATCTTGGTGTTTGCTACAATAAGCTAAAAGACCCTAAAAAAGCTTGCTGTGTTTGTAGTAATGTCCCGAAGCCAAACGCTAAAGCGTATTTTACGTTAGTTCATTTTAAAGGCTTGTGGAGGCCTCATAGTCCTTTTTTTTTTGGTTTTATTTTACACAGAATTCCAGTTTTCAATCAATTTTTCATTTTTCAGTCATGCTAAAGCACTCATCAGTATGGGCGAGTACAAACATGCGATGCAGGAACTGCACGCAGCAAAGATCCTAGAGCCAAATAATCGTAAAATTCTTGTTGAGATTAGAGAGGCAAGTTTAATTTTGTTGTTTTATAAAATCTGAGCGACATTATCTCACGATTGTGTGTTTTCTCATTTTGTTTATTACTTTACAGCTCAATGAGATGATCCGATTATACAAAATCGAGGAAAAAGAGCTGTGGTCGAAATGCATGAGCGTTAAAAATGATGGGAAAGGAAGAAGCGAGTACGCCGAAGTGGCTAAGAAAATCTGTGAAAAATTCTTGCGCGACCCAGACTTGCTAAGACAAAATTTACCACCAGGCTTAGACGACATAGAATTGGAATGTTTCAGAGAGCAGGCAGCTCTATTGGGCCTTACGTTCACGAAGCATGAACGATACGGCAATTTAGAATTTTATATATCTAAATCGAATTTCGAGACACAGAGGCGTGCTTAAAACTGTTACATTGT
The DNA here is from genome assembly GCA_914767705.2 of Tenthredo notha. NCBI lineage: Eukaryota > Metazoa > Arthropoda > Insecta > Hymenoptera > Tenthredinidae > Tenthredo > Tenthredo notha. Next base: position 9,621,879 of record OU611916.1, read on the forward strand.
TCTTTTTATCAACTCTATTACTCATCTAATTATCCAGGAGAGGTTCTAAAATGTCTCAATTCCATAGGAATCAGGGATACATATTATTCATTTATTTTTTTCAACTTTCCATTTATGATTCAGTTGTATGGTTGAATCCGGGTCCGCGTAACTAATGACTAAATATAGAGATTAGTTTAGTTCTCCTTTTTCTTCTTCTTCTGTTTCTGCTTCTTCTTGTTATGGCTTATACCCTTTCAGGAAGTAGCCAGCCTCGATTTATGTTTTCTGCCCAGCAGCACTACGTTAATAACGCTCTGAGCATCGCAGCAACCGTTTGAATTTAGATTATTTTATTTGGCTACTTTCTGAACGGGTATATCCAACCAGCTTAAAGGATAAGAAGAAGAATAATAATAATAAGAGATTATTTAGGTTTTTAAGTAATATTTACGATACTATGAGTTACCATTTCTAGTTTGTACCAGTTATACTGTTCTCAGTATTTAAAGGATTAGATTTTCATATTATGCTGTATGGGTATTAAAACTACATACGTATTAACGCTTGAATTCATATTCTTTGGAAAATAAATGATCACCAAAATAAGTGAAAATTGATTGCGAATTTTGTTTATCGTCGTACGAAATTATGAAGCAAAAATAGTAGAATTTCATTTTTCATTTAGATATTTTTCACTTGAAATTGTTATTCTAAGGTTAAATTATCTGTAAAAAAATATCATCCCTCTATAAAAATGATACCAAAGAAATAACACTTGGAATATACAAAAATGAAACGAAATCTATAGATAAAGATAATGATATGGCTGATACAGAGGCTGAGATGAAGGATCGAAAGCACATCTTAGGAGATTCTAATGTAACTGGAAAGAGAGCTTTAATCATAATGCCAGAAGATGGAGAGATTTCTGAGGCAACTCAAATGGCAGACGTGATGCGAAGGGCTGGAGTGAGTGATTTAATCTAAACGAACTATTTCGTCTCTCCCTAAATTCTCTCGACTCTTTCAAACCCTAGTCTGATTTTAATTCCAGATAAACGTTGTAATAGCAAGTTTAGATGATTCGGCGTGTGTTCGAAGCAGTAATGATGTTCTGTGCTATGTAGACGCAGCATTGTGTGATGCGATAAAAGAATCACCGTTCGACGCTCTCGTATTGCCCGGTGGTTTGTTGGGTTCAAAATTGCTCGGAGAGGTAAAAACTTAATAGTATAAAAAAAAAACGACTATATAACAGATGAATTAATGCAGTCAAAAATAGTTGGAGACTTGCTGAAAGAGTATGAGGAGAAACGTAGGTGGATAGTTGCGATTGGAGACGCCCCAGTAGTGCTAAGAAAAAATTTTATCGGTCAGGGTAAGACGCTGACTTGCCATCCGATGATTAGGCACAAAATTGAAGGCTCAGAATATATGAAGTACAAATACATCGATGACGACGTTTTTGTCGACGGTAACTCTCATCAAATGTTTGTTTATTTTCAACGAATTGATTCCAATTGGGTCATCAATCTTCAGGTAAAATTATCACCTGCAAAGGAGGCCCCCATACCCTGCAATGCGCTCTAAATCTTGTTCATTTACTCTGCGGTCGTAGTATCGCTGAAGGTATTGCTAAAAATCTGTTAATCAAGTACGACGATGGATATTGCAGAAGCTGTTGCGGCAACTGTAAATACTGTTGTCGAGAAGACAAGGTGTTCGATAACTGGATCTCTATGACTATTTTTTTATGATAAACCGTCCCTTTTCAACGAACATATTAATTCAGAAAAAAACTGAGCCTGATATCGCGGAGCGATTTGCATGTGAAACTTGCTGCAGCGTCAATGAAATACATCTCAGTAATTGGGAGGAGAATAACAGATTGTCCAAAATTTTGGAGACTGAAGCGATGATAATCCATAAACTTCGGCGGGCGGATTTGAAAGACCTGGAAGAAGATAGGCGAGTGGAAAAAGAAGAGTTAGAAATACAAATGAAAGAGGATGCTGAAGAGTTAGAAAAATGGAAACTCAAGTGGCAAAATGTACACTGCGTCTCTGAAGTAGTTTCTCTGAAACTAAGTTCTAGAACGCCGCTCTATTTCGATCGATTCATTTACCCTTTTCCCTGACGAATTTCAGGCGGAATCTGATAAGTACAAGAGAGAATACGTAGAGCAAGAAGAAGCGCGTCACAACGTTCTAATGAAGAAGAAATACGATAGGCAATGCGAGAGACATGCGAGATCAAAGAAACGACAAGAATTCATTGTGCAGTATAGGCACCTTAAATCAGCTGAAATAGATACAAAATTAGCTGAATTTAATCGTCAAGAAAGTTAGTAGACTTCAATTCTTCATATCATACAGGTTTTCGTTTTATTTATACGATAGTACATTGGAAATAATTGATTATCAATAGTATGTATAAAAAGAAACGTATTCACAAGATTTAACAAGACTTATAGCCACAAATTACTATTATTGTCGAATTTTCATTTCATTGGCTTGAGATTAATGTTTCGTAACATACAAAGATCCCTCGCAGTAGCCTTACGACCAGCAGTTGTTTGAATGTCGTATAATTTCAGCAATAAATCAGTCGTAAAGAGTTCCGGTAAAGCTTTGAGCAGACAGGGTACCTGGAATAATAATTATCAGAGTTAAATTGTTGAAAAATCCGAAGACTATCATCTTTATGTCAAATTTGTTGCTTCAACTGGTCCTACCAAGGTCTGCGGCATTCCTTGAAGGACTGTTCGGGTCCTGTCTTTCCCACATTGAACAATGAATCTAAGAAATTGTAAAATGAAGTGTGTCTGTTGAGATACTTCGCCGTCTTTACCAGCGAGAAGAGTGAACGTTTTAAACAACAAGTTCAGAGCGGAAAGGAGCGGCTCTCTTAATCTAATGGATTTCTGCCCACTAGTCGGCCCCTGGATCTGGGGAGAACATGTCTCAAATATAGAGTTTGAATCCCCGGACTCGTTCAGTCTTAGTATTTTGTTTGCTGGTACACCGATAGCGTCCAATTCTTCATTGTCCAAGTCACACCTTGCACGTTTTCTATTATTTCCTCTGGGAGGGTTCGAGTTGTTGTGTTCTAACGTCGAGTAGATGCAAGAAACGCAGAGTTTAGCGAGCACAGACGACTGAGGCTCGACTAACTCTTCTCTTCTGAAATACAAAGGATTTTCTGTTAGAATCAGGGCTGAAAGTTGTAATTCAGCCATCGAAAATTTGGGAAAACTTCTCACTGCGATCTGTTGTACAAATACTGCGGAACTACATGATGGAGTAGATCCAAAGTGCAGTTTTCGATGTCCAAGTGGAATACGGCGAAAGTGAGATCCACCGCCTGGTCCAGTTCCTCTTGGTATCTGTATTTCATTACTTCCTTGACCAAATTTGAAACAAACCATAGGGAGCCACCGGTATTCAACAAAGATTCTAAAGACTGTGTAGCCTCGATGTTGATCCATCCTCTCTGCTGTATTCCGTGCCAAACGGTCTCCAGCTGCTCGGATATTGGCTGCCTCGAAATAATACTGAAAAAGTCATTGAATGATGATAACAATTGTTGGAATCTAGCGGAGATCTCAGAACTTTACCTGTGCGACATGGATAACACCTTCGTCTTTGACTGCGTAGGAGGATGCACGTCGTACTGCATTTTACGGATTATTTGAAACATGAGGCTCGATCTGAAAGAGTTAAAAGCGACTTATATAGTTGAAGCTAAACGTGGTTCAGACTTCCAGGATTCTACCTCTCTTTAAAATTGTCTTGCATCTCGTCGCTGGAAATTGGCGTGAGAAATTGTTGGACCATGTTCATAGGCTTGAGCAGAGCATCTTGGTGCGTAATGCTGACATGAGCGCACAACCAGGCAGCGGCACAAACCGGTAAACAGCAGGCAGCTGCTCTGAGACCATCCAAGGCTCGTTTAACATCTCCAGCACCAAGAGCCCCGCTCTCCCAAGCACACAGAAGCTCCTTAACAGCTCCCATCGCTGAGCGACAAGCTACGTGCCATTTCATGTTACTAGACTTGAAATCTGGATTCGGGGAGTTGATTTGAGCCAGTAAAGCATCTACTCTTGCTGCGTCGACGTTTTGAAGCATTCTTCGAGGACATTTTGGCTTGTTTCTTTCCGCCATGCACTCTCTGACCCATTGTTCAAAGAATGAGTCACCATCTTCCTCCAGAACAACCTAAAAGTAAGAAAGATTCAAGTTTTCATTAAATTTATTCGGTTTTTTAATTATTCCGTTTATCGATTAGTCTTTTCACTGAGCAGCTCACTTCCGATCCGTATGTTTGCACGATTGAACACAACATTAGAAACGAAACATCGAATGGCATCGCCCGTGTTGCAGTCATTTTTCCAGTAGCAGTATCGTTTATCTGTTTACTACATTCGTTGAACTTTATCAGCTTTGAAACAAAGGTCTTTAGCGATCCTTCGACCGTTGCAACAGCTAATATTAGTTCGAAGCTTTTGCCAGTCAGTACTTGGCATAGCATGCTAAGCAAGGCTTCTTGAATCTTGGTATAGTCAGTGTTAAGAGTTTTCAGGATTCCAGCAAGCGTCGGCTCGGCTCTAATGATAACTTTCGGTATCGATGGCTTCGGGGTCTCCAGGGGTTCAAGTTTCTGTAAAGCGGCGGTCACTCCCTCCCTGCAATCGAAAGATGAGCTGAAAAAATGCTTCAAAGTATTAGAAGAAACAGAAATTATCGAAAATTATCACCGCTGACTGCTGAGCTGCTTGGCCTGTTTCTCAGTTACTAAATTAACTTTTTGTAATTCGTTCAGCAAACATTCAACGCAGTTACAGGAACAGGCGGTATCCATAATGTCTAGTAGGGGAGTAAATTGCAGAAGTAGTTCAAAAGCGTCTAATATATCCTGTGAATAATCCAGCTTCTCCTCCGCTATGAAAAAAAAGAAACTCGTTATAATCTTCCCAAAAATCTCAATTCATCGAATTCATTTTATTACCACTGTTCAATGTTGTGGCATTAAGTTCTTTCAGAATATGCGGTACTTTGAGGAATGTAAAAGCACCCCATAGCGACTCTTTGGAAGTTCCGGTGACATCGTGCAAACACATAAAGCAAGCGCGTATTATTTCGGAGTATAATCTCGCGTTAGAATATCCCTTTATTCTCTGTATCATCAGCAGCTGATTAACTAACACAATAGTCTCAGTACTTGGATTTAGGAGAACTTGAACAGCCAGTAAAGGCTGGAGGCAATAAGTTATCGGCTCTTTCTCAGTACTCTTTGAATGCGAGGCCAAAGTCTCTATGTCAAGACTGCAGAGCTGTTTCAAAGAGTTCTCTATCGAAACTGCAGACTTTACTGAACTGGTTTTATGAAGGAGTTCAATTTCTTGGCATTTTTTCACCACCTCTATGTACAGATCTGAAAAATAAGAAGAAATTTTGATTATCAATGGAAGACGAGTTGATTTTTAACAGTTTCACTTCATATTTTTTTAAATCCAGTGTACCTTTGTCGTCGTGTTTAGCTAGGCACATCATGGCGCAGAGAAAATCAGAGTTTATCATCTGTGTGAGAATGCTAGCCGGTTTGTCCATCAATTCCGAAGGAAATTGACCATTTTGTGGTATTTTTAAAGCGTGGAGATAACAGAGCAACAGCCAATGGACTATGGAGAGTACCGAGGCAGCCAGAAGATCCTCTTCAGGCTTTCCTCGGCAAGTTATGCCGACTTGTATCGTCTCGAGAAATTCCAAAAGACTTATTATACAATGTGGCTTATGGAAGGCACCGTATTTACTTATCCTTTGTAATACAGCTGCGTAGGATACCAACTGAAATGATATAGGATTAGGATGAATGATTTCTATCATTTTGGATCCTTTATTTTTAATCTGAGATCAAGCTGAACTAGAAATCATATAAAGAAGGTGAATAATCTGACCTGAGAGCTCAAAGAATGCTTCAAATATGATAAAACAAGTTGATTTGGTCCTGGGCCGACCAGGGCTTGTTGTAAAATACAATCCGCGAGATTATAAACATCGCCGCTAACTCCTCTAGGTAAAATCTGCGGAATGAAACTCCGGAATTAGTTTTTGGATGGAATTAATAAGGATGAAATATTCGGAATTTGAAAAATAATTAATCACCGTTTTTATGTTTATTCCCCACTGTAAATCGTTCCAACGTTCTCGCCAAGCTCGTAATAACAGAGCCTTAAGACTGCTAGTCTTACTTGTAACCTTAGTCTCCATTGTTCTCGTTGATAAAGGATTGCGCATAATTAATTACCGGGTTATAATAAACTGCCGATAATTCAGTTTCATCATGTATTGTACATATTTATTACAAGATATGATGAGACCGCGCCGATGTCTAAGATATTTTATTGATAATCTACTACTAGGTTATGTTAAATATCTAATTGAGGAAAACATCATCCTATCATCACATACAATAACCTACGACCGGCATCTAGCGGCAGTCGAAAGCAATAGATAGCGAAATCTGCACCGTGCCTGGAGTCACGTAAATTAAATAACATCCGGTTACCTTCTATTTGTAAACTGTGTGATCTAGGGTTGTTTGTTGTATGACACATCGTCGGGCAGATACAAAACATATAATATTATCATCATCAGGCTACATTCTTAATAGGAGAAAAGCCACAAAGGACAAAAAAAAATATTATCGAGTGTAAAATAATTAATAAAACTAAACCACAGATGAATAACAGTGTAAATAATGTAATAAATAAATTATTGAGCATGTTATTATCGTTAAAAAAATTAAACTTAGTGATAACATGAGAGAGGGAAGTAACAATGATAATTATCGCTAACCCTTACAGGATCAAAACCATAGTCAAGATGATTCAGATTCTGAAGTGGAAGAGGTTGAACCACGATTAAAATACGTGAGAATAAGAAACGACCTGGATAACATACTGCGAAATGATGCCGCGAGCTGTATTGCCGTTCACCCTAAGGTAGGATTAAAAATTCCAAACAAAAGTTAGGTTATTTTAGGTTAGAAATAGTCAAAAAATACTTCACGTTTCAGTTTTTATGCTTGGGATCCCACTGGGGGATGATACATCTCCTAGATCATCAGGGAAATAACATTCGCTCAAAAACTCTGCAAGCACATAGCGTCGCCGTTAATCAAATTTCTATAGATCAAAACGGTGATTTCATCAGCTCTTGTAGCGACGACGGTAAAGTTTTTATTTACGGTTTGTACAGCACGGAAAATAACCATAATATGAGCATGGGAAGACTTGTTAAAAGCATCGCTTTGGATCCTAATTATTACAAGACTGGAAGCGGCAGAAGATTCATAACTGGTAATGAAAAATGATAACAATAACAATTTCATCACCTGCGTTATTTAAATTTCCATGTATTCGTTACTTAAATCATTTCAGGGGACAGCAAATTAATTTTATATGAAAAGACGTTTTTGTCTCGTATTAAACCGACCGTATTATCAGAAGCTGAAGGCGGAGTTCGGTCCATATCTTGGGCCGGACAATTCGTGGCTTGGGCTTCAGACACGGGAGTTAGAATATACGATTTAAATGCTAAATGTTCATTAGGATTAATACCATGGACTAGATCCTCGGAGTGAGTATATTTAGTCTTAATTCACAGGCCAAAGACTCGATTTTAGATACTCGTTACTTAACCTCTGCTAAATCGTTTAAAGAAGATCTGGAAAAACCTTTTATTCCTCAATTACATTGTGATTTTTACATTCTAGCGCCTCGCCCGAACACTACAGATGTAATTTGAGATGGTCGGATAACAAAACGTTGCTAATAGGCTGGGTAGATACTGTAAAAATTTGCCAGATTCGAAAACGATCTTTACAGGAAATGGCTAATCGAGATTTACCCGAACTTGCTGTCGATCTAGGTGCAGAGTTATTTTACTATACTCAATTTTTTATACAAAAACAAATATAGAGTTGGAATTCACCGTTTCATAGATCTCTATAATCTCTAACAAGTAGAAGGATCGACAATTCCTTTGCTCCTAAAACTTCAACTGATTATTTTTTATCTATTTCATAGTTGCCACATTCCAAGTAGATTTCTATATCTCTGGAATCGCACCTCTCGCAAATTTACTGGTCTTACTAGGCTGCTTGAAAGAACCAGATGAGAACGGCAAAAGCCAACGTCCTAGGCTGCACGTAGTAGAGCCAAAGTATCAAGAGCATACACCAGTTTGTGGGAACTCCTTGACGCTGAGGGGCTACAAAGAATGGAGCTGTAACGACTACCATTTAGATTGCTTGATAGATGAGAATAGGTAACCAACAGAGAATTGTCTTGTTCAAATACATTTCTAACATTGGTTTTATTCTCTCAGGTATTTTATCGTCAGTCCAAAGGACATGGTAGTAGCTAGTCTATATGACGCAGATGATAGAATCGAGTGGCTGTTGACTCACGGTAAATTTGAACAGGCTTTAGAAACTGTAACAGCTAATGGCGGAAAGGACTGTAAAAGACACTCATTGATATACGTGGGCAGGGTTTATCTGGATCATTTATTGTCTGACGGAAAATATGACGAGGCTGGTAAACTCTGCTTGAGAGTATTGGGAAGAGACAAGGCGCTTTGGGAAGTAGAAGTGAGTTTCATGAATTTAATATCGTTCAAACTGTTCATGGGATGATTAATTATCTTCACAGGTTTACAAATTTGCTAGAGTTCATCGGCTGCGATCGATCTCCTCCTATCTTCCAAGAAACGACGTTAAGCTTGCCCCAGTTATATACGAAATGGTTTTGTATGAATATCTCAAGATGGATCCGGAGGGATTCTTGCAACTGGTTAAAGAGTGGTCCCCAACTTTGTACACAGTAGCAGCAGTTGTCAATGGAGTTTTAGAGCATCTCCTGACGCACGATCAACATCAGAATGTCTTGCTAGAAGCTTTGGCTATTTTATACAGCCATGAAAGCAAGTACGACAAAGCTCTGGCTATGTATTTGAAGCTGAAACACAAGGACGTTTTTCAACTTATACAAAAACACAAGTTGTACAGTTTGGTATACGACATGATAGAAGGACTCATGGATTTGGACGCCGAAAGAGCAATACAATTCTTTTTAGAAAAGGACAGAGTTCCGGCAGAAGTTGTTGTTGAAAAACTGCAAAAGAATCATCGATACTTGTACATGGTAAGCGGGAGAAGAAATCGGCTGAAGAAAAATAATAACATTTCTTCATTTTCTGAATTATTCGTTTTTTCAGTATCTAGACGCCTGGGATAAAAGGGACAATAAAGAGTCAAAGGGAAAGTATCACGGTCTGCTGGTTCGACTCTACGCCGACTACTCTCGAGACAAATTGCTGCCTCTATTAAGGAGGTCGGACAATTACCCGATCCAAGAAGCCCTGGATATTTGCAGTCAGAAGCAATTCTATCCAGAGATGGTTTACCTCTTAGGTAGAATCGGAAACACTTCTGAAGCGTTGGCCCTGATGACCAGAGAATTAAACGACATGGAAAGTGCGATTGAATTCTGCCAGGAACACGACGACGACGAACTTTGGAATGATTTAGTTAATTACTCGTTGAATAAACCTGGTAAATAGTTTTATATCCATTATATACTTTACTTATGCAGTATGTTTATGTGTGTTTATTATTTTAGAGGCGATAACATTCTTACTACAAAGAATCGGCACCTATATGGACCCTCGATTAATTCTACAACGTATTGAGCCAAGTCTAAAAATTCCTGGTCTAAAAAAATCTCTGGTTAAAATGATGTGCGATTATAATTTACAAATTTCCGTACAAGAGGGATGCAAGAAGATATTGTCTAACGATTATTTTAATCTTCATGAAAAACTCGTTAGATCACATCAAAAAGGGATTTGTACAGATGGTGATTAGCTTTCTATATTCTTTTCCATCTTAAAATCAAATGTGAATAAATTTAGAAGAATAATAAAATTATTCCTCTTTACAGATGATCAGATGTGCTGCGCCTGCCATAGAAAAATAATTATAAGAGGTGCGTTGAGGAATTGAGTTTACCTCTGTAATAATATTAAGCCGACTTATAATAGTTAAACACTTTTATTCTTCTCACCAGATCCAAGGAATCTAGTCATGTTCTACTGCAGGCACTCGTTTCACGAAGAATGTTTGCCAAATTTAGATCTGGTGGTAAGTTACGAGGCTTGAAATTATTCTTTAGCTTGAAATTGATAAAAGCTTAAGCAGTGACGGAGATTTTACAACTTTGGATAGCTGAAATGATTTAAAAATACCTATTCTAATATGCAATCTCATTCTTTTTCTAGGAAAATTGTGTAATATGCAATCCTCAGAAACCGCTTCCTTGAGTCAGGAGACTATAACGAGTGACGTAAACTCAGCGAGAGGATTTGATAAGCATTATTTTATTGCAACTTCGTACTCATCAATTTGTATATCGTATAAAACAAAAAGAAACAAAAAAGAAAAATATTTTCGCCACTTTGCGTACATGAATATACTATAGTATATATTAAAATGTAAACAATTCTTGCGTACATAGGTATAATTTGGTTTTTAAGCTACCGCTATGACCGCTGGTGTATAGTATCGTGTATCATAGATATAAATTAAATATTCTTTATTATTTTATACACCATTGACTTTCATTCTTCACTCTTCACTCGACCGATTAATATCAATTTTCATACTTTCAGCTTTCCTTTTTCCACTTGCGCATTGAGGAGTATTTCTATGTGAAACTGCTGCCGACCTAATCGCAACCGGGACACTCTGGACAAGCCTAAACCCAGTTTCATAATCAGCGTTGTTCCCTTTCGGGACAATTACGAATCGACTTCATTAGCAAATCTCACCTTGTGCACGGAACACGGTTTTCTAAGAGTTTGACATCCTTCGCACGCTGTATCACACTCTGGATGAAAACTGCAAAGGCTCTTATCTTTTCTCCCATCGTTTGTACATCCTTTGCAAGTTTCATCACACTCTGAATGAAAACTGCACAGGCTATTGTCTTTTTTCCCATCATTTTCACATCCTCTACAAGTATTTTCACACTCTTTATGAAAACTGCAAAGGCTGTTGTCTTTCTTCCCATCGTTTGTACATCCTTTGCAAGTTTTATCACACTCTTTATGAAAACTGCAAAGGCTGTTGTCTTTCTTCCCATCGTTTGTACATCCTTTGCAAGTTTTATCACACTCTGAATGCAAACTGCAAAGGCTGTTGTCTTTCTTCCCATTGTTTGTACATCCTTTGCAAGTTTCATCACACTCTGAATGAAAACTGCAAAGGCTGTTGTCTTTTTTCCCATCATTTTCACATCCTCTACAAGTATTTTCACACTCTTTATGAAAACTGCAAAGGCTGTTGTCTTTCTTCCCATCGTTTGTGCATCCTTTGCAAGTTTTATCACACTCTGAATGAAAACTGCAAAGGCTGTTGTCTTTTTTTTCATCATTTTCACATCCCCTACAAGTCTTTTCACACTCTTCATAAAAACTGCAAAGACTGTTATTCTTTTTCCTGTTGCTTTTACAGCCTTTACAATCGTCCGAACAACTCGAAGTCGTGATACTGTCGCCTGATGATCTTTTAGCGCAACTAGCGCTGCTTGGACACTTGGAAAACACAGAACAAGGCGAAAATTCCGAGCTTCTTCGTCCTCGCAGTGGGTAAAACTGTTCAAAAGTCAAACAAAGCGAATAAACATCTGCTTCTCTACTTCTCATATAGTTCTCACCGAACTTTGAGCCCTATGGTTGCCTTCAGTCGTCAGTATATCCAGATTTGATTCACCTGAAGCATCGATCTCTGAGGGATCAGGGTCTTGGGCAAATGCCGCAAAATGTTGGATTGTAAATGATAGGACGTCGCTCGGCTTGACTTCGGTGATCAGTTAATGTGCCATGGAGTTTCCAGAAGAAAAATATACAGACAAAGAAGAAAGTCATTGTAAATATACTCTCTTACTGTTAATGAGTCTCATTATTATATGAAGAGTCAATTAAGGTGGAGAAAGCAAAGTAAACGCCTAACAAATATGAACTCGATCAGTAATTTGGATGAAAAAGCTGCGTTATTGGCAAACTGATTACCCGCTAACAATGTCTGAGTGTAATCGCTGATCAGTTGCTTTATCTCGGGGTGTTCTGTGAGGTATTCTGATTGCTGGGCGATGTTGCATGTCTGAATTGATAACGAAATAAGAAAATGTTGTAAATTATTCAAATTTTTCGAGAAAGTTGAAGACTTTTATTACTTAGGTATCTTCATAGCTCAGAATTTTTCAAAACTATTTACACCTTCTTATCCAGATACATAGACATCATTTGAATGTCGCTGTTCCATCGGGACCTCAACGGAGCTATGAATTTCGACTTCTTCGTTTGGCCAATTTCGTTTGGATCAATGAGAGTATTGATTATCAATGAGTATGGAACTTCCAGCAAATCGTGTCTCAGAATATATCCGCTACACGTCATGTGGGTCTCAGTGTTATGAACGAGTCCACATTCCTCTTGGATTCTACGCTTTATTGTGTAAACGTCGACTATGTGATCATTGAACTTCATACTTCTAGCTTCCGAGCATTTCTACAAAGTAAGAGAAATGATTTACTCTATAAGTAAAAAATCTAGAGCGAAATAAGAATAAGAGCCCTTCTTACATAATCACACGTCGTAAGCTGACCCTCTATCATAACACTTTTAAAAGACAAACTTCCACCGAAGTTCTTTATAGCGAGATATCGCATTAGCAGTATGTTTGCTCCTTCGCTTATCATCTCGCTGCTCAAACATAACGCCAGGTCTTTTTGCCACTTGGTTTTATCACAGGGGCATAAATCCTCGCCTTCTAAATGATAGAGGTCGTCTTCAAGGCCTATGTATAAAGTCTTTTCGTTCAGTCCATCTTCCTGATGTTTGAATCTGTTGAGAAAACGTTTCTAAACATAAAACTCAACACTTGGATTATTCCCAAACTTGTTATTTCTTTCTTTTAATATTGGGCTATCAAGTTACTCTCTCCTCCTTTCTTCCAAACAATGGAGCTTCGCTGTTATTGAACTGAGCAGTTTTGATCCCGCCGAATAATCGTTCACAGTCAAAGACGACGATACTTGTACCATAAACTCCGTGTCTTCTGGGCCAACGCTTTCCAACGATACGCAGTAACTACCTACCGGTTTTGTAATCGATGTTGATTCGTCTCTTAGACCGATTATCAGATCTTCGCCGAAGCATAATTTCTCTCTTGTTACATCCCCTGTAACAAAAAACCGTCTTTTGAATATCTTAGAATAAAAATGATTATACAATTTCGTTTTACCGATCTGAAAATCAGGTATTTTATCAGCAGGGTCGAATAGCTTGCAGGGCAAAGATTTTTCTGATTTTATAGACATTTTGATTTATTTTCTTCTAGCATTACACAACACCGTATTATAATAAAGTTCTGAAAATCGCGTTCATTTTATGTTTAAAGCTGCACTTTCTACTTTTCTACAAATGAAATATTAATACCAGCGTATTTCAGCCGAAATTAATCTTTCAGATGTCATATACACTCGTGTCGGTCATTTTCCACATTTTGAACATCGCATAAACTCCCGCCCTCACATCTGACGCTCTACATTTCTGTAACCTTACCGACTGACTCATCATGTTGCCGCGCTTGCGCTAAAAAAAATTATAAACAATGGTAATCTATGTTGGTATACACAGTCTATGCCTCTGTAAATCAGAACAAATCAGAAATTCAGAAACAGACGCACACATTTCGTATTTCTAACCTATACACCGGTGATATTGTTAATATTTATTACAAACTGTATAAGATACCTGAATTATTATAAGAAGATAATTTCTCAATCACCGGTTAGACTACGAGGTTAGTAGAATCGTCCTTAATTTATAGCAAAGTTTATAAATACACCTTTTCAATTTATACCGTATTTCTATTTAATTGCATGTTCTGTTCATAAGTTATTATCGCATTCGATAACCCGAAAATTATTTTTTTTTTAAATGCAACAGTTCAGAATGGACGCTGATCTCTATGACGAGTTTGGTAATTACATCGGCCCAGATTTAGCCTCTGAGAGTGAAGACGAGGCCGAATATGGAAACGGAGGTGACGATGCGGAGGATCGTGAAAGATCTGACGAAGAAATGGAAGAGGATAAAGACGAGGCTAGAGAACATACCGACCAAAGTACTATGGCTGTTGTATTACACGAAGATAAACGATACTATCCCAGTGCCTTGGAAGTCTACGGGCCAGAGGTAATTATTATTTAAATGCTGACGCTAGATAAAAATGTGATTTCTTTTTTTGTTGCAAATTTTTTCATCCAATGGTTTGGAATTATTTTATTAACAGGTGGAAACGCTTGTCCAAGAAGAGGATGCGCAGCCTTTAGACAAGCCATTAATCGCGCCTACCAGGAGACCAAAATTTCAAATAAAACAACAGCAGTTACCAGAGACAACGTACAGTATTGAGTTCCTAGCGGATATGATGGACGCACCTCATTTGATAAGAAACGTAGTACTTCTTGGCCATTTGCATCACGGAAAGACAACTTTAGTCGACTGTTTAGTCCGCCAAACTCATCCCTTCATGCACAGCGTTACGGATGAAAAGGCGTTGAGGTAAAATCCGGCAGATTCAGGTCCTAGCATTTCAAAACAGAATTGATAGCATTTTTAAACCCTGATTGTGGATCCCACAGATACACGGACACCTTATTTACCGAGCAACAGCGTGGTGTTTCTACAAAAGCTACTCCAGTAACTTTACTTCTTCAAGACGTGAAGGCAAAGTCATACTTATTGAATGTATTCGACACCCCAGGCCACGTCAATTTTTCTGATGAATCAACCGCCGCAATTCGTATGTCAGATGGGGCCGTTTTAGTCGTAGATGCAGCTGAGGGTGTGATGTTGAACACTGAACGTCTGCTGAAACATGCACTTCAAGAGAAGCTTGCCCTCACAGTCTGCATTAATAAAGTAGACCGGCTGATACTGGAGTTGAAATTACCGCCTCTAGATGCGTACTACAAACTCAGACACATAATCGAGGAGATTAACGGTCTCATTGCTTTATATTCAGACTCGGAAAGCCCCATCTTCGTCTCTCCGGCTCTAGGAAACGTGTGCTTTGCTAGCTCGGAATACAATGTTTGTTTTACATTGAGATCATTCGCTGCTCTTTACGCCAAGAATCATCCCCTACTTAACGCTACTGAATTTGCGAAGAGGCTTTGGGGTGACGTTTATTTCAATTCCAAGACTAGAAAGTTCACTAAAAAGCCGCCACATAACACAGCTCAAAGAAGCTTTATAGAATTTATTCTCGAACCGCTTTACAAGATCTTTGCACAGGTCGTAGGAGACGTGGATACGACGCTTCCAGATGGTAAATGGCGTAATTCGTCATCGAGTCTTGCTTCACAAAACCTTTTATTGAACTTTATAATTCCTTATTTCAGTCCTTGAGGAACTTGGCATCAGACTTAGCTCCGAGGAAATGAAAATGAACATCAGGCCACTCCTGAGACTGGTTTGCACTCGTTTCTTAGGCGACATGAGTGGATTAGTCGATATGTGCGTAGCACATGTACCTAGTCCGCATTCCCATGCTCCGATAAAAGTTCAACACGTTTACACCGGACCCCCAGATTCGCCTTTGGCTCAGGACATGGCAAACTGCGATCCAGATGTTAGATTTAAACCAATTAACTAATTCTTGCTACTTTTAGTCAAATATTTCCAACTTTTATACGAATATCTACGCTTTTCTTAGGGCCAACTGATGGTACACAGCACCAAGATGTACCCGACGGAAGACTGTACTCTTTTTGTCGTACTGGGAAGAGTAATGTCCGGAACGCTCGAGGCAGGAGCTAGAGTTCGAGTATTGGGCGAGGCGTACTCAAAGGCGGACGAAGAAGACTCGAGGATTTTGACCGTCGGTCGTTTGTGGATAAGCGAGGCTCGTTATTCGATAGAATTGAGTAGAGTACCAGCTGGTAACTGGGTTTTGATAGAGGGAATCGACAGACCTATAGTAAAAACGAGCACTATAACTGATCTGAGCAACTCGGACGATCTGCACATATTCAGACCGCTGAAATTCAACACTCAAAGTGTGATCAAGATCGCCGTCGAGCCTGTCAATCCATCGGAATTACCTAAGATGTTGGACGGCTTAAGAAAAGTCAATAAAAGCTATCCTCTCCTTGGCACAAGGGTAGAGGAAAGCGGAGAACACGTTGTTCTTGGTACTGGAGAACTCTATTTGGACTGCGCTATGCACGATCTACGGAGAATGTACTCTGAAATAGATATCAAGGTGGCTGATCCGGTAGTCGCATTTGCTGAGACTGTCGTTGAGACCAGTTCGTTAAAATGCTTTGCTGAGACTCCGAATAAGAGGAATAAGTTAACAATGATAGCTGAACCACTGGAGAGAGGTCTGGCTGAGGATATCGAGGCTGAACACGTTCGCATTACTTGGAACAAGTAACTATTTTTTTTTCTTAGTGAGAAATAAGGAAGTCATTCATACTCTACAATATTCTAAAGCCAATATTACTTTCAGGAAAAGACTGGGTGAATTCTTTCAAACAAAATACGACTGGGATCTATTAGCCGCTAGAAGCATCTGGGCATTTGGACCTGACTCTACCGGCCCAAACATATTAGTAGACGATACGCTCCCCTCCGAAGTTGATAAGACTCTATTGGGCAGCGCGAGAGACGCTATCGTCCAGGGCTTCCAGTGGGGAACTAGAGAAGGTCCTCTGGCCGAGGAGCCGATCAGAAACGTGAAGTTTAAGATTTTAGACGCTGTTATTGCCCAGGAGCCTCTTCACAGAGGAGGTAAAACGGAGTCTGAACACAGACTTTTGCACAAAACTACAATCTGTTCAAACTTGGTTACACGACAATAGAGTTCAGGATCTAAAATACTCCAGAATCATAGAATTTTCAAATTTCTTTCTAATAGGTGGCCAAATAATTCCTACGGCTAGGAGAGTGGCCTATTCAGCATTCCTTATGGCGACACCTAGATTGATGGAGCCATATCTATTCGTGGAGGTCCAAGCACCAGCAGATTGTGTCTCTGCGGTTTACACAGTGCTTGCTAAGCGGCGTGGTCACGTTACGCAGGATGCGCCGGTTCCCGGAAGCCCTTTGTACACAATAAAGGCGTTTATTCCAGCAATAGACAGCTTTGGCTTCGAGACTGATCTCCGAACGCATACCCAAGGACAGGCGTTCTGTTTATCAGTTTTTCACCACTGGCAAATCGTGCCTGGTGACCCTTTGGACAAAAGCATTACTATCAGACCGCTCGAGCCCCAACCAGCCACACATTTAGCCCGAGAATTTATGCTGAAAACTAGAAGAAGGAAAGGACTTTCTGAGGACGTTTCGATCAATAAATTCTTCGACGATCCTATGTTACTTGAACTTGCTAGACAGGATGTTTTACTCAACTATCCTCTTTAGGGTACAAATCAATGGGGACTCATTCGTCTTTATTTATTCATTTTCCATCGAGATTTGTTTAATGAGATTCAGATACTGGTACTACATCAATCCATACTTTTATTAATCATCTGTACACTTTTTCTATACTTGATTACAGTAAAATTGAAAAATTAAGTACCTAAATATTTTAAATAATGTATATGTATATACTAAATGGAAAGATAAATGTGAATGCTTATAAGATATTATTTCAGATTTCATAAATATTAGGTAAATACAGTGGTATTGTAATATCTTTGGCAATTGATGATTCTTTTCATTCAAAACTTCAACATTTTGAAACAGATTGAAGATTTTACTTTAAATGACTATCAATTTTTCAATATTCATAAAGGATATCCATTTATTTATCTATTTTCAGTAAGAAGATACAAACTAAAAAAGTAATTTCTAACAATTTAAAATTTTTGAAATATTGCCGCTAAATTCTTACAGCTAATCAGGAGACTTTAGCTCTCGAGTATTCCATCTTCAATGTATTTCATTGTCTATGTCCTATTGAGACATCGCGATCAAATTAAGTTAGGTTAGGATTGATTGATGATAAACAAATCTATAATTTATTGTGTGCTTGTTGAAATTAACAATTCGTGATTAATTCTCGAGTTATTTTTACTCGCTATAAAATAATGGAGTTTTCGGAAAGCACGATCAAAGGTCTTTCGAGTCTGCAGAATCCTAAGATAATTAACGATGTTATATTCGGTAATTTATTAGACATATCTGTACTTCAGTTATGCGAGAAGGCAGAAGGAAAATGTAAGAAGGATTCAGACTGTTGATTGTCATTGTCATTATCATTATCATAAATCGTTCGATATTTGGTTATATTATTCTTATCTATTCCTGTTTCATTGTTAATGTTTTTTTTTTCTTATTCACAGATATAGCGCAGCTCTACGGATCAAAGCCAGATATTGTTAAAGAAATTTTTGGCAATTTGTTGAGTTTGTTAATCGACGCTGCTAGGCTAGACCTTGACGCCGATAAATTGAGCCAAGTTTTATCTAATTCAAATATTACAGGGCCTAGAGTGAAAAAGATATGCGAAGCTTACTCAAATAATAAAGAAAATATTCAGATATCTCTTAAACAAATTGGCAACAGTTTACCACACATCGTTGATGTTAATTGGAGATTAGATTATTGCGTTAAGGTATACAATTGTTGTATGATTAAAAGTAAAGAAAAGAAACAGAAATTTTTTAATCAATGAATTAAATTTATTATTATTCTCGTTACAGTCGAACATAGAAAACGCTGTTGCTTCCCATTTGTATACCATTCAATTCAGCACAATTAAACAAGGAAAGCTTGAGACGATGAAATTTACTTGTACGACTCATCAGCTTCAGGAATTAGTGTATAAAATGAAGGACGCTGTAAGACACGTTGAAAAAACAGCTAATATATAAAATTAAACATAATCTACGTGTTTAATTATTCTCTATTATACAAATTTGTACATTTTATTATACGTTAAATGAATAATAATATAAACATAATTATAAACGAAATTTAACGATTATCGGTAAATTTGGTTTACAAATTTCCTCGCGCGTTGACCAAAACGACCAATGCTCATCTCGTTATCGTCTAGCTATACAAAAAGTTGTCCAAATTTCATCTGAAACAAGGTAGCCGCGAATTGAATAACCAGGATACATAAAAAAGTCCCACGCTCCCTCTCTACGTATTTTAACTATCATGACTAATTTATGAGTATTTATCTTTTTCACCCGAGATAAGCAGGATGTGGTAGGATTATATTCAGGTTTGTCAGACGTGGTATACCAGTTAAACCGCTGTACGAGAAACCAAATTGACTAATAAAAACGTTCCCGAGACCTAATATCAACTTCCAACATATCCGCGATTTATAATCAAGGTAACAAGCTCTTATCGTTACATTATGTACCCTAATAGTCATCTCTTTGTCATAACACTGCTCGAGTATATTATTTATTTAAAAGAAATTCGAATCCTCAAATCGTTGGTTAATCATTTATAACCCTTGTCTCGTCTATTCGATACTAATCCTAATCCTAATCGCCAATTAGGGATAAATAAAACCTCGTAAAGTCTATTTAGATCCGCGAAGTTAAAAATGCGTCAATAATATGCTGATCGAGATAAAAAAAAAAAAAAAAGAAACATGCAGGAATTCTTTTCATTTATTTCAATCGCCGAATTATTAATTTTTGCAGGTAGAATAAAATTGACTCTTTAAATTCCTTGACGAAATAAAACAAGCTCGGATTTACTCCGATTGTTAGTCTGTCTCCAGTATCTACATACCTGCATATTTCGTTTTGTAACATTCCTCAAGTAGTTTAGAGAATGATAAGAAGAAAAAAAAATGAATCACCTTTTCTTTTCTTGTTAATAGAAGTGATGAATAATTATACTCCCACTCTTAAGACCACTCATAATTAGTATAACAGCACTATTGTGTAGTGAGAAATTTTGTTATGATAAATAGAAATGGGTTGGGTTTATAAATTTCTACAGATTTCTTAAACCTTTTATTTAAGAAAAAAAAATTCTACATTTCTTAGAACCATGTCGAAGATGAATCAACTGGAACAGCAAATAAACAGTCTGCAAATAAATCATGAAGGTGAAGTTAGAAAAACGACAAAAAAAATTGGGCCCACCGTTCCTCCGAAGCCAAAAAAGTCTCAGCCGGAGGTGAGGAGTATTAAAACTATTTAATTCATTCAATTCATTTAATCAAAAATTTTTAAAACTAAGGATTTGTAGTCTTTAGGTAATAATGTAAAGAGGTAAACCACTTCCGCCACCTCTTGCCAAAGCCACTTGATATAAACGACCTATATTTTAATGAAATATTTGTTGCATCAGCAGATTCAAACTACGTGATAATTTAGTTCAAGGAAAACAGTAGTATGATTCATCATGGAGAATATCATTTTCCGTTGTTTAATTCTGAACAATTATTTTCACTGTTTTTAATACCCACTATCTTCTATAAATGGAGAAATCTTTGAATATTTGAAGAAAAATATCTTTATGTATCCTCAAAAGTTCGTTCTATAATCTATAAGCAAAACAAGCTCTTTGTACACTTCAAATCGCACATATTCCACAAGCTTATAGAGAACTTTGGCTTAAGTTCCTAAACTATGATAAATTATAGTAAAATATAGTTCATATTCTTAACAAATAAGAAATCAAATAATTAAATAATTAAATTGGAAAATGGGCTAATGTTCTCTAGATACCGCAAAGTTACTCTGTGAAGACAGTACCAGCCCCTTCATACAGCACAGTTTTAAACAACATAGCTCCAAACGATACGTCGAAGTCAACAAATTTGTACACAAACTCACCCTCGCCGTACATACCGCAGACAACTAACAGTAGCAGCAGTAGCGGCAGCCCTAGCGGTGATAAAAATAACAGCGTACGTAATACACCTACGAACGGTAGTTCTTCTACAAAGTTTTATAACAACGAGGAAAACCTTTACACCAATCAACCTCAGGATAAATTTCAACCAAAATATGGATACGACGATAAAAACTTTTACTCTAACGTCGGTAATGTTCCTTCGCCTCAAGTTTCCAGCGATGATAGACCTACCAGACCAGCTAGAGAGACTGTTTATGGTAATACGGAAGCTGCTTCACCTGCCCCAATGCAAATGGCTAATAAAAAAGAGAAGGATTTAATTTACAGCAATATCCAATGGAACGTAAAGCCGGAAAATATGTACAGCAATATTTCTGGGGCTTATAATCAAGGTTCGGAGATATTGGTCTTGTTCTTTTCAGTAATTAACTTACTTTAGGAATGTTGATAAATTATCTGAAGCTTAAAGCAGAAAAAAATAACGTTTTCTAATTCCTAAAATCGTTCATTTCTTTTTGCAGAAGACCTTCCACCGCCCCCTTCTCCCTCGGAATACGTTCCCTGTGTCCCACCTAATTCCTTTCCTCCTCCTCCACCCGAGGAACTACCCCCACCGCCTAGCCCTGTTTCATCAAGCTACAGCGAACTTCGTCGTGCAACTTACCAGACCGATTTTCCATCTGAGAATTATCAGAATGATATCTATGGACCGAGCTCTCAGTCCTCGACATATGAGTCTATATATGAACCGATAAATCCAAGACCTCCTTCGCAATTGTCTTGCAATTATTCCATGTATTCGGGATACGGATCTGCCCCACCGACTCAATTGCAAGGAAAAATGTCCCCTGTCAAGGAGGTGAGACTTTAATAAATTATTTTCCGTCTTGGGATTTTATATTGAAACGTCTTCATCATTGGGCTTCTCTGATTAATCAACAGGTTGACGCACTGACTAATCTTTTGGTACAAGGAATGGAAGACGGAGCAGATGACGGCGATATTTATGGTATTTGTTCCCAATGTGGGAGGAAAGTCGAAGGGGAAGGGAACGGTTGCTCTGCTATGGACAACGTGTTTCACATAACTTGCTTCTGCTGTTTCGTTTGCCAAGTTAATCTCCAAGGAAAGCCGTTCTATTCGCTAGAAGGGAAGCCGTACTGTGAAGAAGACTATCTAAATACTTTGGAAAAGTGCTGCGTTTGCACGAGACCCATTTTAGACAGGATTCTCAGAGCCACAGGAAAACCTTATCACCCATCTTGCTTCACTTGCGTTGTATGCGGAGAAAGTTTGGACGGAATTCCTTTCACAGTTGATGCTACAAACCAGATTCATTGCATCCAGTGTTTCCATAAGTAAGATATGACCAGGGTTTGACTATTTAAGGTTTAGATTTAAGTTCGAATTTCGAAATTTCGATCTCTCTTTCTATTTTGCTTAGGAAATTTGCTCCCCGTTGTTGTGTCTGCAAGCTGCCTATAATGCCAGAGGCTGATCAAGACGAGACTGTACGTGTTGTGGCTTTGGATAGAAGTTTTCATATTCATTGTTACAAGTGCGAAGATTGCGGTCTTATTTTATCCTCGGAAAACGAAGGGCGAGGCTGCTACCCTTTGGATAATCATATTTTGTGCAAAGGATGCAATGCTGCTAGAGTTCAAGTATTGACGTCGCATATGACGACGGAATTATAAAATTTTATTGGTAGATGTATGTGTTGAGAAGACAGTGAGTTTGAAAAGACAGAGAATTATAGTTAGATGATTTTTAAAAGCATTTACATGTTATATAACTAAATGGAATTGTTTTATAAATATTGAAAGAGTATTTACAGAATATTTGGAAAAAATTCATAATAATTCCAGATAATAATGAGAAATTAGTATTTCAAAACCTTAGAAAAGACATTAGGGGAAAGCTAAAAGTATTATACTCAATTATTAACACAGATTTCAAGGCTGGATATGATTTATTAGATTGTGTATTATAATTATAGTAGAAATTTACGTTGTTTCAATTTTATTCCATTATTTCATACGGAAGAGAATATTTTTTCTTTACAATTTAAATGAATGACGAAAAGTAAATTCACTTGAGAAATTAGTGAATGAAAGAAGAAAGGAGGGATGAGAGAGATAGAGTGTAGTTTTTATTGAGCTTAACTGAGGCCAACTCGGGCCGCGATTTGTGATGATGTATAAGTTTTTAAATATTTCGTATAAAATCATACAATAAGATATTATATTATAAATCGTTGTATTATACTAGATTGCTTTCAATCGACGAGTATTTAATTATTAATTAACAGCATTTATTAGAGCTGTGGTCCTTCTGAGTGTTAGTGAAAATAAAAATAGGTACGTTAATATCCGTATTCAGAATATTGATCAAGTTAAAAAAAAAATAAAGAATTGGAAACGAGAATGAATCGAAATAAAAATATTTATTATGTGTACGTAGAAATGGTAGTAGGACAAGATATGCAATTAAATACTATATGTATGTAGTATACGCCTATATACTTATATGTATATATCCATTATCTTCTGGTATATTATAATTTCTAAAATTATGCTTAGACGCTTGATCACGTTTGTGATCGAAATTACCTACATATTATTATAAATACGTTATACATATAATACGGATGTGTTGAGCTCCGGTTCAAACACTCAAAGGCAATAAAAAGGCACAAATAATACTGCATAGGATTAATTATACAAAAGATATATGTATGCTGTTTTCAAAAATAGCTTTTGAACCGTTTAACTATTGTAAATCGAGATATTACTTCTCGTGCCATATTACTCCATGTATTACCTACTTGTTTTTTCTTCGATAAACGTAGTATACATTACATATTATAAATATTCTGCTATTTACAAGGAAATATCAATTTTTAAATACATACAACTATTGTTTCATTAAAAAAAAAAGTGTTGAACGTATTTAATGTCATTTGAACCCATAATAATCAATTATTGTTAATTTTTCATTACTATATCTTGAAGTATTTACAATTTTTGTCGAAAAAAGATTTGTTATTATTTTCTTATACTAATAGATCTTGAATCTTTCCCGCGTTTGGAGAATGTCGTCTGCTACGCTTTGTGGTTTCATATTATGAGGTGCCCCAAAAGTAGTTCGACGATTCAACCGCGAGATGGCAATTGGTCGAGTATCTTTATTTGCTTCCCGGCATAGGAGCTATCATAAAATAAACTAGGTACGGGTCTCACGTAGGGTCAGTGGCCCTCGTGGTGGCAAAGGTTTCGCATGGGAGTTGTGTAAAAGATATAGTATGAATCTGATAGGCATCGGAATATAAATACTACGAACACTGAAGAGTCGTTGCAACTTGAACAAAATATTCGTTGACGAAACAAGATTCTTTTTGTCTAGTTTTTTTGTGTAATTTACTGAATGATCATGTAATTGATGCATATGACTCGAGTATAGTTTACATTAAACTTACTCAGTTTGCGTCAAGTTAGTTATTTCGGTAGCGTAGTATTGTAATTCGAATGCGGTTTATATTATGATTACTTGTATGGGAGGAAGAAAATTGAGAGACTCAATATATTGCAATATGTATATGTATATATTTATTTTTGAGGAACAAGTACTATATGTATGCATGTATAATACTACATGACTTTGACAATTAGTAATATTGTATCGATACTGCATCAATAAATGTCCTATAATAATCAAATGCTTCGTTATTTTCCACCTTTCCCTCGCTGTGATTTTTCTAGCAGTTGATACCTCATTTTAAAGCGACTAAAATTGAGGTATCAACTGCCGGAAAATCGATTCCTTAAAAAAGTATCAACTGCCAGAAAACCGACTCCTAAAATAAGGTATCAACGGCCAGAAAAATGACTCCGAAAAGAGTAGTGTATGGATATAGGCATGCAAACGTTGCTTCATGCACGTCTCTCTATGCTTATTCATACTAGCTATTTTTACAGTTTTTTGAAATTTAACTCGAAAAATACCACCTGGTATCAGGAGAACATCCGACCCGAGGAGGTGTGCTGAAATTTTTGGAGGGGGAAAGGCATAGTGTATTGATACATGCATGCATACGTTGCTCCATGCACGTCTCTCTACGTTCATTCATATGAGCTATTTTTACAATTTTTTGAATTTTAACTCGAAAAATACCTTCTGGTATCAGGAGAACATCTGACCCGAGGAGGTGTGTTAAAATTTTTGGAGGGGGAAAGGCATAGTGTATTGATACATGCATGCATACGTTGCTCCATGCACGTCTCTCTACGTTCATTCATATGAGCTATTTTTACAATTTTTTGAATTTTAACTCGAAAAATACCTTCTGGTATCAGGAGAACATCTGACCCGAGGAGGTGTGCTAAAATTTTTGGAGGGGGAAAGGCATAGTGTATTGATACATGCATGCATACGTTGCTCCATGCACGTCTCTCTACGTTCATTCATATGAGCTATTTTTACAATTTTTTGAATTTTAACTCGAAAAATACCTTCTGGTATCAGGAGAACATCTGACCCGAGGAGGTGTGTTAAAATTTTTGGAGGGGGAAAGGCATAGTGTATTGATACATGCATGCATACGTTGCTCCATGCACGTCTCTCTACGTTCATTCATATGAGCTATTTTTACAATTTTTTGAATTTTAACTCGAAAAATACCTTCTGGTATCAGGAGAACATCTGACCCGAGGAGGTGTGCTAAAATTTTTGGAGGGGGAAAGGCATAGTGTATTGATACATGCATGCATACGTTGCTCCATGCACGTCTCTCTACGTTCATTCATATGAGCTATTTTTACAATTTTTTGAATTTTAACTCGAAAAATACCTTCTGGTATCAGGAGAACATCTGACCCGAGGAGGTGTGCTAAAATTTTTGGAGGGGGAAAGGCATAGTGTATTGATACATGCATGCATACGTTGCTCCATGCACGTCTCTCTACGTTCATTCATATGAGCTATTTTTACAATTTTTTGAATTTTAACTCGAAAAATACCTTCTGGTATCAGGAGAACATCTGACCCGAGGAGGTGTGCTAAAATTTTTGGAGGGGGAAAGGCATAGTGTATTGATACATGCATGCATACGTTGCTCCATGCACGTCTCTCTACGTTCATTCATATGAGCTATTTTTACAATTTTTTGAATTTTAACTCGAAAAATACCTTCTGGTATCAGGAGAACATCTGACCCGAGGAGGTGTGTTAAAATTTTTGGAGGGGGAAAGGCATAGTGTATTGATACATGCATGCATACGTTGCTCCATGCACGTCTCTCTATGTCTATTCATATAAGCTATTTTTACCATTTTTTTAATTTTAACTCCAAAAATATCTCCTGGTATCAGGAGAACATCTGACCCGAGGAGGTGTGCTAAAATTTTTGGAGGGGGAAAGGCATAGTGTATTGATATAGGCATGCATGCGTTGCTTCATGCACGTCTCTCTATGCTTGATTGTTCATATGAGCTATTTTTACAATTTTTAGAATTTCAACTCGAAAAATACTCCTGGTATTTGGCCCTAAAATAAAGAGTTGCGGGAATAGGGATAATGGAAAATAATTAAGAAATTGATTATCATTATATATTTGTGAATTTATTAGTGTATCGTTGATACAATAGTTACTCATTCTTAAAGTTATCCACAATTTATAATCCTTTCTTTGAAATAAGTATCTATGTAAATATACTCAATACAACTAATGTTACAAAGACTCATTCGTTTAAATAAAAACACATTCCTTGCTGGGCGGAGGTGTTCGAACTCTACTGTAGAAAGTTTATTCAACTGTAACACTCTCTCTTTCTCTCTCTCTCTCTTGTCCTTCGATGACTTATCGCCCTTTCGAGCATGTAGTCGATTCAACTGTAACAGAAATACGAGTATTATTATAATATCATTAGGTATAAATGACTGAAAATACTAGTCAAGAAGAATCTATTTCATGTCAACTTCTTTGTGTTCAGAGTATGTATCTTCATTACATCTACATCGCCCGTCACAGTCGTGATGCCATAACGCATCCTCCATACGAACCCTTTGACGCCCCTAAGGCCACTGTCCCCACGACAGGCTTGTATCCTAGGTCAGGGTTAGTCCTCCGTGGTCCTCGGTCAAGCCCCGCTAGCTAACTATACGGCATATGAAATGGTATGGCCATCTCGCGGATGAATGGATGAACAAACTTCTACCGCCCCCGTATTCATGATTGACATGACGTCATCACAGCTACGTTTCAAACAATATTTTATAACCCTAATCTCGGCGAAGACCCGACAAACATCATATTAGACTACCGTTAGTTATTATGTAGTGAAGAAAAAAAAAGATTTTAAATATAAAATAACAAATAAAAAGATTTTAATATATAATGGATCTAATATATGCCGTTAATAGAAAGGCAGTTAAGTCTGGTTTCAGCTCTGAAAGGTTCGTAATAATAATTGACACCATACTTGTCCTTACTTTCTAAATAAATGGATTATTAAAATTCTGATCGTTAAAACACCATCATTCACTTTTTCGAACTGAAATTTCGCTTTCCTACGCGCTCCTATTTTTCCCGATATTTAAAATTCCTAAAATACTAATTATATTCAATTTTCATAACAGGTTATGCGATGGTCATTCATTATGTTCTTTATCAAGCCGAAACGTAGCCGCATTTACAACTACGACAGAATTGGACGATAATAACGGAAGAACATGGGGCTCACATGTCTATATTTGCGATCTAAATATGCCTTGGCATTCCCACAAGTAACTATCCACATAATTATTCAACGACTTAATTCAACGAAAGAAATTGAACATCTAAAACCTATTTTTTACAGAGTATTATCGAACAGATCTAACATAACTGCTTTAGAGTGGGACCTACCTGGTGATAAATTAGTAGTAGCTGATGAATCTGGAAGCATTCAATTATGGACATTCAAAGAGCACATTCTTAACGACTGGACTTTAATTGGCTCTGCTTGCTTTCCCGGAGAGCATATACTCAGCGCGGCTTGGTTTCACAATGGTAAAAAGGTGGGGTCAGGCAGAGGGATTCAGAAATCGCTTTTATTTTATTTAAAACAATTTTATAAATGTTATTAGTAGTTATTTCCCCTTTTAGAAACTCTAAGCTAATCAATTTTGATGATTTTCAGATCGGTTTAGTCACAGAGAAGAAGGACAGCGTTTACTACAATGATAAATTTAATCACTTAAGGTTCGCACCTTCTGTAAGACAGTTTGGGGGACGTGCGGCTGAGGGAGTTCTTGTAGTATCAACTACTGGGATGGTCGGAGCTGTTATGATCACAAAAGATTCTCAGAGCCAAGTTTGCTTCGCTACAGAAAGTTTAGGGAGCACAAGGCACAGGATAACTGCTGTTGATATATGCTATGGGAAAAGTACTAATCTTCTTATGCATTTCCTGCAAAAGAATAGATACTCATTTATCATAAATTAGAAAAATAATTGAATCATCTTATCTTACAGATGGCCATTACTTAGTCGCTGTTAGTAGCGGCAGCGTTGCTCTACCAGTTAGATGCTACAGAGTTTCTGTTAGAAAAACTGATGACAAATGCCACATCACATCACAGGCTCTTCCAAGTTTCTTTTTACATGATGGAGTTGTTAAGGACAACACGTGTGAGAATTTATATTCCAATTACCTTGTGAAAGAGAAATTTATTCACTTATTTATAGTTGAATTTACAAATTTTCTATCTTATTTCAGACACGAAAGTAACTCACTTAAAATTTGCGGTCAGAGAGGACGCAGATTCATTAGTAGTAGCAGCTAATGGTGAAAACGGTGGTATAGTCGAGGTGTGGGAGCTGAGGGAGAAATCTCAGACAGTTCATAAACTGTTTCAGCCCAAAACGCTTGAGTCTTTTAAAACTGTTGTGAGTATCGAGTATACGAATCCAGTATACGTTTTCCGGTTTGAACATTTCTTGAAATTCTATTAATTCTTGATTATCTTCCACAGGTTTGGCAGCACCAGTCACAATACCAATGCAAATCACCGGTAGTTGCAGTTACCACGACAAAACTCTCGGTAGTTACAACTCTGCCGCCTCCCAGCTGCGTAGTAATAGCATTAGCAGATTCTTCCATCCATTACTTAAACCGAGACTGTCTAAAAGAAATTGCTACGGCATCTCTGAACATGGCTTGGCGCCAGGATGAGCCTAGCAATAAATACCAAAGACTTACGTTGTCCATTTCGCACATAGATATCTCCTGGCTAGGTGGAATTCTCTTAGTCTGTGATACCCAAGGGACTGTTTACCTTTACAGGCTTTTATTGGATGGTGGTGAGCACAGAGAGGATAAAAATACCATAAAGATAAAAAGTGGAACTAGAATCGATGTACTAAAGTCTGCTCTTAATATTCCAGGACCTTCTATGACCCTGGGCTACGCTTGTACGATGCTAGAATACTGCCTGGTCACCGGTCTCGACTGTTTGGACCTACTCCTATGCCTCAGATCTTCTATGATTGAAGCTCTCTGTGAGAGGCTAGATTTATCGTACAACAGACAGCTTCCTCCGATCCAGCAATACTACTACGTGCAATTTCTCTGCATTAAAACTTGCCTGTTGAGGTTTGTAGTTATTCTTTCATTGTCTTTGTTATTCTCAACAGTTCGAAGAATCAGACTAATCTGAATCGTGATATACTTCAGAATGCTATCAACTGGGCAGACTAAGGCAGCCGATTTGTCCTCTTTGCTGATGATTCATTCCGTGGCTACTGCCTTCAAGTCTTTATTGAGACCTTCAGATCTTATTTCCCATGACAAAGGCCCTGCTGAGAGTTTGGCCGCTGTTATTACCGAGGCTATTCCAGACGTTGACAAAGTATAACGACTTAAATCAAATGAATTTTAAATGTTCTAAACGTTTATTAGTCGCCACTTCTCTAATCCTAAACATATTTCACATTAGGTTCTTCTGCATTTGGATCCAAAAGAATTTACAGTAGAACCAAGCACTCTGCAATCATTACAGCAGCTAATTCAATGGGTTGCTGATATGGCTTTGAATCTGTTAGCTCGACTACCTGAACAACGTACCCAGTTGAAGTCTGGAGGGGTTGGTGGATGATAATTCTGCTTTAGCATTCATCCAGAGTTATTCCAACTCTTGATTCTATCTCATTTTTTATTTACAGTACGAGCTGCTCAAGGATTATAAGGCGCTAAACACCCTCCGTGAGCTGCTTGTGATCATACGAATATGGGGCTTGCTGAGACCCTCATGTTTGCCAGTTTTTTTACGAAGTACAGACAACCTAGATGCCTTGGCGCTGCTATTCAGATTACTTTCTCGATTAGTTCAACCTAATGGAGAAACACAGCAGCAGCAAATAGACGATGGATTAATTGGTGGGTCTGATGAATATTTATATTTAATCTAGTAGCTTAGATCTGTATAAAAAAAAAACAGATTTTATTTAACAGAAGGCTTCTTCCGTGATGAATCCATCTAATTTATTAATATATCAATTTTTTTCAGACGAATGCTGTCTACTACCGAACCAGATAATGATCCCTCAGCTTCACCAAGCAAATAATATCACTGCTATTGCAACGCCTATGCTTTTCTCACAAAATCTACCTCTACAGGTAATTTCTGAATCCCATTTAGGACTCTGGTCATTAATCATCAATCAATACTCAAGTTTTACTGGTTTTATGTTTTAGCTGGAGTTTGGTGTTGAGCCTGAACAACTGATGTTTGTACCGGAATTGAATCCGATAGAAGGATGCATGCACAGTGGTCAGATAGTGGACAGCATCAGACATTTATATCTTGGGAAGCAGCCTTTGCTAGTGAAACAATGCTCAAGGTGAGCCACTATTCGAATTATGATAGACTCAAGTTTATACAATTATTTGAATAAAAAAACATATTTTTCGCTTCAGATGCGGAGGAAAGGCGCAAGTTCAAAACATGATGAGAACCGCAGCGATTCGGGCCTGGGATCAGAGATGGGCTCGTACATGCAGATGCGGCGGTTTGTGGCGAGTTCACAGAACGTCCCAATGAACAATGAACAAAATTAATATAATAATTTATATTATAAAGAATTGTAAATATTAGAATAGTTAGAATTTTCTTATTATCAAAAAACGTTTGATTAACGATTTAACGTTTAATTTTTATCAACATGAATCCAGGGTAGATATTCCTGAAGAATAAATAAATTTTTATCTTAAACAGTCGGTTTATTTATTAAAGCTTTTAGATTAACTTCCATTCTCAGATCCCATAAGGATAGTTAGACTGTTTAGTATCCAGTGATATCCATTGTTGATTCCCATTTTATGGCGTCAAGCGCTTAGGGTCTCTCGGGAACATAGATACTTTTCTGATATTGTCCAAACCGAGATACAGCATCACGACTCGTTCCATTCCAATCCCAGCACCAGCATGAGGTGGACAACCGAATCTGAATGCATCTATGTACGCCTTTATCTTCTCGATATCTGTAACGAAACGAATTTCATATAGTAATTCCAAAAGTAATCAGAAGCTATTTCACCCTCTCCTAATATCGGAAACTTATTCTCACCTATGTTGTGAAACTTAGCTCTTTCGGTCAGAAAATCAGGATCATGAATTCGTTGAGCACCAGAAATGATTTCCTCACCGCGCATGAACATGTCGTAAGAATTAGACGAGCCCTAGAATAAGGATAGAAAACGACTGAATCTTTTTTCCTAGACCAGAATTATAATCCCATAGATATTTCAATTCGTATACCCACATTATTTCTGGGGTCCGGCATAGTGTAGAAAGGCCTTACAGCAAGCGGGTATTTATCCAGTATATAAAAGTCCGTATCATACTGAAAATTGACAATTTTATCAACGATCGAATCGAATTAATACTCAGTTGACTCATTCGCTGATAAAAGTTTCATATACTTTTGCCTTGACGATCTTTCCAAGTAACTTTTCATCCGGAGTAGATAAATCGTCTTCTGGCCCAATGGTAACGCCAGCTTCAGCAAGTAAACTGATTGCCTGATGGAATTCTAGCTTCAATGGAGGATCCAAAAAGGTGAATGGCTCAGCGGGGAATTGCTCGTAAACGGCTTGAATATCGGCAGCGTATCTGTAGAAATTGATAATTGAATAGTCTCATTATCTAAAAGAAAGTTCAATTTGTATTGGTTCAAGACCCTAGTCAACTCACTCGTCGCGAAGTCCCTTAAACATTTCTGTAAAAGTTTGTCCAATAACGTCTACAACTTCGTGATAATGATATTTGAAAGCCATCTCCAAGTCCAGACCAACAAACTCGGTCAAGTGTCTATGCGTGTTGGAATCCTCCGCTCTGAAGACTAGAAAATGTAAAACAACAATTTATTGTGCTTAAATAATCATATTTTATCACTTAGGTATTTAAAAAAAGTTATTTAATCACCAGCTCCGACAGTAAAAACTTTGTCAAAGTCAGCGGCTATGGCCATTTGCTTATAGAGTTGAGGTGACTGAGCCAAATAAGCAGATCCCTTGAAGTATGAGACGGTGAAAACGTTGGCTCCACCTTCGCTAGCTGCGGATATAATCTTGGGTGTATGGATCTCTACAAATCCCTTGAAAAAAAAAATTAGAATCGTATTACTATTATTGTTGAATGACTTTGCTTTAAGCTTCGTAAACTCTTATACCCACTTTCTTGGTCAATATGTCTCTGAACAGCTTGCACACGCCTGCTTCTACTCTGAATATAGCTTGATTAGCCGGAGTACGTAGATCGAGAATTCTGTTATCAAGACGCGTGTCTTGGTTGACTTTTATGTTAAGTCCTTCAGTTTCTTCCGCCTTAACTGACCTAGACGCGTCCTCTATTAGGAGTGGAAGCTGAGCCTTGGCTGCACTGACAGTAAATATCTGCTTTAAATGAACTTCCACATCCTTTTGAGTGCAGGATTCGATCTTTGATACTGTTTTAACAACTGCTTGGACGTCGATGATAGATTCCTTGGTAATACTGAAATAAAATCGAACTGTTGATTAATTGGCGAAATAAATTTTAGTTCCAAGCGTAAAGCAGCAAATTTATTCGTACAATTGTACCAAGCGAATGATAATCAATCTCTCCCTTACTTTGATGCAAACTTGACCATTTGCTTACTAACTTCATCATTGACTGCGACCAGTCCTTGAACGGTATAAGACTGCTGTCTAATTATCAAGAAGCATTGCTTTCCTGCGGAATGTTATAACGAAAGATTAAAGAGTACTCTTTCACCATCTCTTTTCTATTCATTAATCTAAAGCCAAGAAATGTCTTATACCCTTAGCTCTACTGGTGTGCAAACGGCCCCTCAGCCATACGAGTTGATCAACAAGATTGGGATTCAGTTCTTTAATATGAACAAATTTTCTATCCGCGTGTTTTTCCTCGCTCCGAATCAACCCAGGTTGTCCATATTTTCCAGCTGAAATATCCTCTTCGTTGTCGGCTGATTGTTGTGTGGCTTGCTGCATGAATAGATGATGAATGAGTAAAAATCAATTGCTAGTTGTAAAGTTAAGCACGTTTTACATCATGTGTGTAATTATTATTCAGTTCACCAGCTGCGATTGACGTTCGGCTTTGGCGGCAGCCTTCTGAGCATCTTTCTGCTGCTTTTTCAACGCTTTCTTGGAGATTTCTTCTCTAAAATTCAATAATATGATGATTAAACAGTCGTGAAAGAACGAGAGGTTTGATATAGTCGCCGATTATAGAGAGAAAATGATTACCCCTCGCGCAAAGCTTCCTCTGGCTTAGTATCTCCCATACTTATGAAACAGAAAATAATAAAGCATTCAGAATTTCCTTTAGACTCAAATTTCTCTGTTAAATATACGTATATACATATTTAGCTAACCGAGAAGCTAAATATAGTCCACAATATACGTGGCTGATGTAACGATAAATTTTTTTTTAGAACAACAGAGTTTATCGTTAATGAGGAAGTTGCACATATGTTTAATAGGATGCTGCAACGATTCTGATTATGATGTAGAAAGTAAAAATACGTACGTATTGTAACTGAGTAGATTTTAACCTAATCTAACATAACCCAAAAATATTCACGAAGATTGTTATTCGTGTGAAAATATAAGCCGATTGAGAGATGGCAGGGAATTTTGAACAGCTTATGATTTTTTCGAAGCTGTAAGTTATCGAGACATACCTTTATTTGCTTGTTGACTTCTGACTTAAGATATCAAACGACACTTCAAAGATAACCTCTACTAGGCACGGGATACACCGGGAACGTGTCCGTGATAAACGAATGATGTGTGGGTGTATGAAATGTTAGATGGAGGTAGTTGCGTGTCAAATAGTAGCGACATCGTGAGATGAAATTTGAAACTTTTTGCTACTTTTCCCGAAGCCCGAAAGCTGAATAGTCTGTTCTGTGAAAATTGATAATTGTCTAATCCGCGAGATATTTAAGGAAAGAATAATAATATAATTCAATTGAAAAAAGGGAATTTCATAAACGGTAAATAATGTCGCTGGGACCGCAGACCAAACAGAAAATATCTGTCGTCGTTGAAGTGACGAAGGTTGTATTTCATTGGGGATTTATTCCAGCAGTTTTATTTTTAGGTTAGTAACCATCGAATCATTTTATTCATTTATTGCCAATCTTATTCTGTGTATGTGTGTAAATATTTAAATCGATTAAACTTAGCCAAGTGAATATAGGTTTCTTTTTTCTTTTCTCGAATCAAACGCTTTAATATTGTTATCTTTCTTATTAACAGGGTTTAGAAAAGGTGCGGATACCGGAATGCCGCCGCTTTCGGTAATGAAGTAAGTTAATTTGCCCGATCTTATCTTATTATATCGGAAAATGAATACTCCCGATGTTTGTTTGTGTGAAATAATCTATTCATTTTTTTTCTTGTCGATTTCAGCTTGCTCTGGCAGTAAATAAACGCAATTTTTCCCTTTGATGATCGTCCTCAACATTTTCGGATGACTATTCATTCATCTTTGTTCATGTTACCCTGTACCTACCTTATGTTTACACATGTTGATTTTATATCGTAAATCATAAAATAATAAACATTTAGTTACCAGTTACTGACCTTGCATATATCTATCCCATTTTTACCGAAAAGTTATGAAAATAGCTAATAATCATCGTTCAAAGAGTAAAGAATTCGACAGCTTTATTTTAGGCAACAAAGCACACGCGAGCGGCAAATAGATTGCCTGCTATTAGGCGTTTAAAATTATTTAATTAAATAATTATTGACTACATCAGACTAAAAGTTATGATACAAAAACCGTTATAATTGATGAAATTTGGCTTTGATTTGGATTTTGGGAAATAGTAAAGATCAATAAAAATGTTTTTTTCGATTATTTTTAGTGACTTTTAGTATTTGGTTCTACGATAACAATGCGATAGTTAATCTTATATTCTTAAAATATAGTTTTATACAATTATTCCATAGTTGATACACCTTTTTCAAAATATTTCTTATATTCGCATCATTTGAGTTAACATCAATACTAAATACCGAACGTTTCAACGATTCCAAGAGTCCTTGAGTTCTTACCACATGAGATTAACATATCTAAGAAGAGATAAGAAAAGTAAGAACATTATATTCACAGTGTTGTTTCTTTCTTTTATAAAACTGCGCAGTATACTATAAAATGTTAAGGCAAATATGTAATAAACAAATAAATTTATAAGACAATCTGAATTGCTACAAACCTTCTCACCTACTTCCTTATTTGTACCACCTCTGAATATGGTGGAGGTGGATCTGAATATATCCTCTCATCGTATTCTACGTCTATGCAGGGACCAGTCTGAAATACATATAATAAAAATTATTTAAAATGCCCGACTGTAACTTTGAACTTCTTGATTAAAAAAATATGTAGAAAAAATAAATATTCAAGAACTTCCAGTTTTACCAAATGAAAATGAAAATTCCTCACCAAATTTGTATTCGACGAATTGCTTTCCCTTATTAAATTATTGTGTCTACTGAAGATCCTCTGTAACGTAGGGCGTCCGATACGGCAGATATAAAAACCGATGATGATGACAGTACAGAACAAGAACAGGCAAGCGATGAAAATGCAAGCCGCGATTCTATTTGATATATTGTAAAAGGAAAAAAGTCAAAAAAAGGATGTAGTGAAAATAGTAAAATCAAATTGAACAGAACAAGAAACATAATTTCAAAATTGTATAATAAAAATAATTAACTTACATCACATCAAAAACGAGGTCACTGTGTTCGCAACATTTATTGTTACCGCAGCAATATTCCGTACTTTCGCAAGTGTTCCATTCGCAGTAATATGCTGAAGAAGTCTGTTAGGGGAAGAAAAAAAGAAAAGTATAGAAAATAAAAAAATATATATACATATAATCGAATATGACTAATTTGAAGGTAAAATTTTTTAACCTCAAAATCGTGATAAAGC
The DNA here is from genome assembly GCA_914767705.2 of Tenthredo notha. Classification (NCBI taxonomy): domain Eukaryota; kingdom Metazoa; phylum Arthropoda; class Insecta; order Hymenoptera; family Tenthredinidae; genus Tenthredo; species Tenthredo notha. The sequence continues at coordinate 9,658,340 of OU611916.1, forward strand.
AATTATTTTAGGTATACAATGATAATCGTTATTTATGGAAGAAATTTTTTCGTGTTATTCAATTTCAAAGATAATAGACTAACCAATTTAATCGACAGAACAAGTTGTATTAATACAACAATTGTCAATTTTCCTAAGAATATCTCCATTTTTCTGTACAATTATAATCAATTCAAATGTCGAAAACTGAATAAAATTATCATTCAGACGTAGATGAAGTAACATAAGAGAAGTCAGTAGTTAGTAAACACGAGCTATATACCATTTTTCCAGGTCTATATTAAGGAAAGAAAATGTTATTAAAAGAAAAATAAACAAAAAAGAAAAATAATAATCTATTATAAATATATTAAAACAAAATGATACTATAGCGATAATAATAAACGATCGACATTTGATAAGTTGGTTTTATAAGCCTAGTATTGAGCTTGATAACAAGGCTAGATGACAGCTGTCAGTTTTTTGGCTATAGTAGCGATGTGTAATGCATATGTATGTGTATGTGTTTCGCATGGGCGCGGCCATTTTGTTTTATGACGTCAGCGCTCTTTTCTGAGCGCCGGGCGCAACCTCGAGATTTGAAAATCAATAAATGGGGTACATACATACATTGTTGTGGGCACATGATTACGGGGTAGAAAATATATGGGTGTAATGTCAAAACAGATGATATAAACAGATATCGTATCTAATTCCGTTATTAATAATAACGGTGTATTTATTATTATTTTCAAATTCATTGAAAATGTCGCGAGGTAAAATCAAGTTACCAATATTCGTCTGTGTTGCTATATCAGAGTGCTTAATATACGTAAGATAAAGACATTTTGTATAACATTATTATATATATATTTATTCATTTTAATTAATTAATTGTTGTTTGGAATATATTATTTTTTTTCTTTCTTTATTTATTTTTAAATCAATTCTTTAGAACTAAAAAGCAATTATTTTTTATTTAACAGGCAGAAGCTAAATACTGTGCCTTTGAAATACACGGAGAGCCAAAATACTACGTGTAAGTTATCCCGCTGTTATAATGCATTTGACATAATAAAACGATAGTTTTAAAATGAAAATTCCCTTTCCAGATGCCCTAGAACTGAGTATTGCTGTAATTTTGGATGCTGTGTATCCCCGGGTTTTCAGATTTATCATCTCTGGTATTATTGGTGAGTTTCTTTCATAGATATAATTTCAATTGTCCATCTATACTATGCACATAAAATAAACAACTGAAAAGCAAGAAATAGAATATGCATAATTCAACACTTTCAGAAATTAACTAAACTGCTTTTGAATAAATAACAAAAAAATGCAACACGAGTCAGAAAGCACTCTAAATTCCCATCGAGGAACCAAACTGATCCTCAAAATTAATAAACTTTGATTTTTGGCCAGGCTTTTGGTCATAATTATGTTTTTGGTATGCTCTGGAGGCGGATGGTGGTATCGTTATTGGTTGCAAGGTAGATACAGACCATCGACATCGTCTATTCCACCTAGAACATCGAGTTCTAGGGCTCAGAACGCGCTTCGAGGACCAACGTGTCGTGCGCAGCAAGCCAGAGTAACGTACAATCCCGTACGGAATACCGTCCTTTTACACCGTATGTGGAAAGGTGAAATACATATTAAAAAAGCCTTGATTTCATTATCGCAAGTTCTTTAAAATTCGGATAATCACGAGCCATGTGTTTTCAGAGTTTCACGGTAGCATGATTGAATGTGATAAAAGCGGAATACATGTTTCTTTCTCTTATTGTTATAAAGCAGTATTTTCATTTCTCTGATTAGGTCCTCAAAGAAACACAACGCCACCGGCTTACAACGGTGCTGCCGCCAGCTCAGCTCAGTTCCAAAATACTAATGTAGTATTGAACGACAACAACTGCCCATATTACGAATTGTACGGCCCTCCGCCCAGCTATGAGACCGTAATCGCTCAAACAAGAGGTAAAATAATGAGCCCTACACCACTGGATCATTCAATGACAAACACACAAACTTCTCCAAGCATGCAAAGCCAAAACGTAGCTCATTGTTTATCGCATAATAGTTATAGCAGCCTCCCTACCAGAATACACATTGATAATAGTACAGGCGAACGTCGCAACAGCTGTGGTTCAAACTTAGAAGAGATCGGAGACAGTTATCAGAGTTTTGGGTATAAAAACTTTGCTCAAAAGTCAGAGGCTCAACAGGTATTGAGATTGGGCGGTAACGCACCCTTGGATAATTTTCATCAGGAAAGTACTGCCTCGGGTACAAGATCTACCGTGCCACAAAATATTTTGAAAAAGCTGCCGTACTGCGCAACGGAAAGTAGGCCCGAAACAGGAGACGAAACGGAAGACGAAACAGCAGCTATTTTGCTACAGAATAGTAAATCTAGTCTTGATACTTTAACTATAATTGGCCCCAACAATTCGGCGGAATATAATCCATCCGCGGCATCGGCGAGTGGCCAGTTTAATCAAAATGTTATGATGGGCCGAGGGATTGATGATATTCGAGGAGTTAGAAAATCGGAAGAGCTGAAATTAGACGATTTGGAAGTTGAGATAATGGAAACAGAACAACCTAGCGACGAAAATCACACAAGACTTGATTCTAAGGTCCCTAGAATTCCGAGAATGTTTATGTACTTGAAAGGTGATGCCTGCGCGGATGGTTTAGAAGGAAAATATCATCGAGCGCAGAGCAGCTCTTTGAAAGGAAGGCCCGGAGGGTCTGAGTGGTCAGAATTTAGAGCTAAATACTGCGGTGTTCATAGACACAAAGAAAGTAGTGCTAAAGATAAGCGAACAGAAGAAAGTCCTTCAAGTTCCGTAATCAGTACCGCTTCTAACAGCACAAAGTATAATTTATCAAACTGTGAAGAATGCATAGCACAAAATGGCCGAAGTACTTCTGAACAAAATCCATCCAACAATGTGATATTACCTTCTCCTAATCCTAACGTTCAAATTAATTCTTTACCTCCAATAAATATAATCGAAAACTATCAGCACTACCCTCCAACGTCACCTGCACAAAGGTCCACGAGCACAAATTTTGAAAGTGAAAATAAATTAGGCAGATCAAAGTCACTTGACTAATAATAATAATAAAAATAATAACATTAATATTAATAATAATAATAATAATATATATAGTAATATCGTAATACGAATGATAATAGCTATACACTTGAGATGATACTATTAATATTTTTTAAATATAAACATATTTTCAGTCTAATTTGAGCAATCATTTTTGTACTATATTATAATCTAATGCAATAACTGTATATTTTTGTTTCTCCCTTCGATATCGCGCAGTCCCTGTATATTGTAATATTTTAATGTACCTTTGTCTATACACAAATAATATAGGTATTATAGTGTATGCTATTAGAATCGCGCAAAATAAACTAAAAACTTATACAGCAAGATTCTCTGATATCATGTATTGATGATAAAATCAGTACAGTTATATCAGATAGTGATCACTTTCATTGAGATTCTATATCTTTCTATTCAATATAACGATAAAACTTGCTGTCTTTTTTTTCTCAAAATACAAAATAGGCAATATAACTTAAGATAATTTTATAGGTATAAATTAACTATCGCAGCATATGAATATGAAAGAGGACAATTTTTTTTTTTTTAACAAGCGATTTATGTATTTTTATTCCTCGTTTTATCGAAGAACCAATATTCATATATATATTTAATAATGGATATTGTATTCATAATTCATTTAACAGCTAAGCTAATCAAATCTCTCGAAGAACAGATTATTTTTCATACAGAATTAAACAAAGGAAGACAAAAAAAAAAGGTCCAAGAACGAATAATAAATAATTATGTGCCAATAGAATCAAAAACCGTATATAATAAATCAAAGAATAAACTATCATTGATAAAAAAAAAAAAAATCGAGGAATAATTGAAAAGATTCTCTGTACCGAACCATACATAATAAAGAAAGTTATACTTGTGGTGAGAGTAAGAATATAATAAGGAATACTATTTTTTGTATAAAAATTCTTATAATCAAATTATGTAAAAGACTCTCTGATCAAAAAAGAAAGAAAAAAAAAAAATACTAGGTGTATCATATATATACTATATTAAAATAATGATATTAGAAATCCAATGCATATTAATTTATGAATATGCTTCAACAAAATACTTATATTATTACATACGTCCTTTTTATGTATAACGTGCAATGATTCTATACTTATAAAAAACAAAAAAAAAAAAAATACCACTGTAAAATATTGTAACTAATGTAAAAAAGTTCTACTACAATAAATACTTGAAATATTTATTCACAAACTCAATGATTTAGTTTACTCTTCTAGCTAAATATAATAATCTGAGAACAAAACTCTATAGAGTTATTCAATTACATATGAACCTAATCGCTAATTAAAATAATATCCAAATTTTAATCTGAATATTTCATAGATAGCGTTAAAAGTTCATGAATATACTAAGACACTATAGTCCCCATCCCCTCAAATATATACATGACATTGACTAATCCACTAGGGTGAGTGTTGGGAAAATTCTAGCTAAGGATCTGATAATAAGAATATTACTATATTATTTTTGTATATAAATTTTTTTTAAATAAACTATCGGAGGTTCGATTATGGAATGAACTAGGTATCATCGTTCCGACAGTGTTGTGCATCTTGTTATTATTACTTTTTGTTGAGTGATAGTATAGGCAAGATGGCAGCTAGAATGTAGCACTAGAGTGAAAATCAATATCGAGATTGGTAGAGGGGGAAATACATCCCTTTGAATACTGTAAAAGCAAACCAGTTAGATATACTATCAATTTATCAGAGATTTCGTGCAAAATGCCTTAATTAGAAAAACTATGCAAAGTTCCTTATTACATAGAGATTGATAAACTATGGTAAAAGACTAATTTATAAAAATATATATGGTGCTGCGGACTACTGACAATTTAGTATAGATTTTTCTCTGGAAATTACAACATGTCAGTAAAGGTGAGTGATAATGCATTTTGAATAACAAAATATTATCATCAACACATTATATTTAGAAAAATAATAAATAGTAATAAAGCGAGCTGGTAAACTCCAGAACTATTCATAATGCACATTCAAAAACTCTATCCTCGTTAGTTTCATCTATACAATGTGTATCTTGCTGTATATTATTCCTAGTTAAAAATAAGATCGCTATAGACAATCTGTATACTATTTCAAGAAACGTTTTTGCGCTTTGGATACACATATATATACATATATATAAACAGTTTTTTCAACGAACTTCCCTCTCTTTCTGACTCCAATATAAACATAATAAATAATCGAAAGCTACGCTGATAGTTGCGCTAATAATGATGATCAAAACACCTAGAAAATCAGGCCTTGTTTCTACAATGAAATAATATAATCTTGGTATTACGCAGTCTTTAATAAGACAATTAAGTTTGTACAATTCATTTCCAAGTATTTCTGTGAAAGATTATCTGAGCTTTAATTGCGTAGTATTTATCATTTTTCGTACCCTAGAGCATGCGTCGAGTAATAAGTGAAATATGATCAGCTAATTATAAAAAAAATATCCAAATTGCTAGACTAGGTGGCAAGGAAGTATGCAGCGTTAATCTAGCCGGTGGTATACTTTTCATTCTATGAATTCATGATAATATATAAGAGTATCATCTAGTGAGGAGGTTGAAAGTCATACCAGACCTAAGTGCTTGCATCCTGTCCTGCCAGTAGATACAAACATACTTACATCACGTATGCTCAGTGCACTCTGACCTATTGTTTCCTCCACATGTAGTTGTTCGGTACGAGTTAAAAGTTCAAGTCTTAGACATTTGAATTGAGAACTGGTCAAATTATTTTTTGCAGATTAGTTTAAAACGTTAAGATTTCTCGAGGGCTGGCCAACGTCAAGACTGGTTATTTTTAACTTTGTGTATAAATAGAATATGCAATTTCGACTTCTAAAGGCTGAACCAACAAACTAAGCTCATAGTTCTCCTCTGAACAGTTTGAGCGAATTATTTTGTGTACAAATTTTTTCTCTAATAAATTCAGCCGATTATCTAATAGAAAGAAAGTGAACTGTGTATAAAAAAGAATAATAATCAGCGGGTCGTCGGCTCAGGTAACACATAATTTGTAGAGTAAGTTAAAAGCGAAATCGGAGCAGCTAATCATCGTGTTATTCTGATTAAGGGAACTTGATACTATCATAGAAAATTATCATCTGGTATTTGGCAATGATCCTCCTCATAAGTATTGCGCGTTTATTCAGATATTGGTGGCCTTTGAATAGACTGTATATACGTTGAGGTATATATATATATTAATCAGTGAGCAGGTCTGATATCTACCTTGTAGCACGGATACTATCGCGAGTTTACAAACGCACACATACATCCATCCACTATCAGCTCATATACTTGAGCTTTTCTCTCACAGATATATGAGCAGATTCTCAAATGGAAGGGAGTACAGCATTCAGTATGCTTTTAGCACTTGAACCAGAATGTAAAACAGTATTGCTTTCAGTAACAGCAAGTGTTTTTTTTAGAGCACAATAAATATACCGCATAAATTAAAAACAACAGAAATTCTTTCTACGGACATACATCAGAAACGTGCTAGAAATAATATTTAAAAAATTCTATTCCATGATCACTTAAATCCGATATTGTTAATCTGATTTTTACTAATCGAGTGGGAGAGATGTTTCGATTCCTGAGGGTATTTATCCCGCTTTTGAATCTACCATCAGATAAATCTAATTAATATGAGAAGTATTTCAAGTATTGATAGTTATTCAATATTCAACAAGGTATTGTTTCGAAGAGTAATTTTTGCTCGAATCTCTCTCTTCACAGGAGATTATTATTGGATTATTATAAACAGTAAAATGTTTCATCGAAGACTTCTAATTTCAGATGACTAGATATAAGCAAGCAGAATTTGAAGATGAAGACAGCAGTAGTATCGGCTCCGTCGCTCTCAATAGCGAAGGAATTAGCACTTCTGCTACCCATATAAGATATCACACTGTAAGTAGGAAAGAACTAAAGATCAATGATAACTACATCCCACGATAGAGAATATGGGGTCAATCATATCGTTTGTTAGATCGCTCATTTCTTATTAGAATAGAATATTCTCGATGGGATAATTTTCATTCAAAGATTTGCCCAATCTCATCCTTACGTTATATGAACAAGCTTATAGTGCTTGGAATAATGAAACTATACTACTGTTACACAGTCAGGTGTTATACAGGGAACGACATTATGGAGAGCACGGAGCACGATGGAGAAATGCCTAGTAGTAACATGCACCGCTTTACTGTTTATGGTGATAGTAATGTCAATTGTAATAAGCAGTAAAAGTGGCTGGGACAATGCCCAAATTCTGCACGTTACGTCGCGCAGTGATGGTAAGTCTACAATACTGACTTCTTGACTAGATCTCAAATAAGTGCAAAACTCAATGCATCTCGCCGATTAATTTTTCAGAAGGTACGCATTGTCTTACGGAGCATTGCGTCGTGGTAGCTTCATCGATAATCAACAGCATGGATCAGACTGCGCATCCGTGTGATGATTTTTATGAATATGCATGCGGAGGGTGGCTTAAGCAGAACCCTATTCCAAATGGAAAAAGTATATGGGGTACGTTTGATAAATTGGAACAGAAGAACCAGCTGGTGGTTAAGAACGTCCTAGGTAAGCCGGAGTGTTTTGGGTGAAATATAACGAGTGATTTAATCCTCCAGGTCTGATTGATGGATTTTATTTACAGAAAAACCTTTTGCGGAGATAAAATCTAAAGCAGAAAAAAAGGCCAAGCAATATTACATGTCTTGCATGGATGCAAACGAGACTATCGAAGCTTTGGGAGCGAAGCCTATGATTACTTTACTCGAGGCAGTCGGGGGGTGGAGTATATCAGGGAAGTTTAATGTCTCTGCTTGGTCGTTGCAGAATAGCATGCATATACTTCAGAACAAGTACAATATGGGCGGACTTTTTTCTTGGTCTGTTAACGAGGATGACAAAAACAGCAGCCAACACATTATACAAGTAATAAATAATCCTATAATTCTTAGCGACGTTAGAAATAGAAAGAAACAATTCTTTTTTTAAATTTTCAGATCGATCAAGGAGGACTAACGCTGCCGACGACAGAAAATTACCTGAATAAAACAGAGAATGCAAAGATACTCGCAGAGTATTTGGGATACATGACCAAGGTGCGGTGTAGAGTGGCTTTCATTGTTTATTCGTCCTATTCAAGAAATAGCGCGGCGGAATATCTAATAGGTAAATATTTTCTTTAAGATCGGAGTGCTGCTTGGCGGAGAAGAGAATTCGACTAGAAAACAGATGCAGGATGTAATAGATTTCGAAACAAAACTAGCTGAGATCACAATACCCCAGGCCGAAAGGCGAGACGAGGAGAAATTGTACAATCTAATGCCATTGAGCGAATTACAACATCAAGCACCATTCGTAAGTATTTTACAGATACTTTATACGATAGATTAATGGTAATACAAGCCAGAGTTGAGTATCTCGACCTTAGATATGCCTAAGAATGAAATTGGCTTCTTATTTTACCATAACAGATGTCGTGGGTGGAGTACTTTCAAAATGCAATGCGACTTGTTAACAAGAAAGTAAACAGCAAAGTTATGATTGTCAATTTTGCTCCCGAGTATTTTACCAACTTGACTAAGATCATAGAAGAGTACAAGAGTACCAAGGAGAAAACAGTGTGAGTTTAAATTCATGATTACTTAAGAGATAAAAATTTTCAGCCCAACTTTTCAAGTGTTCATTGACCTGCTAACAAATCCTTAAAGCCTAATCAGAATTTTACAGACGAGATTTTAACTCTGATTACCTAATGCAGCATCCTAAATAATTACTTGGTCTGGCAAACGGTGCGTTCATTAACTGCGTACTTATCAAAACCATTCCGCGACGCTTATAAAGGATTAAAGAAAGCCCTGATTGGATCAGAAGGCGGGGACGAGCCTTGGCGATATTGTGTAAGCGACGCAAATAATGTAATGGGTTTTGCAATAGGAGCAATGTTTGTGCGAGAGGTCTTTCACGGGCAAAGTAAGATTTTGGTGAGCATGTTTTCCCTTTTAAAACCCCGGCAAATAACGCGGAGTGATTGAATATCAACCGATTTCAGTATACTACAAAGATTAGGTGCCTTTGCTGATACTTTATAAACGATTTTTCCACAGGCTGAAGGGATGATTAATGAAATTCGAAGAGCTTTTATCCAGAATCTTAAAAACCACGATTGGATGGATGCGGAGACAAGAACCTCCGCGGAGGAGAAGGCTAAAGCGATTACAGACATGATTGGGTTCCCGGACTTCATATTAAACGCAACTGAATTAGACGAGAGATACAAAAATCTGACGATAAAAGTGAACGAGTACTTCATGAATAACATAAGAGTAAATCAGTACAATTTAAAAAGGAATTTAGAGAAGCTTGATCAGCCAGTAAACAAGTCTTCTTGGATAATGACACCGCCGACTGTAAACGCCTACTATACTCCGACAAAGAATCAAATTGTATTTCCTGCAGGGATTCTACAAAGCCCATTCTACGATATGCAGAATCCAAAAAGCCTGAATTTCGGAGGAATGGGAGTTGTCATGGGCCACGAACTTACGCACGCATTTGACGATCAAGGTGAATAATAAATTCTACATTTATATCTTTTCTGCGTTTTAAGAATCGCAGAGGAATTAGAACTTGGAAAAAATTTGCCCTTAGGAAGAGAATACGACCTGCATGGAAACCTCCACAAATGGTGGAATAACGCAACGATCGATAGATTCAAAAATAGAACCGAATGTCTAGTCGATCAGTACAACAGATTTGAAATTAAGGGAAGACACATCGATGGCAGGCAAACATTGGGTAATTCAATATCTCAGTTATGTCTGAAGCTGTTATTTGTCATTCTATTCTATCGAATAGTGAAGATCTCTCACAGAACCGAACCCAAATTGTAATCTTGGCTCGTTATTTCCCTCAGAATCATTAGTTTCATTATAATTACCATTATCCTTGAAGTTGGGTAGCTTCTTTTTGGAATACTCGTCCTTTTATAGTCAAAACTCCTCCTGTGTTGTCTCTGGAAAGTCTCGGCTCCACTGTGACTTCGTCTTCATCTTCCTCAGCCTTTGAGCCATCGTTTATTTCAACATAGTTTATAATTTCTCGAAATTTTTCCAGGTGAGAATATTGCAGACAACGGAGGACTGACTGCGGCATATCATGCGTACCTAGGAACAGACAAGAATTATAAAGATCAACTGCCTTTACCAGGCCTTAATCTAACTCATCGCCAATTATTTTTCGTTAGCTTTGCCCAGGTATGTGTTTATCATATAAATTCGAAATCATCATGAAGGCGAAACTAGCTAAAGCACTAAGTTTCTTCATCAGATTTCTTCTCTTTGTTAAATCTTATTCTCAAACTCATTCTTACTGGCAGGTATGGTGTTCAGCAGCAACGTTTGAGGCGGTTGGTCTACAGATAGAAAAGGATTCTCATTGTCCGTCAAAGTACAGAGTTGTAGGGCCTTTGTCAAACTTGCCTGAGTTTGCGACTGAGTTCAATTGTGCTAAGGGCTCGAAGATGAATCCGATCGATAAATGCGAAGTATGGTAATGCGGTGTCTGGAATCAAGCAAGCTACATTTTAAAATGTCAGTAAGTTGAACAAAGAGTGGTATAAACCGGTTTGGCCGAATGTTTCTTAATCGATATTCGTTTGAAAACGAATTTTATTTTTTCTTTCAATGATAAGGGAATGAAAAATCAAAACAGGCAGCCATTTAGCAGTCGGATGGTTTTCCTCAAACTAACTAAACTACGGTATATGAAGAAGAAAAAAAGAAAATTTGTAATTATTGCACAAGCAGTTGAACAATTCCTGATCAATCTTATAATTATATACATAATAATTTCTAATTTATCAAACAGCTGCAATTTCTGAGTTTAAATTCAGCACAGAATAATGAAGTATGTATTTATGATATCTATGCTAGCTATTATCGAGCAGCCTACGTGTTGTAATATTTGATTATTATTTGAGTGAAAAAAATGAAAAAAATGAAGAAAAAAGAAAGAAACGATCAAACTAATGTAAATTTTTTTTGTTTTTGTTTTTCTTTCTCTTTCTCTTTCTCTATATATATTTTTTTCCTCATCTTATACAAGTAGATAGAAATAATCCTGTGAATTTTTAAATGAGAAGAAGAAAAATATAATTGAGTGCAATTTATGGATTATAAAATCTGATTGAATATTTTGTTATTCATAGACAACTATATAATATAATTAATCACTATTTCTCTCTATAATAGTAAGAAATAAACCAAAGAATAATATAGAAAGAAAAATCTGATTATTTGTTTGAAATTTCATTGGGTATTTGTTGATAAAATTTATAATAAAACAAAAAAACTATTTAAATAAAAATTTGGAAGTAATTAGATATATATATATATATATATATATTATACTTATTATATATATACCGAGGCTTGAAAGCTTTGGTTTTTTTTTTCTTTTTCTCTTATTAAGAGATAGAGATAGGATGAATTATTTTTTTGTCTTTTAAACTGCAGTATTAGTCGATTTTTAATGGCGTCCATGTAATATATATATATATACATATATATTACTAATATCGAGAGTAAATATAATTCAGTTTATATTATATATATAATATATATAATACGTAAGAAATAATAATTTTCTCTCATTACTTATATTTGACACGTATTAAGAAAATTTGATCTATGTACAATAGAGAAAAATTATTTGGGCAAAAATTATAAATCTTTTTGTCTAGATTTGAAAATAAAAGAAAAGCGATAAAAATAGATACGACAACAAAAAAAAAAAAGGAAAAAAAATTGGTTCACATTCAATTAGCAAAAACTCCAAAGATATTTATCGTTTTAATAATAGTGATTAAATAATTGAAGTATAACAGTCGATATATAATATCAAATAACATGATAAAACATATCGCTATAATTGTTCATTTAAAACTGATCTATTTATGCATTTTACACTCCCGCAGTATACCTATACATACTATATAATAGTTTATTTTTATACTTTTGTTGTGTTTTTCTTATCTTTTTTTGTTTCTTCTCTTGTAATAGATATTGTATGTTATAATTATAATATAAGTTCTTGTTTTTTTTTTCTGCTTAATAATTAATACATACTTTTATTGTGAAATGTGATTTATGTATGTACACTATGTTACCTAATTAATTTGTATTAAATGAAAATCATAATTTTTTAAATGTTCGGAAAACAAAAACAGAAACAAAAACAATCGCTATAATATGGAGCTAAATTGAATTACCTCATCGTTTTTATTGTTGTATACTTTATTTTTCTTCCTTTCTTTTTTCGTAAACACTCGCTTTTCAGCATTCAGAAATATCTTCTGTTATGATTTCCCTAAGTGTATAATTTATGTATATGTGTATAACCAAGCCGCGCATTTTGTAAAATAATTATTACATCAAACAGCTATTATTTATTATTTAAATGTTTACTTAAGCAGTCGGATATTAAAAAATTATATCAAATAAATATATATAATATCTATATATATATATACAGTAAATATATATATATAAATATAATATAATATAGTATAATATAATATAATATAATATAACGTATACAATTTACAGTATAATTGGCTCGCACATTTTATTTCGTTCTTACCTAATTCCTTCAGTTCTTTCACTATATTCTTCTTTTACAATCCTTTTTTACACTACAAGTTTGACAACTTGGGTATTAGGGTTAGCTACCGGCGAGAAAATTTGGCGCGCGAATGACAGCGTTATTGAAGACAGAATACCGCAGAGCCAACTTCATACTGGTTAGCGTCGCCTTTGCCTCAGTGGCGCCATCTGGAATAGGTCGCGTAACGTGTAATACCGGGAACTGCTATGATGACTAGTTTACCATCTACACATGTCACATACTCGTGTGTGTATCCGCGTCGTCTGCTAGTTAACCGTCCGCTATATGAATAAGTGAGGTTATGTCAAGTTGTATTTTATCATAGGTTAGGGTTCATAGATAATATTCAACGATGATTAACATTGTACAATCGTTAATAAATAAAAGAAATTTCATAAATTTATCAAGATGTAGTAAAAGGTACGCCGGTCATAGTAAATGGGCTAATATCAAACACGACAAAGCTATTAAAGACGCTAAACGTGCCTTGGATTTCAACAAGTTACGTCGTCTTATGTCCGTCGCTATTGCAGGTAAAAAGAATCTGACAGATCTAACTAAAGCCAATTATCATTATCACTATCATTATCATCGGTTAAATATCGAAACGTAAAAATTTATCAAATAATAATAATATTTCAGAAGGTAACAGTCCAAATCCATCAAGCAACTACAGATTAGCTCAGGTGATCGAACGTGCTAAAAAATCAATGATGCCTATGTCTTCTATAAACAATTTACTTACAACAGCCCAAGCCGCCAAAGGAACTACCAAGTCAGGATTACTCGAAATTCGGGGACCCGCAGGAGCAATAATAATCGTTGAATACGCTTGCGATCATTTTACACAATTGAAAATGTCGATAAATACATTGTTACGAAAAGCAGGGTAAAATACCAAACATTGATAGACTTTTTTCAACAAATGTCATTCAATCGAATCGATTGTATAATAAAAATTGTTGAAATTTTCAGCTGGTCGACTTGCGATCCCGGGGCGCATCATTTGTTTGAACGCAAGGGCGTTGTGACTACGGAAATTAAGGGGGATTTGGAAACAGCTACGGACCATGCGATCCAAGTAGATGCAGAAGATGTCAAGGAGTTTGTGCATGAAGAAACTAGAGAATTCCATGTTAGTGGATCTGCTCATGTACCGCATTCTAAATTTTGCTGATTTTTTTTTAGAAAATTTTCTTGACGTTTCATTTTGTTTATAGTTCTTCTGCGATCCCAGATCCTTATTCGATGTAAGAAACAACCTGCTGGAACTTAACTACAACGTCAAGGCTGCAGAGATACTATATATTCCACATATTAGGATCAATTTAAATGAAAGTGATTTAGAAACAGCTATTTTACTCTGTGAGAGACTAGAGTCTCTTGATGAGGTTGTTAAATTGTATGATAATATAGCTTAATAAATTTATAGATATTCTAAGTCCTATCTATTCGTTGTCAAGTTTTGATTCGTCAAGCTATCCACACCGAAAATTATTATTAATCAAAGCTCGTTTACGACCCAAGAGATGTTTCGAATCGATTAATTGGTTTTCACGTTTAATTTGGTAAAAAGTTTTTTTATATTTATAATAAATAACGAACTACTACATTAGTGCGTTAAATATTTACAACTTGATTGGTCGGCAGTAATGATAGTTTAAGATTCAATACCAGGTGTAAATAATATCCGTAGGAATAAATTAGCTAAAAGTTAATCGCCCGTTTCTTTTTGTTTACCTTTTTTGTACTCATTGTTTGATCGCCTTAACACCAGCCCCGTACCCAGCCATTTGGTTGATATTAGACCCTGAGAAATAAAGAAGCGGAGCCTTTGCAAAGAGCGACTTGAACGTCTTCCTTGATTTCTTGTTTCTTTTATCACGAGGAGTTAGTGGAATCGAGTTTACAGAAACATCTCTATTTTGTTCAAAGTTTTCTGTGTCCTCCCGATTATCTATCTTTGATCTTTTTGATGATTTCATTCCATTTTCTCCACCGCTACTTTTTCTCTTTGTTGAAGCTCCGCTTTTCGATACATCCAGCTGATCAATCGATTCATTAGGTTCAATTTCGACGATATCTCTTCCTTCAGATTTAGATTTAGAACGTTTTTTATCCTTCCTCTTTACTTCGGTAGATTCTATCTCTTCCTGAGTTTGAGTATCAGAAATTTCTGGCTCATTTCCAATTTTATTTTTCTTGCTCTTAATTATCTTCCTTGAGATTTCTGCCAGGATTGTGATTTCCGGCTCCTCTGCTCTTCTCACCTTTCCTTTTTTCTTATCAGATTTTTTTCCAGAAGCAGATTCTTCTTTCTTTTCTTTTTTGTCTTTCTTCTTAGCCCCTGGAGTCTCAATATCTATTTCATAAACTTCTGTGTTTAATTCAAAGCCGTTTTCTCCCTCGGTATTCTTCTTCGACTTCTTATTTTTCCGGGCAGGAGTTTCGTCGAGCAAGACAGCTTCGCCTACCTCAGATTCATCAATTTGGCTAATTTCCTCAGCAATTTCTTCTATAGTTTCCAAACTAGATGTTCTACGATTCTTTTTCCGTTTGCTTTTCTTAGTTTTACGTTCGTTCAATTCATTGTCATTTATTTCGTCGTGAATCACCTCGATCTCCAAAGCTTCATTGACAAATCCCTCAGTTTCGTTAATCACCACCAATTCAATAGCTCCCGAAATTTCCTTTCCCTTTTTCTTTAGCTTGCTATTATCAACTTCGAATTTATCCAGTTTACCCTTTCCCTTTCCTCCCTTGCCTTTCTTCTTCTTAACAGTATCTGTGTTATACTCTACTTTCTCATTAAAAGTAACGCGTTTCTTTTGGATATTCTCATCTGACAAATCAAGCGCATCATTAACCAGGCCAAATTCTACTCTAGAAACCTCAAACTCTGCCCCATTATTCTCATCGTTATTCAAATCGTTCAAATTTAGAGCAGGATTAGAAAATCCTTCATTAGAAAACGGTTTCGTGGATTTCTTAACACCATTCTTACATTTTTCTGGACTCTGGCAAAAATTATTATGAACAAAATCGACATTTTTGATATCAGAATCACCCCCTTTTTCTTGATACTGCAAATCCATCCCCTCATTAGCAAAAACGAACCCAGAAATCGCTCGATCATTCTCTTTCTTGCCTTTAACCGACTTATTCTGTTCGAAATTATTTCTATAATTTAATGATTGATCAAAATCTTTAACAGAACTAAACCCAAATCCTAATCTCGGCCTTTCTTCGCCCTCTGAATCATTGGCTTCATTCGAATGACTATTTTTAACGAAATTTGGTAACTTATTTTTAAAATACTCGTCTATGTTGCCTCCTTTGATGGTCAAAACTCCACCTGTGTTGTCTCTGGATCCTCTCGGCTCTGCTACAACTTCCTCTTTAATTTCCTCAACTTTTGAAGTCTCGATATTATCTTTCAGGTCTTTTTTGCCAAATATATTAGCCAGATCTTTCTGGCTATACTTCTTGACGTCTTTGCCTCTGGTGAATTTGTGATAGCTGAAAAATTTACAGTTCGATGAATTTACAACGAAGATAAGTAACGAAGAGAAAGAAAAAAGAAGGTAAAAGCTACGAACTGCACGCGAGCTCGGCTCTGTTTGGACTTCAATTCCAGCGATTCGTCCTTTTCTGTTTCTCCTTTTATTTCCACCGTTGTATCAGGGTCTGAATTCTGTTCTTGGAGACGGGACAAAAAATCGTTGAAATCTGCCTGATGCTGGGTCCACTGATCTCCTCTGTCCTTGAAACCGATGCCTTAAAATTAATCGTTAGAATCATTACATCATAGAATTTTGCCAATTGTAATAATATTACTCAAATAATATTTACCGGACTGGTTATTCTTGTAGCTGACTTTGACGTGCTCCGTCATACCCTGCTCACCGGCTCCGAGACCTTTGCCACTCGTCCAGCCCATTTTCTCCAACATTTTTTGTCCAAATTTGTTCGAGTCTGTTAAAGTATTCAATTAAATTATTTTTAATTAACTAAAGAGAGAGAGAGAGAAAGGAGAGTTTGCTTCTTCAAACTTATGAGGAGTACTTTACGATTCCGTTGATTCAAACACGTGAAGAACATGATAAAATAAAAATTATAGGTTAGGAAACGGAAATCGCGGAAGGAATTGACATGGAAATATGATTAGAGTTAATTTAAGAAATTCGAGGATAGTTCTCGGCGTGTTAGTTGATTATAGTTAGAGTTGTTATTTGTATTAACTAATGTGTGATTAAAACGTGTTTGATATTACCTTCGCTCCATTGTTTGCCGCGTGGATTTAACGTCCATTTCTGTTTTCTGCGAGGTTCTGCTAGCATCGACATTACTTTTCGTAAAATAGGCAATTTTCCTAGTTAATTTGTATAAGTTTCAAACAATTCATTGAATTAGAGATATGTATCCTCAAATCCCTATCCCGATCACGATTCTTTCCGTATTTTTGGTTATAACGAAAACCAAGTTATAACCTAATAACATCGATTATCGATAATTTTAACTACCACGCGATTCGAATTTCGATTCTCGATAAAAAAAAAACAAAAAAACAACTTACCGCGATCGTTTATAGGCGGCGAATATTTGAAAAACTTTTACTAACTGATATTTATTAAACAATATATCATTGAAACTATACATGGAGTCAAAAATTATATGATATCTTTATTCTTCTTAAATTTTTATTTTTTTTGTAGAATTTTTTTCATATATTTTGTATGAATAATAATAATAATAATAATGATAATAATAATAACTTTATTTATTTATTTTTTCTTTCTTTTTTAATATTTGCATATCATAAAGAAATACATATCTTCTGCTCTATACATATTAATTATTATTATTATTATATATCTATATCTCTAGAAATGTTCTTTTTAATAGAGCTTTCTTAGATAAACAATTTTAAATAGAATTACTATGCAACAACGACACATTTTATGTGTCGTTAATACGCCCGCATAATATTTATATGTATATACTATATACTATATTAATATGTTATGTAGTATTTATTAATTGATAATATATATCGTGACATAATATAATAATTTGCTATCTAAATTTGATTAATATTTATGTTGTATTATTATAATATTTTAGTATATGAAAAACAGTATGATTTTTATTTTTTTTTAGAAATTTTCTCAATTTTTTTTTTTTCTTATATTTTATAATATTTACACCTCAATATTTCATATTCGTGTATTTTTATAAATTTGTATAATTTATATATTTATTTTTAATAAATTTTTCAACATTTTTCTTTGTTTGTTTTTATAATTTGTGTTTGTTTTTTTCGTTTTGTTTTAATACTCAAATCATACTTGTTTTTCTTAATTTATTATTAATTTTCACGTGTGTAGTAATTAATTAATCAATTCTTAAGACTGTGATGATATATCTATATTATTTATTTAATTATTTATGAATAGACTAAATATTACACTAATCAGCTAGCTAAATGATATTTAAAATTATTTACAGATTGTTACTTGCAGCATGTATATATATTTTTTATATTTTTTTCTCTCTTTTTTTTTTAATTGTTTTATAAACTAAGTGTACATATTAATTATTATTAATATTTTCTGCCACTATTATATGACCTTATACCTACATAGGTATACCTTCACAGATGTACTTCATCATGTTTTTAAATCTTTATCATCTTTTTTTCTCATCTACACTGTTACGTTCCCATATTATTTATTTATATATGGTATATTTATTTATTTATGTATGTAATATTATAAAGAGGAGGCTGCAAGCTTTCAGATCATATAATATAGAGCCTGACAAGACTTCGTTTATTTAAATATTTTTTTTTTCTTTCTCATCTGTATTCCCTCACTTTCTATTCCTGACCCTGTAGATAATAACAATAAACGATACTTTGTTTCGTTTCATCAGTGAGTTTTACAAATTTCTCTTTTTATTTTTGTGTTTTTCTTCTTGTTTTCTCAATCCCTCTTTAATCTTCCCACCCTTATTATAATTAATATTGATATTATTATTACCTATCATTAGATAATCATTTTTATAAAACAATATTTAAAAAAAAAAAATTATTTTTAAATTAAATAAAACAAAATAGAAAAAAATGTTTCTCAAAGTTTTGGATGTTCTAAAAATTTGTACTTAAAAGTTTTTTTTTTTTCATCTTTTTTTTGTCTCTTTTTTGTTGTTGTATTTTATTTTCTTTCTTTCTTTGTGTGTTGCGTAACTTGTCGCGCTGTATTATTTAATTTTTTTTTTTCCTACTTGGTATATATGTATGGTATCGTATGATGAAGACATGGTCATAGTATAATAATAATAACCATAATTTATTATTCTTTACCTTGATATTACACACTTTGTGGATTATAAAAATAGAAGTGTTTTATTTTTCTTTTATTTCTTTCATTCGTTATTAATTACTTTTTTATTTTTATTTTTATTACTTTTCATTATATATATTTTTTTCCTCGTTCTTCTCACATGTTCCGAAATTTCGAAAAATTAAAATTATTTAAAGATAATCACTCGGTGGAATTTAGCTGCTTTATAAGTTTACTCGCAATTTATAAACATCTGTTTACTACATACGTTATAATTTTTGTGTGAAATTTCATTATTCACTGAATTATTAATTATATACATATATACATGCTTCTTTGGACATATATATGTATATATTATCATGATTGATACCAAACATATTTATTTATATATATTTAATTCATTAATTTGAATTCTTCTCAAAGGTCCGAATATTTTATAATTATATATATACATATAAAAAAAAAATCCCAATAGCTTAGCTCAGCTTGGCCAAAGAAAATAATACTACAGTGATATTAGAATATCATCTATAATATATTAATTTCGAATATTTGATAACAATGAGTTTGATAAATGATGAAAATTTTCATTATAAATTGATAAAAGTATGGATTTCTGAACTTTGGAGAGTTTAAAATATATACGTAGTAGAGATATACTGATGATATACTATATGCAATACTTGAATTGAATTGTCGATAATAGACGTGATGAGATCTTTTTTTTTTTCTTATACTATCGAACGATTAGGATTGTGAGAACAATGAATATACATACTACCTACTTGTTTATATTACTTAAAAATCTGTCTTATAATTAGTAATTGTGTTAAGTGTAATAAATGTTAATAACAAATATTCTGAACAAAGTAAATAAACTATCAATTATTAGCTGGTTATATTATAATATATATTTTATTTATGCATTTACGATGAAAAAGATTGAGGAAAAGCAAAGAAAAATGCGGAAAAAAAAAAACTTGCGAAATAGAAAATATAAAAAAGTAGAAACGTGTGTGAATACAATATGCGATAAAGACAGATCATTTAATTCTTCTGGATTTTTTTAATATAGGTATTATTTTTTAATACTTTTTATCTCAAAGGTAAGAAAAAACCCAAAAGAGAGTAGAAACATGAATTTCTAATTTTGCTCCCATATGATCACGATGTAGTTATTATTTTTTAATTATTTTTAATTATTATTTTTTTTTTGTTCTCTTGTTCTTTGTGATTTTAGTTCTTATCAAACTAAAAGAAAATATATTCATTATCCATTATTAATTAATATTATCATAATTGTACGTACTCCGACGCTGCGTGTGCTAATATTCCGATAAGTCAGATCATTGAAATACTTGTATCGGGTTAATTATAGGAAAAAAAAAAAAAGGAAAGCTTGGAAATCTCGTCGAATTTATAGCATCAATAAATCGTAAAGAAAGCAAGACCCTTTGCAAATGAGTGTATATATATATATATACCTATATCTAACTTACTGTAATGTGTCGCGCGTTGAGAATATTTATTTATTGCACTTGAGGCAATTTATAAATTTTAAAATTGCCCTTCGACGATAATACGGATCAAAATTTGTTATTTTTTATTATTAAACAGAACAAAAATAGAAAAAAAAAAAACTAATAGTTTATCAAACGTATTAATATTTCACTCATTAGATACACGATAAAAATGCTCATACTTCCTTAGAATCATATTATACTTATGGGACAAGATATTTATGTATAAAATTTTATACATAAAATCCTACTGTTATTTGTTATTAATATTCATATTGATATTATAATATTAATGAAAAGATTTAGATTTTAATTAATCATTGTATAGTTTTACAAATTCTGTCTAAAAAAAAAAACAAAAAAAAAAAACAAAAAGAAAACATCACAATGATTTAAATCCCTCTTTTTCTTTTTTATGTGTGTTCGGGCCGTATTCAAAAAAGAATTTCATTTCTAAACGCGGCCTGAAAAATCTTAAAAATAATTACGAAGACGAATATGTATGTACGGATTTGTGGATTACGTAGTAGTCTGCGATATTAAAAGAAATTTTGCTCCCTCTAAATAATCGACACCTTCGTAATATCCTTAGAGTTAATCGGGTGGTAAAAAACTGAAGAGTCTGAACTGCTCTCTGATGTGTGGCCTCACGTCGCTTCCCTATTATGAATAATAAAAGATACAAATGTCATTTAAATGCTCAGAAAATCAATTCTATAGTGAAAACCGAACGTACGAAGCAACTGTAATCAATATATATCAAAACAGAGAAGCATGATCGAATTATGTACTCACCAAATTCACTAAATTTTCTAAAAATGGTAACAACTTCATAAGTTCGTTGTCCGACCGATCAGCAAACCAGCTTTCTATCGGTATACCGTTCTCCAGCTGTAAGAGAAAAAAAAACAAAAAAACGAAAGAATGAAATATCGAGAAGAAATTAGTGAAAGATACATTTTTATAAAAGACAGAAAGTCCAACAAACCTGATAGCCGAAGGCCTGAGGACTGTTATCGATAATAACAGTCTTGGACAAGTCTCTGCCCAAAATAGAGAGATCCTTGATGTAGTTTCCGTTAACACATACACAATGTTCTCGAAAAAGTCGATATTTAATTAATCTTCTAGTCGGGTCTAAAAGATTCATCAATTTATTGGCATAGACTCGTTTGCTGGCTGTGAAAAGTATCACTTCATACAGCGAAGATACGTGTTCAAGAAATTCGCGAAAGAATGGCCTCGTTCTTACGAAAACCGTGTAAGTTACTTCTTGGAATACGACTGGGAAACGGAATGCTGCGTCTGATAGCTCCTGAAGACTGCAATGCACGAGTGTTTCATCCTGTAAAAGCAAACATATGTCAGAAAAAGGATAATTGGCTAAGAAAACGTCGAAAAACTAGGAAAAACTTAGGAAAAACTGACCAAATCCAAAACCAGGCTAAACTCCGGGCTGCTTCTGGTCTTCAACGGCAGTGCTGGGCACCTAGCTCTCATAGCTGCGGTCAAAGGTGGTAAATGTTTGATGAATAAGTAAGGGTCGAAGGGTTCCCAGTCTTCCTGAGCCTGAGTGACCATATTTTCGACCCCGCAGCTTTCGACGATTTCCTCGCTACCAACGTCCATATATTTTGTGTCTTGATAGTCCCCGTCCATATCCTCAGAGTCGTATTTAACGTTAAGATTGTCGTTAGAGTCAGAAGAGTGGTTTGAGTTCCTCGAATAAACGTCGTTAAGATTGGCGTACTTAGAGGCGGTAAAATCCTCCGCGCTTTCGTACTTTGAAGAGTCGCTGCTCCCCGTGTTTGAATACTGATACTTACAGTCTTCGCTGCTGTTTTCGTTTCCATCAACAAACGTATATTTAGTATTTGGGAAGTATCTCTCAGTCGGATACGACGTTCTGTTCCCATATATTGGAGTCGAGTGTATAATATTGTTGTAATAATCAACTGCCGGCTCCGTGCTCGCGCATATCTCAGGGTAGCCGCAATGGAGGGAAAGAATATCTGCATAAGGAGTTTGAAAACATTAAAATTCACAATTAGACATAGAATGCGAGTCTATAATCATCCGATAGTATCAAAAAAGCTGACCATGGGCTCTGCTGTTCTCCTCGTTCAGTAGGCAGGATAAATCAGGTTGCGTAGTATCCGTTGGCGGCGGCATCAACTCAGCTAATGCTACGACGCTGGGAGTAGAAGGTTTGTTCTCCTGAGGTGGAGTCGGAGGACAGATCGGCCCGTCTTCGTTGAACGTAGAAGTTGAATAGCCCGTAGACGGCATGAGATTCCAGTTTTCTTTAGACTCCTCGGAGACCTTCGAGGCCTTTGTTGTCTTCGGCGGCTGTAATGAATCCAGGGAAATTATTAGCGAGGATATTCTCCCATAGCAAATAGTGCTAAGGTCTTCTTAGACTACTTACAATGCTAGAATCCTTTGGCGGAGGACGAAGCAAAGGCGTAGAAGTGACCATTGCGCGTTTTATACACTTCCTTCTTCTGGGTCCTCGCTCTCTTCTGATAGGCGGTGCCTTAGCAAAGTGTAAAACGTTTTCTCTGCACGCCTGAGGATGAGGAAATAACAAAAATTGAATGAATAAATGAAACGGAAGGATGCGAAGTGTTCGATCACTGTCCCGGAGTGGTATATCACCTCTTTCAATAGATTAGGTGATCTTCTTCTCCATCTGGTTAATCTACCGCATCTACTGGAAGTATTTACTCTCTGATTGCTGTTTGTGATAGCTGGTATCTTTCTCACAGCTCCTGACTGAACCCTGCTACCCGTTACCTTGGAACTTGTTGCTCCGCCAGTTCCTAGTCGACCTCTAAGCCTTCGACTAACGTGTTCACTTCTCAGCCACATTTCTACCCACTCTTTACGTTTCCTGAAATAAATATGGGGGTAAGCTACGTGATAGTTGTTCATAGAATTGAAAATGTAATGACTATTACGTATCTGAATGATAAAAATCTCAAGATTTGAATCGAAGAAGACTCACTTGAACGAAAAAATTGTTTTAATAAATTTTCTAAATCTAGTAAATAGTTCCATGATTTGAGTGGACCAAATATAGTCGCCGAACGCATAACTGTTAGTTAAAATTTTTATTCTATTTTATATAATATCTCTAAATATACGATTCTAACAGTCAAATAATTTTGTCAATTTTTCTCTCTTCCCAACTCTTCAGATGAATTTGTTTACAAACGAATGTCTTCTGTTCAAAAGTGTGCGAAATTTTTGTTTCACGAAGAACAAATGTATAGGGAAGACGGTTTAATAACGTGAGAAAAAATTCCGTACCGTCTCAAGTGGCGGAAAATTTTTATTCATAAACAAAAAAATTTTAACTATTGTCTACCATGATTGAAAGATGAGTTTCCATAATATCGACGCAGTTTATAGTCAAGTGATTTATATCTATGACTTATTGTTTGCAAACATGTAAAAATATGTGTAAAATTGTAAAAAGTTATCCTGCGCAGCGTGTGAAATTTAGCTTATCTTGGTAAGTTTAGAATAAAATTGAAGGAATTGGATTAGGAAAATGAGGATAATCAATTTTCATGATTAAATGAGCATATCTGCGCTGTTTGTTCTTTCATTAATGAATGAATGAATGAATAAATTCATTTATTTATTTTGATTACTGAAAGTATTTCCCCTTAGCAACAGCCACCCTAAAACCCCCGCGTCTCTTACCCCCACCATCCACCCACGCTCTGGAGATATTGATTGCTCTCAACACTCCTGGTGTACCCCCCTCACACCCCTCTATCTCCCCGTCTTGTTCTCTGCTTTAGCTTCTCCTTGTTGAATAGAAATATATATACATGAAGAAGTATGTCGTGAAAAATAGTTAATTATAAATATGCATTTTACTTTTATTTCTGTTTAAGCCGAGAATATACTTCCAGCGGCACGATGATAATATAGTATAACTGAGTCCAGCAGCTTTGAATGAACCTTCGAGTTAATTGAATTTGAAATTTTTTGGGGATCTTCGTAATATTAGAAATGAGAAAAACAAAAACAAAATAAAATCTTTTTCTTTTTCATTGTAATAATTGATAAGATCTGAGTCAGCTTCTAGTTAATAATTTCGATAGCTTTTTTTCACATATTCGTCAGAAGAAGACCAAACTCGAAATTTGCGAGAAAAAAAAATAAAAAATTTCGAGAAAAAAATTAAAAAAATTAAAAAACATAAAAAATAAAAAACTTGTTCTTAGCTCAAAAACAAGAAAAAAAAAAAAATAACGATGAAACAAACTGCTTTAATAGAAAGGCTTGAGATGGAGAGACTCGTTATAACGCCGCATAGGTTTTAGCGCCAAAATAATTGACGTTTCGGAGTATTCTATTAATAGATTACCGCTTCGCTTATATGCGTATAAGCGAGTATGCGTAAAGCAGAAGAAGGAGCCCAGGGAAGTGTACGTATGCGTTTTAATAATGCGGGTTTCTCTATTTCTCAGGTATTGGTAAATGAATAGGAGTATAAATTAAATAGAAGAAAAAATGTTTACGAATAATAATAATAATAATAATAATAACAATGATAATTTATTTTATTAATAATCCGTTGATTCAATAAGCAAATAAAGAGTAAGAGAGAAAAAAAAATTGTAAATTAATTTTCTTCAATTCTCCACGGCTAGTCGTTGTATTTAGCTCTGCTACCTATTCTAATATATGTAATATCGACGAAAATGCCATTTCTCGTTGAATATATTTTTCATATATTATCGACGACATATGCATTGTGAGTAAATGTGATTATCAACGACGCGACTACATGTAACTAGTTGTATATGAGAAATCCGAAATATATTCGTTGGTAACGTAGCGGCGGCGGCGGCCTTGTAGTCAATAATAATTATTATTCTTATCGCGAGCGAATAGAGGATCCACCAATCCTCATTTCCGATGTTGATATTTGAAAGTGTTTGCGCGGTTGCGTTGTTTCGTAAAATGTCAGGTTACCGCTAACCTATAGCGGCCAATAACCGCGTAAATATTTGGTATAGCGATAGACGATTTCTCTCGATGTATCAACTAAGCGATAAATATTAAGCGAGAGTAAGGCGAGTAAAGAGTAAGAGTAAGTAAGTAAGTAGCGTGTCTGTCGGTTCGTTCTAAAGTTCTATGACAAAACAAAAGAACCATGATTATTATTAACCTAGAATAATATCCGTTTATAGCTTACCATTTTATTGAATATCTCGAGCCACTGTCACTCGTAACTAACACACACGATTGATTAGAATTTCTAGTACTTTATTCAAACCGCTTGAAGCGTTCGCTCGTTTCATCCCCCAAAACTAAAAACAAACATGGCGACGGCGTCACTTCAAAACACTACGAAGTCACGCTATGTATTTTACCGACAAATATTGATCGTGCGGTTTAGAAAATGATTGGATAATATTCTCACATTTTATTCATCATATTTCACGTATCATATCTTACTATAAACTTCGCTAGGTTTTAATAACAAGTCAAATTATGTCTAACCAACTCTCGCCTGACTTCCGTCCGCATCAGCGCCATCTTG
Source organism: Tenthredo notha (assembly GCA_914767705.2). Lineage (NCBI taxonomy): Eukaryota > Metazoa > Arthropoda > Insecta > Hymenoptera > Tenthredinidae > Tenthredo > Tenthredo notha. Next base: position 9,684,610 of record OU611916.1, read on the forward strand.
TGTAACGTCACTAACGCCGGGATTTAATTATCTATAAATGATCCCCCCCCCGCCGCCGTGCACTTAAGGCAAAAGATGTTATATAACTGAAAATATTTACCGTCAAGCGCGGCAAAATTATTAGTATTTTTATTATTTTTTTTTCGTTTATGTAGTCGCTATACCGTTTTATTACGTAATTCTTATTAGTAACTCATTTTTATATATGACTAATAGAACAAAATAGCGGGATATTTGAATTCTAAAAAAATTCAAGATGTTTAGATTTTTCCCACCAGAATTACAACATATGATGAATTCGACCGAATTATATCTTACTTAAAGTTATATATTCAGTAAATTAATAATAGTTTATTATTCTTTCAATTTATTACGAATTTATTATCATAAATATAAATTCGGAGGCTTTATATGGCTCGTTAAATCTGATTTTGAAAAAATCTACGATACCATTTTGTAGAATGATTTTTAACTTACTTTAGGATCCGATATTTGTAATTCAATTGATTCGCGATTATCAGGAACGTTTTTTTGAATGCCTGTTCGTTAGATATTGTGGAAAACCAAGTAGCAATATGTGTATATAAAAAGAAAAAACAATTTGTATATATATATTTATCGCCTGTCTGTTTTCCCGACTCCTCTCTTTCCAGAGAACAAATGTCTGGGCATTTTCGTTCCGATGAATCTGTCCGCCTCTCCCTTCATTCCCTTCTTAGCGACCTTCTTCTTAATCGCTTTATGGGCGATATTCTTAAGCTTGGACTTCATCTGTGATAAAGAGAAAAAATGAATATAAATAAACGATTCGAATGATATCAGAGGCGCTATGATGCAGCATATTGTATAGTATAAATCTAAACTCTAGAACACTCACGACATTGTCTTTAATTCCCATCTCATCACGAGCTGGTCTAGAAGAGCTGCGAGTTCTTGAATGAGACTCTGACTGCAAACGCATCCTTTTAGTAGCCGGCTGCGACTGGGACCTCGACCTCTTTCTGGTCTTGGTGAAATTTGCCTGTTAAAAACGTCGATTAGTTAATCATTGAATAATAATTCACAGAACAAAGCCTCGATGGAATATTGATTTACATTCTCTGTTCCTTCCATATCAACGCCAAGATCCTCCATCTGGTCTCTCAACTTGCTGACCGAACGATCTCTCAATTTTGAGGCAGCTGTACGTGGCATCACGGGCTTAGTCGAAGCCTTTGTGATCCTGGCTTCGTCCTTCAGGATCGCTTTACGTTCTCGAATTTGTCTAGCCAGATCGCGAATCTCAATCATAGTTTCGCTCAATTCAGGAATCTTGGCGTCGTAAACGCCCGCCTCTTCTCTTAGGCCTTCCTCTTGCTCAAGAGCGTTTAGTTTCTGAAATATAAATCGAATTTATAGTAAATATTTAGTTTTTTGTTTGATTTTAGTTGGGCTTATCGTTTCAACGCTCACATCGAATATTTCTGGGTCAATGTAGTCGGCCACATTGTGTCCCTCCCAGAATTCAGGAATAATATCGAACTTCTGATCCCCTTCAATGTCGTAGTTCTTTTTCAAGTCCAGAACGTAATCGTCGCCCATTTCCTCCTCGATCTCTCGCTCCAGCTTACGCTTCCTCTCAGTTTTGTTAGCAGCTATTTCTTTCTTCTTTAGAATGGAGTCCGGTATACAAGGTGGTCGTGATTTCTGATCTCTGGGTGCTGGCCGAGCAACGTGCAAACGATTCAGGACAGATTCCATCTAAAAAACGAGTTCAGTTATTTCATTGTTGGTAAATGAACCGAAATTCTATTTCACAATCGCTTCAAAGTCGCTTCACCTTCTTTGTTCTCATTTTCAACTCAACCCTGTGAGCTAGCAGCCGGTCACAGGCCAATGTCTTAACTTCCATGACTCCAAAATCGGTGATTGTGCTCATCTCGACTACAGGAAGGTCCGAGTCGTCTTCAAAAGGCTTAAGAATTTTTCGTTTTTCTTCTGGAAGTTCATCCAGTCTGAGAACGTCCGCTTTGTTCAACACAATCATCAAGGGCTTGTTGGTGAACAGCGGTTTTATTGATTCGAACAGTTTCACCTAAACAGAATCAAATGTTATAAAGAAAAGATAATTATTGCTTAAAAAATCGATGATCAGACTCTAATTCTCTTTTTTATTTCACCTGCTCGTCCAAGGTGTGACCGCACTGCTCTGAGATGTCTATAAAGTATAAAACAGCAGCTCGCAAATGAGCCAGGGCTGTAACAGCCTGCATTTCTATAACGTTTCTCTCTTCCAATGGATGATCAAGGATTCCAGGCGTGTCTACAACTTGCCAGCGTAGATACTTGTAGTCTGTGTGTCCGACGTACAATGATTTTGTTGTAAATGCGTAAGGCTGGACCTCTACATCGGCTCTGGTAATCTGTGAAATAAATCTCTACTGTTTTATTTATTTCTATACAGATTTGATTGTTCACAGCCAGTTTTTTAATAGTGAAATAAAAAAACCTAGTAATAGAATGTTCATGGTCTTGTTATTTCCGGGTAATTCACCTTGTTGATGAAGCTGCTTTTTCCAACGTTTGGAAATCCGCATATTATAATTGTGCGAGTGTAAGGGTCAATGCTGGGAAGACGAGCCAAATGCTGACGAACTTGTTCAAGATAAGTCAAGTTAGCTGCTTGTCTTTTCATTATTGTTGCCATCCGACCAAGTGCAGCTTTTTTCAACTGTTTACAACGGTAAAGAGAATCTCCATACTTTAGGAGTCTGACGTAGTCCTTTGCAACACTAAAAATATGATGAAAGAAAGAAAAAAATTAGAACAATGATAGTGATAAAACGGGGCAAAACTCAGTCTTAGGAAAAGCATAAGAATTGTAATTACTTGTCGATCAAATGCCTAGCGGTGTTTATCTGCCCTAAGGCAAGCTTGTAGTGATCTTTGTCGTACAATACATTCATAAGATCGGCGTAGAATGGATGAACGTCATCTAGTTTTGGAAATTCTTGAATAATCTGGCTCATACGATCGTGGAAATTTTGCTGAGTGAATTTTACCTTCCTTGTATAAAACGCACGTATACGAGATATTTTGTAATTCTTATGTATAACTGTCGGTGTTTTACGCTGCGTCTTTGACAATATTATGTCAATAAAGTCCTGGAAGAAAAGAAAGAAAAAAATTTACGAAACATACGCGTGAGGGTTAACCTAACCTCCAAGACTTTTTGATAATTTCTGAAGAATTGAGACTTCCGATTCGATAAATCGGTACGTTGATTATAATAAGGAAAATTATTGATCTGCCTCTTAAATATTAGAAAAAAGAATAGTGCGGAGATGAGTTATCTTAGATCAACGTCAAAATCGGAAGAATTATTTTCGGTAGGTTAGGTATGATGTTTTATTAGTTATTAACTTACCTTGGCTGTCGGGACCACCGCGATTTTTTTGAAATTATAAAGAGCCATTTTATGGGATTAATTGTCACTTCAGTGACTATAAATCGTTTAAAAATATTCTACAAATTATTGCTGGGATACTGTCACGCACGTGCCATGCGTAACGTTCCCGAAAAGAAAGATGGCGTGGATTGAATTGCCCTCTGTCGTCGAGTTCGTTGAATAAATAACTAGTTACTAGACGAGATAGGAGCAGATTGACGAAGATTAATAACCAGGATTTTATCATCTTAAAAGCGCGGGAGTGTGACGTCGTACTTGCGAATTTTAGCGCGTATACCGTCATTCAAACAAACTGATAAGAGAAGAGTTGCGATCATAGAAATAAAGATCGCTATTATCTCGCAGAACCAGTACGTCGATGATATTTGATATTTGATATTTGATATTTGATATTCGCGCTACGACAGCTATCGCTTTGATAAAAGCGAATCATGAAAGAAAAAAAAGTGTCTCGTATACTGATTATATTTGTAACACTGCATGATATGATGTAATTGTTTGATACGACCGATTGTGGCCCCTCTGTATTTTATTTGTCCATAAATAAAAAGGGTGGGGATATGCCGTACAATATCTATAGTTTTGATACGGAGCGAATCACTGTGCGCGGGCTATTCCGAGAGTGATTATTTAGCAAATAATTAGATCTTTCTTTAACTGTAAATAAAATGTTTCGTCGTAGTAGTTGCCTAGTCAGTCGTTTAAGATATTCGTCAAGAAACTATCATGACGAAGCATCAATCATCGGGACCGAACAAGATCACAGTTCGCCGGTTTATCAGGTTAGAAAATCAAATTTCATACCTACTTATTATACATAGTATAGCAGCTGTAGTCAATCTTTATCTTTATACAACGTGTATGATCGACAAATAACACCTTATCTGTACAAGACTTTCGTAATATTGTTCGTAATATCAGCCTTGGATGAGTTGATTCGAATAATTGTAATTATTCAACATACAATCTAATATGCATGTATGTGCGATTTTCGAAATATTCAAGTCATGAACTTTTATCTATTTGCATTTTAAACCACAAATTAATACCTCAATACCTAGAATTAATCCTTGAATTATTTTTACCAGAGATTATTACGTGTCTTATTTATAGCTCAAAAACGAAACTAAAAAAAAAAGGGTAACAACACAAATTTTAAAAAAAATTTCTATACACATTTTAGGAAAATTATAGTCAGATGAAAAATCTCGTGGATGAGCTACGCCAAATAGTTGGTAAAGTTGTTAAAGGTGGAGACGAAAAATCCCGAGCTCGTCATATCAGCAAGGGAAAGATGTTGCCGAGAGAAAGAGTGAATAATCTGCTAGACAAGGGCTCGGCTTTTTTAGAATTCTCTCAATTAGCTGGCTACCAGATTTACGGTAAAGAAGAAGTCCCTGCCGGTGGATTGATCACAGGAATAGGAATAATCGAAGGGTAAATAAAATGCGAGAAAAAAATACGTAGGATATCCAATAGAACAAAATAACTTGGAACTTATCTCAGTTTCTTTCCTTCAATCTCTTTACAGACTCGAATGCGTCATTGTGGCTAACGATGCGACTGTAAAAGGCGGTTCCTACTACCCAATAACAGTAAAGAAGCATTTACGTGCGCAGGAAATAGCCGAAGCTAACAAGCTACCTTGCATATATCTTGTCGATAGTGGCGGAGCTAATTTGCCCCGTCAATCTGAGGTCTTTCCGGACAAGGATCACTTCGGTAGATTTTTTTACAACCAAGCCAGAATGAGCGCCAGTGGTATAGCTCAGATAGCCATTGTTATGGGCAGCTGCACAGCTGGTGGAGCATACATACCCGCTATGGCTGACGAGAATATTATAGTAGAGAATCAAGGCACTATATTTCTGGCTGGTCCTCCACTCGTGAAAGCTTCTACCGGGGAAGAAGTGAGCTCTGAAGCTTTGGGAGGAGCTGCCTTACATTGCCGGTATTTAACTTTAGGGAAAATTATACCAAGATGAGGCTTTCCTCGATTCTGAATGCTGACTTAACAAGGAAATGATATTTACCAACTAAAAATCGAATTCAAAACGATAATTAAAGACGTTTTTGCAGCACTTCTGGTGTGACGGATCATCTAGCGATCGATGATGTCCATGCGTTGTTTTTGGCTCGTCGTGTGGTGCAGAATTTGAATCACAGCAGCGGTGTTAATGCAAAGATTAGTAAGGACGTAGTTCCGCCTTTGTATCCGGCTGATGAGTTGTATGGAATAGTTGGAGCAAATTTGAAGCGGCCTTATGATGTCAGGGAAGTCATAGCTCGAATTGTCGACGGTTCACAGTTTGATGAGTTCAAAGAACAGTATGGAGACACTTTGGTAACTGGATTTGCAAAGCTGCATGGATGCCCGATCGGTATCGTGGCTAATAACGGGGTCCTTTTCTCTGAAAGCGCACTCAAGGGTGCACATTTCGTTCAGTTATGCTCGCAAAGGAAAATACCATTGATATTTCTGCAGAATATTACCGGTAATTGATCACCTTTTACACAAAAGCCTTCAAAAACCATTTTCACCTTCCACTATTTGTACTAATAATTGCCTTCTTTCATTTTCCAACCCAGGTTTCATGGTGGGAAAGGACGCTGAGTCTGGAGGGATAGCCAAAAACGGTGCAAAGATGGTAACAGCAGTGGCCTGCGCCGAAGTGCCGAAGATAACAGTGATGATAGGAGGCTCGTATGGAGCTGGAAATTATGGTGAGGTCTCAAGGGGTGATAGAAATTGATATTCCGTTCGTTTATTTCCAAACCAAGTGAAGAACGACCCTGATTGGTACTCTTCATCCCTCATTTATTCGACGATTTGTAATTCTCAAACAATTGATCACCTTTCAGGGATGTGCGGCAGAGCTTATTCTCCAAGATTTATGTATTCTTGGCCAAATAGTAGGATTTCTGTTATGGGAGGTGAACAAGCTGCCGGAGTATTGGCACAGATAACAAAGGATCAACGAGCCAGAGAGGGAAAGCCAGTGAGTATAATTAGCGAATCAATTTTCAAGCCGGAAAATTCATTCATCTTAATTTATTCAATCTCAATTATTTCAGTGGACTAAAGAAGAGGAAGACAAGCTGAAGAATCCGATTATTAATCAATTCGAGGCTGAAGGCAGTCCCTATTTTTCTAGTGCCAGGTAGGAAAGACTGTCGACATTGTTTCCTTCAAATTAACTCAAGATTTATTCCATCTAATATTATAATGCTGCTTGTTTATCTAATTACAGGCTTTGGGACGACGGAGTAATTGATCCAGCAGATACCCGGACTGTACTTGCATTGAGTTTAGCTGCTGCATTGAACTCTCCGATTCCTGATAGCAAATATGGTGTTTTTAGGATGTAATCGGGGTAGTTGAAGCTGTAATACTTGTATATTTTACGAGAAATGCTTTTATTTTATAGCTCTATGAAAAATCTCGATATTCTTTATCTCTTTTTACTTGTCTTTAATTATTTTCAATCTAATTACCGCGGTGTAATTTACGACTCAGAATTATATAATGTATAATATAGGTATGTGTATATCTTTCCAAAGAATTTATAGGGCAATATTGTAATAATAAGGATAACTATAGGTGAATTATAATTCTTAAAGATTTTGGATGAAAGGAATCGATGAAATTCTTTTTATTCGAAATCTTTGAAGAAAGAAACATTGAATCTTAATTTTATTGAAATAATTGTTATGCATATAAATGCGTTATAGCTGTTGAGGAAAGTCACGGGATATTTATTTTTATATTTCATGTATTTACTAAGACGTTGATCATTCCAAATATATATTTTTACAATCGTTACATAAAATTGTCGCCATTTCATTTCTTTTTAATATAATAATAGTGTAAATAGGATCAAAGAAAATAGTAGAAGTTTTTTATTTAAAAAATATCAATATTCAAATCTATAATAATATGGCGCGAGAAATTACTCGTTATTCAAATTTTTCCCGTTCAGAATGGACCGCAAATCATTATAATACAAGATATCAGTATCAGATTTTCAGTATTTTTCGCTAACGTGATTTTATACCCATAAAATAAAATATCCTGATAGAAAATAAGACGAAATAGGTAATTAAATTCATAATCTTTTGACTCTTAAATGCCGTTGGACTATTTTTTGCAATGGCGCATTAATCCGCTGACCCGCGCGCAGTAATATCTGTTGCGCATGGTGGTGGCACGATAAACAAAAGAAGCGTGCAGTCTAGAGCCGGCGTTTGAAAATTACGAGTGTTATTTTATAGTCCCGCATGTTTATAACCGTTGAGGCGTTAATAGTTTCGTACGAGGGTATATAATTCGTAAAGAGTGAAGAAGAAATCAATCCGCATATGCAGGTATTATCTTTAATTAAGAAACGGCATCGTCATATAAGTATATTGTAAACAAACGCCAGCCGGCTTGAATATTTTTCTTTCAGTGTCGAAGCGGGAGGGGGAGGGTAGTGTTTTGTTTTGTTTTGTTTTGTTTTCAATCGCGTCTAAATAATCAGTTGGATTACCATAATTATAATACACAATGATTGTAGTGTCGGTTGTGACGAATAAGAAATTACCAATTTCGTCTATTCTTAATAGAGTGTATAGTGTGTGAAGTGTGGTGTTCAGTGGCTATTGTGTTTGTGTTAATTTATTCGCGGCATATCGCCTACTCTCAAAGGAATATAAAAGGAGTCTTTGGTCGCTTCGAGTCACACACAGCTAGCATTGAAGCATTCAATGAGGTAATAAGCTTAATGTTTCATCCCCGAAAAAGTATCTAGATTATTTAGGTGGAATAAATAGGACGTGTCTGAACCTGAAAATAATTGGTCACAAATATTAATTGCTTATTCGTTGTTTTTTTTTTTTTTTTTTTATCCTCATTTTATTTATTATTAGTTTATTATATATTTCAACAGAGTTATCAAAATTTATTACATTAATTAATTAATTAATATTATATATAATATTACTCGTGCGTTCGTTATAAAAGAAAGAAAGAAAGAAAGAAAACAAAAAAAAAAAATCGCGTTTATTATAATATTAATAATTAATATACGTTATTATAAATTCGTCGTACTACGGCGACTAGCTTGTTTCTTTTTTTTTTTTTTTCTCTTTTCTCTACACCATAGACATAATACACAGTTATATTCTCCACTCGCAAAAGCCAATTAATTTTCATGATATATAATATACTATAATATAATATACAAAAATTTGCGTTTATTTTAATATAATTTTTTTTTTTTTTGTGTTTTTTTTTTCCACCTCCACTTTTATAAATACAATTAGCAGTTACATAACGGAGAACATTTTATTACGTTGTGTATGTATACTATAAATATAGAATATCAGGGTTCGTTATTTCTATCATTATTATATATATATACCCCATGAAGATTACCTAATCATACAACAATACATTGTTGCAGAAACTCGTGTTTCATTATTAATTCAATATAATTCGTTAATCTATTGATATCATTATTGTTAGAATTATTATTCTTTATGCTAAATAATGCGTGTTTAACGATTATATTAACCAGCTCTTTTCATCTATTACAATATAGTATTTCAATTATTTCATTTTAAAAAAAATTAGATTTGTTTTTTTTTTCATTTTTTACTCATTTTTAATTTTTTGTCTAGTTTTTGCAAGTTTTATTATTATTATTATTATTATTATTATTATTATTAAATTCTAGAAAATATTAATAATTGATATTAGTTAATATAGTATCACATGAAATTGTCCGTCCGCATTTATATACCTAGATATGTATATATATTATATATATCATATATAACTCTATACATAATAATAGAGCGAATTTAATTTTTTCCCAGTTTTATAATTATGAATACCTGCATCATCATAATTATTATTCATAACAGAATAATAATGATAACGACTTAAAAATTAAAAAAGGAAATAACGAGTTAATATTATTTTTTTTTTCTTCAAACGGGACAAATCGTAATTATTTTTTGATTCCAATAATTATTATATTATAGTTACACAGCTGCGTGTATAATATATATATATATATAACGTACTGTACGGGTATACGAAATAACATTAAAAAAAAAATAAGAAAATCATAATTAGTATACAAAAAAAGAAGGTGAAAGAAACTTGAAACATAAAAAATAAAAATAAAAAAGAATAGTTAAAACGTAACGGCGCGGATCTAGCACCCAATTGACTGTGGCAATAAAATGCAGGAATATTATAAGATACTATTATGATTATTATTAGTAAAAAAGGAGTAAAAAAAAAATTAAAATTGTGAATAAAACACGAGAGAAGTAAAGTAGAATAAAAGTAAAACTACACACATGAATCGAGAAATACTTTGAAGTTAAATATTATATCCTCTGTTTTTTCAAAATTTCGTTTATTATATATATACGTAAAATAGTATATTGCCAATGATTCTTACGGGTTTTTTTTTTTAATTTTTTTCGTGTAGGATCTGTATGTATTTGAAAAACTATTTGATCGTTATACATTCATGTATACATATATACCTACTGTATAAAATATATATAATTGATAAATGAATGTAATTTTTCGGGGCCGTGAAGATGTCGACGTATACGCGTCTGGTTTTCTCTTTCTTACAATACCTGGAACAGGCATAATAGTATAACTACAATATATCCTAATTTATAATTGCTAGCTGCTGTTGAGCTCGGTGTTATAACGCTGTACTTAAATTGCTCTCGAACCTCTTTTGCTATAACTGCACCACCGGCAGGCCTATATTCGTCGCCAATGTTCTTCCCCGTGCGTACAAACTTCAATAAAGCTGTGAAAAGTTTAATGATATAAAAATAAATTAATTTCTATATTATATTATACATATTATAGATAGTAGTATATACCAGGCGAAGAAGGAACAGGTTTAAAAAGAAAAAAACGGATAAAATAAATTGAAAAAAAAAAAAAAAGAATGAAACTCCTTGCAAAAAATTACTTTTTGACCGAACGGTATAGGTATATAACGTATGTAAATCCATGTGAATGTAATTCAAGTTTCGAACGAGTTTGACTATACAACTTTTTCTATACGGTATATATATATATATATGTGGGTATATTTAATGCCTGATTACTTGCGGTGGCTTCTTTTAGCCTCGGGAGTCTGCAGGTAAAGGTTGTAGTTTCATAATTGATACCGCGGTGTATACGTATACGTGTCCTAGGTACGTACATTTATGTAAAGTGTATGTACATATCTACGTATACCGTGCGATAAAGAGAAGAGAAGAGAAGAGAAGAGAAGAGAAGAGAAAAGAAAGAAGTTTAAAAAAAAAACCTGTTCCTTATAGCATAATCATTAATCAAGAAGAAGGAACGACGAAAATTAACCGTTTCGTATAGCGAGAATATACGAAGTTTAAAAAGAACCTAATATCAACTGAATAACTATCGCGAACTAATCATGTATTCATTGGATATATACGTATACGTATGTATATATAATTTGGAATTAATTATGAGACTATATGCAGACATAATATATATATATATAGGTGTATATAAAAATATATTCGGTAACGGTAAATAATTTTTTTTTTTTTTTTCGTTCAAATCGATTTTTTTCTTTTTAAAGACTAAAATTTTTCTCACCTTCGTCCATCTCCGCGCCTCCGTCAAAGTCGACTTTTATAAGAGTTGACATCGTTACCTCGAACAAGTTATTTTTTTCTCCATTAGTATTTGATATCGATCGTCTTTTTCTACCATATCCTACTTGCCCGTTGCTGCATTCGATCTTAAATAAAACGATTAAAAATCAGTTTTTATCTTCTAAATAGTTTATTCATTTATATAGGTACAGGGTGATTCAGGCTGATGTGAGTCGCCCCGTTAAATTCGAATCACCCTGTATATAGAGAAAATAACATTGATTATTAAGAATTATCTTACCCCCGCGCATTTTTCTACGCAAACATTAACCGTGCCACGAAATTGCACGTAGGTACTTTCGGGGAATTTAAATGCCCGAAATTTAGCATTCAAAAAATCACCGTCGATCGTGTTGAAGTTTTCGAATAGATATGGATCAACGGAACATCTGTAAATGAAAGGGGGGGTGGGGGTGGGGGGAATTAGAGAATTTGAGAAGTGAAGCTGTAAAAAAAATTGTAATAATAATTTCTCTTATCGTTAGTCTTACCCGTTGAATATGATAGTTTCTTCTTGAGTCCTTGTATCCGTTACCTGCATGTAGGTAACCAAAATTCCGTATATCGGAGCCGATACTGGATCCAAATTAATTTCCATTTGTAACGGAGTTCCGGGACTGACGTTTAATTCTCCGGTAACTAAGGAACCCCCTTGGCGAACGCCTACATTGAGTATTGGCACGGGTGCATTGCCACGAAATTCATCGTTTATAGTAACTACTCTGAAAATTGAAAAAACGAATTGATATTATAGACACTGGGACGGTTCTTATTATTCGAATTTCAAGTATTATAATTAACAATAAAGAAAAACAGAATTTGAAAAATATTAATGAATAAATGATGATGATGATGATGATGGTTATTATAGGGGTTTTATTTCGTATTATTTTTCAACAACTTACTCGGGTTCGGTAAAATTGTCGGGTAAACTTCGTCGACTAATGGCCAATATGCTTTGATTGGATAATAAATTTAGACCGGAATTTACGGTTTGGGGAACGTTCACCTCGGTGATAACGCATTTCACTGTGAACGTGTGTTTACTAGAGTCGGCCGGTTCTTCGATGATTATTCTATGATAGTAAACCTTTTGGCCCTGTAAAATAATAGTAAATAAATAAATTAATCAATTAATAATTCCGAGGAAAAATATATATATATATATATATATTTCTCATCTACTCACAGTCATGATATTGATAACTCGCGTTAGTCCGCATCGCATCATTCCATCATCGAGAAGTGATAGACGGAAGGTAGCCACTCCATCGCTAAGTTTAGGTTTGCAGGCTTCGTCTATATTCGCGTGTCACAGATTTAATATAATTAATATATATGAATAAATAAATGATATCGAAGCTATAGAGAAGAAAAGAAAATCTGATTAGATAGTAGATTTTTTTCTTTTCTCTCTTTTCTTCTCATATTTTTCGATCATAGCTCCCCACCGTCTTACCTGGATAATTTTTTAAATTTTCGAGATAAATTTTTGCCGCTGGACTGCTCCTCACTATGTCGACTTCCATCGTGTCTTCGGAACATCTTACTTTGCTCTGTACTGAGAGAAGAAAAAAATAATAATAATAATGATAATGTACTAATGTGTTGAGGTATACAAAAATTTAGATAAAATCATTGAAATATAGGGAAAAGGGATAAGCGAGAATTCCCCATATTATATAAATTATTAAAAATGGAATAAAATTAAATAAAATTAAATGGACCTAAATTGAAAAGAACTGGGCGCGTATAGGTGGAGGTGATTGACCCCGTCGTATAAATCGAAGTATCGCTAGGGATCTGGAGATCTAGAGATCGAAAGATCAAAAGTCACATGACCTGTCGGGCTATAGCTATCTTTACAGGAAATGCGCGAACCTGCTAATGAAAGACGCGGATTCTATAGGTATCTAATACTACTGCTGAGCCTCTCTGCTGCTGCTTTACTGGTACTTCAATGATGTTAGCCATATCCAGCATTCCTTGTTATACCTTTACCTGTATGTATCTTCGACGTGTACCTATATGCCTACAGCAATAGCATAAGACTCGACGATGACTTGTTAGACGATTTACGACTCGGCTAGGTATATATTGTATAATCTCTATGCAGTAATCTTCTATAATACTGTTCTTTCTAGAAATTTACTATTCACTTATCAGAAATTCTCTTCATTTCTGTGGAAAAGTTCAGAAAAACTGACAAAAATTGTTGTGAAAAACAAAAAAAAAATAATAATAATTACACCGATTTAATCGTCACTTCTTGAAAAAAAAAAAAAAACAATGCATAATCCTTGCTGCGTAGAGGACAGATCTAATCGTGTATAGGTAGCTGTAGTACAATAGAATCGTTATCTATAGTGTATAATTAGTATTATTCTACATATCATGTGTATATAATATATTTATATAGGTATATGTTGTAAAGTATAAGAGAGGTTTGTAACAATGGGATAAGAGATCAGTACAGCTCCTTCTCGAGTAGATATATATATACATATATACCTCGCCACCCATCCCTGTAACGAACATGTCTACATGTGTACTACTTATGTGTAGGTATATCACAATGGAAGTTATAGAAACTGGTATAGCCTGTTGTTACATATAGTCACGGAGTTCTGGAGTCACTAGTTATACAGACAGTCTTAATAGTTATACTAGTCATAGTTATTATATAGTAGAGTCGTCGATTATATCATAGAGATTCAAACAACATATGTGTATGACTCTGTTTTATAAGAGCTCAAAGTAAACGTTTTCGACGTTTAATTATTATTATATTATATTATTATTATTATTATTATTATTATTACATCAAAAGAAAAAAAAGACGATAATTAATAATCAAGGCTATCGCCTTACTGCAGCAGCTGCAACCATCGACTACGTATAATACGCGATTTAGAATCTTTCGTCATTCCCGCAAGGAGTAGGTGAAAGTTGCGAGCTACTTATTTCTTCCTGTACTGCACGTATGTAATTCTAACTTAATTCACGGTATATGGGTATAGATAATGATATACGTATATCTTCAGCCCACGTTATACATTAATTTCGTATTCTTGTATCTGGTATTTCTTTTTTTTTGTTTTTTATTTTTTTTTCCTATACAGGGTGATTCAGGTTAAGCAATTCATATTTTGAGGGTTGATTCGCCGTGAAATTCAAAGACTAAATCACTCTAAATTATTCAAAAGTAAATTTAGTATAATAATTTCGCAACGAATCTCTGCCCTCTTTTTATTTTTTATTTTCTATATTATTAATCGTAACTCTATTATCTACCATATGATATATTCTTGACGAGAATTTTTATAACTTTATCAACGCGCTATTATTGCTTTCTGCGGCAAACCGTTTTATATTACATGAAAGACATACCCGTAGATATATATATATTATATATATATATATATATATATATATATATATATATATATATATATATATATATATATACCATGAATTTCTCTAACGATGGAACGATCCGTGCGGTTTCAGGCAGACAATTGAAGATACATCCCATGTTATTTCAATGCAGTGTTCTTCAATTGCCTACCCCCAGGCGCACGAATCGTTCCATCGTTAGAGAAACTCGCAGTATATATATATATAAATACGCTTTTATACTCCCGATCCTATGGGTTGCTTCGATGCTTGCTGTTGCCGGGCTGCTGCTGCTGCTGCAGCAGCTTCCGGGCCATCGATTATCCTTCGTTCGCGAACAGAAATCCTACAACCGCCTCAGGCGGAGCTATCTACCTCGATACATTACATACAGTGCATGGTACATAATATAATACATACGTTACTATACTACGACGTGGTAGAAGAAGTTATTTTTTTATTTTTTTTTACTAAGTATTTTCTTTCACCGCTAACTGATTCGCAGAGATTCAAAAAATATATATATATTTTGACAAACATGACGTTGATCAATTTTCAATCCATTCATTATTTTCTATATTGTTCATAATTATTATACTTCCGGTTTACGTGCCAGTTGCTCCGTTTTTTTTTTTCTCTCTTTTTTTTCTGCACATATATATATACCTAGATACCTACACCTTATATATATACCTGGTATAGTATACCGGAATATTTAATCTTTACTTGATGCCGAGGGAATATATTTTACGGAGGATACTCTCGTTATCTCTTTTAAATCAAGAAACTTTCCAACTCGCCTATTATGCGAACGCTGCTGCAGTAACGTGTTTCCTTTCGTTGCGTTGCGTTACTTTACTTTACTTTATTTTATTTTACGTTACGTTACGTTACGCTCGTTTCTTGGCTCTAACAATGAAACTATACTCTTCGTTTTTTTCCCTCTTTTCAATAAATACGTATTTATACAGGAGATAGATTAAATAATAAAAAAAAAAAAAAAACAAATACATATACCTATAAGTAAATGATTGATGATTATTTGTCACAACCGGAAATAATAGCCAGACGTATATCATAATGTATCAACGTAATATAATACTATGTATATATATATACGTATGTATAGATATTTCCATACGCCGGACGTCGGGCAGTCTTAAATATAAGGGAAAAAAAAAAAATCATAAAGTCTGTTCAACGTCGTTGTCGTCTTCTTCGAAACGCGACGTTGCCTGTAAAGAATTACCACACAGAGCAACAACAACGGTTCTTTTTCGAAACACGTACCGTGTAGTATAATATACCTATATAGCTTGCACCAACAGCATAGGATTGGTGGGTGTGAGTCGTAGGCGCGTATATATTGGAACATACTTAGGTATATCTATATACTTAACTTTCATATCTGGTCGAATTTATCGACCGATGAACGAGTATATCGTATAGAGAATTATTCAGATTTATCGGATCATATTTTGAGAATGTATTCCTTATGAAAATCAAAGACAGAGTTTTCTCTATTTCAAAAATTCGTGGGACCAATACTTTCCGAGTTATGTAAGATCTTAGATGACAAAACGTATAGAGCGTATAGCCAGGGCACCGTTCAACTTCCACTCATGGCCAGCCCTGGCTGTGTCACCTATAAAATTCTGCGATCGGTTAACCAAGATCTTTCGCAGCTCAGAAATTATTGGGTTCACAAATTTTTGGTAGAAAAAAAAAAACTTTACTCTTAAAATTTATGCAGGAAATCTTATACTCTGAAAATACTTATGTACATATCACGATTTTTCTTCGGAGAAAGGAGAATCTTATTTTCTACACTCAATTTAACACCAGTTACTGGTTTTTCTTTTAGTTTTTTTTTTTTTAACTTATTGTATCTATTTATCCTAGTAGAATCTATGAACTGCTCTACAGGTGTGTATATGGGTATATTATATCGATCTCGTCTACCGGCGCGTATGATTATTGTATATTATATGTATAGATATATATATATATGCCCGTTGATCCCGTATAGATTACAGAGATCTACATATATGTATAAGTAAGATTAGTAACGGTGCTTTCAGTGCTTCTATAAATATACAGTTTAACCTTTGATATATTATTAACGTATATTTGTGTATGTATGTATGTATATGTATGTGTCGTCTCGATCGAGTATAAGCCGGAAGAAAGAAAGAAAAGAATAAAAAAAATTAGTCAATGCATAACGCGATATAGATATATAGTTGTAGAAAAAATAAGTAGCTGAAAATTGTTGAAAAAAATTCTCTATCAATATTCAACTGCGAGATGTGTACCCACTTTGATCCGGTATCATTTTAGTATAACGTAATGAGATTCATCAAAATCGTATAATATCTATTTGCTGCAAAAGCAATGTAATATCACTGCGGTATAACTGATTATGATTATGATTATGATTATGATTATGATGCAGGGTGATTTCTCTTTCGTGTAGTTAGAGAGGTATAGGATATGGGTATATACGTATGTAGGTATCTACTACTCGTCAGACTTCTATTTGCAGTAGCTACTGATGCGGTATAGGATTATATAGATACACGAGGGTATTACTTTAATTTCAATTCCATTTCGCACGGACTTCTTATTCTTATTCTTCTTATTATTATTATTATTATTTCCCTTGAATATATACGGATACTCTATTATACCTAGACACACGCGACGGTTGAGATTTCCCTTTCACGTAGACGTAGTAATAGGTACTATACTTATATATATCGTATACTTAATACCGTGTCTAATACTGGATTAGATGTTTTTCATTTCTTTTTTTTCAATTATTCATAATACAACTGAATGATCTTATTCACGATTCATAATTCTCTTTCTATATTCGTATTGAATTTATTAATTTAATCAATAATCATACAATAATAATTATACACATAATCCTCGTAATAATTAAAAATCGTCAAAAATTTAGGAACAAAAATTCACTATATACAGGGTGGTCCATTTTAATTTACGCAGGCGAATATCTCGAAAACTAACAGTTATAAAAGAAAAAGTTTCATACAAAACTTGAAGGGTTTTGAGGGGGAAAGATAATGCTGATATGTGTTGACTTGTGGACTTCGCCAATTCCGAGATTTCGCAAGTAACTTCGGATTTTAGATAGGGAACACATGTTTTGGTTGGGGGCAGCTGATAGCGAGATCAAAGACTCATTCAAATACGGAAGCAAAAAAAATTGGAAAAAAAAAAATTTGCAAAAAAAATTGGAAACAAAAATTTCGCGAATTTTTTTTTTTTTGCAAAAGATTGTTTTTTGTCTCTAGCTTTCAAACACATTCATTGTTTATCACTCTTGAGTCCGAAATAAGCTGGGTGTTATTGATCTACGAATTTTTTTTACTAATCTGGTACATTCAAACTTTCCAATTTCAAAATTGGCGAGAAATATTTTAAGCTAGAGTGATAAACAATTAATGTGTTCGAAGGCTGGGGACCAGAAAACAATTTTTTGAAAGAAAAAATTCGCGAAATTTTTTTTTTCCATTTGTTTTGCAAATTTTTTTTTTTTCTAATTTTTTTTGCTTTCGTATTTGAATGAGTCTTTGTTCTCGCTATCAGCTGCCCCCAACCAAGACATGTGTTCCCTATCTAAAATCGGGAGTTACTTGCGAAATCTCGGAATTGGCGAAGTCCACAAGTCAACACATATCAACATTATCTTTCCCCCTCGAAACCCTTTAAGTTTTGTATGAAACTTTTTCTTGTATAACTGTTAGTTTTCGAGATATTCGCCTGCGTAAATTAAAATGGACCACCCTGTATATCGTTTTTTCCTGTTTCACTCTTTTCTTCATTCTCTCTCTCTCTCTCTCTTTCTCTCTCTCTGTCTCTCTTGATTTACTATTCTATTCGCATTTTATTATCATATAGTCTCGCGCTAAGTCTACTATAATACGCGAATGACTAAGTAATGACGAGACTCTTATATTCAACGTATGGTTCATCAGTAAAGTGCAGCGCAGTGGAGTGCACAAGTATTTTCTACTGCCTATGGATTTCAAGGAAGAATCTTTCGCTTGTTAAAACAACTAGCAGATCAGGTTTTGCTCTCGAGTCACTGGCCAAAGTTCCGCGCCTCTTCTCCTCTCGTTCGTATCTTATGTGTATATCTATACATATGCATATATACATATACTACTATTACTACTACTATTGCGATGTAAAGCTTATAACATCATCTTTTAGCAATCGTTTATTTATTTATTTATTTATTTATTTATTTATTTGAAATGTTTCATCGATCGTACAGAAAAATTTGGATTATTATTTGAATTATATTTAATGATATATATACGATTTTTCTTCTAATTATAACTCGCTTTTCTTTCTTGTTAACGCGATCTAGTTATAACTATATACAGCAGGTTTATAATATATATCTTTGGTCTAATTGAGTGCGTGTAGGAATGATTATCAACAGGTTCTGAGACCTTCATTTCTCACGGTATATACATATATATATATCCAAGTTCGTATATAAGGTAATATCTGATATGGTATTAGTGACAATCATGAAAACACGTGACTAGTCCTAAATTGCAGAATAATTAAATTTCTTAAAACTAGAAACCCTATACATAAATATACATAAGAATTATATTTTCGATGCTGAAAATTTAACAAAAATAATATACAAAATGTTTCGCCAAAATATGAAACAATTATACGATCATGATAAAACATATAAATTCAAAATCGATAATAAGACGTAGAAATCAATAATGTAGATTATAATTAATCGACTGGCATGGGATATATGGGTGTGTAATATTCCTCTTACCACTTCCAGAAGCAAAATTTACGATGACGCATATCCAAATGGCCACTCGGTAAATATAATCACCGTTCTTCATCTTTCACTGATTTTTTAATTTTTTTTTATTTTTTCTTTCTTACAACACACATTCACATACACGATCGTGGGTAGTCACAATTTACTTTTCTTTTCTTTTTTTTTTTATTATAATAACGAATACGGTCGTACTACTATATAGGTACTGTATACAGTATATACAACGATATATTACACCACACTATTCCTTATATGTAAAAACTTTCTAGATTTATATTATATACGTATATATAGTATATAAAAAAAATTACAAAAAAAAAAAAAAAAAATTACAAAACAAATCAGGGAATACCTTTAACCATGTATTCACTGTATGTAACGGTGATTATTAGAATATGGTTAACTATTAAAATAAATTATTGAGAAAACTTTTGTTAACCTTGACGTATACCTAAGCGTATATATGTATATATAATATATATATACGTGGAGAACGTTACTCGATCCCGACACCGAGAGACACTGGTAGGCAACGTCTGCAGACGGGCCTTAAGTCCCAACAAAAGATACACAGGTGGATGGATCGCGTTTATGCGGTAGTGGGGAGAATTAAGGGAGTAGAGACTGACTTTTTATACGTATGTAACGTGACGTACGTATGTACATAGGTGCATACATATATATAAAATCGCTTTGCGTTTGCTCTCCCCACTTCAACGTCTTTACCATATATACAGGGTGATTCGATTCGGACGGTTTATACTTCTTTAGGAAAGAATTCTGGGACTAAATTACATTTGCTGGAAAAAAAAAAAAAAAATCGTGGGCCCAATAGTTTCCAAACTATGGAAGATCTTGGTTAAACGATCTATACGTGCGTGCTATGCGTTTGGTCAACTTAGATCTTACGTAGCTCGGAAAGTATGGGTCCCTCGAATTTTTGCTAAATGAAATTTAGTCTTAGATAATCACGGGGGATTCTACCCTCAAAATATAAATCGCTAGATCTGAATCACCCTGTATAGAGTATGTAGACACGGTAATATACAGGATGCGCTCGAAGGGTAGGATATGGCCTCCTGTTAAACGGCATATATAGGTACATACGTAAATAAATATGTCTACTGCTGCTGTTGCTGCTGTTGCTGTTGCTGTTACTGGTTGCCTATACCTATAATGCGTAGGAGTGTGAGTGTGGGACGAACGACGCGACGTCACCTCGTCTCATACGTTTATGGTTCTTAACATGGGGCCTTAAATGGCAGGACCTTAGAGGTGCGCCTTGCGCGCGGGTTTTAAGGAGAAAAGATTATATATATCTATACACCTATGTCTACTTGTCGCTTTGCTTCGTGGAGGGTTTTCGTATATCTCCTTGCCGCGAGCTACGGTATATAAATATATTACTGTACGCATACAAACGTGTATAGGGTGTTTGAAAACGAATTTCGCCTTATTCATTATTCGAACAATTCTTTTTTTTCTCGTTTCTCTTTTTCCAACGGTTCAAAAATTATAATTTCCAGTTCTGACTATGTAGATCAATTTTTTTTTCTTCTAATTCTTTTTCTCTTGCCTTTCTATTTTATATACATGGGTATAGTATAGCACATAGATATATCATCGACAGAAGAAAATTGTCTTTTTATTACATACACACCCTGTATATATATCTACGCTTATCTATATTCCTTATATTACACTCATTGTACATACACTACGTGGTACAGGTATATATTGTACCACGCACCATGGCTCAGCCTGTTACTCCCACGCGATATTATTTTATGTATCTACATTTCATATATATATATATTTTTTTTCTTATATGCTATAAAATTTATTCAACCGTATATGTATATATGGACGTATTTAATTCAGAGTTGCAAACATTGGAAAATTTCTTTTGGTCATCTTTATAATTTTTTCTTTATTTTTTTATCATTCATTTATTTCTCATTTCCGAATCCGAAGAGCTGTCTCTAATTTTTCGATATCACAGCGTATCCTCTCGTTTTTTTATTTTTTTTATTTCTTTTTTAATTCTAATTCTAATTAAATAACAGTCTACTGCATATGATGAACTCTCTTTCTTTCCCTCTCGCTCTCTCTCCATTGTCAATTTATTAATTATAAGCGAAGGACGGTACACATACATTATTAGATCCTTAGATTTCATTTATACCGCGAGAAACTTCCTTGAGAATTATTTGACGACGACGACGATGACGACGACAATTACGGACAATATATAACCAAGTACCTATAGGTATATATCCGTCATCCAATTATAATATATAAATTAATTATTATAGCCGAGCGTGTAATCCCTTTAAGCATACTATATATATATTGCTGCTATATCATTAGACTTTGATACGTGGAAAGATCTCGACTATTATTATATTAATTATTATTCAAATTTTTTTTTTTCTTATAAAGAAAGCGACTTGGAAGAAAATAATAATGAAAAAAAACATACCATCGATATAATATAATTGAGGGGGTGGGCAGAATAATCGGTACAAAAACTTAGGAAACTGAGATAAATTGAACGCATCCTGATATTATTTGACATAACATGTGGGAATTCCAAAAAGTTCAAACCAGTCACAATGAACGAAATAATTATTTTTATCAATGATCTCCGGAAAAAAACGGTATAAATCGACTTATACAGTCATTCCGCCCATCCCCTCAATTATGAAGTTTATTTAATATAATAAATAAATAAATAAGTAAAAGTAAAAGTAAAAGAAAAATAAATGAAGGTAAATTTTCTTATATAAATAATAATATAATATCTTACAGAAAATGATATTTATACAGTCTCTTTAAATATATTATTGGTATATGTATATAAATGAAATAATATTACTATACGTTTATATATATTAATTTTTCTTTTTTTTTTTTATGTTGTAGTTTTTTTTTTCGTTATTATTATACTAAATTGATATTAAAATTACTTAATTAGGATATAATAGTTAGACAGATAACGGTCAGAAAGATATTGATAATGAAATAATATCGATTAGTGATTTTAAAATGATTTCCTTCAGCCCCAGATCCGGCAATATTTTTATCCAAAATTTGGCACTGAGATTTACGAAAATGTTTAACATTTCCAATCGAGTCTCTGGCAAGAACGCAAAGCTCTTGTTTAACCTGTGAATCTTTAGGTAAATTTTCTATAGTCAATGATCTTTCTATGTATATAACGTCCTTTTCAAATATCGGCTTTAAAACGATCGATTTATCTAATGAATTCTTATTATCGACAACCACGTCTCTAACTACTATATAAAAATCTCCAATATCCTCGCGTGACGTCACGTACCATCTGACCTTCCACTTGTTTTCCTCAGCGTTGCTAAAAAAAAAAAATAAAAATAAAAAATCAATTATCAATTTTCAGTTTCGAATTTTCTTTTTTTCTTTTAAGACAACATTTTTGTTTTTTACTCACTAATCAATGCTTCGATATTTAACGTCGGGGGTTATATCGAGCTTTGGGTCATCCCGAGTTTCTCTTTCTCCGCAAACCATAAGATCCTCGGTTACTTCGCTAACCGATTTATTAGCGACGAAATGCGGACTTGAACATCTCAGATCTTGCCAATCGATTGGAATTTCGGTCAAGGTACCTAGCCACCGTCTCAAAGGTCTTATGTAGCAGTCGCAGTTAAGAGGATTGCCTTAAAATGAGTAAAATTAAAGAATTTTTATCACAATAATCAAAAAAGTACGAAGAAACAAAGACATTAATTTTTTTTCTTTTTTTCTTCTTTTTTACTCCATCTGCACTTACCGGTATATCGAAGATTAGTTCCGTTGTTTATTATTTTAAATAAATCCGAATGAAATCCGGCGAAATTATTCTCTCTAAGATCTAATATCCGCAAATTTCTCATAGGTATTATTTTATCCAAAGGTAAAGAGGCCAGATTATTATGCTGCAGGTAAACTTCGCTCAAATTTAACGGAGTTTGAAAAACATAGGAATCCGATATATCCGACAAATCGTTGAAAGACAAATCCAACGATTCCAGAGACGTCAGATTTCCGATGACGTCTGAAAAAAAACATAAAAAATAAAATATAAACGATTAAAAATCAATTTTTTTGTTTTTTCTCGTCATTAACGATAAGCTATTTAATTTTTCTCACATTTTCTAATCTCGTTGATATTATTGTGGCTCACATCTAGTCTCTGGACTTTTTTAGTTCCATAAGTAAGATCGAAGGTGAGAACAGGCATGCTGTTGTATGATAAATCGATTTCCCTTAGTCTATATGGAATCCATGGATCACTAGGAAACATTTTTCTTGTAATAAACGATATTTTATTATGACTAAGGTTTATCTTCTCAAGAGATAGGCAGTCGTCAAGTAAACCGTGCGTTTTGTTGTTTAATTTTTCAAGCTGATTATAAGACAGATCCAAGGTTCTTAGTGAAACGAGTCCGTGAAAAGCCCCATTCGGTATATAGCTGATCGCATTTTTTGATAAGTTTAAATTCAACAATTGTAAAAGACCCTCGAATGAACGGCTCGATACGTTTGATATTTGATTGTTGAATAGATTTAATTCGAAAACTATTGGTAGACGTCCGAAAGCAGCTTTGTCAAGGGATGTAAGATGATTGTCCTGAAATCACAAAAAAATTTGATTCTCCGAATATCGTTCATAAATATTTAATAAATGATTTTTTTTTCCCAAATAAATTATAAAAAAAATTAGGAACTTACCTGCATGTAGAGATACTGGAGGCTGCTTAAGGTGCTTAAGGCAGCTACCGGTGGTCTAGTTATGTTATTATCAACGAGATATAAAATTCTAAGGGTTAACAAAGGGCTGAAACTTCCATGCTGAAGATTATCCCCTAAACGATTTTTCGAAAGGTCTAAAGAGAGTAGGGCATTCATAGAAGGCCATACATCAGTGGTAGGTATTTCCTCTAATGAATTTTCGGAAAAGTCTAAATAACCGAGTGATATTGGAAGTTGGAAAATCTTCGTCAAAGAATTATTCTTCACCGTTAAAGTTCTGGAATATATAAAAGAAATTTATTTGAAATTTTTCGATTCATCGATGTGAGATTAAAAATTGAAGATTACTATATAAAAAACGATAAAAATATTCAAAATCTTACCTGCAACTGGCTAATCTAGCCAAACTTCCTCTAGAAATATCGTCAAGTCTGTTATAACTCATGTCGAGTTCTAAAAGCGTAGGAAGTGGTCCGAAAGTTGCCGATTTTATTTTCTCCAAAGAGTTATGAGACAGATTTAAATACCGCAGACTAAATAAGGTCTGGAATATCGCGTTATGGATTTCCGATATATTGTTATACGACAAATCGATCGTATGGAGTTCGTAGAGTTTTGGGAAAGTTTGTCTCGGCACAGAGTGTAGCAGGTTGTTAGAAACGTTTAGAACCTTTAACCCGGTCATATTGTGCAGTGGAATCTAAAGTAAGAAAAATAAGAGGAGGAATTTTTAATTTTTCTATCAATTTTAGTTTCTAATTCCCACCTGATTTAACTCAGTAAAAAGATTGAAACTGAATTGTAATTCGAGGGCGTAGGTCGAGCTATCGAAGGCATGCTTTGATATATTTTCTAGCATATTATAGCTCATGTCTAAACTGATGTTAGCACAATTTTCAAAAGCGCCTGGCTCGATCGTTGATATCTGATTATGGGATAGATTCACTTTCGCCAAATATAGATCTTTGAAAGCGAGTTTTTCTATGGACGTTACTTCGTTGTCAGACACGTCTAGGATCTGAAAAAAAGGAAGTAGAGGATAAGTTCTCGATGGTTTTTTTTTTTTTTTTTTCAATCCAATCAGCTGTTTAGACTTCCGGTGAAATAAAATTCGGAACTCAAGCTCGGCTCTTCGCATATTTTTTTTTTTTTTTTTTACCTCCGCGTATTGCAGCTGATTAAACATTTGATAGTCGATTTTTTTGATCATATTTCTGGCCAAATCTATAGTCCCAATTCGAGTGACGGATTCAAACGTTCCTCTACCAACGTCGCCGATTTTGTTATCGCTGAGATACAAACGTCGCATAAATCTCATTCCTCGAAATGTATTTGCGTCTAGTTTTTTTATATTATTGTAGCTCAGGTTCAATACTTGAAGTAGAGAATTTCTCGCGAATGTACCTCTGCGAAAATGAAAATAAATCGTTATATCTTTTTCTCTATTTCAAAATTAACAATATCTTCAAATTTCTTCTGCTCTTTCATCTCACCTTTTTAATTCCGGTATAAAATTACGGGACAAATTGCAAAACGTCATTTTAGTCAGATCCGCTAAATGCGAAGGATCTAATTTGGCGATAAGATTATCCGACAGATCGAGGGACTCTGCTTCCCTCAGTCCTTTAAATTGGCTTCTCTTTAATTCCTTGATTTTATTACCATGAAGATCAACGGTTTTCACTTTCCTCAATGGTGCAAGAGCCTCGACAGGTAGCGAGGCGATTGTACCTGATTAAAATCGACTTAATGATAAATAAAATAGAAAATTAATTAGTCAATTATAATATTGGCTGTTATTTTTTTCGTCCTTCTTTATTTATTCACTTACCATTGGTTATATGAATTCTTTCTAATTTCCCTGCTGCCATACTACCAGAAAAAATATCACCAGGTAATTCCGTCATCGTATGTCCCTCGATATTTAATACAGTCAAATTTCCTAGTATACTAAATGCTGCTTTTGGAAATTTTTCAAGACTACTTCTCACCAGATGTAATTCTTGAAGGGTACGATTCACACCGAGGAAACTGTGCTCTTCTATCAGTCGCAAAGGCGTGTCGAAAAACTTTAATACCCTAACTTCCAACGGGTATAAAGCTGGCCCATACATTCGTGCTTAAAAAAAATAAATGAAAAAAATTCGTTTTCGTTAATTTGGTCAATTTTTTGAAAAATAAAAACAGAAATTGACGGTTTCATTTCTCGTATTTCTTACCGATGTTACATTTGTTTAAGACCAGTTCTTCTATGGGCAAACTTTCGTGCGAAAGATTAATTAGTCCTAGGCTAAGACTGGCTAAATTTGCATTTTCGCATTTTATATAAAGTCCATTATCAGTTCCTTTGACGCAACTGCAAGGATGCAATAAATTCTGTCGTTCTGGGCATCGGTAACGTGGACCTGGAGGTATATAAATCCCAATAACCGACGTTGCTAAGACGCAGATAAATATTATCGAAGACAGCATTTCTGAAAAAGAGAAAAGAGATGATTTCTTTTTTTTTTTTTTCTTTCTTTCCATTATACCTACCAATTTATTACTCGTCAATTCTCATTATTTCGAAAACTTAATATATGAGAGTATATCGTCGATGATAATATATGACTCATAGATCGTATACCTGTATCAAGGCTGTTGGTCTGCACACCGTTAAAAATTGTGTTGTATACCGGATTCGCGATTCGTCATCTTTCTGAGATGGCATACAGATATATTTTCCAACCGTGCGAAGTGTTACTTTTTAATTTTTTTTAAATTTATTTTTATTATTATTTTTTCTCGTTACCTATATAGATTTATCACCCACGCGCAAATCATTTGTCGATACGGACTTGATCCCCTCCGATCGGTCCATATTAGTATAACTATCGTGTCGTTGCCCTGTTATATATATATATCGAGCGCATCCATCCATGCGCATGTATTTAGAGATAACGGTGTTTTTCTATCACGATATTTATATATATATATACGAGCTAATACCCATATGTGTATAATTTCAAATATACATATATAATAATAATATTCTATATTATATATATATACCTGTATTGTTATTTTTAATTATTCTACTATCTATTAAAGTACAAAACTAATTGTCTGAGAATAGGGAAGTAGGATAGCTATAATTGAATAAATAATTCTGTTCGTACCCATACCGTATAATTCTCACTATAAGAATAAGAAAAGGAGATAACTGGATCACCGTGCCACTCACCGAGACAAAGTTATATACAGCTGATCTATACCAGCTGTGATATTTTCAATTTTCATTATTATTATTATTATTATAATTTTTGTTTTCTTTCTTTATTTATTTGGAATTATAGAAAATAGGTAAAAAGCTTTTAGTAATTCGGAATCTAAAAATGACGATGAATAATAAGACATGAGAGGGTATCTGATCCCCGTCCACGCGGTTCGTTCGATGTTAGCGTTGATGTTAACGACTAATTTATTATATACACCTTTAAACTCATTTGATATAGGCCTTGAAATTAATTGGGAATTTTTATGTGCATTATCCTGTTTGCTAACTGTTTGAACAAAGAATATCTAATAAACCGGTATAAAAGTTTAAATGAGGAAATATTTTTCATGAAAAAGGTAAAAGAGAGAATTATCGGAATCCTGATCCTCTGATCTTCTGCAGTTATTCTATCATCTGTGTTTTTTTTTCTATCCTCGGTTTTTTCATTTCGCCAAAATATCGTTGGGCGAAGATGACACACGCTACTATTCTATCTTTAGAATTCCCATAGCCTCTGGGTATATGCCAGTCGACCTTGTGCAGTCTACAGATCGGATGATTGGTTCTTTAGATCGTATATATACGGGATATTTCAAATTAAATAAGTCATATTTTTTTTTAGGGTGAAATACCCTGTGAAAATCTATAACACTAAATTTTCCTTCACCGAATTAAATGAGATATAATAATTATATTATAAAAGACACTCTATCTTCGTAAAAAAAAAATCAAAAATAATTGCTATATGCACGTAGTTATATATAGGATGTATTTATATCACGTTGTATATAATAGTTACGCGGCTTGCAAGGTGTTCAACTTTCACCTCGACAAGCAGAGCGTGGATTTGATTGATTTGTCAAATAAGTATAGAATTTATTACACTGATCTTAAATCGTGTCGTATACCTACAACGTGTGTCTTTATTGCCATTTAAAGACACACGATTTCTTTATTTAGGAAACGACTTGATCTTTCATGGTTTAGTTTTGTGGAATATTCCTCTAGCACTTATATCAATATACATCTAACGCTAGTTTTTAAGAAAAAAAAATTCTACTCGACAACTTATAATACAGCTATAACTGTATTTTATTTTTTTATTTTTTTATCTAGACCCCGTTAATCAGTTATGCAAATTTATGTGTGTATACAAATATTATATGTTACTCTTCACGAGTGCTAGTGTATATAGAAATATATTTTTTTTGCCTATGTAGTTATATTTCTTCAAATATGAGAGAGAGAGAGAGAAAAAAAAAATGATAATTATGTTAGAAATTAGTTTTATCGATTCTTTGATATACTAAATTGAATTTTTCCTTAATCAAGCGTCGAGATCACTAGAGAACTTTGATAATATGATTCAATATTGTGTCATTTGTCAGTAGCACGAGGTATTGAAGTCTCCGAACAGAGCAGCTGACTCTTGATATTGTATTGAAAATAAATGACCGTAAATAGTTTGTTAAGAATTCGTAATAGGAAGTAAAATTATATTCGTCGTTCTGGATGAAAAATATTAAAAAATTAAAATAAAAATGATAGATGAATGAATGATGGTTTTTAAATTGACTGTTATTTATTTACCTATAAATAATTGTTCACTAGTATTCAGTGTTCGAAACTCGAGATGACGTCTAGGTATAATAAACGAGCGTGTTAAAAGCTATTTTCTTTATCTCCGTGCTGATATACGGACATAATATTATTTCGACACTTTACTTCCGCGAGCATGTCTCTAGGTTTTCGATTGACTGATCTTTAAACTCGATTTAAAGAGCCGGAGTTTTGTTGAATCTGTCGTCGTAGTACCTAGCCAGGTAGAGACCTCGAAATACTAACGAGAAAGTTCAGAAATAACAGCAGGCATAGCTGTAGATACACAAGTCGACGTCCTCCAATAATTTCAAAGCTTTATTTTCATTGGTTGAAATACTGGTGACTTTCTCCAGTGCCTTTTATCCTCATTCCTTTCCGTACTCCCTATATAATACGAGGTAAAGGCAAACTAAGCTAAGCAGGAGCGAGAGAAATAGAGATAGACATAGAGACTCGTTTCACGTAGTCGTCGATAGGCGGCGTAAACCGCGTCGATTTTCTCGATAACGAAATTGAACCGTTATGGGTACACTAGGCTGACTAAACCATGCTTTAGTTACTCTGGTTTCCCTTCAATATACGAATAAATCTTTCGCCTTTTACTAAAGATTTCCGTGGAGGGGAACAACTTGATGAGTCTATAGACCAATTTTTTTAGAACCTGGCCAAAGGCCAGGTCGCTAATCAATAACAAACATAATTTAGGAATAGGGAAGATGAAGACCATATACTATAGTGTCTTCGTTGAATAGTAGAATTAATTAAAATTATATGAAGATAATTTAAAAATTTTCACTTTCACGTAAAATTTTATAATTATATAAATTGAGGATCTGGGATATGCCGTGCGGGTGAGATTGAAATAAATGATGACGTACATACAATATACGTTGATTAAGTAATAAGTTATTTTATGTCTTTTTTTTTTTTTACTACTTTTCTTTTTTTGTTCATCAAAGTTTTTTTTTGATATGCCCATTATTTACATATGGAGAGAAATATACATAATAATATTTTAGTTCGTCATATACATATTATATACTGATATAATATTTATAACGTTTTAGGTCATTATTATTATTATTATTATTATATTATATTATATAGTATAGGCTCTAGAGCTGCGGTATATGATTGAACAGCAATCAATTACATATTATTATTAACATTATATTAACATTATTCATAAATCTGGCTACAACTGGAAACTAGAATATATATATTTATTATATTGTAATGATCGATCAAACAATGGGATAAGATTAATTATTATTGTTTTTGTGTCAGTTGGATGGAATGTTAAACGTATACATGATTAGAAAGAAAAAAACGAATAGTACACCTAGTCGATGTATAGGATATTTTATTTCAACCGTAGCCGCATATATTATTAACAAAATTAATCAGAGAATTTGATCATTATTTAATTTTAGTTTATTTTTTATTTATGCATTTATTTATTTACGAAGTAGGTATAAATGATCAATTAATTATTATATTTATTTGCTTCGCGGATTCGATGATAAAAATTGATAAAATTGAGCGTTCAAGATTCTCGAATTTCAACGAAAAATAAATAAATAAAAAAACAATAACAACAACAATAATAATAATAACAATAATAAAAAAGATGTAATATTATTTGTCGGTCTTTCATAAAAATTAAAAAAAAAATAACAGGTAAAACTGGCTGAATTCATACGACTCACGATAAAACCAACTTCGAAGACACGTCATTCAAATTAAATTTAAAAAAAAAGAGACGTCAAATCATATAAAAAAAAAATTATATTCTCGTTAGAAAAAAGTATAGTTTATTTTGTAAGTTTTCAAATATTAACACAGATTTTTAGCAGTCGACTTGCGAATAACTTGAATCGTTTAATGCGTTGTTCGATGATTTATTATTATCATTATTATTATTATTATCATTATTATCCGTGATTGAAAATATAACCAACTAAGATATATCTATTTATAAATATTATTTCTTGTTCCCTGCAGACTTAAACAATTATATCATTACTGCACATTATGATATAGTATATTATCATTTATATAGACATAATCTTCACATTATTATAATATTATAGGTATATAACTATATGGTAGTTATATACTTCGGTTATGCTCGCGTCAAAGCTAATCAATTAATTGAATCATTCATTCATTCATTTACTGATATATATATTATTATTATTATTATTATTATTATGCATTTTTAATCTATGCACAACCTCGGTACTATTATTACACATATTATATGTTTAGATACCTTTTTTTATTTTTTATTTATTTTTTGCAATATAGGAAATTTTTCTATTTTCTTTAGGACCCAATCCCTTCTATCTAATATATACATATATTTTTTTTTTCATTTTTCGTCTTTTTTTACTAGTTTTTTTTTTTTTTATACAATAATAATTAATTTTCAATAATCGCACAAGGATCTAGATATTCATATATATATTTATAAATAGTATATATATATATATAGTTTTTTTATATATACATATTTGGCATTGTGATTCGCGCTGGATTGTATTAATTAATCTGACTCTTTCGATACATCATCATCATCTTTATCCTGTCTTATATAAATTTATAATCTAATTAATTAAATATTACTAATTCATTTATTTGATTATTCATCACGTATATTGTATATCAGATATTGATCTTTTTGCTCGATCTATTTCGTTCGATCGTGTGTTATAATAACACAACCAAATTATATAATATCACAATTTTTTTGAATAAATATTCAAAAAAACATTAAAACAAAAAAAAAAAAAAACCACCTCCATCTCTAAAACGAATCAATCATACCTTTTCTATTTTATCGGGTGTATCGAAATTATTATCGATCTCGTCAACCGACGTAACTGAATTTGTAACCGAATTTATTGTTAATTGATTTTTTGAATCTGATACCATTAATTCACCTCCTCCACCACCCAAAGTCGACAATGAATCCGACACTTGAATACCACCACCAGTTTCTGACTGTATTGGCATTATACCCGCGTTTGCATCCTCGATCGCTTTTCGGAGCTGAAAGCAAAAAGAGAAATTAAATGCAATTAGTTCCTAATTATTATTATTTTTGTTTTTTTGTCAACTCACCTCTTTCAAGGCAACTACGCCGACTAAACGACCTATGGCTGTTACATACGCGTGATTTACTCCGACCATACTGAAAAGACTGTGAACTTTAAGCAGCGAGGTTCGTTCGACGAGTTGAAAAGGTGCTGGGTCTATGTGACACCGTGAAAAATCAACTTCTAATGCCATCTCGGTTTCTTCCCATTGTTTTTGATCCTCCGCCGACATGTCGATCACCCTTTCTCTCGGCTATGTAATAAAGAAATGTATATAAATGTATATAATATACAAAAAAAGAAATCAATTTTTCGGTACTTTTTTTTTGTGCCATTTTTCATTCGCTTATATAATCTAAACGTACCAGTTGAACTTTTTTCAAAGTCATAGGACTAGGCGATAGCATAGATTGATTCGAAGGACCGTGTAGACCGTCGACACTGTCTCGTCTATTAACGTTAACACTTCCCCCAGATCCCATCTCAGGATCTGGTTCCACGTCTTGTAGGGTAGCAGACTTTCGAAATATTGCCTCAAAGGCTAGTCGGATTCTGAAACGAATTTTTATATTATACGTGATTAAAATCGGCTAATCAATTTATTCAATAATTACTAATCGATTTTTTTTCTTTTTCTCACCTGCTTTCAGCCCCAGTCACTGTAGTGTATGGAGTAACAGCTGGACTGACCAACGGACTAAAACCCTTCAGAGTAAAGGAGTGGGTTTTCTTCAGTATAGATTTCTTTGGCTGGGATCCGAATATCGGTGAGTGAAAAGTGTGCTAAAAATATATAAAAAAAATAAGTAACAACTGTACCTATGCTAAAACCGTAATTTTTTCATTCATCATATTTACCGAGTCATTTCCATTTCCCGAAGAAGTTAGATCGCTGGTACTCTGTCGTTGCATTTTTAGAATATCAGGTGCTGGTATAACTTCGAATCTAGACGGTCTCCTGGTTCTCTCTTGTTCTCTAAATTGCCTTTCTACTTCTTCTTTAGCACGTTCCTCCGCTTCTTTTTGCCACTTTTGTGCAACTTGAAGTCTTCGTTCTCTACCTATGTGTTTTTCAATTAACTTTATCAGCTCAAGTCTCTGTATAGAACCCAAAAGTATCATAGATCCTGGATTATCGGCAAGTGGAAATCCCCGTAGTTTACGATTCTCCTTTAATATTTCCTTCAACCTTTGATACGTTATTCCATGCCATATATACCTAACGTCACGTACCATGAAGTCCTCGACGTAAACGTTGTACATACCTGAAAAACGCAGATATAATAGATAAAACGATAAGATCAACGATCGTATAGTTCGCGGTAAAGAATTTTTTTTAAAACAAACAAGACCTGGTTTTTCTCACCTGAACTCGATGGCAGAAGGTCTGGCAAGTAGGGCAATTTCTTAATCAAAATAATACTGTCGTATATGCTAGGCTGAAGTAGAGCAGCGATTGCGTTACTTATTAAAACTGCAATCATTATCGGTACTATGTGCGTTATTTGACCAGTCATTTCAAATACTATAACGCTAACTGATATTGTGTGGGTTACGGCACCAGAAAATGCGGCTGCCCCAACCGTCGCGTAACCACCTAAAAAAAATATATGTGAAATAGAATGATAAGAATTAAGGTCGAAAAATAAGTCCATAAAACCTTAAAGCTAAATGTATCCCCAGATTGGAATTAGGGTGGCGTAATTATAGTCGAAGTAGGTTAGACCTCGGTTAGACCGAATAGCAAATACGGGCCCTTATTTATTCAAGAAAGGAGCAGCAGTCGAATGCACTAAAGGGAGTGTTTAACGATATCGTAAAACCGTCATTCCGATTAATATACACACAGTTTAATTGTCCAATTAGACAATCATCTAACAGAGGTAGAACCGAGTCGTTTGCTAATCGTATATCAATGTAGGATTTAAAAAAACTATGGCAAATATTATATATGTGTATAATGTACTTGCCTGGTGTTATCGGGCTTATTACACCTCCGTATCTGACCCCGGTTGGAAACCATAAGGCCATAGCTTCGCCCACAGCTCGACCCAGGGCAGCTCCGATTTTAAATACTGGTATGAATATACCCGATGGTACTGGGACGGTTGAACTGATGATGGAGAATATGAACTAGAATAGATGAGAGAGAGAGAGAAAGAGAAAAAAAAAAGAAAGAAATTAAATTCGTATAGAAAAGTTGAAAATTTTATTCGAAACTCACTGTGAAAGCCACGTAGCTTGCTAAGCCGGTGAAAACGTCGGTGTAAATCGTCGACCAGTGCTTAACCACGTTCATCTCACTGACTGTAAGGTCCGGCTTAGTCCATGTGAAGTTTACGAATAAACCCAGGACCTGTTCATGTGTAGTTAAATCACCTGCCATAAACTGACCAAGACCCAAAGGAAATGATACCGAAGCTACTATCAGCGATACTATACCAGGGTATAAAAATCGGCTGAAAAATAATTGATGAAAAATGATGAAAATCTTTAATGTGAATGAAATAAATGTATCGATTTTATGGATAAGGTATAATATATAATGTGAACTAACTTTTTTTGGAGAAAACTATTCATGCTTTTGTTTTTACGCATGAAAATAACGTATTGTCTATGAAGCCAGACGTAAAATGCACCACCTAGTCCACTTCCAACACCGATAAGTGCAAATATGAATAATTCTTGTGGATCGAAGGGAAAATCAGCGGTGAAATTTGTCGCAAACATTGCCGTTATAGTCTCTTCTTTGTTCAGCCATATGGCTAATAGTCTGAAAGTAGTGGCGCCGCATACAGCAGCGAAAAAACCTCGCCAATAATTTCTTACGGCAAAATAAACCGTCGTTACTTCAATGCTGAAGAGTACACCGCCGATCGGTGCTGCGAAACAAGATGCAACTCCCACCGCACATGCTGCAGCAAGCATTTCGCAATTTCTACTTTCGTTCTCGTATATTCCTTGGAAACTTGTTACTAGTTTTGATAATAAAGTAGCTACTATGCTCGCTATGTGGACGAAAGGACCTTCCTTTCCTAGAGGAAGTCCTGAGCCAAGGGTAGCTGTTAAGCCAATTATTTTTGCTATTAGAGTCCGGAACGTCAAGTATTCCTTCAGTGCTACACCTCGTAAAATTGTCTTCATTTCTGGTATCCCTGATCCTATACTCTGTGGTGCTACTATATGGACGAAACCGGCACTGAATAAGATCAGGCAAACAGGTAACGACACCCACGCTAGGTACTGTAACGCTGGCTGAGACGTCAGATCTTGATAGAGCCATATCCTTGCTGAAAAATGTTTTAAAAATAAAACGTGAGACATCATCAGATGTAAGAAAATTTTCCTAGTTCTTTGGTTTTTTTTTTTTTCTTTTTTTATCTTCACCCACCGTTATTGCAAATCGATATTCCCGTGTCCATCGCGTAGCTAAGAAGCGCCATTATGACACCAAGAAGTGCCAGGAATACCCAATCCTCCCCGAGTCTTGCCCCAGTGTGTTTCCAAGTGAATGCTAAAACGGCTAGTAATTTTCTACAGAGGGGTCCTCGCTTTTTGGTTTTTCTAAGCTCGTGGGTTCTGTCCTTATCCAATTTACGACGTGCTCTATCGTGAGATCTGAGTTTCCGAGCTTCTTCTTTCGCATATTCACCCAGGTCCTTCGTGTACCGACCATACATCTGTGAAAAGTGAAAACGGAATTTTTTTTTTTTTTTTAATTATTCAATAGAGTGTCTTTTTTCCATTCTCTTGCATTGCATATTATGATTCGCTTTTACACAATCAAAAACTTCCCCTTGCAAAAATTTCGTTTCAAATTTTCATCACGCTTATAAAAAGTGGGGAAAAACAAAAAAGCAGCGTCCGCCTTACCGCTGGCAAGCCGCATCACATGCGTGTACAGCGTTAAGCATATATACAGGCTTTTTAGATAGAATACTGCAGAGATTTCTCGGTTTATTTTCTTTTTTTTTTTTTCTTATTGTCTTACACGTGACTGACGAGTGACCACTACCTATAAATGACAACACCGTCTGCTAGATTATATGTCATTGTATTTTGATATGTTGATTATTGTTATTGTTATTATTATAATTAATATTGTTGTTAATATTATTCGTATAAGGAAGCAAACAATTATTTTCCTTTTTTTTTTCATTTTTTTTTTCTTTGTTTCTCTTTAAACTTACAACGTAGTCATCGTTGCAGACGAAATAAGCTCTGTTGCGGGCAACTGCAGCAGTCATCAACGTTAAAAAATTATTGTTAAATAGCCGAATTGCTGCAACGATGCAATTGGGATATCGAAACTAATGATGGAACTCGGTAAAATCTGCACTTCCGCTAGCGGTCCATTTTTCAAACTGAACATTGTCCGTTTTCTTTTTCCTTTTTGAATTTTTTTTCTTTTGTTAGGGTAAACTTGCTTCTTCGTTCGATATTTTTTCTTTTTCTTTTTTCCTTACTTTTCACAACCTATCAATACATGTTAACTCCGCGGCGAACACACTATGACTCGACTAACGAAAGTATAATATTAATTTTAGAATCTTCCTACTGCTGGTGTATAGTTGATGTTGCTTTTTAGACTGCATAAAGAAAATTACAACAGAGAATGAGAAGTTGAATCATATATAGATTATTTTTTATTTTTAATTTTAATTTTATTTTATTTTTTTTCGCAAAATTGGCAACTGATTTATTTATATTTAGAATCAACTAACAATTCTTACTATACTATTCTCTTGTCTCAAGTTGATTAGCTAATTCTCACTTTCTTATATGCTGTTGAATTAAATTATATCAAATTCACCTTCTTCGACGACACTATTCATTAATCGTTGATAGAGACAGGTCTTTTTTTTTTTTTTTTCCTTATCGATATTATTCTTCAAGCTTTGAATAATAATAATAAAAAATCATATCCATCCACGGTATAAATAGAATATAGAAATTTATTGTAATTGTATAAATTATACGAAATCAAGTCAGTATAATAAACTCTGTCTTTTTTTTTTTTCTACACATACGAGAATAATTTATTCGATAAACGATACGAAACGTTCGGCGATTTTAAATTCGTAATAAATAATAAATAGAATTAAATAAATAGTCAACATTATTTTATATACAATCTATATACGTATAGTATATATATAGGAGTACGTTGACTGCATGTAATACTTGATCTTGTATGTTACTTTCCATAAAATTGACAAAATTTCTTGTGTTTAGATTTGCTGCTTTTTTTTTTTTTTCTTTAATTTTTTTTTTCCTCTTTTCTCGGTTTCGTTTTTTAACACAAAAAAAAACTTAAAAATGATATCGATCGAGGTAATTAAAAAAGCCGAGGTAGTCCAACGAGAGATTTAGTTTTGACTGACGTTTTATATACATATCGGTATATACCATATATATACATATATACTATAAAACGCGTTTGGCAGCAACTTGAGGCGGGAAATAGCGACTACTTCTCAAGGGGCATACCGGATAAATATAACCTGCCAACCACGATCGAAATAACGATATATAATTACTATTATTATTATTATTATTATATTATATTATATTATACTATATTATATTATATTATACTACATAGAGGTGAAGTGAGAAAAAAAAAAAAAAAAAAATTGTCTAACGCGATTTCTAGATTTCCTTGAAAAATTTTCAACTATTATTATATTGTACATATAGGTATATAAATATGTGTCTGTGCATATACCTATATATACGTTCTCTTCTCATTGAAATCGTGACGTTACACACGTCATATATACCGTTTTATGACGTATACATATATTATAATATATAGTTTATAAACCCACGTGCTCATAGCGTATATTATTGTTAATCGAGAATAAACAATCGGTATAATGTATCTAATATAAATGTATAGAGTCAAAAAAGTTATAATGGATATATGGGTATACGATCGAAACAGCCTTCGATCGCATAATGGGCTAAAAAGAAGAGAAAAGAAAGAATGAAAAAATGTAAAATAAATAAAAAAGACAAAGTTGAAAAATACCTACAGATGTATTCGACGATCAAGGTGATCGAGATCATCATTCCCAACAAACATTACGTATATATATATATTGTTCTGATTTTTCTACTTATAGCTATATAATGGTATAAGACTTCAAATGCGAATATAATTGCTAAATTGTAATAGTATATCGAGGTTGATTAATTTTTTTCTTATTCTATTCCAAATAATATGTTATTGTTAACCGATTAGTCATATGTTACATGATCGTTACGTATTACCTGACAGAAATTTGTATAAACTGCATTTCTGAGTCTCGGACTTATTTTTTTTCTATAATTTTTTTTCTCTGTCGTTAGATTTGAATTCGAACAAATTACGCGCGACGTCGATAAACTGCGAACGTTCTATTATTCGCAATGATTATCTCGCTTTGAATAATTTAGCAAAAAAAAAAAAATAAAAAAATCTTTACAAGTATTTTTCTTATTTTTTTATTCAAATCAGTCACGAGGTTATTTTATAATTATCGCGTTTAAATTTTTTTTTTTCACAATGTACCATATAATATTTGAATACTGCATCAGTTATAACAATTGTCTAATTATTCGCAAAATGCAAATTATCAACAACATTATGTCGAAAAAATTGCTTCTCCATAAATTACGTGATAACGAGATCTTCTTACCAATTTTGTGTTATCTATATCTATACATATATATATATATATATATACCAGTATACATATCTATATGATACATACACCTATGTATATAGTCATAAATTATAAGCATATGTGTTAGATCGCGGCGAATCTCTGTACGCGGATCACGTCCGCTTCAATGATCGACGTAACGAGCCTACGACCAGCTGATCCATTCGGACAAATCTAACTGGGAACACGCGCACGGAGATGTTATATATGAGCAAAGTATAGCCAATAAACCACTTCGAGGGTCGTATAAGACAGCGTTGGGAATACGCTTTATTATTATTAGATATTTATTTCTGCCTTTTGTTCCTTTTTATTTTATTTTATTTTATTTTATTTTATTTCATTTAATTTTGATTTTTTCTCTTCTTCTATAACGAATCACCTATAAATTCTCTCTCTCAACGTTCGAAAATTGGCATATTTTTATTCCCGAATAATATTTTCTAAAAACAAAAAAAAAAAAAAAAAAAACAAAGAAAAAAATAAAAAGAACCGTCGTTTGTATATTAATCACATAAAACACTTCGCTAAGTGCTGATATGCGGTGACTCTGAAGTCAGATGCTGGCCAAACGCCAGTTGCTTCCTTAGTTTTTAAATAGAATTTTCAAAACCGAAGATATATAGGTATTATACCGTATGTGTATATAAGTATATAAAGTTTCGAGTTTACGTCTACGACGTCACAAAACTCGATCGCGTCACTCCTGACGTCATATTATATATGGAAATACTTCGCGTTGCATTGATCAAGATATTCTATAATATATGTATTCTAGGTAAAAAAAATAATTTATATATACATAGTGTATATCATATTGCAATGACAAGCAAAAAAATTCATTTTTTTTCAAGTTTTTTTTTTCGTCTTTTCTTTTTCATGCTGAACGATGACATATCAGATATGTGCAATAAAAAATAATCATGCGAATGAAACGAGAAAAAAAAAAATGGTATATATAGAAGCTGATGTATTTATATGCAGGCTTGATTAACGATAAGTATAGCTTTTTATTTAATTTTTTTTTCTTCTCATCTTTCGTTTAGTTAGAAACTTGTTTTGTATGTTCTTTTAAGCACATTAATTGTGTGAGTAAATAGGTGTATGTGTTAATGAACTAATTATTCATTCAATAGCCATTCTTCGATATATATATATACGAAAACTGCAGCGGTTTTACTCATGAATTATATCTCTTACAAAAGTATTTATGTAGTCGAAGGCGTCAAACTCCTGTTGATCTTCTTCGGGATTTGGAGGAGGACATGGGTAGAAAGCCTGCGAGGGCCTGATATAAAAATTAATGAAAATTATGAAAAAATAAAAACGGAAATAAATTTTCTGCAATTAAGATTTATTTCGCTTTCCTTTTTTCCTATTTTTTTTTTTATTTTTTTTTTTCTAAACTGCGAGAAAAAAAGTTTGTTAAAGAAAGAAAATTCTATTTCACTTTTCTTTCTCATATGAAAATTTCTTTCTTTTCACGAGGTATATAAGTAGTAAGTACATATTATGTATATCATATCATCTATATTCATATACCTGTGAGGATGATTCTTTCTGTTTCCCTTCAACTTCACCATCAGTCTAGAAAATTCTTCCCATTCTTTGTCTACTTCTTCCTCACTTCCCTCCGGGTGATGGGGAGGAACTAGATTACCACCCTGATCTCGTTCGTTTAGTAATTCCATGTCACTAGTTTTACCGGACATTTTTAGAGTTTTTTTTTTATATTTTTATCAACGATATATCGCCAACATGTAAGAAAGTCAAAAATAAATTCGAAACAAAAAAAAAAAAAAACAGAACTGACGATGCAGCGTAGGTATATCTCTAACAATTGGCACGGATCATATTCTTCATCCCTTAAATCATCATCCAGGGAATCGATGAATTTCCTCTGTTCATTCTTCTTTTTTTTTTTTTTATTGATTTTCGTTTTACGATTTTTCGAAATAGGGATTACTCTCGTCATATACCCTCGCATATACCATAAGTAGAAGTATAGTAGTACAGTAGGTATACCGCACCCGCGCACACCAATTCTCCGTCCGTTTGTTCGCGTCGTTCGGCCTTGCGTCTAACTTAATGGTCCACGAGGGACGGATAACAGGTCCGATGATCTCTCTCTTATATATTTAACTTATAACGGGATGAAATTTAAACGCAATCCCATATCGTCATATTTTATATATATATATATATATACCAAAACAATTTATCCAAATGATTATTATTAATCAATATTTTTCATTTAGTCTTTCTCCTTCTTAATTCATCACTGAAATCAAAGTTCTACTTTTTGTTGAAAAAAAAAAGAAAGAATTTACACGACTTCTCTTTCTTTTATATTGTCGATCAAAAATCGTCGAAACTCATATTAAAAAATTATAATTCATGTATTAATTGAAATTTTTTTTCTACTGTCTAATTAATATATATATTTTTTTTTTTTTTTTTTGGCCCCCGCTATTTTCTGATACCGCACGATGCAATTCGTCGCCGAACACACAACCCGCTTATGACTTATACAAAATGAGTCACATATCGGACTATAACAGTAGCCGGAGTTCGCAGAGCTGCTACTCTTACTGCTACTGCTACTACTGCTGCTGCTGTTACTCTGCTCCTCATCAGCCAATTTAAAAATTAGCTACACCACCTCAAACTCACTTTGGTATACGCATATACATATGTTACATATACATATGGAGAGGTAAAACCATGCGGTTTGCTACCTACACACTTTCACGCACTCTCCATGTGCAGCGGAATTAGCTATAAAACCGACCGTTCAACGTCACGTATCAAGAATCACCCTTTTCCACATTACTTTTCCTCGTTTCTTTATTTACGATTCCAGTATACCTGTAGAGTTTCATTAATTCCTCATTTTCATTTTCATTTTCATTTTCATTTTCATTTTAATTCTCATTTTTTGCAACATTTTTTTCTTCTTGAATCGTCGAAAATCTCCATGATCCAACGTCGATTCTGAAAATCTCCTTGAATCTCTTTTTTTTTTTCGTTATAAAATTAAATATATAAATACTTATACATATATCGCGAAACGTGAGCTTTCGACTTTTGTCAACGAGTGTACACAGTCTACATACGTATCTACTCCGGCTGGTCCATAATGGACTATTTCCCCTAGCTTAAAGCTCGTAGGAAGTCACCTTCAAAGTCACGGATCCTCGTGATAGTTGTTAACAAAAACGACCACCACCACTTGCCATAATGCGCTAACTTGTTAATTCAACCGTTTCTTATTGTCCATATAATGCTATGATGCCTGTACTAAGTATCTATTCGTCATCACATCTCTCGTCCAACATCATATTTCGCCTCTTAATTGCTAATTGCAAACGATGAAAGTTCACAGATTTATCGATTATTCTATATATCCGGTTATAATTAATGATTTGAGAAAAAAAAAAAATTAAATAAAGAAAAATCGAATTCATACCTTTGGCATTCCGTATTGGGATTCAGTTATAGTTCCTCGTTTAGGGTATCTTTCGACAAGGATGTACTCCTTCTTTGGACGAGATTTGAACATGTTTGTAAATGTGTTTACTCCTTCTTTCAAAATTATTGTGAGAGAGAAAAAAAAAATAAACAAACTTAAGAAAATTGGTCGTGTACTACTCGGTCAAGGCAGTTCAATGTTTTAACCACTTCTCACTGTTCTGGGCTTTTCAGACTTTTCACTCTCATTTATAATACATCCCCGAGTACTTCCACTTCTGTTTATTACAAATATGGTATTTCCACCGCAAACTGTCCCTCAGGTTCGAGGAAAATACGATTCTCGCACGCATTCACTTGCATGAATATATATATTAATAGCTCAATTAATTATCGTGACAATTTCTATTCATTTATATTACATTCACCATAAGGTAATTCATTTCCTCTCTATGTCCCCCTTTTTTCTATTTCTTTTCTTTTTTTGCAATTTTTCAATTTCTCATCCCCCTGTTTATCGAAACTACCGTATCGTGATGATCGCAAGACACGAGGGATAATACTGATCATTTTTGTCAGCCAACCCATTTTCTTATTGTTTAACATTAACCGAATAAGTATCTGTGGCACATATGAAGTCATAGCGCGGTGTTAATATTTGCCTAAAACCTATATGTGCAATAAATATATTCCAATATTGAACAACCCCAAATAAAATAAAAATAAAAATAAAAAACAAAACTATATAACCCCATAGGTACCAAAGAACACCGCGATATTTTCTTTATTTAACATCAATCCAACCTGTAGACGATAATCTCACCTATATACTGATTCTATATACCTACATTTATTTTTATATCATATCTTGCCGGCTGACGTAGGAGTACGCAAAAATATAACTAATTATACGATTGTGGAAATGATAGCATAATAGTTTCCTTATACTTACTACAGCTATTTGATATTCCTTCGAATTTCCCCTATTCGGAATAATCTAATACGAAATCATTAGCTTTAATACTCATTTAATTATTACATAAATATATATATGTATGGTGGTTCCCGTTTCTTTGACTTAACGTGGGTAAATTTGTATTTGAAACAGTTTTTCATATCGTATTATATAGATCGTTACGTTGCATATATATACATATGCGGGTATATAGATTATAGTTTGATACATATACTATATTAAATTTATAACAATGAACGCACGTGATGCGTTGGACTTGGTGCCTGCAGTGCCAGTGCCAGTGCCAGTGCCAGTGCAGGGGCAAACAGGAAGTGTGCAATGACTGGTACTGCACCACCATTACCAGCACCATCACCATTGCCATTCCCACTATTTGACGACAATCTAATACACTTAGCTCTAAAATGCAATCAGAACAAATCTTTTAATTTATGCATGTATGTATGTATGTACCTATCTACTTCAACTTTCAACCATCACCATCAATTTTTCTTCATCCTATATAGGTATAATATATTTATCAAATGATTTAAACAACTACTAGTACACGACGATTCACGGACTACTTTTAAGAAGATGCAACTGCAGTTATACAGAGGGGAATTAGTATAATACTTACACCGAGTTTAGTTATGGACGGGATATGCTAATACGAAGAAATTATTCTCTCATGTATAAGTATATCATTCGTCGGTACAGTTTGTACATTTATATTAGGGTGGTTTTTGATTTGATCATTTTTTAATATCAATGCTTCCACGAGCCAGGAAATTTCCGTATACTAAAAGAAATGTAGAAATGTAGAAAATGATAATTCTTTTTTTTTTAACTCGGTGGTCCATATCTTCGCACATTACAATCTTCGTAGGATTTTCTGCAGTGACGCCAGTTTAGTAATAAACCCAAGCGGTAGTTAAAAGAAGAGTTTGTCGTACTTTTATTAATCCATCTACGACCGGCTATGATAATAATAATAATAATAATATTTCGTAAGTTATATGTAAAGGTGGGTGTGAGTATGGGCAAGACGTAGGTATACATACCTATATAATTATATATACATGTATGTATCTAATAAACAAAATAAAATTATATCACCTC
Organism: Tenthredo notha; assembly: GCA_914767705.2. Lineage (NCBI taxonomy): Eukaryota > Metazoa > Arthropoda > Insecta > Hymenoptera > Tenthredinidae > Tenthredo > Tenthredo notha. The sequence goes on from OU611916.1 coordinate 9,729,000, forward strand.
TGGTTTATAATCGCGTATTATAATTGCATAAATAATTTTGATAACGGGATTATATTATAATTATATCAGCTGTTAATATACATAGGTATACTAAAATAAAAAACGATGTGAATATTATAAAGAAAATTGATAAATTCGTTGATATTATTTATCGGGAGTAATAAAGCGATAAATAAATGAATATAGATTTTTTTTTTTTGATTATTTCATTTCATTGCATTACACCCATTAATATTCAATTGATAATTACGACGGATGAAGAAAGAGAATAAAAATGAAAAAAAAAACAATTTAAAGCACTAAAAATTCTTCATTAAAGAACTATTATTGTTCATTAATGAATAAATAGTTAGCATTCGAACCTTGGAACGATTAATAAGGTGGGAGCATCAGTGCCGGTTGCGGCACACATGATTATGATTCGCGATATATCCTCAACTGCAATAACCGCTGCAGCTTGGAATACAAATAAAAAATATATCTACATACCTATTTACTATATAAATTGTTAAATTATAAAGTAACGTAATTCTGCGTTGACAAATCCAATTCTTATGAATCTCGATTCTGTATGTATTTTTTATATAGAAGATCATTAATTTCTTTCCTCTAAAAAATTATATCGCGTGTTTACAATAAGATAAATAATAGAAACATCTTTAAAAAATTGATAATTATTACATCGTATAGACTAAATGGTAATTTCTTTCCCAATTATATAGTTCTCTTCAATTTCTCTTATAAAAAAAATTCTAAGACGAGGTTATCTGAGGTCCCAAAGTCTTATTGTTAGTTTGTTAGGTTTTACCATATAATCAACTATTCACGGGTGAATATTTGTCACGCGTTTATAATTTGCGGGGTCAAAGAGTTCGTGAATTATCGCAACGAACGGAGAGACAAAGAGACGCGAAATAAGCAGATAAGGGAAAATCTAGATACGCGTGGTGATTTTTGTTCCATGCACAGAAGCTGGGTCAAGTGCATATTGGAGTCAAACTTCAATATCAAACAAATCATAAATCGAATATCGATCGATTTCAAGTTGAGCCGATCATATTTTTCAGGGTAGATTCCCTGTGAAAATCTAACGAATAAATTTAAAGAAAATTTGGTCTTAGAATTTAGTAATAAAGTTGATACGTATTTTTTTTTTCTCTCAGGACATAAATGCACAATTATTTCGCTCGCGGGACTACATATATATGCGAGATTACTTAAATAGTTATAATGACATATCAGGTGTAATATGTACATATGTTACGAAATTCGATCGACGAGTAATGAATTATTGAACTTATTATAATCACGTGCGAATGTGAAAGGTGTGTTTAATATATGTATATGTATATACCTACGTAGGTCGTCCCCGCGCAAATTTCATTATCACTTATTAACAATCGTGTGTAACGTATAGGTATATATGATAAATTAATGATAAATTCACTAGTGGTGGTATTATACTTGTGGAATAACCGATTGCGTTATCGTTGAAATTCGTTTAAAATTTCGCTCCAGTTTTTACATGTGTGTATAATATACAAAGTACAATTATACACCTCAAATCGGGATCTAGTTTGAAACTAGTCATACATAGCATATATAGTTAATCGTAAGCTAATATTACAATTATTTTTTTCTTTTTTTTTTATCATCATTTCTTTATTATAAATTCAATTCCTTTGCCCTCTGCCTTTCACTTTCCGTCAACCACGTCATATGTGTATATATTTCGATCTTCTTTTCTCTTCTCTTCTCTGTCTTATCTCAATTAAAATAAAATAAGTAGATAATTGAATTTCAATCAATCATTTTTTTTCTGCTTTAATTAATACTTTTACAACAGTTCGCTATTCAAATCTGAAATATAAAATCTCTTTTCACAATTTAAGATATAATTATATAATTTATATGTAAATCTAGGCGTTTGAAAACCGCGAACGAGGATATCAGCTCAGGTGTTGGTCACATGGTAGTAACGAAACTACAGTTAACACGAAGGAAGATGCAAACAAACCGTAATATATCATATAGTAAAACAATATATACATATATAATCATATGTATATGAACTGTAGTCAGTAGCTGGTATATATATATTGCAGAGAGTAAATAAATTGCTTGTGATCGCGTAGTTCAAGGCAATCGTCATTTTCAGCACGCTAAAAGCTTGCTTGCACACCTCGGATTATTGCGTCATTATAAGCAAACTTGATTTTCTTACATTTCGTTACCATCGAGATTATACGTATATTAAACGTAGAGACAGAGATATTGAAAAGAAGAAAAGGAAAAAAAATAAAACTCACTCGAACTGTTTATAAATATTTATATAAATTTCGTTCTTTCATTATATATTCATTAGCAATTATAGTCAATTTTTTCGGTGCAAGGTCCCTAATAATTAATAGATGTTAATATAGTATATAGGCAGATAATACTATACGTGCCAATAACGACAGTGATGTTTCTCTGCTGTGCAAATAGCCCTAATTATTACTTGTCTAAATAATTAACGCTTTTGAATAGAATTAACAAAGAATTTTAATCGCAGCGTATGCTAGTCGTCCTCAATTCACTGGGTGCGATTTTTTTCCTCCCTTTTTTTTCTCTTTATCCTTCTCTCTTCGTCACGTGAAAATTAACTAACATTTTTTTTTTGTTGTGGTAAATAATTATTGAAATAATAATTAAAAAAAAAAAAAATCGATAGACAATACATCCGCGAAACCATAGGGAATTACTTTTCTTTGTTTCTTAAAGAAACGTTTATTCAAATATTTATTTTTTACAATAATAATAGAACATAATTATCATTCATTGTGTAAGAGGAAAAAACGAGTCGTACATGATACGAATAATTCCTTAAAAAGTATAACTTAAAAGTATACGCACGAAGGAAATATACTATATGTATATTATATAAGGTATATATATTTTTTTCTTTTCGTAATAAAAAAAAAGTCTTACAGTTTCATCGTTTTAGTAATTTCTATATATTATATAGAGCACGATATGTGTCTTCTTCAGTCTTTTTTTTTTGTTCATTCGAGTAAAAGAATAATAAAATTAAAAAAAAACTCTTACAATTTTCCAACAATTTTACGTCTGACAAGTCTCATCGGTTCTACGCCTAACTGTTTAGCAAATTCCTCCGAATCCCTTATCTGATTTTTGTGATAACTAATACCCCCATTCCTGTCAACTTTCCTCATATGATATCTCTCGGGATCCCCAGGAACGAGAACATAATTAGTTTCATCAGCCCTGGGTAAATCCCTGAGTTGTTTGAGGAGTGTATCCAGCCTTCCTTTCCATCCTTGACAAAATTTCTCCGGATCAATGGCCATGAAGCAATGTCCAAGATTGGCAACTCCCTCACCTCCGTTCCACTTGCGTATATTTTTGCCAAAATTACTACCCGATAAAATACCGCATAAAATTTCAACCATCAAGGCCAAACCGTACCCTTTGTAACCAGAATTAATCTCTTCGCCACCCAAAGGCATAAGGCATCCAGTTTTGTACGCAATTTTACCGTCCGATGTTGTCTTCCCGTCTTCACCCAGAGCCCAACCGGTTGGAATCGATTCACCCTTACGATTTTTTAGCTCAATTTTACCAAGAGCTACGCAGGTCGTAGCCATGTCCAACAGAAACTCGTCTCCATTAGATCCTGGCGCCCCTAAGGATAATGGGTTTGTTCCTAAGGCAGCTACTCTACTACGAGTTGGCGCCATCAACGGACTCGTGTTTGTGCACGAGAAACCAATCAGGTTTTCACGCATTGCTAAAAGAGAGTAAAAACCCGCTATTCCGTAGTGGTTCGAACCTCGGCATGACACCATTCCAATTCCAAATTCTTTTGCCTTACGCATCGCAAGATGCATGCTGAAGTTACCGATCACATGACCCAAGCCGTTTTTTCCATCCACCAACGCTACTGCCTGTGCAGAAAAAATTAATCGATCATTCAGAATTTCATCTCCCTAAACTTTACATATAAGACGATTATATATGATCTCTATATGAATGATAAAACCTGGTCAAAGACTCACCTGACAATCTGTAATTATTTCGGGCTTCGCCTTAGGATCGGTTAATTTATTTTCAATATCCTTTACGTACATTTCCATACGATTCATACCGTGGCTAAAATGCCCTCTATAATCAGCTGTGAATAAATGTTCACCGACTACAACAGCGTCTTCTTTATTAACGCCAACTTTAATTAGAGAATCAGCGACGAATCTTATCACCTCTTCTTTGGGTGCGACCATCACGTCATATTCACCATCGCAATTATTTTTTCCTTCGGTTAAATTTCGCCGACAAATATCAATCGGTACAGACATATTGGTATTATTATTTTTCATCATTTTTCCTCTAGCTGCGATTCTCAATATCTTCTGGAGTTCCATACCCACTTTTCCTCCTCTCTAATAATTATCTTATTTTCTCAATATCGAGAGAGAGAGAGAGAGAAAAAAAATAAAAATAAAATACGACCGCTAGGATTCAATCGTGAAGTAAATTGGGTCTATGACCGAAGCTGGGTAGCGTACGTAGTTTTTCCTTTTTTCCTTTTTTTTTTTTTTGTACTTATTTATTTTCCTAGCACGTAATTGATATGTGATGTATATACTATATAATATAATACAACTGCAGCGATGAGACGACTTTGTCTTTCTTATCTGTTTACGGTTTATACTAGTAATGATAAAAATATATAGAGAGAGAGTAGAGGGATACGATTTTACGATGTAATGAAGTAAAGTCGATGTATAAATGGGCTTCTTTCTTCTTTCTTCTTCTTCTTATCCTTGTTCTTTACAATTTCATTAGATTTTTATACATCGAATGAATTTTCTTCTCAATTATTCAGCTGCAGTTAAGACATGAAGGTATCTTAGGTTCGTTGCTGCTGGTACGTCAATTCAATTAGTCTTTTTTCTATCACAAAGAATCACGATCACGTTGACGAGTTTTTCTTTTCATTCGTTTTTCTGTTATACTATAATAAATAATAATAAAATTCATTAATGAATAATAATAAATTAATTAAAAAAGTAAAACTACCTACTGCGTTTGCCACAAGAATATAATTATATGGGAATTTATTGACAATTTTTATTCGATAATTTACACAAACGTTTTATTATTCCAACGCTGTATAATATGTGATTGCAATAAAATTGTAAGATCTTCTACAATAAATAAGAGTTCAGTGTTATTAATTGAACTCTATAATATACTACGGTATTATTTAAAGTATAATTATAGAAATTACTCACAGCGTTGAACAAAATATTTGTATATAGCAAGATATGTTTAAATAAAACTGAGAAAATAGTCAACCAAGAGTTTTCGAAATTCTTTTTATGTTTTTTTTTTTTTTATTTTTTTTTATTTCTGTCTCCATTTCGGTTCAGTCATACAAGTAAAAACACATCATTGAAATATCAGCCTATACACTAACTTTGGGTTTATTCGATTTAAAAAATCTGTGTTCACACAATTATTTTCCACATAAAGAGAGAGAGAGAGAGAGAAATATTTATTTTCTTATTTCATTAAAATTTCGTTGATAATTAATAAGCAGAAAAACAATACTGATAAAAGAATCCCATCATATTATCACGATCTATACTTTTTATTCTTCGTTTCTATTTTTTAGAATCGATTTAAGAAATAAGTAAGTCGACTTATACTATAGGTATATAATTCAAAGACAATACCTCTGACCTTATCGTCTCCCTCTCGTTAATGTAGGATGAAAATTTTCTAGATAACTTATATTATAATTGGAGTAAATTTTGACGATATATTAAGTATTCTTATTATACACGCTCTCTCGTTGCACGCAGATGTATGCTACTGGCAAAGTGGCGGTATAAAATCGGTACATACGCCTGCTCGACTGTAGTACGTAGATACTTACGTAGGTGTATACGTAAACGTAAACTTAAACCTAAATGTAAATGTGTACATTTACTCATTCGTTTAACCAATCATTGCAGAGTATGGTATAGTATAGTACTCATATTATGCTCTCCACACATTCCAAGATTAAAAACCTCCGCCAATCGTGGCGATACGAATTCAACACATATCTAGCCTTATACATATGCGAAATATTTATGTAGATATAAATATATATATATATAGATGCACTATATATTTCATTTAAACAACAGCAAGCTGCAACATCGGCTTAACTGACGACTATATAAAATTGAAAAAATAAAGCGATTCAGTCGACTGATTGGTCGGATCTAACGGAAACATGACCGACGACTAATTTAATATCCCTTTCGTCATGTATATAGTATCATAGAATACAGAGAGGCGGGAATTTCGAAAAATAGATCATTCATAAGACAAGTTTATTGTAGGTATTCAAATCGTGATGAATCATCGTAAAATAATATAGGAGGAAAAAAATTTGTCAACTTGTTGAAGTTTTATTTTCAACGTACCTATAGACAAGTTTGAGTAATTTTTTAATTTTTTTTTTTCAAATTAGTTACGCCTGAGTTTGAATTTTGGCTTAGGTAATGCTATAATTGTTATTTTAAACTCGTGCGATTTTGTCATTCTGCTGCAGTAGCTACGCGTGTGTATTATAGCTTCTGCGGACGTATATGTAGGTACATTGTTAAAATTGGTTTGGGATATGCTCATGTGCAGGTATAGCATATATAGCTGTATGTATATAGCACACATATAAATACATATAAATACATATAAATATATGTATACCCACTAACTTAACAGAAAATAAATACACGGCGGTAACGCGTGCTGCAAGGTTGTGTATTTTGGAATGAGTCCAATTATTATCTTCTCGCGAAAGAGTCGAAGAAGAAGGTCCCTGATGTCTGCGACGAATGAGCAAAGCAGCTGACAAATTTTTACATTTTTTTTCGATTTTTTTTTATATTTTTCTTTTCAACATCTCTGAACAGAATGAAACTACGTATATATATACTATGATTAGGTATATATAAGACAAAGCTTCAGCGTTTAGAATTAGATATAATTATTGTTATTTTGGTCACACGTTATCGTGAAAATATTTCAAGTTATATAAACTTGAATGGATCATTATTTCGAGTCTTATAATCATTGCATAAATCTTATCTAAAAATTGATTTATATATATAGTAGTTATATCTTATATAAATAATTATATCCGACAATGGAAAAAAAAAAAAAAAAATTACGTAAAGTTAGAAATTCACTATCCTTTATATATCTATAAATATCTTATTAAGGTTCTCAGTGAATATATTTATACTAGCAAATATGTATAAGTGACCAGGTGTGTAACCCGTACACCCTACTATATCCTACCAATCCGCCAATCTATCTGCCTACCTACCTACCTACCCGCAAAAGTCACTCTCGTTGCGCAATATCCATATTACATATCTTATATGCGTTTATTTTCAGCTGATCATACGGAAATTTCAAACGACAACGATTATCACGTATTTCCATTTATACATATCCACGTATATCGTATGGTTAATTATGTTATTGCAAAGTCAAAAGATCTTTAGGTATGGAGAGAAAGAAGATAGAAAGAAAAAAAATATATAGAATAGCTACAGAGATTATTATTATTATTATTATTATTTATCGATTTATCGAGAATAAAAATAATAATAATGATAATAATTGTTTGTTTAACGTGTTCATACATCATATTGCAAGTGCGAGACCGAGACCGAGACAGAAAGTTAGAGGAGAGGAAAGAAGAGACTTAGCTTACGCAAGTAGTGTCCAATCGAAGGTCAGCTAGGCCAGATAAGAGGAGTAGGTATGTAATATAATCTCTGCAGATGCACCGCGTGAAAGAAAGAAAATGATTTTTTTTTTTCTTCATTCGTTTTATCGAAAATTAATCGTATTCAAAGAATTTTTCTTTTCTTTTCTTTTTTTTTTTTCAGAAATATTAAATCACCTGTTAAAGTATAAGATATATATATTTTTTTTTTCTAAAACACCTGCTGCACATATATTTACGGACTAGATATTGTAAATAATGTATAAGCACATGTGTTAGACAGGCATTAGATTAATTGCAATTTGTATTGACAGACGAACTCATATACCACTCCCATACGCACGTGTATGAAATAATTTTATCGACTTCTTGAATTCGAATCGCGTACCTACACTAACACAGTAACGTCAATATACGACGTGTAAGTATGCATGGAATTTTATGGATTGGGTTAATTTTAAGAAATTATTATTTTCTTTCAAGATTATCGACCCAAGAACTTGGGTGTCTGTCTAATAAAGCGACATAACGTTTTCACGATAAGATAAGTAACCGCGTGTTACTAGTTTTATAAAGAGTGCACCAAAACATGCAGATAGTATAACTACGTTATCGCTTTTTTAGATACATTAATTCAAAGATTATTCAAATATCTACGAATACATCGATAAGACCGTACATCCTACGATATATATATATCACATTCGTTAACAATCTTACTCATTTATTAAATAATTCGTTCCGTTAATAAAAATCGAAGCGATTTTATATCTGCGAAATATTCGTAGGGGTGATAGTTTTTAAATTGGAGCAATTTTAAGACCACTAATCACGGTTCACCTTTATCTAACGGTCGCGTCAGCTGTTAGCCACTCAGCAACGCCGTGTCTCCTGCGATCATTGGCAAACTTTAATATGATACTTTAATTCGAAAGCTATAAGACCCTCGATTTTTTTTTTATCAAAGACAAATCCGTCTTAGTTTTTTTGCTGAAAATCCAGATATCGTGAAAAAACGGAAAACTATTTCCTTATCGTATATTATCTACAATCAGATTCATTGTACGGAATATATCTGCGGATTGTGAATAAAACCAAATACGTATTTACACTATCTACTGATCATCGCCACACTGCAGAGGCCGGATAAATTGATGGATTAGAATTATCGTAGTTAGGAATGAGACTGGTCTATTGACTGACAACCGTGATTACGATATCGCATTAAGGTATGTGAATACAAACGTAGCGACATACACTCATATATATGCGTTAGGGAAAGAAAGAAAGAAAGAAAGAAAAAAAGAAAAGAAAAACAACAACAATAATCAACAAAACTTAATACTATTACCATACTATACTTAGAAACAATTTATTATTTAGGCCCAGAAATTTTCGAGGAATGATGTGACTAACCATACATAAATGAACGTACGTACGTAGTACACAGTAGGTATAACTTATATGCATAAATAGTACGGCTAATTATATACGTTCGTTCGCGTGTTCTATTCAGTTGTAATATATTAAGACGATGATTAGTAAACCCTAGTAATGGAGTTAAGATCATGAATTAAAAGATCATCGCAATTGGGAGAGGAGAAGAATCAGATTATAATTACAATTAGAGAATTAGACGATGCTGGGTATAAAAAAAAAACTCGATTGATTCTATTTTTTTTTAATTTTCAATTTGATTTAATAATTCTGATCATTGCAGATATCGAAAGGGAAACTGTTAATAGTATTAGTATAGTAGCGGAGGCGTGAATGCGTCAGAGGAATTATTCTGCGTTTATGAGAGCTGCAGCTCTGAGAAACAAGTTCTTTGATTTTCTGTTATAATTTATATTACATGCGTTTCTTATCCTATATAGATTATATTATAGGTAGGTTATAGTCACAGATATACTTCCCCAACGTAGTTTAGCTACTACCTAATAGCCATATCATGTATTGTACATGTACATGTACTCCTCCTCCGAACGTTATATACTGATATCATTGAAAATAAGGTGAAAAATATGAAGAAAACAATTTCATTGAAAATAAGAAAAAAAATTTCAACACTATGAATACGATGACTTTTTAATATCTATAACGGGGTTGAAAGATCGCGAATAATTATTATCGATGACGAGGAAAAAGAGCTAGAATCAATCAAGTGAAGTTTGCGCTAACGAAATTAACGTGTAAATATTATAATGTCATGTGACATTATTTAGTATGATTTTTTGTTATACATTTCATTTACAAATTTACGATCATAGATAAATCGATTCACTTACCAAAGTGTTCTGGTACCCAAGACCATACTCCTCGTCTAGTCCTTTGAGTTTTGTAGTCATTTTGAATTATTTCGGACTTATACTTCTTTTTTTTATATAAATTTATAATTTTAATTATTGTTCATGTGTCTTTTATCTCCTAATTTCACTCACACATGAAATTCCTGTAATGCAACAAATCTCTGCGGCAGTCCGAAACTCTCATCACTCGTCGATAGAGTCATTTTTTTTTTATTTATTTTTTTCTACTTTTCTCTCATTTCGTGTATTTTTTTTTTCTCACCTTTGTAGAAAAAAAAAAAACGAAAAAAAAAATAAAAAATTATACTCTCGCCTCCTACATGCTTGTATCACAATAAACTATCGATTATTATATTATTAAAAGGCACGAGTCTTACAAAGATATATTTTACAGAACTTTTTTCACACTTTTATCACCTCAATAATTCAGTTCAAAATTCAACGTACGTAATTTTAATTGAATAAATTTTTCTTCATTTTGTTTCTTTATAGTATTTTTATATTTTTATTTTCATTCATCGTTTTTCGACTCGATCTCTCTACACACCTCTAACGACGAGAGTGATTCTTTCTCGATTGATTGAATACGAACAAAAAAAAATAAAAAAAATAGTCAAAAACGAGAAACAATTTCTTTCAACTCGATAGCAGAATTTTTCCTTTTTGTTTGAATTTTTTTTTTCGTATATCACAGAATCATCTCCAAAATGAAATTATATCGATCTACTACTATTTAAGTAATACCTCTACTAAGCACCGGCCGTCTGACCGGTTGGACGGTCGCGAGTCGACTGATAGGGAGCGTGTGAATGAACAGCTGAGATTTCTGCTCTTTGGAGGGATTTCGGAATAACTAAACGCTTAAAGCTCTAGCTTTTATGTTAGTATTTATCTATGTATCTATCTGTTCGTCTGTCTTCATTGCCGATTTTCTTCTCGACTTCTCCTCCTCCTCCTCCTCCTCCTTCTCTTCCTTCTATATACCGATTCAGTATACTATATACAATATACCTATATATATACACACCTATATACATAAATATCTTTATATACTATACATACATTATGATGGATCGGTCGTCTTCGTTTTATTTTACGGAAACTCGCGATTATAACACATCTTTATATACATATACCTATATGTAGTATCAATCTCATATATAGCAATTATCTCTGCATGATATTAGATATATGGTATGTATGATATACCGATAAATGATCATCGTTACGTGTATATATAGGTATACAATATAATCGGATATTCAAGACCAACATTTCATTATTATTATTATTATTATTATTGATGTCTCAAAAAAGAGAGAGTTTTACTATACATATAGTCCCAAAAATGTATTTGTGTACTTTTCTCATTGAGACAAGCGTATTGCCTAGCCGCGTTTTCTACGCGGTTTTAAATTCGGTCGCGGTCGTTTTTTTTTCTAATTTTTTCTAATTTTTGCAAATTTTTTTCTGAAGATTCAAAAAGCAACTTTCGTTAAACGCGTTGGCACTCGTCATAGTCACTCTAGTTGTTCGTCATGCGGCAACAGTTTGACGTTATAAGCCTTGTTTAAAAAGATAAGGTATACACATGTAATCATATGTATAATATACTTATAGGTATATCTATGACGTGAAATAATTTGTTATATCAAATCAATCTTATGCCGAGTTTGGATCCTTGTCTTTTTTTTTCTAATTTAAAATAGGTAAATCCCGAATTTTTTTGAACTAATAATAAAATAACGAAATTAAATCCGAGCTTTGCAATAAATAGAAAAAAAATGTTAATTGTTCAAGCGTTGTTACAACCTTCGATAAATATATTTTAGATAAGGTTTGGAGCAGCTTGATGATAGGCTTCAGGTAAATTAATTTACGATAGCTGCGGATCGAGAGTAGATTAAATAGACACGTGGTTTTTCTCTTAATCCAGAGATAAAGAAAGAGAGAGGGAGGGACAGAGAAAAAAAAATAATAATATTTAACAAAAAATAGAAGCAATGAAATGCTAGTCACATGACTGAAAAAAAAAAAGAAAAAATATCATGAGTTACAGTTGGATAAATTTACATACATACAGGTATATTGGAGTGATTCTTCGAAGGGTGATTTTGAAAATCTTCAAGATCCATATCTCAATCGGTTTTCTTTTTCTTCTATTTTTACTATTTTTTTTTTGTCATTCTATCGCGAAGTATTTCTACTAGTTATACTTATGTTTCTTATTTTTTTTTTTACCGCGTGAGACATGTAGAGTTTATTATATAGGTACTACGATATTATGATATCATACGCATACACATATACCTACAGACTTCACAGATTTTTATCTGATAAATAATAAGAGCATAAATCTATCTAACGAGATTATGCTATGTCAGTATATATATATAGAGGAAAAAAGAAAAAGGAAAAAAAAAAATATTCGTAAATGTTTTTCTTCTTTGTAGTTTATACAGGTATATGCTATGTACTTAAATATCTTGAATAATAGGAAGACAGAGAACAGTAAGATTTCTTTTTCCTTTTTTTTTATCTTCTTTCTTCATTTACTGCTAAAAAAATTAAACTATAAATAATTCACACTTTCCATAAAGAATACAAACTTTATATTTTATTATTCATGTCTTTTTATAGTATACATATATATTGAAACATAATAATAATAATAATAATAATAATATATATATATTTATAAGTATAATATATATTAAATAGATTTCGTAAATAGGTAATTGTATGCATAAAACGAAGAGCCGATAAATATAAACACAAGTACCTAAATATTACGTCCTTTTACCTTTTTTTTTTTTCTTTTTTTCTTCTATAAGTATAATTGACGGACTTTTCAATAACTAATTTCTGCACAAATTTATCACCACTATTATTATCATTATTATTATACTATTATCATCATTATTATATACACCTAAATGGTACTACTTGTCTTTCAGTTGGTCGAAAGATTAATTTTTTTCCTTTTTGAATTTTTTTTTTTAAACGCTGTACATAAATACATAGGTATATTATATGAATACTATAATCGGCTCACGTTCGAAGTAGGTATTTCCTTTCTTTTTTTTTTTTTTTTCAATTATTCTTCAGTTTTTAATAAAATTGTGCGTTATGTAATCCTTATAAGTATATTCTCGAATATTATTTTTACAAAAATAATTTACACACACCTAGATATGTATGTGTATGTGTGTGTATATACCTTTATATCCCCACCTTGAAAATAGCTTCATTCTGTAGTTTATTTGTTGTTTTTTTTTTTTTTTTTGTTCTTATTTCATATTATTTTTATGTTTTCTTAGCCATGTAGTTAGTGAAATTATTTCTGTTACCGTTTTACGCTCAGAACATCGATTCGTTTATCAAACCTATATTCTAAACTTCTTCATTATCAATAACACCTTATAATTACCATTATTACTCGTTAATAAATTGGTACCGAATATTTCTCACTTCTTTTTGCTTCAAAACCTTTAAGACTTTCGAGTTTCTTTTTTTATTTTAAATATCTTCAATTAATTTCCAGCTGTCGGTGGTTGCGCACTATCTGGCGGAGCAGCTTCTACTTTCGACGATGGTGATGCCGACGACGACGATTCCGACGACGGAATAACGGAGGCTATAATGTAAGTAGAAAAAAATAAATAAACACTTTATTATTATCATTCAGAATATCATTGATAAAAAATAATAACGAATGATTATCTAGATTTGACCAAATGGTATTCAATCTTTTTTCACACACTTAAAAGTTTGATCTTTTCTTATTAATTTCAGTCTCAAGCATAATCATTGAAAAACTGCTAAACGCAATTTGTGTAATATAGATTTTCGCTCGTCTCTATTTTACCTAGACTCTAATTAACGACTAATTTCTTACCGATAATAATAATCAATATCAGGACGCATATTATCCCAATTATAATCATCATCTTCAAATTTTTCCACCAGTATTTTCTCTTCAGTTTACCGGCTTGTTGTTCAAACTGTGCAGCGCCCTGTTGTAAAGCATCCGCTCTATCGTCGAGCTCAGATAATTTCTGGTCCCTTTCCATAACCTTGTTTACATTGACTTGCATTATACCGACTACCTCGTCGACCTTAGCCTGTGTATCTTGCATCTTTCTAGTCGTCGCAGCTTGTTGCGGCGTTCTAGCACCCCCCAAGTCACCTTCACCCGAGTATCCGCCGCCGTCCATGTTTCTGTGAAATACATTATTTTCGTTATTCAAAATCCAGGTAGAAAAAAAAAAATTCTAAAAGTCCAATTTTTTTTTTGTTTTTACATGTTTTTGAGGTTAGGTTTACAATCTACTAGTGAAAACAACGAACTATAATAACTAGACGAGAAAAATGGGTAAAAATAAATGGAAAATATTGATAATGTTGAAATACACGATGACGTTGTGTCGAATGTCGACACGATTTTCAATCAACTGGGTCGCGAAACAATTCTTATTCTCATTTTTTTTCATACGATATTTCCGTGTTTCGTTAGAGTATTTAGATTTTTTTATTTCTCTTTTCAACATATTGAAGTATGTATACTGACGTTTACACGCGTATGTATAGGTTACAATTTTATTAAGGCGATCAAGTATATGTCAACGTATACGTATACGTATTCGTGTATGTGTATGAATATGAAACGACGTGAATCAGACTTTATTATATTCACATACGAACTATAAACGTGTGTATACCGTATTATAACTAATCAAGAAAGGCGATACCGTGGGACAACATTAAAAAGAATGATTCTACTGTCTCTAAAAATCGCCCTATAAAAGATTAGAAAGTAACAGAAAATTCTTCATTTCCTTGTATTAAGTAAATTTTCATTATTTCATTTCCGTCATTCGTTAATACTCATTTATTATCATTATTTTAGTGAAGAGATATAATTGATACTCACGTGATAATCGTGGCTTTTATTTAATATAATCGAAACTAGGATAATATTTGTATTATTATATTTATATTTATGTATTTATAACGTATATAGGTATTTATTTTCTTTATTATACGAAACGTTAAATCAAACTTTGATGACGAACATCTGATCTGACGGATGATATTTGTCACGGAATTATTATACGTGTGAGACTGACTAATACTCATATGTTACATACACTATGCATGGACTACCGCATTCAACAGATGAATACCAACGTCAATATTAATACTATAACATGTTACCGACCGAACCTAAAGAGTCCGCCCTACTTATTGCCAACTTTACGGACATTAAGGTCATATATAGCATTTCGCATACTTCGCGACGTGATACGAGGCGACGCCCATACCTCATGATGTCACCGTTTTATATATGCTTATAAATATTATAGACGAATTAACGGTACTAGAAAGAACCCGTTCAGCAATGGGTATTTTTTTTTTAAACATATTTCCTTGTCTGTGCTTTATAGCAAATTATTTTATTCGCACGATCTGGATTATTCATTTCTTTTTTTTTTTTAATGTTTTTCCGCTTGTTTGCTGACGTATTTCTTTTACAAATTCGATATATTTATGGCGCCATCTCACAGACATCTCGCGCACTATATAACTAGATACCGCAGTTACCGACCATCGGAAATACAGGAAATTCATTATACCTACACCTATGATCAATGAATCGGAAAATAAAATAGAATAAAATAGAAATTAATTATTAAATGAAATTAAAAAGAAAGAAAAAATTATGTATTAGGTAGCTGAATTCGTATTCTTTCTGTTTTATTTTTTTCTATCTATTCTTCGTAAAAAATATTCGTAAAACATACTAATATAATATTTTATCGTTCTACTTATTTTAACACGAAACTTTATCAGTTTTTTTTTATTTTTATTTCATTTTTATTTCTCTTACCGTAGTCGCCTGACTTCATCATTGTGATTTTCACCATGTTAACAAAACTTTCCTCGATATTACTTCAGAGTAAACGAATAAATAAATATATATAGATAGATAGATAGATAAATGAATTTGTTAACAATACTTTGAAATTGATATGCCTTTACGGTATTAAATTCTTATTATTATTTAATAAAATATTTAACTAGAGAGATACGAGTTCGAGTATAATCTATCGTTACTAATTTTCCACCAGTCTCTATAATAAACGTGGGCGGTACAAATTATTGACTAAAAATTGACGCAAGCGCTATAGGGTAGCGCAGGGTCGTCGGCGTCGAGACGCCGCTCGTCGCCTTCTAGTCATACCTCGAATAATCGAAAATCAGAACGTCGGTCATTTCTTAATATCAAAAACCGAAAAATCTGCGTATTATAAGATCAGGAAAAATATTAAAAATTAAACATAGAGACTAATTTCGCTCCTCGAATCTTTCAAATACTCCGAAAATTTACACGCCCTTAATTTCGCCAAATTTTCACCGGAATTTAAATTCTCAAACTCGATTTTCAACCCTCGATACATCGCTCTATATAAAACTCGATCTATCTCGCCTACGATTTTATTCAGAGGAAAATTTATCAATACTAGCGAAGAGCAGAGTTGGTGGCAGCAGTAGCACCAGCAGCACCACCAGCAGCAGGCAGCTCTGTGTCTCCGCGGTATATAACCGAAATCAATTTTTTAAGGGTTGAAAAGTAAAATCGTCGCTAACCGAACCGAACCGATGTAAGTGTTTAATAATAATACACTTGGTATAATAATCAGCATGATTACCTAAACACAGACTTATTTTTTTCTTTTTCTTTTTTTCATCAAAACTCACCAAACAACAAGTTTTCACATCAGAAATTGCGGATTTATAATATTTAAAGTTAATACAAACGCCGATGGAATTAAATAACCGCTACGTGGTTATAATATAATATAATACATGCATTCATGTATGTATGGCTCGTTTCTTTTTTTTTTTTTCTCTCTCGTTCATCCCTTTACAAATATTCATATTATCTTTATTTTCTTTCTCTAATATACCTACTACACGTAGCTTATATGTATAGTTCGAACGTTCGTAGGTTTTCACTGCAGACTAGTCGTCGATTATTATTATTATCTTTTTTTCCTTTTTTTCTTTTCGATTCCACGGCTTCTGATGATCTTTTTTACGTCTTTCTCTCTTTTTTTTTTTTAATTTATTTTCTTCCATTGTGCGCGTTTTTTTTTTTTTTTACACATTTTTCAATTATACCTACTTTTTGCTTCTTAAAATTTTTTAATATATCATCGCGTGATACTATAATAATCATCGTGTGTTCATAGAATAGAGATATTTTAAAGAGACGTTTGAAAACAGAGTTTAGGGCGTCATTTCTAAGCGTCCTATTTCTCGAATCGATTTTGTCTTATATACCTGCTCTCAATCGCCAGTTCCCTACCTGACATCTACTTCCACGAGCTCTAAACCACCGCCGCGGTTCTCTCAGGCCACGTTTATTGCGTTAAATAATAAACCCCATTTTTATTTTCATTTTTTCCTTTTTTTTTTTTATTATAGTTAATAATTATTATCATTGAAAGTCCTTATACGTTGTATAAAATGAATTACATATTCTACATTATTTGATTCAATGTAAAGCATGTTCTAGAATTTTTTAGTATATATATATTCTGTATATTTATTTCGATATATTGATTATTAGTTCGATTTTTAATCTATATTCGTAAATCTATTATACCTACGATAAATAATAATGTAAAAGTCATATTAGGTTGTAGATATTATGTACACAATATATACCTACATGATGCATTCGTTGCCGGTTCTCTTCTATATTTAGATAATCAATGAGGGATGATACATAAGCATTAGTTTTTTTTTTTTTTTTTTTATCACAACTCGGATATATAATTTTCTTTTTTTTTTTTTCATATACTTATCATTGTCAATCATAATAATAATTATTGATAAATAAAATGAAAAATCGAAAGTTTCAAACACTAGTCGCGCTGTAACATAATGATATTATTTTTTTCTTTGTCGAAACAGAAACATTAGAGAGAGAAAAAAAATGATGTTAATAAGAAAAACCGATTATTATAAGTATGCATGTATGACTATATCGAGTATAAAATTACACGTGACACAGATTATTACCGACTTATTAACTTATTACGTAAACTGTTACATGTCATTAATGTCTTACCTTGAAATTTATACCCATATATAATATAATAATATACAGAAACGTTCAATTATATACCCTATATATATTAACGTAACAGTATAGATTCCATATATTTTCATTTTCATATCCTTTTTTTTTTCTTTTCTCTTCTTTTCTTTTCTTTTCGTTTTTATACTTTCCTCGAATTGTCGAGCCAAAATATGATCATCGAACGCGGTTATGTAGGTTGGTACGTAGGCAGAGGCTATATGTATGTACATGAACTTTGCCCTTTGCTTCCCGAGCTTTGCAGCCGGGAGCTCAGCGACGACCCCCGGCAATCGTATATACACCCACACATCTATAGATATACATATATATAGTATCGCTGACTCAATGAAACGAAATTTACCCGCTGACGTACTATTTCGATATCAAGTTGTTTTTTTTTTTTTTTTATGATTCTTTACTTTTTTCTTAACGAAATAATTACTATTTTGGGAATTAGTATATATAATAGTAAATAGATTTTTCTAATTCTATAACATATAGACGCATATATGTGTATAGGTATAGTTACATAGGGGAGAACAAGGCGAATTTGTCAACCTGATAAATAATTTATTATTTAATAGAGAGAGAGGAAGAAAAAAAAAATTATTATAAATTTCTAGCTGAGGTTGACCACTTTGTCCCTGTCTCCCTTGCATATATAGATATAGCTAGGCGCAGGTTGGCGGTGGTTTGTCTCAATGGAACTGAATGAGTGGATGTAGGATGAGGCGCGAAGAGAATCCAAAACGTATAGGTATACGTATAGGTACTCGGTATACTACACCTATCTCTATAAGAATCGATTCGTGATGTATCGCGCAGTACAGCGAACAGTAGAGGAGGAGGTAGCTAGCAAGCAAGCCATGATACAGACTCTCTTCAGTCTCGCCGTATACATCTCGTATCTCTATATGAATCAATTTATCTGTATAGTCTCGCCCCTTCAATTATGATAATAATAATATTAACAATAATGATGATGATATATTATTAATGAGGTTTGAGAGAAAATAGGAAATAGGAGACTATACGTATAAAGGAACGGCTATGAAAAACAGAGGAAAGAAAAAACTTAATCTTGTTTTATTAAAGTTTGAAAAATACAAAAAAAAAACGAAAACTGAATGTTTTAGGGCGAGCGAAGGAGGTCTTGGGCCGGATGCGGCGGGGGCGGGTGCCGGTGGCGATGGTGTAGTCGGTGGTCCTCGAACACCTCAGCAGATAGCCTCGTCGAAAAGGCTGCAACAGACTCAGGCACAGGTCGACGAGGTTGTCGATATAATGAAGACGAATGTCGAAAAGGTTTTGGAACGTGATGCAAAATTATCAGAACTCGACGATCGGGCTGGTAATTATAAACACGATTTTTCTTTATTTTCGAAAAAAAACAATTAACTTATAGATAAAGGATCGATATAATATCAGAAATCCTGCTTCTCTTCTCTTTGCTGAAGAAAATAGAAAAAAAAAGAAAAACAATCTAACAACTGACCCAAAGAACGCGACTCGTTATAAACCCACGATTAGCTTTAAGTAGTGCAAACAGCGGTGTGGTCAGACACCTACGTTCAAGTAGTATATACAGCGCGAAGCAGTGCATGGTCAGACCGAGTAGCGGTAACCGTGTATGGTCAGACCGGTGCAGACTCTGCGGAGCAAACGATTAATAATCATAATTAAATACTTTAACACACGTTATAAAATGTTGTGTTATCTCATATATTTTTCTTCTTATCATTCCTCGTCATTTAGACGCTCTGCAACAGGGTGCATCACAGTTTGAACAACAGGCTGGAAAATTGAAGAGAAAGTTCTGGCTACAAAATTTAAAGGTATAATTATTATACCTTTATATGAAAAATTCTTTTCTTCATTCTAATAATTAATAGATAAGAATAAACTACTTCGTATCTACAAAATGTCGTGAATATATTTTTAAACAAATATTTTCTTTTTCATTTTTTTTAACAGATGATGATCATAATGGGAGTAATCGGTCTCATCATACTAGCTATCATCGTTGGTAAGTAAATTTATATATTAATTAAAATATAACAATACAATAATAACACTGATATATATCTGATAATGAATATTGACGATAACTCTAGGTATAATACGATAGGTATATTATTTATTGAAAAATATACTTTTTTATTATTACGATTAGATAGAAAATTAAAAACGAAAGAACAAAATTAAAAAACTTTTAAACCGTTACATGTATGTACATATATATGTGTTTAAACATTGATGTTACGATGTTCTGTGTGGACTTCAATGTCTATACCTATATAATACATATATTATACATTGCAGTAAATCTATATACACAGACACATTTAAATCGGCTACATACACACATATAATATACATTATGATAATACATAGATATGTATATATATACGACTATATGGTGTTTACACATACATATACGTATATGATATTATTTTGACGATTATTATTATTATTATTGCTTTTATTATTATTATTATTACTATTATTATTATTATCATTACTATTGTTGAATTGTCATTGTCGTTCTTGTTCTTGTTGTTCCTTGTTGTTATTGTTCTTCTTCTACAAATTCAGATATATATACATATTCTATAATATACAGTGTGTGATTCAGGCTGAGCGATATATATTTTTGGAGTTAGATTCCTTGAAGAAATTTGGTCTCAAATTTTCACGGGGAATCCAGCCCCCAGGAATATGAGCTGAATTGACGCGTATAACTATTATATGTATACATCGTGAATTAGTGAATAGGAAATTTCCTCGCTATAATTAAATATTAAGAACGACGCGTCGTAATATACGCATTATAATACCTACTTACAAAATGCCTTATACATATATTTATATATAATATATAAACACATATCGTAGTTATATAAAAAAAAAAAACGTCCGTAATATACCATATAAGCCTGAAATTTCACGAAGGGTTGCAGATTACAATTTTCTATACATATTATATAATATAATTATATTTGAATATATAAATATATAGTATAATCGGAAGATATAACACTTATATTATATGGATATTAGAAATTTCACTAACAAGTTCATATTTCTGTGTTTTCCGTCTAGCGAACTTCATGTAGGCGGGCTGATTGATGGGAGATGTGTGTGAGTGAGACAGGTAGTCCTCGCGATCTTGTGTCTATGTAGGAATTATTTATTTTCTTCAAAAACATAAACAAAAAAAAAAAAAAAACAGTCAAATACTGTATTATATAAATTATAATTTTTTTTTATTTTCCAATTTTTTTTTTTTACTTGCTTTCTTTTTGTTTTCCAATTTTTTATTTTTTTTTAATGACTTTCTCTACTTATTTCCGTTATTGACATGTGTGTGTATCTGTGTTAAATATGATGAGCATTAATTAGGATTATTGTTGCAATTTTTTTTTTTTCTTTTTCTTGAATTGCATATAATCTTCGTAATATTTAGGTTTGTGCTGCTGACTGTCGCTGTGTTTCACTATACTATATATACCTATACTTATATACATACCTATATGTATACTCTACTATGCCTATATATGTTGTTTACCTATATTTGTTATCTGCTGCAGAGTGACCAAGCCCATTTTTTCGAATTATATACCACCACCCCCTAATCATATACATATATTGCGTTATCGTTATATTAGTTTAAAGCTCTTTCGGTTAATCACCAAGAAAAAAAAAAACAATTGTCGAAAATAATTTAACAATGAACGAATTTTGGATTTTGATGTTTTTTTTCTGTGTTTCTGGTGATTAATGTCGAGGCTTGTTGAAAAAAAAAAAGGTTCTTACAAGAAAACAATAATTTATATCTTTATACATTACTTTAGTCATTCATTTTTACACATTTTAAATTATTTTATTCCTACTCTGATTGTTATGTGTCTGTCTACATACCTAGGTAGGTATGTATGTAACCTAATTCTATGTATGTACTACCTATAATACGTATAACTTTCTACGTAAATAATTGTTTTTCGAAGCTAGTCCCAGGCAAAATGTATATCAAAAAATTCTCGTATACAGCCTCGAAAATGTTACCCAAATAATTAATATTTAACATTTTTTTTTTCGGCCGATTAGAAAAAAAAAAATTCTTTTTTTCATTCATTGTCATCAGGGAAAGAGGCTCATAGCTATAATGCTACACTGTGTTTAATGATGACGTGCGAATCATACCTATATACATATAATTTTTATATATTATATATTTATATACTTCTGCGTATATACACGGTAAGCTATGCCATCACTCTTTCGTCATTTTATTATCATTGATATATTATTACCATAGTTTCTTATTTTTATAAATCGCATTGAATTTTTATATAATATAAATAATAATATATAGGTATATACAATAATATATATATATATACAAAAAAATCACTTACTTGATCTCGTGCTGGGACAATCTTCACGCTTTTTGTATGGCTTATATTTATTATATATTATATAGTATATATGCTATAACATAATAGTTATTATATATCAGCTTGTCATTTCGTGTTTATATATTATATAATATTACATCGAGTTTTTGACAAATAATTGCATGCCATATTCTATGATACTCTATATAGTATTAAAAAAGTATTAAACCTTAAATTCCAAGTCCGTTTGAATTTTTTACATAAAACTTATAAAAAATAAAAATTAAAAAATTCAGCGATTTGAGCATGTTCAAAATTGAATTAGCTTGACGATTGCAGATATAGAGGATAATTTATTCTATGAAAATATCTAGTCTATATATATTAAAAAATAACAATTATTGCATGCCTTGAGATAATTAGATTTATTATCGCATCGCATATAATACATGATATAATCTATTAATGATTATCTCATTGAATGAAATAATATCGAAGCGAATTATATTCATGTTAGAAGTTACTTTTTTCTAAACGTTTGCAAAATAATTATTTTCAGCGAGCACCACTGGGGGAAGCGATTCGAAAAAGTAATTTGATACGCCCCTGGTTAATTCGGGCGTCAACACATCGCGGGTCCCTATATAAATATATATATTATTAAATAAATAAATAAATAATTAATTATATATGTTATATAATATACGTTATATACGTTCAATTTCGCTAAAGAAATTATCATTTTCTTTACGCATATATAATATATCAAGCGGATCGATCCCATATATTACTAATATAAATATAGGTAAATAGAAAGGATCAGGTATATACATAAAGAAAAAAAAAAAAAAAGGAATTTTATAATAACAGTTTCAGAAAATGGTAAAATTTTCATCTGTACAACATACCTGCAGCTATTATGACTATAATTATTTATTCAACATTTTTTTCAATTGACAAACAAATAATTCTCAGTTTGTATGAATTTGAAATAATTCGTATCGATGGTATGTAGAGTTTTTTTTAAATTTTATTTACGGGATCTGCAGCACACAAAGATCGGGAAATTAAATTGAAAAAAAAAAAAAAAAAAACTAGCTTTCTTATTCGTTTTTAATTATTAAAGTTATAAATTTTAGATCATTTTATCCCGCGGGTGACCCATCGTGCGCATAATTTACAGTGTTTTATTAATCCTGCAAATATTAATTAATACGTATACCTATACATAGGAATAATAATAATAATAACAACAATAATAATTTAAAAATTAAAAAAAACCGAAAATTAAAATGAAACTATTCTACTACGACGAATAAGAATATTATAAATAATATTAATAATAATGAGATGTTTTCATCGGCGTGTAGATTAGGCGGGTTAAAAAAAGAAAAAAAATTGAAATTTGATTTCTTTCGATAATAATAATAATAATAATAATAATAATTATAATAATAATAAATAAATTCGGAAAAATATATATATATACTATACAATATATGAATATACATATAGCGCGTAGAGATAGACTACAGACTCTGGACTATAAAATTCCGTGCAGTCGAATTATTAAAAATTTATTATGGATAAAAAGAAAAAGAGAAGAAAAAAATAAATAAAAATTGAAAAAAAAATAAAAAATAATAATAGCTGTCATCGATAGTATAGAGGGAAATCATTGTCATTATATAGGTATATTTAGAGAAAATAATAATTATGATATATCTACGCATATTACATATATATACCTGCGTGTATATAGTAATATATATATATTGCGTGACTGACGAGGACGATTAATATTGCACGTATAATATAAAGCATGAGAGAGAGAGAGAGAGAGGAGGGTGTCATATTTTCAAAAATATTATATAGTGATGATTCGAAATTTCCTATAAAAATGAAAAAAATTAAAAAATTGACAATTAAAAGAATGGTGTAAAAAAAATTTTTTTTTTTTTTTCATCACAATCAGATTAGGTACTTTGATTATTTCGATTTTTGGAGAATTGCGATGAAATTGTACAGGCATGCAGATACATACCTGTGCAGGGACCACGGAGTTAGGAAAAAAAATAGAAGATAATTTAAATAAATATAAAAAAAAATTAAAATATTAATAATAATGATAAAAATATGAAATGAACAGATATTGAATAAAATTTTGATACCTATATTTATTTAAGTTAAAAAAAATTGACACCCTCTGACCGCGAGTACCAAGATCAATATTAATTGGCTATATACATACATATGTATAGTCGAAAGGAGAAATGATGATGACGATATAGAAAAAGAAAAAAACGTTTTGACGTAACATCGAAAATTAAATATCTTAAATATAACAGATACTGCGAATAAAAAGACTCATATGTGATGTGGTATATACATATAATATAATATATGTATACACACACACACAGGCACACAGGCACACACACATACACACACATATACATATTATATATGAATTATAAATATGAAATGTTAGTAAATTTATTATTATTAATATTATTAATAACGGGATATAATTTAAACGAAATTGAAATGTTTAATCATACCTACTAATATATAGGTATATTTACCTATATTGATGCTTTGAACATTGTACAGTATGAAATATATAATAAAATATGACAGTGAATATATAATAGCTATAAATAATATAGTTAATATTAATATTATCATTATCATTATTATTAATATTATTATCGTATAAGGGCGCAACTACAGGCGAAGGAAGAGGATCCAATTAATATACATACATAAATACATATTAGAGAATTTGAGTAAACCTATTTATTTCAAGGTAAGACAATAATCCGTATGGTAATTAACTATATGCATAATATAAATGTCTATAATCTAATGCATGGCTGCACGAATCGCTTATATTATTATCATTATTACTCTATATATATATAATATATATATATCTAAGCACGTATATAATCATTTCTCTTTATATTTCAAATTATTCTATATTTCTATGTCTAAATCTATTTATCTATCAGCTATATCTATCCTGGGGGAGTTATTTTTTTTTTTTTTCATTATTATTTTATATAACTTTACGTTATATGCATATTATTATTATTATTATTATTATTATTATTGCAGATACTGCCGCAGTTTCATAGACAGACAGACACATAATAATTTATATAATTATTATGAGAATATATAATCAAAATCACGTATTAAGATTATATACTTGTATACTATAATACGACAAATATTACACCTATACATACACACATACAGACACACGTACTGAACACATATTAATATATTATAAATATCAAGTATTCAGGATATACATGATTATTCATAAACATGTTCTTTTTATATATATTAGCGAGTGATTTTCAAAATTTTTAAGGTCCATCATGTTTTTAATTTTTTTACTTTTCTACTTAAAAATAATACTATATATCTACTATATTATGTTTATATATAATTTCGTTTATTTCAATTATTATACAATAATATTAATTATTAGTTTTAATTTCGCTATGGGAAATTATCTTTCTATATACCTGTCTGTATAGGGACAGATGTTGCAGTGTTAGATAATGTGAAATACTACATACGTGTCTGTAAACATAAATGTGTGCTTTTTAAGTAATTTATTTGAATAATTACAGTCATTTAATTTTTTTATTCATTTTAATTATTTAATTATCTATTTATTTAATTTATTTCTTATTATTTTCCTATATCATTTTCGTTAATATATTATTATTTGAAATAATAATGATTATTATTATTATTATCATTATGTATATAATGTATATCATTTATTTGAACGGGATATAATAATTTGTCAGTGTCTTAACTGTGAATATTGTATACGTGATACCCCACAGCTATGCGAATACCATAATTGTTGTTATAGAAATCCGTATAATACCATAATTATTTACGTCTGATTAGTATACATATATATTTTATTATACACAATATGTATGTATACTAAATGTACAATTTATTATCATAGAGTGAAAAGTGATGCCCGTCCCCTCCGAATAATTATAGAAAATTAACAATTACCAAAAATTAATTACATTAGAATATTTCATACATAGATTCGTGAATTTGCATATACATAACTATATCCCCATATACTACGTACGTTCTTTCTTCTATATATCTATAAATATTAAATATACATATATAGTTTGAACATCTCCTCCTCTATAGTCTATACTATACAGCTATCGCTCTCTATCTTCAACATTAATTGATAATCAAGCTTGAAACATCAATATTTCAAAATTACTTATTTATATACATCCTCTATAATATACAATAGAGAATAAACTCGGTCTGAAAATTAATGATAATATTATAATTATCTATATCAATTGATATATCTATAAATCTCCTCTTATATTACATAGAGGCATACATATGATGATTTTTTTCTTTTTTCTACATTTATTTTAGGTCGAATGAAATGATAGAATAATTATTTTCTAATAATTTAACTAATCTTATAATCATTTTTCAGCAAAGTTTATGCCGGACAGTGCACCTCCGGCCCAGCAACCACCGTATGCTTACATGCCACCGCCACAGGGAATGCCACAACCTGGTCCTGCCCCAGGAGCACCAGGACCAGCCGGTGGGGCTGTAGCCGCACCTTCGGGTCCTCAAACCGGTGGTGCAGCATTCGTTGGTACTTTGAGCGGTGCTCATAATATAATGTAAGGTTTTATCGTGCAGATAATTAATTATAATATTTGCCTGCTGCAGGGATCGATCAATCTAGGAGATAATTATATAAAAATGTAATTTCTATCAGTTGTTATAAAAAAGAAGGAAAGAAAAAAAGAAAGAGGTGTAATTTGGCCGATTTTCAAATATACCTATTAATATTATAGCTTAATATTATCAAAAGAAAGGAGAAACAATAATTTTTTGGGGAAATAAAAAAAAAAAAAAACAAAGATATAAGAGAACATTAATATGAATTTTGAATTCATTTCTTTTTGAGTATAATATATCGGCCAAGTTTTTTTGAGATTAAATTTCATAATACAACATAAGGTACGCGTTGAAATAAAAAAGGTTACGATATACATTATACATACACCTAGGTGCCATTGTAACAATAATTATGATTATTATTATTATTTATATCATATTATTATTATCTAATTTTATTATTATTACGCTACTATATCATTATCGATGAATTAATTAAAGCTACGTCACACTAATAATTATACTTATACTATATATAATATAGAAGTATATAAAGATATTTTCATTTTTCTTGATATATAATATATATAGTTAATATATTATTGAACACGCGCGGTATTAGGTCAGAATATATGTGAATAATAGAAAAAAAAAAACCCATTATATAACTATAATGAAATTGAAAAAAAAAATATATATATATATAGCAATATATAATTGCTGCACGTGTGTAATATAATATTATATATATATGCAATATTTACTGCATTTAATAATATACTATATTATACTGTGCGATGTAATGATGATGATGACGATGATGATTATATGAAAAGAAACGTTTAATGTTAATATGTTCATTCGTGAGAATTGTTATATATATATATAGATATATACATATATATACATATATATATATATTAATGATTGTGATTGTGATCATAGTATGTAGATGCTATAATATGCGGGTATATAGTATATTGATTTTATGAATATATATATGTATTCAAGGTTTTTTAGAAAGTCAATTTTTTCATTAAATTAAATTAATTAAGGATAATAATATATTTATTATTATTATTCTATATATAGCAAAGCCTGTATAATATTATGAAAGCTGTTGTAGAGAGTGTATTCGTTATTTTTTTCAAGGCTTTGCAAAAGTATATATCGCGGTATATACATACATATGAATACATATAATTATTATTGTAACAGATTGTTTGCAGGCATAATTGGTATACATATATAACATATATATATACCTACTATATAATATAAACATCATGTTTTATTATTTTTTTTATTATTATTATAATAGAAAATTATAAACTATATAGTAATAATTAAATATTATTACAAGACAGTGCAGCAACAGCAGCAGCTGGCCTATAAAATAATAAATACCGCCCCAAAATAAAATGCAGCTTGAACACAATTATAATAATAATATTATATACATCCGGTAAATACCACTATATAAATCATCACTGAAATAGATATTTAAGAAAAAAAAACGAATATTATAATAATATTCGCAGTATATAATGTTGATTAATGAATTATAATATTAATATATATATATATACTATATTCAAAAGTATATATATATATAATATGAAATAATAGAAGATATACTGTATTTTGGTGTTTTCATTACCTCAAGAAAACTATTATCCTATTATTATTATTATTATTATTATTGTTATCATTATGAAACACTATATGATATTCTTACTCGATTATAATTATATAGTTATTATTAATAATAATTACAAAAAGATGAGAATAAGTGAGAGAAAAATAAAAAAACACAAAATCAGAACATAAAAGAAAATTAAAACAAACAAAAAAATCATTAAATGAATATAATAAACTACTAAAATTGCAATTATATAAAATTATCCGTTATATATTATATTGTACGGCGAATTTATTTCTGCTTTTCACATTCACGTAGAAAAACCGTCATTATTATTATTATTATTATTATTATTATTGTTGTATAAATAAATGTAACTTATTCATTAATGTATAAGTTATTATACTATACCTATAATTAAATATAATAATATAATAAGCGCTGGTAGAATCCCAAATTATTGTAAATCAGATACATAAAGAAATAAAATTGTAAAAAGAACTAATCGTCATTATTTCTCTTCTTGAATAAATAAAAATATAAAAAAATCTGTTAAATTCTACCGTGAATCGATTTTCAAAGATTCAAATTATCGCGCCCTATTTCGAATATCAAATGCCTATCTATGTCTACCTACTTCTGGCTACGTATAATTCAATCTATGACGCATGCCTCTCTTATAATCGTATACTTTAGGCGCGATAGTGGCGCCGCGGCTGTTCAGCTTCTTTCACTCTTCCAAGACACGTAAACATGGCTCCGGTGAGTTTTCGTTCCTCAAAGAAACCGTCTTTTATCAATAATAAGACAAGTTATAATGAAAAATAATCCCTGCATTCGACGCCAGTGTTTATTTCATATTTAATTCTATGTTAAAGTTTCATAAATTGTCAACGATTACTTAAATAAAATTGGATACTCTGGCTAATCGGAGCTCGTACTAACCCGTCACACGCGCAGCTGCTGTTTCTATCTCTCTTCTCTACATGCTTTTATCATCTTTGATAATAATGAAAAAAAAAACAAAAATTGCTTTGATTGAATTGATATTCACCATAAATAAACTAACGTCTAACCTTCTTTATACAATTATATGTTTTATAATTTACAGGTCGTTGCCAAGAAGCCGCCCACGGGTTTACCTGCTAAAAAGCAGAACCTTCGTGGCAAAGGGCAAAAGAAAAAGAAGGTCTCACTGAAGTTTACCATCGACTGTACCCACCCTGTCGAAGACAACATCATGGATGTTGCAAACTTCGTAAGTTTAATTGTTTACTTTGTTTAATCAAAAGGTCTAGTGAGTCGTAAGGCGCATTTTGAGCAATCAAAGTTTACCTAAGATAACCTAAAAACTAAAATCACGTTTTGTTCAGTTTATCGCCATCTCCACACGTGCGCTCATCTTTACTCATTGTTTTCTTTCATATTTCAGGAGAAA
Source organism: Tenthredo notha (assembly GCA_914767705.2). Classification (NCBI taxonomy): domain Eukaryota; kingdom Metazoa; phylum Arthropoda; class Insecta; order Hymenoptera; family Tenthredinidae; genus Tenthredo; species Tenthredo notha. Next base: position 9,759,440 of record OU611916.1, read on the forward strand.
TATCTTCAGGAACGTATAAAAGTTAATGGTAAAACTGGAAACTTTGGCAACAATGTTAACCTAGAACGTAACAAGATGAAGCTTTCCGTTAACAGCGACGTTCCGTTTTCTAAGAGGTGTGTTACCGGCGTGTATTGCATGGTTTTAAGCGTCTCATGTCCAAAAAATACGAGTAAAATGATATGATTTGGACTCGAGACCAATAGCTAGATTAGAAGTTTACAGAAATCAAATTTGATCAACCCTTTTCTTATTTGGTTCAATAATGATACCGATATTTGCACTAATTTTGGAAAAATTATTCTTTCAGGTACCTGAAGTATCTGACTAAGAAGTACCTGAAGAAGAACAAACTCCGTGATTGGCTACGTGTCGTATCTAAGGATAAGGATACCTACGAACTTAGGTACTTCCAGATTAACAGCCAAGAGGATGACGACGAAGATGACGCCGAATAAACCAACAAATAAAAACACCTTAATTTTTTTTTTTTTCTAAGCGGTTAACAACGGCCTTTTATTAAATCTGTACATAAATATTGTTCAATTAATAAATGCCATGAAATCGCTAATTAATTTTAATTTTAACTATAACTAATAATTGAATATCAGACCTAAATTATTAATATAAATATGTATATAGGAAAAGAGAGGAGACGAAGAAAATAATCATAAACATCTGTGGAGGTTTGTAAATCTGTTTATTAATGTAATCATCTTTTATCGTCTATGTTTTTCATACTTCGAAGACAAGAGTAAACAATTTGTCTATTATGCCAATGAAATAATTTATCATAAAAGTACGCAATCTAGTTTCTCCGCAAATCGTGACTTCGGTAATGTGTGTATGTGTGCGTACGTATGTATAGCTAGAATGTTGCAACGTCATGCGTCACTAAAACGGCGTAGTAATACAGTATTCTCAATTCCCTTGTAACCTGTTATGATAAATGTAAATATTTAACGATTATCGTTGTCCGTGAATAAGAAAAGGGGTTTTATTACCCCATCGGGAGTGTAAAATAATTTTTTAAAAGGTCCAAATCCGCTATTTAAAACCTTTCGTTAAATTGAAACGAACTCATATTAATCCGCAAGTGAAATTATCGGACTACTTTACGCTGCGCAGTCTACTGCGAGCATTGAACAAATGTGTTCAGCGTTCAGTTGACGCACGGCAATTGTTGTGACAGATCGCGTATTTCAGATTGGTTGAACTTCTTTCTACATATCGAGTTGAGAAAATAAAGAAAGAAAGACAAATTTTTAATACTTATAACAAAGAAATTGTAAGAAAAATGAAGTTCCAATACAAAGAGGAGCATCCGTTCGAGAAGAGAAAGGCCGAGGGTGAAAAAATAAGGCGAAAATATCCGGACCGTGTTCCCGTGAGTGTGAATATACTAATGATATACTTTTACGTATATCCACCGTTTAATTTTACGACACTGTTGTCAGCTGTGATGACTCGGATCGTTAGATCTGTTTGTTATCGTTACGTAAAATAATTAAAATCAAATTAAAATTAAATTCTCACATACTGTAAAAGAAATGTCGGACTTTCGGGCATCGTTATATATACCGAAATCAATTTTTAGCAGATCTTTTAGCCTGTTCTTTTCTATGGGCGTCATTTTACTTGCCATTTATGCAATCCTGCTGTTCGTTGATATAACATTTTCCAAGGTCGATGCCTTGGACATTACCTGAAAACTATTCTGCGTCGTATTTTTGGATCTCTTTGCCCAATTCTATATTACATAGGTAGATTATTCTGTCATACACATATTTATTAAGACATTTCATTTATACGGTGTACGTATATTATCGATTCAGCTCTCTGACGAGTCTTGACAATTTTCAGATAATTAATCAACCTAAACGCGCAATTAGAGATCAAGAAAAATAGGAATAATGAAAAGTCTCAGTTTAGTCAATATAAAATACGGAACTTCTTGTCTCCGAATAATATCGTGAGCTTTTTATTTTATTTCGTCGAGTTCTTTTTCTGTTCCTATTATTCGAGGATAATTGAGATTTCATATTTTATGCAAAATTAATTCATCAACTGCGTATATATGTATATTTATGTTTGTTATAAATTTACATAGATGAAAAGAATTCACATACGTATCGATAAATTTTCTCTTTATTAACGATAAAACTATACTGGGCAATCAATGAGTCATGATACTATGTATATATATATATATATATATATATATATATATTATCTATCTTTATACTATATCAGTAGAAATTATTTAATACGAAATATATATAAAAACCACGAGGTTTTTCTTCTTGTTTATTATATATTCGCATTTTCATAATGATCAAATCGCTTTTCACTACATCGCATTTTGTTATTCCGAACAAAGTTATGATATACTATATATCCGTGATGAGATAAACTCGATTTAATAAATGAATTCTCTACATACGTATATAATTATGTATGCATGTATGTATGTATAGATACAATAATATACGACAGTAGGCGAATGTCTGTATTCTATGTATAACAGTTTCTAAAGCTGCAATTTAGCGATTTATCATCCTGTTAGTCTTTTGCTTTTTCCTTTTTCTTTGTCTTTGTCTTTATCTTTTTTTTTTTACGTAACGTTAGGCAAAGCTACTCGCAAATTTTCATCCATCCTAATTGTACGTACATAACGTTACATGCAGTGAATGATATAATAATTGGTTGACCACTGAGGAAATGAACGACTTGATTTCAAACTGCAATCTTAACAAATATCTATTATTAGACAGAAAAAAATAAGAAATAAGTAAAAAAAAAAAATGCCAGTCACGATCTATTTATATCTATCGTTTTTTTTTTATCATTTATACATATACATAAAAAAAAAACAAAAAACATGTAATGAACAACCTATGTATTTATTTGAAATCAATCAATAATAATAATAGTTTTTTATTGAATTTTTAGGTAATTGTTGAAAAAGCCCCAAAGGCCAGAATCGGAGATTTGGATAAAAAGAAGTACCTTGTACCATCAGATTTAACCGTCGGTCAATTTTACTTCCTGATTCGTAAGCGTATTCATCTGCGCCCTGAAGACGCCCTATTCTTCTTTGTGAACAACGTCATTCCACCAACGAGCGCAACAATGGGAGCTCTTTACCAGGTAAATATTATTATACCCATTTGAATAAATCCTTGCATTCATGCGATTCTCAAATTTGAGATAGAGAAAGAAAGAAAAAAATAAGAAATAAACACATTTGTAAATTGTTTTTATTTATTTATTCACAATTCTCTGTACTCTATTTTTGCACAGATATTGGCCTCGGGCCAGAGAGTCAGGTGTTCCATTTTTTGTTTTTCATTTTTTATTTGAATTGAATTCTCTTGAGTTAGAGATTATAATTTGTTCTATTAATAGCTATTGGAGTTTGAATAAATGTTTAATTAGTGATTTAATTTCCAGGAACACCACGAGGAGGACTTCTTCCTTTACATAGCATACAGCGATGAAAATGTGTACGGCAATTAGAATTCCAAGTAACGAAGTACGCAGACCTACCTACGACTTTTGGATTAATAAAAATCAATTTGATGAATAAATAATTATTGAAACTTACCAACAGTATGACATAGTCTACATACAGTAGAGGCTTTTAAATAACGATATAATAAAAAAAAGAAAGAAAAAAAAATAACAATAAAAATGATTAAAGAATTCGAAAAAAAAAAGAAAAGAAAGAAAACCTACACAAAAAATTAAGAATCTTATATTGTAATTCTGATATAGTATACTATATTTAAAACAACTGACTTAAGATAAATTTCAAACAGTTTGTAATTAATGAAATAATTTCTTTGTATAAATTCTTTCGGCCAAAAAACTATTGTTTAAAGTTGTTTGTCGTTGTTATGGTTGTTGTTGTTTTTTTTTCTTCTTCTATTGTTGTATGTTATGATATTGAACTTTGAGAAAAGGAGTTTTTTTATTTAATTTCTTTATTTTTATTTAAAAAGATCGTAGGATATAACATCAGGAAGAGAGTTATGCATGGTTTTGTATAATATAGAATATTTGATTTCATTCGAATCTGGGATGGTATATGAAAACCAAATAATAAATAAAATCAGTCGAGTTTTAGTTTCAATTGATTAAATCGAAGCTCACACAAGGCAATCTATTTTATTTGTTTGTTATGTTATTACATTAATTACCATTTTCAACATAACGGTTATTTTTATAATTTAAATTAGTCAATAATTATTGTTGAAATTAAAAGGAAAAAAAAAACCACCAGTAAATCATCCTTCATTGTGATATCATTTCTTCGTCTAGAATAGACTAACCCTAGTTTATTTACTTTAAGTGCTATTTAAATAATGGAAACAAAAAAAAAAGGAAAAATAAACATTGAAAAATTAAAAAATAAAAACATTAAAATGTTAAGGTAAAGAGAAAATTTTTTGTAAGGGCTGGGCGTGGGCCAATAAAAAAAATATGTAAAATCGGGAAAGCCTATCATTCTCTCTCTCTCTCTCTATCTCTATCGAAATTCTTCTACTTCAATATATACTAAAGCAAAAACAGAAAAACAATGTTCATGTATTGCCATTACGATTTTATTGACAATTAATAAGTACAAATGTAAATATAGCGATAAATAGCTAGAATTTCAATGAAATTTACATAATTATTAGAATATATATTATATCATGATATGAGGTAAAATTAGATAAATTTCTTATACTCCCAAATTCATTTTGTTCACAAAAAGATTTTACTTTAAAAGTGAATAAGTTTGAATAATAAGTTTTCTTCAGCCTTTGGTTCCGAAATCGTTTACGAAGATTATTCTCTTTTTTTAAATCGATTAGTAAAATAGAAAATGTACATAAACAAGTCTACTATAGATTATCATCTACTTTTATTACGATTATTATTATTATTATTATTATTATTACTACTCTATATATCTATATAAAATTTTGTTTGTAAAATCTTTGACTGTAAGGAAGTTTAGTTTAGAGTTTATATATGTATATTTTTTTTTTTATATTCAATAATTTTAAAGAGTTCTGTAGATATATAACCGGAACTACAAAATTATTTGAAAAATCAAACTAAAATCCAGTAAGTAGGAGAAAAACGACCGGCTATTTTTCCTATATTACTTATTTCCACAGTATCAAAGATCTCTCTGCCTTGCATGATCCAACTCTCATGCAAATTCAGCACTGCTAGGTACTGGCTGCGATATATCCTCGTAATCTTGTCTTCCGAAACCTAAAACAATTTGAAAAAATTAATTTAGAAAATTGTTTCTTCAAAATTTCATAGAGCGTTCATCAAAACCAATCCATAATATAAATCTACTAACCCATCGCTGGACTGGGAGCGAACATGGTAGCTAGTGAGCCTCCTCTGGCTTGTCCAATTCTAAGAAGTGAATAGCTGGTCACGAACCGTGCTAGCGAATTGACGATCATCATGCCTGCGCTAAATCTTTCCCACGCATCTATAAGGTGGTGCGATCACATTGAAACATCTTCTGCTCGGGCAGGGTTTATAGAAAACTTTTGTTTTTTATTCAATATTGGTTAGTAAATTTTTACTTTTTTTCTTTCCTTGTTCTTGTTTTGTTTGTTTATTTTGTTCTCTTTTCTTTTCTTTCATATTTATTATCTATTTATTCATTTCTTGGATATAACTTACTGTATGGGAAGTAAACTGAGAGAGCTATTATGTCGAAGAATATCGATAAGACGTTGATGAATAGAGCCTGAAACAAGTAATATATACATACATATTTTTTTTTTTCAGTTTCTTCTATACTAAGTTATCAAACAATTCATATTTCAACTAATAAGCATCTATCACAGGGGTCTCATTATATCATTTCAAACATACAAATTGTATCGGTTCGTCAGATTCCAAATTGTGTATAGCCCATAGAAGACAGAGGAAGAATAACAGATTGTAAAACATCAACGACTGTGGACACCATCTCTCCTGGATTACCCTGAACAAAGTTTATAACGCATAATATGTACTCTTGAAAATTCTTAATCGTATAATTCTATATTAACTTGTTGTAGTCTTCTAATCATCAATTAATGGCCATGTGGCTGGTTGTATTGATTTCAATCATCAAGAATAACGACAACTATCTAGTTCTGGTCAGTATTGATGATAAATATAGATAAAGTATATGTGAATAAATAATTATTGCGAGAGAATCATTGGTTGAAAAAAAAAATTACAATGAGCAGTTCATAGAACCAATAGGTATATCAGCTATTGATAGAGAAGCGAAATGAATCTGATGACTAATGGTTGGGGGTGAATCAGTGTTTTCCACTGTAAGAGAGAATAGAAGCCAGATAAAAAAAAGTCAGACGTGAGATTAGTGAGAGTATAAGAATTCTGAAATTGGACATTGATTTTTAATTTTCTGTTTCTTACCATGAAACGAGAACGAAATGCGTGGCAAAGATGATCTGAAAATATAGATAATACACATGATTGAATTCAGTTTATATACTATGTTTAGAGACTTTTATTGCTATGTAAGTATATTTACCTTGAGAGGATAATGCGTTATACTAGATATGATAGGCATTTTAATGAACTCCGATAGCTTTAACGTTAATTAAGATCTAATTAAATAATATCTGAGAATGAAAATTCTGCAACTTTATTTTTCTTTACTTTACTTTTCTGTTATTATAGTTTCTTTTTGCGACGATCGTGTAAACCAACAATCGAAACGTCAGAATTTATTTCTTGATGTGATTATTGCGACGACACAGTTTATCTCGTATAGTTCCGAATCTTATCAACGACAGCGCCAGATTTAATTACGGACGTTTGGTCTCAGTCGTTTGATACTTTGCTAGATGGCGACAGTATTGTTGCCGCCGAATATTTGAGTTTGAATCGTCGTCAACTTTTAATTTTATTATGAATTTAAGGTAATCGTAAGAGCGCTTTTTCGTAATGAGGTATTTACTAAAAAAGAGACATATCAAGTTGGTGCACGGGGTGACAAATGGTATCACCAAAGTAATGTGTAATTGAATCCAGTTCATTACCTTTAAATAACTTTATAATTACTCTTACTCTATAATTACTCTAAATTACTTTACTTTATAATTACTTTGACTAATTGAATCGAGTTCAATTACACATTACCAAAGTATTGGGTAATTGAATAAGTAATTTCATTAAAAATGTGAGCAGTGACTCGCAACACTGCAAATATCCATGTAATAATAAGATCGTTTATGCAATGAACATGTATTATTATAGTAAATTGGCGCATTCTTGAATAAATATCTCTTGAAATTGCGAATCATCGATCGTTGAATCATTTTCCCCTATCCTTTCCTTGCCTATGAGTCGAAAATCATGAAAATCGCATGATTTCATAAAGCCCCGAACTATTTTTGCAATAAATATCAATCCGCCTTACCATACGCAACCCGCATGCCGTACGTGTAAACGACAGAGCCCATGTTAATTTTTGTTGCCTATTTGGTCTTCCGATTGCCTCTTTTTTAAGAAATCCGACTCCTGAAATAAGGTATCAACTGCCAGAATTTTCGGACTGGGACGTGCATGAAGCAGCGTATGCATGCCTCTATCAATTCACTATGCCTTTCCCCCTCCAAAAATTTCAGCACACCTCCTCGGGTCAGATGTTCTCCTGATACCAAGAGATATTTTTCGAGTTAAAATTTAAAAAATTGTCAAAATAGCTAATACGAATGAACGTAGAGAGACGTGCATGGAGCAACGTATGCATGCATGTATCAATACACTATGCCTTTCCCCCTCCAAAAATTTCAGCACACCTCCTCGGGTCAGATGTTCTCCTGATACCAGAAGATATTTTTCGAGTTAAAATTCAAAAAATTTCGAAAATTTTAGCACACCTCCTCGGGTCAGATGTTCTCCTGATACCGGGAGATATTTTTCTCGTTAAAATTCAAAAAATTACAAAAATAGCTTATATGAATAGACATAGAGAGACGTGCATGGAGCAACGTATGCATGCATGTATCAATACACTATGCCTTTCCCCCTCCAAAAATTTCAGCACACCTCCTCGGGTCAGATGTTCTCCTGATACCAAGAGATATTTTTCGAGTTAAAATTTAAAAAATTGTCAAAATAGCTAATACGAATGAACGTAGAGAGACGTGCATGGAGCAACGTATGCATGCATGTATCAATACACTATGCCTTTCCCCCTCCAAAAATTTCAGCACACCTCCTCGGGTCAGATGTTCTCCTGATACCAGAAGATATTTTTCGAGTTAAAATTCAAAAAAATTCGAAAATTTTAGCACACCTCCTCGGGTCAGATGTTCTCCTGATACCCAAGAGATATTTTTCGAGTTAAAATTCAAAAAATTGTCAAAATAGCTGATATGAATGAACGTAGAGAGACGTGCATGGAGCAACGTATGCATGCATGTATCAATACACTATGCCTTTCCCCCTCCAAAAATTTCAGCACACCTCCTCGGGTCAGATGTTCTCCTGATACCAGAAGATATTTTTCGAGTTAAAATTCAAAAAATTTCGAAAATTTTAGCACACCTCCTCGGTCAGATGTTCTCCTGATACCCAAGAGATATTTTTCGAGTTAACATTCAAAAAATTGTCAAAATAGCTGATATGAATGAACGTAGAGAGACGTGCATGGAGCAACGTATGCATGCATGTATCAATACACTATGCCTTTCCCCCTCCAAAAATTTCAGCACACCTCCTCGGGTCAGATGTTCTCCTGATACCAAGAGATATTTTTCGAGTTAAAATTCAACAAATTGTCAAAATAGCTAATATGAATGAACGTAGAGAGACGTGCATAAAGCAACGTATGCATGCCTATATCAATACACTACTCTTTTCGGAGTCAATTTTCTGGCAGTTGATACCTTATTTTAGGAGTCGGGTTTCTGGCAGTTGATACTTTTTTAAGAAATCCGACTCCTTAAAAAATATTGCAAAAATAGTTCGGGGTTTTATGAAATCATGCAATTTTCATGATTTTCGACTTATAGGCAAGGAAAGGACAGGGAAAAATGATTCAACGATCGATGATTTACAATTTCAAGAGATATTTATTCAAGAATGCGCCAATTTACTATAATAATACATGTTCATTGCATAAACGATCTTATTATTACATAGATATTTGCAGTGTTGCGAGTCACTGATTACATTTTTAATGAAATACTTATTCGATTACCCAATACTTTGGTAATGTGTAATTGAACTCGATTTATTTGAAGTAATTGTAGAAGTTATTCAAAGTAATTATAAAGTAAAGGTATTGAAAAGTAATAAACTTCATTCAATTACACATTTCTTTGGTAACGTGTAATTGAATTCGATTTAATTAGTAAAAGTAATCATAAAGTGAAGTAATTTAAAGTCATTATAGAGTAAGAGTAATTATAAACTACATATTTGACACTTTCCCAGTTTGGAAATTAGCTAGAACTATAATTGGGCTATAATAAAACTATTATTATACTCTAAGCTAATCGTTGCGACGATAATACATACATACACGTACGAAGGTATATTCTACAGAGAATGCCAAGTACAATGTTTAAAGCAGATAATTTTAATATCAGCCTCGCTGTGAACAGCGAGCTGTTTATATTTATTTTTCAGACCACTATACGAATAGAGAACAGAGTCATTATTTCCCCATGGTTTCAGTCAACAATAATACTTTAACAACGTAATTTCGCCACGAGAATAGTAGAATAATTCAGTACTCTATAAATATAATTGTTCTCTCAAAGATACTAATGAGAATAGTCTCAACTCTCTATTCATTATGGACAATTTTACAAGAGAGTGAATTATACCTGACAAATATATATCGTATATGCATATATATTATGCTCTGTTACCTGAATAGTTATTGGGAATATTTCGTACGGTAATGGGTAATCCCAACTATCCCAAATATAACGAGTTTAAACAAATAAAAAGCATCAAGACATTCGGGTCAGTACCCAAGGGCTAAATACAATATAATACATGCGAGAGCACATATTGTTAATGATATATCATCACGAACTTTCATCTATTATGTAATACTACAAGTCTTTTCCTCATACGATTATAATATGAACGAATGAACTGGTCAAGTATGGCGAGCTTCATAAAAACAAGTTATTATAATACCGCTTACAGCTTCTATAATTGAATTGATTCGGAATAATCTGTACAGCGATTTGTAAAATGATTTGAAATCTGCCGCATCGCGCACGCGGTCCGTCTGCTAGGCAACTATAGAACTCGAATCGCACAAAAGATCTGCGGGTTGCGTATGATGAGGCGTGTGCCTTTTTCCTGCATCTGGTAAAAGATGCGAGATTAGCCCACAATTAAATTTCTTTTTGCAATGATTTATAATACATTTTTTTCTTCGTTTCAATAATAATTGCCCTACTAATATATTTATCAACCCAATAAACATACAAAAATCTTTGGTGTTATTTATTTCATTTATGTAGCCTCGTTTGTATATCCAACGATTTTGGTAATTGCACGTACTAACGGGAACGATGAGTTTCCGTCACAAGTCGCGTTCCAATCATCCGTATTCAAAGAATATATCATCGCACCGCCGAACCCGGCTGACCGTAGCCACTTTGCCTGAAAAATACAAACTGATTGAAACAAATTGTAATGATTCGTGTTTAATTGAATCGCTTGCAAGAATCCTTATCTCACAATAACATGTAAAACGAATGGTCAAATTTTTGAATATAATTTATCACCTTTTCAGTTACGCTGATAACATCGTCATAGGATATCCATTCCGTGTCCCTAAACGCGTACGGGACTCTGCTATCGTTTTGTAAAACTTTTACCGCCCCATTTTCCAAGAAACTGCAAGCCATCGGATAAGAAATAAATCCCGCTTCCCCTTGCACGCCAAATCCTTTGCAAGGGGCGTACAAGCCATTATTACGAGTATTATACAACGTGAATGAATGTCCGTAGGTCGGTATACCGACGACTATCTTTTCCCTCGGCATTCCTTTGACCACCCAATAGTTTGCCGAATAATTCAAGTTCATACTCGACCATATGCCGGCTTCCGATGAGCTCGAAAAAAGCGGAGCGTTGAGACCAGTCACTGGTAGTAGACGGGAGTAGGAATGATAATCGTATCCCATTAGGTTCACGAAATCAACGTGTCTATAACAATAGAGAACAATATGTAATATTAGCAAAAGCTTAATGTAATAAAAGCTAAAACGATAAAAGAAGATATGATTATTACTCAGCAATTTCAGGAACGTTGTAGCACTGGTCTATGATAGCTTCTTTTGCAGCAACGGCTGCAGATAGTATTAATTTTTTTCTGTTTTTATTAAAAGCCTTTTTCAGTTCATAGAGCAACTGAATAAAATGGATCTTCTGTCGACCGTCGAGGTCCAACCAGGCTGGAAACTCCCAATCAATATCAAGTCCGTCAATATTAAGAGTTTTCGTGATTTCTATTACAGATTTGATGAATCTGTGAACGCAAATATGCTCAGGTTTTAATCTATTCTAATAAAACTACAGGAAATATTATCATAGCTATTAGTCTACAGATATGAAACAAGAGATTACTTTTTTCTGTTAGCATGATTTCGTGTCATTTCAGGAAAACCAGAATATATTTCGTTGATACCGCCGACACTTATCATAACTTTTAAATCTTTATTGATTTTCTTCAAATTACTCGTATCTTTGTAAACTTGTATATTATCGCCCAAATAAATGGAGCAATTAATTACGCTGGCAAATCCGACTAAAATATGAGTGCATAAGTTTGGATCTACTTTAGATGGATCTAGATAGTCGGTAGAATTGAGTTCCGAAGGTATAGTCAAGTAGCATACGATCTTTGGTCTGAAAAATAAAATCAAATATCTTTATTATACAAAAATTATGGAATGAAAAGAAAGAAGGTTTGACCAAGTATAACGATTACGATAATTACCCAGTTGATAAAATGTCGTTTATTTTTGCCTCATTGTCTTCCTCCAGCTGCGTAAATACATCATGATTACTTTGTTCAGTTGCATCACTGATGACTTCTGGAAAGATTGTAGCCGAGATATCAACTCGTATAATAAAAGATAATAGGAATATAGATGCGAAAAATAAAAATGCTGTAGTAGCGATGATGTATTTGGTCCAATTTCTAAAAATTTATAAATATAATGAATCAATGATTAGAATAATTTCTTATATTTATTTATTTATATATTCATTCTTTTTGAACACTGATAAGATTGGTTTTTTTTTTTTTTTTTTCATTACTACTCACCGCATAGTATTTCCTTGTCAGAATTTCATTAGGTAATATTCAAGTGCTTTTGTTTCGATCGCACATAGTTAGCATCGTCATTCGCTTATTGTTTATAATTCCTGACTATACGTCCATGTCACATGTCAGATTATCAATTACGTGGAAAACCGTAAATCTGACACTTCGAGTTCGTTCCATTTAGAGGCCATCTTGACTCAAAAGGGTCGGTAAAGAAGAACTCGTTATCATATGATAGTCCGCGTCTGCGTGGCGGGTTTTTTTCAAATTTATAAAGTTCTTAGATTCTCTCCCTCAGGCCTGGGGCTAATCTATGGAAAATTTATGATGATTCATACATATAAATTCATTAAATATTTATATTTATTGATTTTCATTTGTCAAGGTTCTAGAATATCCTTACATATTCATATACAGATTATCGCTATGTTGAATTATTTGAGATCAAATATAAATAGATTACAATATAGTATATATTGCCTAAGAGAATTTGAAGATATTTTTACTTATTCATTTATTTATTTATTTATTTATTTATTCATATTTACTTTTCCTTCTTCTTTATTGTTTTGATATATATATTTTTTTTTTTTCTTTATAGTATTTTTTTTTTTTATTTTATATATGTCAAGAGGATCATCGCGTTTACTATCTAATAAAGGTTTCACAACGTATGTTTGATCATATCATATCTACATATAAAGAGTATGAACAGATGCAAGCCTGCAAAAAACATTCCTTCAGTATTTTTGTAGTTTCTTTTCTTCTTCCAATAGTGTATATATTGTATATTATTCATTATAATACGTAGTACATACAACTCTCTCTGTGTAAAAAAAACCTAGGACTATATGTTAGTATACATACATATCATGTATGTATGTATGTATGTATGTATGTATGTATAATTATGATAACTTTTGTAGAGACATACACTTGTTTGAATCTGCATATTTAAAATTTCATTATTAGTATTGACTTGTTACAGTGACTGCAGTTACGTCGAAATTATAAAAATAACAATCTTGTTTGCATATCAATAAGACAATGCAGTTTATCTCACTGAATTTTATCAATCGCTTATATATTTTGATCTGACAATTTATCAGTTACGAATCTTGTTCTTTCTTTTTCTCCTTCTTCTTTCTGTTTTCTCTCTCTCTCTCTCTCTCTCTCTCTCTCTTTGTTCCACCTCATCATACATATTATCGTCGTGTAGAAGAAGGCATCAAGCTATTCGCAAAGTCAGAATAGGAACTAATTGTAAGTTAAGATAATTGTAACTGTTTTAATTCTTGCCGTTCCACAATCAGTATTTCACACTGGTACAGAGCCACAGTCTGCCTATTATTATTATTATTATTATTATATTGTCCGATGAAAACAATCTTTCATATATTTATAGTTATATAATTTTAAATGGAAACAATCCTGCGACATTAGTATTATATTCATTGAAGATACATATAGTATAATTATGAAATTAATTTATCGTCGCTAATTTCGATGAAGAAACAGTATTCATTATAATTATGTATAGCTTATGAGAGATATGTCAGAATATAATATATATATATACGTCCGTTTACTGTAATAATAACTGACTGTTATTATCAATAACATAGTTATTACTTTAAGCTACTGTATAGCAAGTAAATTATAATATGTATTAATTTAAATGACTAAATTCTAAGACAGTCTCTAGGGTACGTGATATTTCGGTAATAATTTCTATATTCAAATAATCAAATCTGTTTTTTTTTTTTTTTGTTTTATACTAAAAAAACATTTAAATTGTCAATAAGTGATTGATTATCACAAAGACATATGATATTGTATACAAAAATCCACTAATGTATTATGTATGTATACATATAATATGAAAAAAAAAAAAAAACTCGATATGTTATTTATCCTAAAAACATTATTATAAGTAAAGGTACGAATATTTATATTTATTATATTGCCTCGGACCGCGTGCGCTATAAAACTTTATGTTTAATCAAAGTATAAACAACGATACTACTATCCTAATTTTCAAGGATAAAAAAAAAAAAAACCAAAGAAATAAAACGACAATTAGTAAAAATTAAAAATTAAAACGTTACGTATATATCCATAGAGCAGTTACCTAATTTACACTATTCAATAAGCTAATGAGCCAATTCACAGCTCTTGTAAACATTATGATATGTAAAATAATATCTACACGTATTCATTTGATTAATTAATTAATTAATTACTTGATTGATTGATTAAAAGTCATATTGATACAAAGGGTGACAACAGGCGATTGGAATAATATAGCTCGTGCAAGTGTGCAACGTGTATTAATTAATCTATAGTTTATCCATCATAATTATAATTTGATCATCACAACGCTTTTAAAAACGATTTGTTATTATGAAATAACAATGATTTCATATGGATTAATAAACTAATGTTCACGATGAGATACACGGATTTAAAAATTTCCTAATTCAATTCAAGTTTTAGTCAAACTCTTAAAATTCATTTGATTATTCGGTTTAAAGTTTGAAGAAAACTCCGATAACTTACGCGAGGAATTGATATTTCACTAATAATAAGTATTAAAATCTGATCAGGATGCGAATTTGTATTCTTGTCTTTTCTCGAATAATATAATAATCAAAGTCATTCAACATTCGTAACGTATCAGGTATTCACGATATGTATTATCGAACAGCCTTGCAGCCCGAATTCAATACAATCCATAAATCTAAGATTTAAAAAAACATCTCATATTCGTATTAAAATAATTAAAAAGTGCAAGGCTTAAGCTCGAATGAAGAATTTCTACAAATTTTTCGGCTTATATAATAATTTTAATCCGCGCTATAGAGCTGATGAGACTTTATGAAAAAAAAAAAACTCTTGATATATTTTTTATTCCGTATAAAGCAGCAGAGTATCTTTGGGGATCTAAACAAAATAGAAGAAAAATTCATTTTATTAACTAACATAAGTATCCTCACCAGATTGTAACGAAGAGAAAAATAGCATACTAAACGTTCCTCACTTACTTGAAGAAAATCTTCAATAAATTGCCACTCCCTCTACTCATTTGTTTTATAAAAATACAGTATGGGTGTGCGGTAGCTTGAAAGTAGCTATACTGCCGATGAACAATGCCGTCGCAGTGAGCAGCGCCGGGGCAATTAGTGGGGCTCCAATCAGAGTCTGATAAGTTGCTGTGCCGATTAATCCAGCTAATCTAATGCCCGCGGCCATGAATCCAAAGCCAGTGCATCTGTGAATGAAAGAGCTCGTTGAATTAGAGATGAATATCTTCAAAGGCAAAGGCAAGTATTCGCCTCATTTGATTAAAATTCACCGTAAATGAGTCGGGAAGCTCTCGACGGTTGCCAAGGTCAGCGAAGTCCAAGCGACTGCAAAAACTGCTATAAATCCTCCCTCGAAACCCAATACTGCAGAGCTGTTTGTACTGACTAACATCAGACACAAAGAAGCCATAGAAGCTAGGAACAGCGATATTCCTGTAAGCAGATAAAAGAGGATGATAAAACAGCCGGGATATTATATTGAATAAAAACGAAGCAGGGAAATGAAGTCTACCGATCATCTTTGGCCGTTGAACAACGGTGAGTGCTAGACCGGCCAAAGCTGCTGCAGGAAGAAATGCT
The DNA here is from genome assembly GCA_914767705.2 of Tenthredo notha. Classification (NCBI taxonomy): domain Eukaryota; kingdom Metazoa; phylum Arthropoda; class Insecta; order Hymenoptera; family Tenthredinidae; genus Tenthredo; species Tenthredo notha. The sequence continues at coordinate 9,775,451 of OU611916.1, forward strand.
AATTGCGCTACTAGGTGGCCGTGGAGTGCCTCCTCGATGTATATGTTGTAGTCTAAGTCTAACGTTGGACAAGGACCACTCAGACTTAGTTCAGTGTTATTCTCCAATCTGCATCTGGTAAAGACCTGCGCGGATAGATCTGTGTCGACGAATCTAGGGTTGAGATGCATATAATGAATGATAAAATTGTCTGAGATTAAGAATTGGGGAGTAAATCTAGGGGCTACTCACTTAGAGTCAACAATAACGCTGTCGGTGAAGTGAGTTTTGCTCGATTTAATGCTGCTAAATTCAACGTTTTGAAAGGTGCAGTTGTCGAATTCAACGTGGCTGAATATTATCTTAGTAAATCTGAAATTTCAAATTTTAAAGATTAGATGTAAATAAAATACGCGCGTGTTTCCTACTCACTTGCAGTTTACGAATTTTGAATTCTTGTATTGAAGGTTTTCGAAAGACCTGTTGAAGGTCTCACCGCTGTGTGTCTCGTCGCTGTACTGTTTTGCTTGAGCCTCGTATTCGGTTGCTTTAAGAAGTTTCAAGTATTCTGGACACCACGCCATCAGTCCGTAGAGTCTGTTGGATAACAAAATGAAGTAAAGAAACTGTCGATGATGAGGGAAATGCTAGAGATTTCAAAAAACGATAAAGGCCCGCCTACCCAAACGCAGCAGCAATCCAGATAACGAGAAGAACCACTGTGATGCGTAGATAAGGAGGTGTGAAGAGCTGTAGAAAGGAATTCCAGAACTGAAAAAGGAATTTCCATACACGTTACTATGCGGTGAATAAAATACGAGAATCTGTTGTTGTAAATAAGTAACTTAGGTAATAATTTCCTATAATAGAAAAAAAGAAACTAAACCCAGACTGACCATTTCAATGGAGTACATTATATCAGCTAAAACGCTGGCGTGAGTGGCTGGAGAAGAAGGTGCGAGACCCCTAGGTCGTTTGCTTGGTAATTCCAATTCAGAAAGTTGATATTGTGCTCCGGTTCCGGCCTTTCGAGCGCTATTTTTCTTGTATATTCTCTGTAATTAGGAAAAGCGAATTATGAAAAGAAAATTTTCGGAACGAACTGAAAAGCCGAATAATGAAGTGAGTGAATTTAATTCACCTGATAGACCATCATGGCCTCAACATCTCTGCCTGCTTCGACAAGGTAGCGAGGACTTTCCGGCAAAAATACAAGACCAATAGTAGCGCTGAGGGCAGGGAGGCAGCATAGTAGAAGAAATCTATGCCAGGCGCTGAAGTGTTCTTTATTTTCAAGAACCACCATCTCTCCGGTAGACGGAACTACTGCCCAGGCTAAAAGTGCCGCATAAACACCACCCAGAGCTCCTGCACCAACCAAAGCTCCTGTCCAACGGCCTCGGCTTGATCTTGGACAACATTCTGCGAGGTATGCAAAAGCCAGGGGTAGCGCTCCGCCAACGCTGTTGAAATTACCAATCTTTAAGATCAAATGTATCTTATTTTTGTTCCAAAGACAAGAAAATTGACTTGTGTCTTTTACGCCGTTTAAATGACTAAAAACTGATAGTTTGAAATATTTTTCACTTTTTTTTTTTCAATCTTATAAGATCTTGTGTGTTGGATAGTTGTTTAACTCACCCAATCGCAGAGCAGAATCTAGCGGTCATAAAGGTACCGTAAGTTGGCATAAAGGTTGCAACGCCACTGAATAAAGCATGAACAGCCATCGCAGAGAGAAGGGCTCTCCGCCTGCCTAATCTGTCACCTAGACCACCCCAGCACAGACCTCCGATAGCAAGACCGACTAGCGTTATATTGCCTGGAAATATGCGATTTGATCAGCTCTATGACTCTTCAAAAATATTATGACAAAGTCTGAATGCATCGAATTTGTGTTTAGATTGAAATAAGTTAGCATTGAATGCAATGAGGCCTCCGAAAACTATTAGAATGTCTTCAAATCGATATAAAAGTAATTTAATAAATATTTTCTCACCCAGCCATCCCTTCTCGTTATCTTCTATACAAAGTTCTACCTCTGCGCTAGGTAGTATATAAGGTACGACAAAAAACTCGACTGTATCAGCGGCGAGACTTAATCCTGCGCATAGTGCAGCTATAGCTTGAAAAGATCCAACACCAGCCTGAAAATAAAATATGAAATGTAAATATTGAATGATAAATGAGTGTAGAAGTAGTATGTCTGTTTTGAACGATGATTCGTATATTATTGACCAAATTTGATCAATAGGGTTGGGCAGGGAGAACCACCCCTTGACATAACCTATTAAGATATAATAGAGCATTAAAAAAATTTATATAAATCGAACAATTTTCAATATGTTATGAATATTCACCGGTAAATCTTCGTCAATATAATTAGCTAATTCACGATTTGAATTAAACTTCAATTTTGTTAATGAATTATCGAGGGCGTCCTCGTCCATTGCAACAACGATCGTAAAGATTGTCGGAAAGTTTCTTGTTGTAGAAGAAGAAGAAGAAGAAGAAAAAGAAAACAAAACAACATACAAATGCGTGGGGTAGATATAAAGAGGGAGAGAGGGAGAAAAAGAGAGAGAGGGAGGACGAGACACGTCGAGACTTGCATATAACAAAGCTTTGAAGGCCTATGCATCTGCAGCATAGAATGCGTCAGATAAAATGATGATAGTTTTAAGTCAAGCGATTATAATATGTATTATATATCCTTGAAATTCTACTAGTTTAAGTCATGATAAGAAAGAATTCTCAATTTTATCTATCCCCTGATTCTTCATCTCAGTATCGCGTATATTTTCTATTTTCAATTTTGACTGATTGTTTAGCGTTTATTCCCGCATTTTATTAACAATCATGCAGCAAGATGTACATTCGTGTATCCCCAGTTCACGGCCATCAGGCGTAAAGTATATATCCGAATGAATCTACTATGCGTATACTTACCTATAATAATAACACCCCTTTGCGTCCTTGTATACGTAGTATTACGTACACATTATTATACAGAATACAGTATCTGCGCGGGCGCGATGTAATTTACTTCGTTTTTTTTTTCCCGCATGTAGTATACGTATAGTTTCGAGTTCAGGTATAGACTATAGTATAGTATAATACATGACATATTCATATAGTATACATACCTGTTTAATAGCGTCTTCGTGAAATTGTGCCAGGAGGGTTGCGTCCGCTGTAGAATCGATCAGGTCATGTTCAGCGGGATCTGTAGATGCAGGCGTAACACCAGCTGCCGCTGCTACGACCCCGGTTGATTGGGAAGACATTTCTTCTGTATACAAACCGGGTCTAATGGTCAAGGACCGTTGCCCCGTATTTGTACCCGATAAAATTGAGGGTGTTATCCCACCTACGGAATTCACTGATCCCTGAACAGATCCAAGAACGGATACCGTTCCACCTGAACCACTGCCTGAACCCGCTATCCACAATAAACTCTCCTCCTCTGACGAGGGCATCACTGCCACAAACCATCTGTAGCATTATATTCGTTAACATTATATTCATTCACGTATATATTATCAACCGTGTATATGTATTATATATTACAGATGTTATGTTATGTATATAGTATGTTATATGTTATATCTATAAGTATACCATTGAAGTAGATTATAAAAGCAGATGTTATATACCCATTGTTTTAATAATGAGGTAAAAAAAAAAAAAAATTCTGAATTTCATATACTTGAGGTGTATTTTTTTTTTTTTTTTTTTTATCTTCGTTTTCGTTTAAATTTTAATATGGTGAATGAATATCACCTTGCGCGTATATGCATAACATGATAATAAGGTCGGATCGTATAATATGCGTGTGCAACGTGATTCCTACAGTGGCTGATATTACATTTATAATATGTTGAAAGACGAGTAGAGTAGATCGAGAGAGAAAAAAATAGAAATAAAATAAATAATAAGAATATATACTATAGTAGAGAACTGTATTACAAGATGCGTGCTGCGATTAATATAAAATGTGCAGATAAAGATGTTGTTATTTTATTTTTTTTCTTTCTTTCTTTTCCAATTATTATTATCTTCGTTCTTACCTGGTTTGAAATTTTTATATAGTATCTACATGAAAGTTCGTAATATCTAAGAATTAACGAATTATATTATACTCAGATGGCGATATATTATTATTAATATCGCGAACTATTTTTGTTTATTGATTTTTTTTTTTTTTTCGTTTTATTTATTTATTGATCAATAATAGCTACGTACGAATATATGTATGTATGTATGTATGTATGTATGTATGTACTACATACATAATTATTCAATATCGAGTATGTATATTAGTTCTATGTATATCATCCAGCCGCTATATACAGGAAAAGAGAATTTAATACCGTACAATCAAAGACTCCGATATTGATAAGATACAAGATATAGAGAAAAATAAGTAAAACAATGTCATACACTTAGATGTGTGTAATCGGATTTTTAAAGGAAAAAAAAAGGATAATAATATTTGATCGCAAAAGACCGCAAAATTTTTAAAATATACTAAAAGTTTGAATCAAAAGAAAGAAAGAGAAAAATATATATATATATATATATATATAAATCGCAGCACTATTTTTTTATATTTTTTATATATGATTCGTTCGAAACTGTATACTGTATATATAGAATAATAGTAATATGTAGATTTTTAACGAGACATATTAAAGCTGTAATCTACGCGTTACATGAACGGAATGTTTTATAATATATTAACAACGCGATAAATTATATATATATATATATATATACATATATATATAATATATATATATATATATATATATATTATATATATATATAATATAAATGTGTATTATTATTATTATTATTATCTGATAATTTTATCGCGTAATTAATATAATGAATATTTATTTAAAAATTATAAAATATATGTCGGTATAATTATCGTATAACAATAATATGTGTATATTAGAAAAGTAACATCGCGTATTATCGATTCAAATGTAACACGATGGTACTAACGTTTAGAAAACATTCGTTCCTTCACGAACGAAGTTTGAACGAGGAATGGAGTTTCAGGGAAATTCTCCCTCTGCCCTCTCTCTCTCTCACACGAAATACTCTTGCGCGGAACTGAAATCGATAATTTAGTTATCATCGTATAATAGAAAATAACTAACGTCTCTATACCTTAACGGTTTTATCAGCGGAGGTATAAACGAGGAATTTAATTTTTAAATATCATTATTTGAAAACTATTCATTCGCGCCAATTTTACGAGCGCAATTATTTAAAGAAATAATTAGCGCGGGAGCTTTTTCGTATTTCAAAAAAATTAGAATTTTTTTAAATTTATTTTGTTTTCTAAATGAGGAAAGAAAGATGAAAAAAAGAAATTACGTAGTATCTAGACAAATTTATAATACAATACTCACGCAAATATGTCCTTGTATAGCGATTATAGTAGGCGCGGTAGTTGAGGTCGAAATAATGCGGCGACTTTATAATGTTTTATAATTGATGAGAACGGATACCGTAATTGTAGCATATACGAGATAAGAAATTGCGCGCAGTCTAATGCATTAATGTAAAGAGACATTTACTAATTACTCTAACAAATAACCATACCTATATAAATATGCATACATTGTGTAAATAACGAATTTTATTTATTTTATTATACGATGATTTTTTTTACCGAATATACTTTAGTATAGGCTGCTAGTTCACCTGCAGCAAGTTCTATTCGAATCATATATTACGTTCCTATCAGCTTGCGATGAAAGATAAATCGTAATTTATTGACTCTAGTCAGTGCAGATAGCTATAACATACATACATACATGTTCTCTTTGTTATCAGTATGACTCTGATAAGATTCCTAAAATATCTTATATACGTAAATATACTGTCTTTCTTTTGTATTCTTTTTTTTTTACCAAAAACCGACGATCTGACTTGCATTTTTTCTTATATGAATAGAAGAAAAAAAAATTCACTTACACTTCGTAAATACCCCTTTCTATATTCTCTCTATATAACTTAAACTTTCTTCAAATACAAGTCACAGTCCTTTTTTTTCTGATTTTTTAAGCAAAGTCTTCACCTTTTTTTATTATTATTTAATGATCATTTTTTAAACACAAGTAATACGCGTATTAACATCTTTTAGTTAGATGGATCCATTTTTTTTTTTTCTTATCAACTGAAATTAACTCGCGAGAAAAGAAGCTTTAAAAAAAAAAAAACCAAAGCTTTTAATTTACGCGTTAACCGATCGTCAATTTAACGCAAGAATATAAGTTTGTCAATAAATAATTACGTAAGAGTCTGAGAATGTCGATAATACGTATTAACTATTTGCTAATTAGTAATAGATCGTGATTTTGAACCTTGAACAAAAAAACAATAATAACGACGCAGTTAATTAATTAATTAATTACAGAGAACTGATCTTAACTTTCACTCTTGCATCTTGGTGCAACAATTTGCGGGGATAGATGTTAACTGTTAACAGCCTTACGTTATACTGTAGAATTTAAGATTGAGCGTGATAATATAATAGAGTGTGTGTGGGTATGAATAGAATAAATAGTCCAAAGTCTCTCAGCGTCGGTAACAGAGGGCAAATCCGTTTAGTTAATTGTCAGAAATTGAATAGATTAATTCGTTATCAATGGATTTAAATCATTGCAGTCGTTATTATTTTTGAATCAAGTAGTATATGGTACAAATTGATATTGTTGATAATCTCTATTACTAAGATAGTTTTACGTCGCCTTTTAATAAACGCGATTAAATAATATAATTATAAACAGAGATATCTATATTATTTAGTCGTCATTTATATATTTCCTATTTCGTTGTAGAATAAAAAGAAAATAAAGTTCAAATTACCCAATTATATTATAAAATAATACAAGCGGTGTTAGTCCGAGTCGCTATTCTCCTCCTTATTTTCAGCCGCTTCTGCCTCTTCCATTTTTGTTCTTGCTATTAGCTCTTTGGCCGGATTGAACATGCCGTTTGTTTGTACATTGCAGATAAAACACCTCGTACTCTTCTTGTATTGTTCAAGAGCACATGTCTCGCAGAAGTAATGTTTGCATCTGAACAAAGAAAGAAAATAAACTCTCATTTATAGTCTGGATTTAGAGAAAAGCTATATATCAGCTACTGTAGCCCTAAATATTGAAATCTAGCTGCGAAAATCATAGAACCTTTGATTCTGTATATAAAGAAATACAATCTAAATAAAAACTGATGTTAAAACGAACTTTGTGACTATAGGATCGACGAATCTGTCCCTACAAATGAAGCATTTGAAAGGCAAGTCGTCCCCGTCGCTATCAATTTCGTATTTCTTATCATCCTCATCCCCACTGTTATCATATTCGCCGCTGGCAGCCTCCCTCTCTAATTGCCATCCCAATTTATAATCGGATCTATCGTGTAGGAACTTGCAGCTGTCTTTAAAGAGATAAAAGTTTATTAAATCCTGAATCATTGGTAATGGTATTAAAAATAGTAAAAAAAGGACAATTTAGTACCTCCAAAACCACAGAATCCAGTCTCTTTATAATCTTTACAAATATCCGGCTGATAATCCCATCTGACCGTTGCGCGGAGATTAGCAGGTGCTCTGATAGGCCCTTTGCGTACCATACCACTAGACGCATTTCCAGCGGCAGTATCTTTCTTTTTATAATATTGGGCGTAGTTATTCATACCGCGATAAATTTTGTCATCTTCTTTGCCTTCCAGTTCCTGTTTTATATTCATTAAAACAAAAATGTATCATTTTATTATTTGTGTAAGAGAGAAAAACACGAAGAGAATAAAATAAAAATGAGAATTGTATAAAAACTGAATTACCTCGTTGATTTTTTGCGCTTTTTCAAACAGCGCCTGTGCGTCTCGATCCAGTTCTGTCTCAGTCTCAATAATTGCGGTGGCTCCTTGGTCGCTGGGACCCGCAGGCATTGCGGTTCGCTTACTTTTGTAGGAAACGGTGACAGCGTCATCTTCTGGATCGCCATCATCACCAGGTGTTAAGCGTTGCTTTTTTGTGCTTGTCTGTTGAAGGTGATGCAACATGTTTATATGTATGACGATTTTCAGCGAAAATAGGTTATCTTAGTTTACGATTAATTTAAATGAATATTCAAACTTCTTACGCTTTGTATCATGGGATTTTTACCGTCGTTTTTTTTCTCCTTTTTAAAAACCGTCGTCTCGTCTTCGCTGCTGTCTGTAAATATAGAGAAAATCTAATATTTATTAGATGTTGATACGTGAATATAACCTAAAACAACACGGACGTGATACTCGGTCCCGTATTCTGCCGGCGTTATGTCTAGTGCGAAGAAAAACATCGGTTTTAAATACGCGGATAAGTTTGATATACACTTACGATCCTCAATGTCATTTTCTTTCCGCTTTCTCGCCGCGTTGTTACGGATTTTACGTTTCTTGAAAACGAATGTGCAGTTCGGCTGCTCCGCCGCCATCTTTGTTTACGATTTTGACGCTACGTCAGTAGGGTAGATCGCTGACATGACGATCAAGAGATGGTCCAGACCGACTCTACCTTACCGACCGTAATTGCGCGCTTATCCACGCGATGATTTCAAATTCAAAATTTCACCATACTATTGAATCCAACTTGAAACTCGGTATCAAATTATGTAAAATGCATATCAGCGAGTCTCTCAGGGCTGCAGGGATCGCCGGTATTCTCTATTCCAAATTTTTTATCCCTTAAAGCCTCTCTTCTCTTCGATGTCTTAGCTAGATCCGTATTACGGGTCATTATCATACCTCCTGTTCTCTCGTAGCCGTCTTGATAATCCGATAACATGTTGTGGAGTTGTTTTGGCCTCATGTATCCGAATACTATGTATAATATCATAGTATAACTATTGTAATACATGAAATAAAACACTAGAAAATTATATAATTAGTTTTTATTCGCTTTTGAGGCGACCAACTCCTCTTTTACCTCTTTTCGCCGTTGGCGGAGGAGCCAAAACCTTTTCCAGGTGTGGATTGTGGAAGAGATTATTGATATGAGCGAGTAGTTCGCTTCCAAAATCTGCTCCACTTTCTTCCTCGTAGTTTTTACCTCTTTTTCTACTATCTGGTTGGATATTATAGTAAAATAATAATAATAAACAACCATACGTGTACCAAATTCAGGTACCTATTTAAAATCTCATTAGCGACTTACTGGGGTCAGTAAAATCAGCCATGTAAACCGATTTCAGTGTGTCTAAAATCAACTGGTGCGCACGACTTTTTGCATCGTCGTCAATCTCTGTAATCTTAGAAGCTTTACAAGGATCGATTTGCCAAGATTCATCGATCCGTTCAGCGAAACAATCTCTCTGACGATTGCTGATAAAAATTAAAGCTTTGAAACGTTTATAAATTTTGAAATAACTGATCTATAAATTATTCACAATTTTTTTTTCAAGCTCACATTGGTACTTTAGATTGCTTCTTTTCGATATACTGGCTTCGGTATTCGGTTGTAAAAAACTCGCAGTGATTTTTCGCCATTTTTTTCTCTATTTTCGCTAAGATTTTTAATTTGTTAGATTTTTAGGTATACGATGATTCCGCACTAATTCGGAAAGATTTTGAACATCCAATTTTTCATATCTATTAACTATAATTTTGGTTCAAACTTTAATGACGACCTAGGAATAACTTCATTCAGATTTTTCGTACTACATCGTTAACTAATTGTTTAGTAGATCGAAATATGCATGTATTATGATTAGAGAAAGTTTCAGAACGAGAAAATATACATTATATAAAAGTATCAATATAGAAGAACGAAATAATCTTGAACAATTCTATCATAATCTAACTAAAACTGATTTTTATTTTCGCCAAACTGTAGAAACTAATCAAATACCCATAACATCCTCATAGTTTACAATCTCCATATCTTCTCCTAGATGATGGTAACGGTTCAAGATATTGTTGACGATTTTTCATATTGCTAAGTCCCATTTTACTAAAGTTATCCATGTACTCCGAACGTCCTGTAAACGGTTCACCCCACATTTCAAAAGTCTCTGGAACTGGGAAAATAGTTATTTCATTATTTTCAGCTGTCCTGATAGAGATATGATCTTTTCTAATCACTGTATAAATAAAATATTGAAAATATAAATATATGCTACACCGGCTAAGAAATTGATGGTTTTTGCTGGTTGAATGGTCGGTCTGTTAATAGCACTGTATCTAAACCGAGTCGGGTCTCTGTACCCATTTCTCAGATCGGTAACAACTGGATTAATCGGAGCTCCAACAGGAGAGTCAACAGCAGCCATTAATTGTCTGTAATGTCCGATGGGGAGTCCTAATTAGAAAAAAAAAAAAAATTTTAAATGATGTTAAATAAGCTCACAGAATTCAAAAAACGATCATTATATACCTCGTTTTTCATAATCTGTTTGATAAACGCTCCGCATTGTTTCGTCGCCCATTTCACACACATTTTCCAAAATCGTACCCATCAAGTTGGTCATTTCACGATTAACGGCTACCACATCATCATGCAATCTCCGCTCTTTGTCAGCGAGTTGTTTGTACCTTATAAACGATTATTATTTTATCCTCTTATTCAATTCCGCACATATTAATCCTCATCTCACCTGTTCATATCGCTCATAAAACCGTGAGCGTTACATCTACAGTCGTTTGGGTCTACTTTAGCCATGTAAAGTCTAGCCCCAGTATTCATAGGGGGTTGAACAGGCTTTGCTATAAGTGGTTTTTGGTATGGCCATGTAAAATCGCGGTGTGTTATAGTGGCAAAAGTTTCCTCAATTAGATTCGTCATCTTGTTTACAAATAATTTGGAAAATCTGTTTAAATATCGACAAACAAGAAAAAAATCTCAATTGATTAAATCTATCGAATAGTATGAAAAAATGATCATATTTTATTATTGCTAGGGTATATATTATATCATTATACTCACTACAGGAAATTATATGACGGTTTAAACAAATGATTTGTCATTCATTTTATTCACATAACGTGAGAATTTTGAGCTATACACTATTATACGGGGTCTCGGAATTATCGTCGGAGCTATAACTGCAGATTTTCGATCGCGGAATAGTATGACGATCCTTCGTCCTATACCAAAGCGCTAACTTTGTTTTAACAAATTTTTCGTAAAACCAAAAGGCGCCTTTTGCAGCTGTGAAAATGATCGACACAGCTAATCTGTAGAATATATAATGAAGGACTGCTCTAACTGACATCACGATTAGCCCCGACGTCAGAGACTCCATCCCCATGATTTTTCCCAATTTGATTTATTTTTTATTTAATATATTCACTTTAATTTTGGTTATTATAAGATCGAAATATTATTATTATGTATGTATTCAACGATTTATTGACAGATGAAAGAATTGCGACGAAAAAACATCTGATGCTTATGAATTATGATATAAGATGATCCTTACAGGGAGGACGTTTAAAGCAGTGCTATTTTTCACCCCGTAATCAATCAGTGGAACTATCGCTGTATTTTCTTAGCGGTGAAAGATTCCTTCTTTCATAATTATCCCTGATAAAAGAGCTACTCGCAGTTCCTGGTCTTCTGAAATTTATCGCAGATTTATCCATCTCCGAAAAATTGCAGCGTGTAGAATTTTCCCCTCGCTGAACTCTTCGTTTAGAATTATTCACCGTAACGGAACCGGGTGTCCTGCAGACTTGGATAATACGCGAATCCTTGACTCCTGGAGACCGGTGTTTAATCAACCCCGACGAATCCTGCCCTGCATCAGCTAATCTTCTTCTCTCTATGAAGTTCGATGAAGACAAATGTTCGCGGGGTGTATTTGACGACGTAAATTTAAGTAAAACCGGGTTTTGCCCGTGGCTACAATTCCGGCTCTCCACTCTCCCGTTTGAGGTGGTAAATATTGGCCTTGTAGTTTCCTGCGTGCAGCCACAATCCAGACGAGTTATAGTCGTCATTGTACCACAGGGTTCGAGGGCTTTTAAGATACTCGAAGTGGCCTGAGGGCTGATTGTCACTCCCTGACTCGGGGTGGTTTTTTCCTTTTTTATAACCGAGTCCCCAGAGTTTCCTGAACTCCTGTAATACTCGCTAATCAACTTCCTGATCTCCTGAGAATAGTAGAACTCATTAAACTCTCGTTCTCTTTGAAGATTCTTGAGTCTTTTCAATTTCTCTTCAGCAACAATCCTAGACTTTGGTATAACTCCACAGGAAACAGGAAATTTAACTGCGTCTTTATGGTGTGATGAGTTTTCTGTCTTGTAGATAAAATCTCGAGGTGATTTCCTCCTCTCGTGATCGGGGTAATTAATCTGCTGTTCAATAGACGGGAGGATAAAAAAATTTAACAGACTGAAGAAGAGCATATCATGTTATATGGTACCTCAGTCGTGTCAATATCGACTGCAGAATCATCAGAGGATTTGCCTTCCGGTAATTTGAGATTATGATCGCTCGCAAAGTCACGTACTGCATAGTGAGAATTATTCTGAGGTAGAATTCCCGGTTGCCAAGTATTGCTATAAAGTGCAGAGTCCAAGGCTTTACGAAACCGATTTCTTTTGCTGAGTCTTCTTCGCGTATAGAATAAAATTATAATTTGGTAACAGAAATTTGGAAAAAAAACAAAAAATTAATAATCGTTATAATTACTTTGCTGCATCAGTTCTGGATTTTTCAGGGATCGTATCCATGTTTAAAAAGAAAAAGAAAAAAAAAATCTATACCGCGGAGTCGTAGTAGAATAAAAAAAAAAAAATTTATTTCATTATTTCTATACGACGAATTTGAGACGAAATTTTGTACAAATGATTCTAATCTCTTGAAGTACGCGGTGCTATAAAATAAAATCATAAATCTCTATACAACGTGAGACTTTTATTTATTATTAAAATATCAATTATTGTACACGCTGAATGATTAAATCCTACATGAGTTATTAAGGCTCAGATTTATTCCACGTGAAATAACACCGTGCTGATGAAGTCTGTCTTTGATGATGGTGTTACCAGTTTTTGATATTCCATCAGCATATTCGCTCTTCCAAGTCGGTATCAAAGTGCGTATATTCGACTCTTCGTCCTTATGAGCCGATTTTCGACTCCTACAATTACCTTCTATTCTTTTTATTGATTTTAATTTAGGCCGAATATCGACGCCTGGAAGTTGCGAAGGAGGAGGACAAGGCATAGGCATGAGACCATCGATTCCTGACTCTTTTACTAAATTCTTATAGTCTCCTGAAGGATGTTCGTCTTCACGAACGAAACGAAGAATGATATTATAAATACAAACACGTGCACAAAAACGTCTTCCTTCATCATTCATACGATTCAGATTCAAAAACGATGTACAATCACGTCTGGATGAAGGATGAAGGATGAAGGATGAAGCTTTTACCATCCACTAGCTTACCCATATGACCAAAATCGATTTGATACGTTGTTCTAAGCCGATCTACGTTTATCCGTTTCAGCATATCGTCAGGAGGCGCACTTTGCAATACGTTATAAAGATAGGGATACTTCTCTTGCAGCTATTAATTGCATTAGAAATGAGACAAGAAAATGCAAATAATATATCCCATAACTTTTATACCTTTTTCAAATACGTGTTAGGCTGGTCAATTCTCATGCCTTGAGTTTCTGGGCTAGAGCCAACTTTAGCAGGATACAATTTAGGGTCAAGAAGTGGTCCCATAGGACCCAAACGGCTCCATTCATATGAATCTGCATTTATGGGACCCACGATTTCCGTTTTTATTTCGCCCCCAGGACCACCACCGCACGTGCATGGTACACCTTGAAGAGGTCCTTGAGATGGTGGTAAAACGGTAGCGTAAATTGGCCCTTCGCGTAAGGGATAAGTCCTCACATAAGGCCAGAGATAATCCTTCCGATACGTGGTCACGTATTGATCCATTTTGCCGATTGGTGATTGAATTCATTCAATCATTCGTTAATTCGTCATTTCTAGACGATTTTTTGAACATTTTTCTATGTTTTTATTCATTTCTTAAATGAGATACGAAAATTTTGGCATTTCAAACCACGATTGTATGTTTTCGTTGTGTCATTAGAGTTTCCGTAATTGCTTTGTTTTCTTTATTTTTCTTTTTGGATTATATCAATTTTTCAACATTTTTTTTTTTTTCCTATATTGCTGATTATAATGACGAAAAATTAATGACCGTATCTCAAATGATGTATAAGCTCATTATCTGAATGTTCAAAATCTTCGCATTTGCAGAATATTTATTATTCTTTTAACATTAATGATCGTAATACTAACAATTGATTGTACAAAAAGCTTACGGGCTTGTTTGTAATACTTATCAATTTTTTAATAATTTTTTTCCTCCTTCTTTTCACAATTTTAATTCTAATTTTCTTTAATTATATTCTGTCCTTCTTTTCTTTGTGATATTAATGTAAACTGAAGTTTAAATAAATGTTATTTATTTTTCTTAAATACCTATCTTTCGAAAATTAATGCCTCCTAATTATAACTTTTCTCTGATTTTTTTTTTATACCTTTACATTATTCATTATATCCCTTGGAGGAAAAAAAAAAAAATCTGAGGTAGTTTTCTTTTTCGAGTCTATAAATACGAGACAGAATAATTATTTCAATTATATTTAATATTTATATAAAAATAGTAGTAATAATAACTAACAATTAAAATTACTTAGGTCTGCTTATACAACAATGCGCGATATAGTATGTTTATAGATTGATATTTGATGCTATAAGATATAGCATAATTATTCGCGAGGGAAAAATGTTCATTCTCAAAAAAAAGAAAGAAAAAAAAAATTCAAACACCATTTTAGTCTATTTTACACACGTTCTTCCCTCTAATATTTCCAAATCTTCAAACTACATATTTACATCTTGGTTCACTGATTTTGAGAATACTATCTCTCTCTTCTTTGAATTTTTCAGGAATTCAATCAAACTGAATACCTAATAAACCGATAATTTAAAACTTCAGGAATACGAATTATCCAAATTCATACACAGTAGTATTTTAAATAAATGATTAAAATTAAAGCCAAGGATGCCAGGAAGGATCCATTCTGCACAAATTGTCATGACTATTAGCAGCAGCTACTAGAGTTCCAACTTTACTGTCCGTGCCGTCAAAATTGGCCAAAGAATTCAATCTAGTAACTATTGCTGTTACAGCTCTGGTAACCATCGTGATTAATAGTTCTCCTTTCATGTCTGGCGGAGCCTGAGACGCGTTTTCACTATCTTCTTGCTTTTTGCTATGATCTGCAATCACTTCGTCCCTTAAAATAGCCCGCAGGATAGTGTGAACCTTGAACGATGGCTGTACCAAGCAGCGAGCAGTTGCTATAGCGCTAGCAGTCAGCGGCCCAGACACACCTAGTTTAAAATAAAACAGAAAAGGAGTTTTAAAGTCGATCTATGAACCTTATAGATTCACTTCATCAACCCTAGGAGACAATGCTTACCAGTGCTGGTCAGAAACTCTAAAATATTTGGAGTCAGACGGAAAGGAACGGGTCTATTAGCGTCCAACTCCCCCGAGGTATCGTCAACGTCGAATTTGAAGTAAGCGACGTTGATTAATCCCGAATCCTGATGAACGTACGTCATATCTGGGTTGAGTCTGGTCAAGTGAAGCACATACTCGGCAAAACATGCCAGTGAAAGTTGCAAAGTGAACTGAAAGAGCGAAAACGTCGTTTAGTGATTAAGTATAATAAGTTAGGCTTGGACATGACTCAAATATAAGATAATCACCATTTTTCTGAAAGTCCAGTAGTCAGTTGCAGCCGGGAACTTTTTCACTGCCCAATCTCTGAGCATAGTTCTGGCAACCATGGTGGTCTGAACTTCTTTAAGAATGTCCCTCAGGACTTGGTGGCTGGCCTGAGCTCCCCTGGCTTGTACAGTTGCTAATCTATCGTAGTATCTGGCTATCGGAGCGTCATGTTCAATGCCGAGTTTAGCACACCCTTGTTTGTATATATCGAGTAGAGATATAGAGGCAGGATTGTCCTCTACGAGTCGCATCTGGGGAGAGACTGCGATTACCCTCGGTACAGTAAAGTGGAGGAATCTTCTAGACGTTTCTTTCTGCTTTGCAAGATAGTGATTCAACATTCTCAGCAATTGGAGCACCCGTTCTTCTCGCCTCGCGTCTCCTAATCCCGCGTCGTTCACCACTAGGTAGGGATAAAGGCGGCCATTATGCCCACGAATTCTGAGTCTTCGAGCGGCTGTGTTGTGGCGTTGAACTACCTCCACTCTAGGCATGAAGCGGGCTACTCGAACGTAATAATGTGAATGCTGGAAACATAAATGAACATGAATAATCAAGAAACATTGCCTTTATAACACGAATGAAGTGGAAAACTACCTTTGGCAGTAGAAATTCTCCGGGTAATTCAACCTCCGCGGTTTTTAGACTGAAGTTACTGAGGAATCTGCATTTTTCTTCTATCAAGAATGACCTGGAAGAGTTTAGTATATTGTTTATATATTCATGTAGATAAGTAATCGTTCAGAGTTGCATTTAATGGTATGATATGTATGTATACTTTGGTAGCTGTTTCGTTTTTCCTTCTAGTATTTTTATCCATTTCTTTAGCTTGCTGATAAGATTATGGAGAAGTCTAGCGCCGGGTACAGTGAAGTCAAAATCGCTGGTAAACTGTCCCTTCATCTTCTGGAAAACTGGATCCTGGACTGTAGCTTGTGCTCTTCTAGCCAGGGACTCGGAAGCAGCGGATCCAAATGTGTTATTAACGTTTTGAGAAGACGATATGTTTTCTGTAAGAATGAATAAAGTTAAATTTTGCAATCTAAAATAGTCAAGAACGAAATGTAAGGAACCTATTTCACATACCAATCCCAATTCCAAAGGTTGAGACCAACTTCTTAACGAAATTCAAAGTATGGGGTGTTATAGTCGCCTCGCTCACCGCCCCACGGTTCTCAAATGCGATCGCATAACACTTAGCCAATCCCTGCCTCAGTTGCCTGAGCACTTCCTCGTACCAAGTTTCTCTGAACCAAACCATCTGAAAAAACGATCATATTAAACGTTGAACTAAATTGAATAGTCTTAGCAAAGAATAGATAAGAATCGATGCTTACCTGATCCACGATTCCTTCTAAACTGGAGAGAATAGTAGGATGAATATCCCTCTGCATATGCATGATCTTAGAGCATCTCCACATGGGTGGTGTGGCTCTGATAGGTCCGGTTTCAGGTGCGCTTTGTTGCGTAGCAGCCCCAGGATTAGTTCTAGTTTCATTTCCGTCGTGAGATTTCCCAGCAGCAAGTTCAGCGCTTTTATATCTTTCTCTCTGTTCGATTTTAAGAGTAAGATAGAGCGTTCTTATGGAGAAATAAACCGCCTGTGGAAACATCCTTCCTACTTGGCTGAGTAAATTGAGTATGACATTGCCCTCATGTCTAACAAGGCACATGAGTAGCTGAGGTATCCAAGGCAGCCACTGAATCGGAGGTACGCCTACTGCGTATTTATCGACGGCTTCCATGAGCGAGAATTTATCATCGTCGTAAGTCAGCAGCCAGAGAACCTTCGCCAAGTACTTTCTTGACTTTGATTCGTTTTGATGTCTGCAGGCGTGAAGGAAGCACGTTATAGCGCTAACGCCTATCGATATCTGCCTAGCGTCTCTGGTAAAGATGTGTTCTAAGTAGTCGCCCCAGAGAGCCCAGGCTTTTACCAGAGTATCATGAAGCTGCACAGCAGCTGAGAAGGCTTTGTTGGCATCATCTGAACGCCCGATTTGAGATAGAAGCATTCCCTTGAGAGCATAAAACTCTGCGGTCATTTCTTTGGTGAAATACTTCAAGTTTGTTGACTCTATGACTTCAAGTCCTTCCTGAAGTTCATTTTTACCAGTTATAGAGGCCATCTGTAGATAGCATTTCACTTGCTGTCTTATTTTCTGGAAACAATCTACTATGGGAACACTAGGTATCGTGTAAATCCTTGAAAGCGAGTCCAGGCAAACACCAGAGAGATTATGCTTCCTCGCTATCTTTCCAAAGTGGATAATCGCCTGTGCCGAAGCATGGACTCCCAGCATAGAGTGATTAACGGTCTGATCTTGCTGGGAGTCGTAATGGCTGGAAATAAAAGTATAGTGGTGTTGTCTCCAGGTGAATATATCCGACCAGTGACTGAGATCGTCAGCGATAACTGGCAGCCTGTTTCTCCATGTTTTAACAACGGCTTTCATGTCATGGAGTGATGAACTTCTCCCGTGAAGGAGTCCCTGATGTATTTGCATAGCCTCTTGCAGCTCCATAATTTGTTGCGCAGCCTGAAGTAAAGGCAGATGAATATGGCTGACGATATGTGGAAGCCTGCGCCACTCCCTCATGCAAAGTCCAGAGGCAAGTTCGACGTATCTTTCAACGGCGCTAAGGTGCTGATCTTCGCTATGACAAATAGCCAAAAATCCTCTATACAAATTAACTTTCCAGGCCATTTCTTTAGGGCAGTTATGTTCGACTTGTGCAAGTGCCTCCTTCATCATTGACCAGTTGGGTATTCGCCAAGAGCTCTCTAGTATAAGAAATGGGTTCTTCTCTGCCTTTTTGCTCCCGTAATCTAGCAATAGATCCCACTGGTTCAATTCCTTGGCGCATCTTATCCAGTGTTGATCCCAGAGTATGGATTCACGTTGGGTCTTAAAAGGTGCAGGAGTCGTGATATAATCTTGTTTAAATTTGGTCATGGCAACATCGTAAGCGCCCTGTGCTTGCTCGAAAAATCCCTGCTGTTCTAAAGCGGTTGCTTGAAGTGTTTCCTTATAGTGTGCGTGTTTCTGCCAAAGGCCGGACCACATATCCTCTTCACAGAGCAAGGAATACATGTCTGAAAGCGAGTCCAGGATCTCTGCGTGTGGGCTGTTGTCAGGTTCAAAATCGTAGCAATCAGATTCCCTCTTATTTTTAAACTGATTATTTCCATTGTCAAAAGCCATCTGCTCCAAACTCAGAGTCATTCTGTGCCACAGGTTGTGAGACCTTCCTAAATACTTCATCAGCGCCGGTCGGATCGGGACGGGAGGATCGCAGTGCGCCATTGCCTCAACAAACGTGGCGATTGCACTGGGATGGCAATCTTTCTGAATGACATGAGTGCCGCTGCAGATAAAGGGAACCATTTCTGCAATCAATGTGTTGTGCTGGTGTTCGTCAAGGATGCTCCAAAGTCTGGGAAAAGTATCTAGCCAAACGCGTTCTGCTAAATTAGTGTCCATGTGGCAGAGCTGAGCAGTTGCAACTAGGAGTTGTTCGGTTCTGATTTTCCTGGACTCTTCTAAGAACTCTCCTTGTTTGGTGATAGATTGCTGGAGTGTAGCCTTTCTAACTGAAGTGATTTCCTCGATTACAACAGTAGGGTCACCGCCGGATAGATCCATGTCTAAAATATCATCCTTAACGTCATTTGTTTCGTAAATATCTCGAGGTTCTTCCTTCACAGATGTATAAATTACGAAATTCTTGTGCTCTTCACTGTCGGCCATGTTTATGACCGAAGTAATGCTTGGCAACAGTGTGTCCTCGTTTGCAAGCTGCACCTGGGTCGTGGTGCTTGCAGTAACAATAAGCAATTCTATACACTGTTTTATCCAATAATGTGGTCCCATGGCGTCCCAGCTTTGACTGCATACAATATAGAGCAATCTATCGTGAAGCCGTCTTCTCATTGAGCCATCAAATACTTGGAAGAACTTTGCCCTGATGTGAGGCTGGATGCAGCGAAGTCCGGAGAGAAAGGCTGGCTCTAATTTAGACGTTAATTCAGAAGCCTTCAACGTTTCGTCCCTGTAAACGTAGTTCACAAGTTCAAGAAACTGACCATTGAGCTCTAAATCATCGGGGAATCTCTTCTCAACATACTGCATCATCTTGACCAGTAATATCGACTTCTCTCTCAAACTTGGTGCCTGATTCATGGCAATTGGATTCTTGTTTTTCATCCATTCTTCTAGCATCTTTGTTATGGCCTTCATCACCTTTATGTCTTGCGTCTTTTCAATAAGACCAACTAGAATTGAGCCTACGAAAGATTTACGCATCTCAACCCCCATAACAACGACCCTATTCTTGACCAGATCTAAACTGAGTATGAGTAACTCGCTGCCGACTGGATTAGCCTCGGGTTGAGCAGGATGTAGATGATCTTTAGCCATTCTGTGCAGAACTTTCATAAACGGTGTTATCAGTCGATCAATATAGCTCTGATTATTGGTACAAGCTGCCTTGAGCATCATAAGTGTACCGAATAAGGAGCTGGGTGCTGCAGAGGCGTTTTTATCGTAAGCAGCAAGCCCGTCAAATATAAATTTCCCAACGGTCGTATATAGAGTGTCAAGTTCTTCATATTTAGAGGCAACAGTTGCTGATGTTGGTTCGGTTGGAAATATGGTCATAAGTCGAGACAGCAGGCCATGCACGAGTCTTATAACTTTTGTATTACTGCTTCCAATGCAAGCACCCAAGCCTCTCTGCAATGGCTTACAGCTGGAAAGTATTTGCTCCCTTTTCATAACTCCGAGTAAGAGAGTCATGAGTTCTAAAGCTGTGCAAATGTTCCCATAATTTGGTTGGGTGTTGTCAACGCTGGCAAATACTTTGTCAAGCCATGCCAATTTAAGGTCGCAAGTCTGCGGCCAGACATCTGGTTTCAGGGCCATTTTCAACAGTGTTACACATCGTCTTGACAACTGTTCACCAGGATTACCAGGCGTTGTTGTAGCGTCGTTTACTTGGCAGGCTAAACGGAGTAGGAAATTGAGAACTGCGTCTGCGTGGGCTCTTTCAATCGGCTTAGTTGCCCCAGGCTCGATTTTTGGTGTTATTAATGGAATGGTTGCCGCGCTGGTCGTCGCTTGTACGGCGAGTCTTTTAGGCGTTGATGCATCTTCGGTCGAAGGACGTTTTACAGCGCCAGTCATAGTTCCAGTGCCTCCAGTCTCAATGTTCTCTGCCTCGTCTTTGATCCTGTGTAATTCCCACTTGATAATAACTTCGGCTAACTCAACAGCCAGTCTTCTGTGTTCGATTGTGGCCGTAGGACTAAATCCAAGTCTTTGAATAGAGTTTACCATGTGTTGTACTAGGTGATGTCTAACTGGATAATAGACTTTGTAGTGACGAACGACTAGCTGTAAGATATGGAAAAGCTGCTGCATAGAGTGCCCCTCCTCGACGATTATTTTCTTTGTCCAATGCGTGAGCATCGTGTTACCATCTTCCATTCTGACCGGCATGGCCGGAGTCAGTATCTCCAAAGCCTGTCTGACCACATTCCTGGCTTCTACAGCATGAGCTTTAAGCAGGCTATGAAAAACTTGGAGTACAATCCGCTTGTGAATGGCGAACTTTGCTATTATGTGGCTTAGTAGCAAGTGGCCATGATATCTGGTTGCAGGATCGACGCAGTTCTTCCCCAGAAGACAGGGCCAAGCAAAGGTCATAAGTCGGCGTAGTTTGTTGCCCTGTTTCTTGTTCGTGACATCGTGTATGTGCTGGGAAGCTTGTTCTACAAGTAGGCATGAGAATTGGAGCAGAGAAATCCTCACACAGTCAGCAGACCCGAACGGATTGTCTGGGTCTATGATTTTGCTGATAAATACAGACACTACATTTTCCGGGTTGTCTTGGTACGGCATCGGAGCACCTCCCACTAGTTTCAGCCCTTCCCCGCGCTCGAAGCTTGTGGCAAAACAGGGGATGATTATAAGCTGCAGTACCTTGGCTTTGAGCTCCTGAGACATATTGTTAGTGGGAAAGTGTTCGACGAATCTGAAAAAGGCGTTTCGTTTCCATTCCACTGTGTATTCTTGGGCAACAGTGTTCTCCAAAAAGTCTCTGAGGAATTGAAAGTCAGGTACGAATCTGTCGCAAGTTGCCCTCAGCAATTGGAACAGAAGATCGACGTCGTTGGGGTGATGCCCGAAGTAGTGTAGGAGGATTTTGACAATGAGCTTCGGCTCTTTCCAGTGGCAGAAATCAACACTATCAACCTTTTTGTGAAGTGCTTGATAATCGTCGTTACACCATATTTGTTTCAGAGCTGCGACGAGTTGACTCTGAGTAGAGAACCATTGTTCGTCAAACTTGATGAGAACAGATATGATTCTGATGGCTTGATGTTGTAATTCGCTCTTGTCCGCCGAAGTTAGAGTAGAGTTTGTCTGGGAATGGGCGAGCAGCATGGTTGTTAATCTCGTCGTACTATTTCTGAGAACGTCTCTGAACGGTTTTCCATCCTTGTGTTTTATCAAGAACTCAAGATAGCGGCTCCACTGCTGATCCTTTATATTATTATCGTGCAGAAACAGGTTCAATGTCTCGGCGGGGTATCTCAGCAAGAATTTCATCAATGGTACTCTGAACGGACTCGACGCCTCAACCAACAGTGACTTTTCTGTCTGAAGAACCAGCCTGCATAATATGTCAATGAACTTTGGACTGGCTGCAGGTGTTTGATGGAAAATCCCAATGATAATTGCGATCTTTTGTTCGCTTTCTCCGGACTTAGAGACTCCCTTTCTAGCCTGCATCGCATTTTCCAATAGTTTCTTCAAGTGTTGAACAAGCTGTTCGCAAAGTGTGATGCTAAAGGTGCTTGGAAATAGTTGTGTGAGGTAGGACAATCTCTTGACGCAATTAAGACTAAGATTTCTGTGATCTCCGAGAGTGAGTAGCATAGGTCGCATAATCGCGTGCACAGATTCCATGTCGATTTGAAATCCTGCGATAAATTTCTTCATACATTCAAAAGCTGCTTCTTGTAATTCCGCATTAGGTTTCTCAAGTGCTTTGTAAAGTACGCCGAATATCTTCTCTCTACAAGCTACGACGTAGTGACAAGCCGCAAGTGCTTTGAGTGCTGATTTTCTCAGGGGTATTAGATTCGACACAGATTTATAGCACGGAAGTTTGTTCAAATTCGCGTCCTCAGCTTCGCTCAAAGCCAATAATTCCTGGAAAAACACTTTGTGTTCCATGACTGTTAAATCTATAGTGAACAATCTGGGCTCCAGGGTGGTGCAGAAGGTGTTGCCATCCATCAATCCGATCTGTGCATTTGCCGGTTGATGTCTTAGCAGGTGTTTTTTGGGCGGTATCATATCAGCGAGTACTTCTTTGTGTGGTTCCATTACTTCGGTGACTGTTTTGTTCTGAATTTCACCGAGTAATCGAAGTGATGCCATAGCCTGTTCGCGTACCATAGTGTGCGGTGATGTTACCTGCCTTACCAGCTCGTGTGTAACTTCGTAAAGGCTTTTATTCTGGGCCTCAGTGAGCTCGTTACTTCCATCTTGAATCGCAGGGCTGACGCAAACCCTCAACATCTTTTCCAGGTTCCCTTTAGCCATATCTATCGCTCCGTTTGATACTTCTCCAGTCAAATCCATCATGACAAACATCAGAGCCTTGAGGAATACGAATAAATGATCGAGGACCCATTTAGTCGCCATTCTTTCGTACAGAAACTTTATAGCTGTACATCCGCCCAATTTTGCGTACCAAGCTCTCTCGTAGCACAGAGAACACATCCTTTCGGCTAGGTATTCCATCAACGGTAATTGGCAGGCCCTTTCCCTTGTGCCTAAGATGTTGGTGGCAGTTTCTAGAATCAAAACAAGCGCCAGATTTCCAGGTTTGCATAGTTCCTTCTCTTCGTGTCCCATTATAACAGCCAGAGCGTCGATAAGGACTAAAGGATCAAGGCCTTGAAGCCGTATCTGTTTTCCTGTTAGACAGAAGGGGCCGGCTTGCTGTGCAATAGCAACCATGGTGTAGTGTCTAACCAGGGCAACCATATTGCCAAGAACCGAGTGTCTCAACTCCTTGATAGCCGCGGCCACGAATAGTCCGGTAAGAGCGGTCTGATGAACGTTTCTGGCGACTGTATCGCTGCATTTGTATCTCGGCCCTTGTTGGCGTGGAATTTTACCTTCTTTGAATCGTGGGTGCATAAAAAGTTTGTAAAGAGTCAATTTATCGTCGTCAAGTTTGAGTGAAGCTGCCAAATAGCACCTTATAACTTCCCAGCACTGTCTGCGATAGAATGGATCCGTGGTGTTTGATTTAAGAGCTGAGAATGCCGTCTCTATCACCTTTTCAACAGGGAAATCAATCGGCTTTGCCGGCTCGTGGAAGTAGGCGACTACAGCGGGCGAGTTTGTCTCTCGGTCGTTATACTCCAGTTTCTGTGGCTCTATCATCATCTTCCTATTTCCGCCGCCGAATTTACCAAGTACTCTAAATGCCACATGAGCAACCTGGTCCGTAGGGTTTCTCAGAGTTCTCCAAAGAGCCTGCATCAAATCAGCTCTGACTGGCTGTATATGTTCGTACAAGAAGTCAGGCTGCAAGTTATCAACACATAATTCCAGCGTTCTTAAGCCTTGACTGACCAGAGTGTGGCTTCCATTGAGCGCCGAGACCAGCGGGTCCATCAGCATGGGGAGATAAGGAAGGAGAGAACTGAGCCTGACCGGAACTGTAAGGCAAAGTTCAACGAATAAATCTTTCATGTGTTGTTTGTGGAGGCCTGATTGCAGCCGGTTCAATCCTTCGAGTAGATTAGGAAGCAGAGGTAAGAACTCTTGGTAAAGTAGGTCGTGTGAACCCCCGCCAATTGATCTGAACAGCGCCCTGAGCAGGAGAAAGTAGTTGTAAGGTTCTTTGGCAGACATGGCAAGTTCCATGGAACGATTGACTATTTGATGAAGGTGGGGTCTAAGCATATGCTCGTTTTCCGCTGGGAATAAAGAAACGCTGCCAAAAACAAGCTTGAATAATCTTAGGTAGAGATTACTTCTTTCTACGTTAGATCCCATATCGTCCATTCTTTCCAAAAGGTATTCGACGAGGACGGTTGCAAATATTGGAGATGTCGTTGGGTTGGCTAAAAACGAATTTCCGACAATCTGTAGCGCGCAATTCTTGAATATCCTCTCCACCATGTAGTCTATTGTCGTTGAAAATATCTCCTGGAAGGTCTGAGGATTCATCATTGAAAATACGCCGCTGAAATGCTCCAAAACTTCCTTTTCTTCCTTTGTTCTGACCGTCTGTGGCTGTGCTGGTCTTCCAGGCTGAGCAATAGCGCCGGCAGCCGGTGGTCCAATAGTGTAAATATCTAGAGCTTGTAGTGCCCATTTAACGAGTCTGATAAAAACGAGAGTTTCTTTAGGCTGGAATTGTTTTGACTGCGTTACTTCTCCTGATTTACAATTAGCGCAGCCCCAAGTGATAGTCTTAACTCCACAGACTAGTGTTTTTACGAGGCTTCTGTAGTCCGCGACGTTATAATTCATTGCCTGAGAAGCTGGGAACCCGAATTTCGATTTTCCCGAGTCTTTGTCGTCGTTTATATCTGCAATTCCCTGTTTACTATCTTCTGTTTTAACTTCTGCATTTCCCTGTGCCTGAAGTTGTTTAGTTTTACCTAGTAAAACGGGCATCTGTAATTTTGTTATAGTTTTAAACTTCAAAACGAAGACCTCTAACATTCGCATCAAAAGTTCTCTCCCTTGGTTGCTATTCTCCGCATCAGATCTCTGCCTTATGCATTCGACAAGGTTCAACAAAAGCTTGCATGACATGGTTTGTATAGTTGTCGGCAAGCTCTGGTCATGAACGTTTTTACTAAACAGGTGAACAGCTCGTGCCAAATCGCTCAACGGAAGTAGCTGTCTTACGTGATGCACGAGATCAGCTAAAGTCGAGTATGCCAAGGGCCTCAAAGACTCGTGAGTCGTCCATCCATGTCCTAGAAGGACGTCTTCATCGAATAGTCGCTCCATGTGAGGAACAAATTTGTTTCTTAAATCTGTCGCGAGAATATGTCTAGCAGCAATGAGTAGTTCTTTACGTAAATGGGCCACTTCCATCGGGCATAGAGTGAGGAGCCCCAGCATTCCTTTAACCATCATTGCACTATGCTGAGAAACAACCTCCTGATAGATCCTGATAATATAGGCAAGAAAAGAGAGCGTTTTTATCTGGGCACCCATAAAATCGACAAACACCTCTTTGTTGAAGCCTGGTGATGTGCGGTGCTGAGGACTTGGTTGCAGCGTAATTGTGGTCATTATTAAAGGTATGAAGTCTGAGACATCTTGATGCACGTTTTGCTTATAAATTTGGTACATCAGTACAACGATTATCGGCAATTCTTGTAATACTTTCAAAGATAGTACTGCCTTTGGTATGAGATTGTACTGCAAGATGAAAATTGATTAATTGAATGGTTTGTCTCATCGAAGATTAATCAATTGTTTTAAATATACTTACTGTAACTACTGTCCCATCAGCAGCTTTCTTTTCGCTTTGAATAGCGGTGATGGTAAATGTTTCTGTGAGTAAAGCGTCGATGTTTATTTCCGACAAGTCTTTAACTCTGAGCGCTGGTCTGGGTTCAAATATTTTCGGAAGATGTTTGGGTAGCTCGCTGTATATGGATTTGACAAATTGTAAGAAATGTTGAATCTGCATAAAGAAAAATTACGGATTAATGATAAATTCAGTTTACCTATAGCCAGCTTATCCATCCTTATTTTATTACCTCTGGATTAAAGGTGGGTCTATACTGCTTATGCAATTCGATAATAATCCTCAGACATACGAGTATATTCTCTTCATTCTCTGTCTCAAGAAGCTTTAGCATCAAGCTAAGAATCTGTTTAACATACGGCCTAAGATACTCGTTAGTTGGTAATCTGTGTATCATTTCTAATATCAGTTTCCTGACTTGTTGAATGTTGTATTCCGATATAAAATGCGGCTCTCCGTCTTGAAGAATTTTCAAAAATATTTTCATCAGATGATCGAGGAATGCCGGGTACTGGGACGAGCACATTATCACCTGAAACAGCCAGACCATATAGATTAAACGATCCAGTCTATCGAATTCGCAAAGAGAAAATACATCGAAAATTGATCATTACTTCGAAATTTTCTGAAAGCTCCTGGGCAGCTTTCAGCTTCAGCTCATCCTTCGATCCCGGATCGGCGAGCATCGTGACATACGACCGATAGGTGTTCATCTGTGTCAAGGGATCTGGCGGTGCCATTTTTACAGATATTTACAATTCCTTTGGTCCTAATCAAAAATCGATAGTCTTCTCACACCCCCGAGGCATCTAGAGAAAGATAATTAAAAAATGTGTAATTAATGATACTTAAATATCAATCCATCAGTCTCCAGTTTCCCCTTTACACATTTTGCTTCCACTGTTCGCGATAAACTTCTATTGGATGTATATCGATCGTTTTCGGATGATTAGAGTATCATTTTTTACCGATATGGGGTATAAATACCGTGATAGTGGATGGTACGCTACCTTGATAGAATGTTTTATTTTATAAACACTTATTTTCCCATAAATCTATGATATAGGAGTAGAAATTTAATCGCTAACGATTCTAGGAAGCTTTAATCGGTACCGCATCGGCTTAAATCGCGACCTGTTATAGTCGTGAACGAGGAGGTAATCAATCGCGTATATAGGGTAACAGCCAGATCATATGTTATATAGATATGTATGAGGACGTAAACATCCCTTGGCAACGGTGATATTGAATTCTCGAATACCCCAGGAGATAGTGGAGTCAGTGTTTGTAGACGATAGAATTCTTATACAGTTATCAAAAGCGTTCTAATACGAGACTGCGCGAAAGAGGGAACATGATAATCAGTGCAACGATTATACCATAGCGAATACCTGAATTTCTGCAGACGGCAGAATGACACAAGACACGGCGCTATTGATGCGCATCTAAAGGATCATCATTGCCGATTTTAAACCTATAATTGAAATATACGAAATAATAAAAATAAAAAAATGGACGAGAAAACAATCGACTCGATCTTTTCTGGATCTCTGAAATCCTTGCCACCAGTAAGCTCGAAAATTGTCAGGATATTCACCAGCTCAACATTCACAGGTAAAGTCATCGGTACATTATTAACGAATTTCGAAATCGAAATTGTTGTAATTTTCATATTCCGCAGACACTACAATGGAAAGGAACACATTGATGGCACAGTGTTATCCCAAGCTCAAGGATTACTGTCGAGAAAAACATGGGCTGGAGTTTCAGGTATGAAATAACCGAATTTTCCGAAATTTATTTAAGTTTTCAGGGACTTTTTATGAAAAAATTCTAAGTCTGAGAGCATAAAGCATCAAGTATCGAAAAAATGTGTTTGAATTCTGGAAAAATAATAGCATCAGAATCCATATACACACACATGTATAACTCGTTCATTCGACCTACCTGAAGGTCTCGAAATTCGAGGGATGATTGATTTTAGTGATACCAGGTACCAGGCGCCAAACGGCACATTTAAACCAAACGTGTGGAAATAGAGCATATAAATTCCTACAAACTATATCACTAGCCCATATACCACTGCAGATATCGCAAATACGTTTTTCCATGCTTTTTTGAAAAGCTGAAGAAAAAAAGAATAAATCTTATTTTCTTATTCATAACACAGGTAGTGGACATGAGATGGGGAGTCAGAGATGAGGCGACTGACGATCACATGACGACAGAGCTTTGCATGAGAGAAATTGAAAATTGCCAGCGATTGTCCATGGGGCCTAATTTCGTGGTACGATACGAAGATTTCATTTTCCCATACAAATCTCTCTGCTATACAAATTGTAAATTTTTTTAATGCTTTTTCCATGCAGGTTTTTCTAGGCCAGAAGTACGGGTATCGTCCAATACCAACTTACGTTCTAAGTTCTGAACTCGAAATGCTAAGAACGGAGTTAGAAAGCCAAGGAATGGACGTGAACGTTTTAGATACTTGGTACAAAAAAGACAGCAATGCAGTACCACCGACAAGCGTATTGCAGCCTATATCATCGATCCTGAAAAACTTCAACAACAAAGTACGTGACGCGTACTATTTCGTTGAAAACTGATAGTCTATGATATTTTCCGACTGTTTTTCTTCGCAGAGAATTCCAAAACTCCAACAAGAAGATCAAGCGATCTGGTGGGACACTATGACCAAGATGCAAAAGCTGTTTAGAAAAGGTGCCCAGTCGCTTCACAATTCTGGCAAATTCGACAAAGATACTATGCACAATTATTTCATGTCTGGTAAGTGGTGGTTCAGTCCGTTCACTGATGATACATCATTGGGGTGATTGATTTTCCGTTTTCAGTAACCGAAAGAGAGGTGATCAACGGTATCTTGAATGTGAAGAACACGAAAAACCACTGCTTGGCTTACGTGAGATACATAAACAACATTAATTTGCAAAATTTGCGAAAAGCAGGTCTCTTTCTCGACATACTTAACAGAAGTTTAGACAACGAGGCTTCCAGACTTCTGGCTGATCTGCGAGACGAAAGATTGCCAAATAAAATCGAGAGTGTTAATTTACAAAGGTACCTAGAACCATCCCTCAGGACTCATGATAATTTCGCTAACGGAATAAGAAAAAAAAACAAATTCTTTCGGTTCAGATACACCGTCGAATGGATCGGAAGAGAGGGTCTGGACCCGGAAACGCATGGAGCATATTTGCAGCACTTTATAACTCACTTTTACAGAAATATAGTAAAGTTGGTAGATCGGGCTATGCGAAAAGAGGACAGTTCTGCACAGGGGCAAATAATAACTGAGATATTGCAGCACCTTCATGCGTGCAACAACTCCGTGAAGGTATTTTCCTTCATTCATTCATTCATTCATTCATTCATTCATTCACCGAATGTAATATAATAGCTAACCGTCATCCCACTTATACTCGTAGGTTTTCTACGGAAGAGAAGATACCTTGGAAAGGATAAAAGCCTACATGTTAGACGAGGGAGAGAAGCCTTTGGTTCTTTACGGGGAAGGTGGTTGCGGGAAAACATCTCTTTTAGCAAAAAGCGCAGGATTAACTCACACGACTTGGCTGGCTGGTAAAAAACCAATAAGCATAATCAGATTCCTAGGTACGACACCGGACAGCAGTGCTTTGACGCCAACGTTGATATCAATTTGCCAGCAGGTGAAATAAGCCGTTGAAAAAAAAAAAAAAAAACCCCCATAAGCGCCATAAATGAACTGCTCAATGCCATATGTACCGTTTTACAGATATCTTACAACTTTATGCTACCGTTTGAAGAAATTCCTGATGATTTAGTCCCACTTACAGCCCATTTTAAACATCTACTGACACTGGCAAGCCCTGAACAACCGATATTATTGTTTTTGGACAGCGTTGATCAACTCACTGGAACCCAAGGGAATAAATTATCATGGCTACCGACGAGATTGCCTCAAAACTGCAAGGTAAGTGATGGAACGAACTCGATGAGAATGATTTTCGTGTATGAAACGATGAATAAACTGCGTTAAAAATCATCAGATGATTCTTTCCTG
The DNA here is from genome assembly GCA_914767705.2 of Tenthredo notha. NCBI lineage: Eukaryota > Metazoa > Arthropoda > Insecta > Hymenoptera > Tenthredinidae > Tenthredo > Tenthredo notha. Next base: position 9,805,919 of record OU611916.1, read on the forward strand.
CGCCGCGGAAGAGACAAACCCAACAATTTCAAGGGATTATCATTTACTGCGCAGAATGATAGACACAGAAGAGAGTTTCATAGAGGTAACTGCTCTCGGTGAAGATCTAGCGATGGATGTTATAAGGTACGTTGACTACTAGCTTCCCTGTGATTTATGTTTGATATTTCTATTAATTGAATTCTTTTTGCTAAGAATGTGGATGAAAACGGCTCACAGAGATCTGAACAACTACCAATGGCGTCTGGTAGCAAACGCGATAGCAAAATGCTCTTTGCCAATATTCGTAAAGCTTGTATTTGCTGAGATATGTCGATGGCGTAGCTATACCAAACCAGCGGATACTCACTTGGCCAGTACAGTGATGGATAGTATAATGATGCTGTTTGAAAGAATCGAGAAACAACACGGAAGAATTTTGGTCTTTCATGCATTGGCCTACATAACTGCGGCTAAGTCCGGTCTATCAGAGTCAGAACTTGAGGATCTAATTTCCCTCGATGATAAAGTCCTCGACGATGTTTATCAGTACCATCTTCCACCTGTGAGAAGAATACCTCCACTTCTTTGGACCCGGATTAGAAATGACCTGCCAAATTACCTCAGCGAAAGAGAGGCCGATGGTGTTAGCGTGATGAATTGGTACCATAGACAATTCCGAGATACAGCTAAAGAGAGGTACTTCAAGAACATGAACATGGCTATGTACTTTCACTCCATGATAGCTGATTACTATCTTGGAATTTGGGGAGGCGGAAGACCTAAGCCTTTCAAATACACCGAGATACAACGACACAGGTAGGTGATTAGATAATATCAGATCAATCAGAAAATGATGGACTGAACTGGACTGAATGATTACAGATTCAACTTAACCGACAAGGAAGGTATAGCCGATCGAAAGGTGCCGGAACAGCCACTTGCGTTTTATTCCAAGGAAGGAAAGCTCTCGCGATATAATTTGCGAAAGGTAATAATGCGAGAGTGCAACAAAGCCGAAAGACTTCGTAATTGATTATGCATTAATCTCATTTTTTTTTTTTCTTTGCAGTTTGGTGAATTGCCTTACCACTTGGTCAGAGCCCGGAGATTCAAGGACTTGTTTGAGAACGTTTTGTTCAACTACGAATGGCTTCATGCTAAATTAAGCTCATGTCCATTGCAGGCAGTTCTCTCAGATTTCGAAGACGCTTGTAACAATATCGACGATCAAAACCTCGTGAGGTATGAAGAAATCAAATCACGTCTTAATTAGGTCAATAAGTAACCAATTGTCCGGTTAAAAAATTCGTAAAAATTTCCTAGAGAGTTGATGCTCGTCGCTGACGCACTTCGGTTAGGAGGTGCGATTCTGGGAAACCACCCTGACATGTTAGCCCCGCAATTAGTCGGTCGTTTATTGCCAGAAATCGGTGGAAACGTAAATGTTCGAATGTTGTTGATGGCTTGTGATAAAGATGGTGCAAAAAATTGCGCACTTTTGCCGCTTTACCACTGCCTCCATACACCTGGTGGACCTCTAAAGGTGCCGTAGATCTTTTACCGCTAATTTTTTGCAAGCAGATTTCCATCGCATGTGATCATTTCCGCGACTATTCTTATTCCAGTACTCTCTGGAAGGGCACCAGTTCGCGGTATTTGGATTCTGCTTGACATCAGACTTTAGGTACATCGTATCAATATCGAACAGATTTATAACGTGGGATTTGAGCACAAGCGATATGACTAGAGACGTAAATCCTGGGATAGAGGGAATTATGCAGCAGCTTGTGCTCAGTCCAGACAACAGATACGCAGCAGCCTACACGAACAACAATCAGGTGATGATGAAGAAGGGTTTGTCGATGATGGTCCACAATATTACTAATTAATTAATTAATTAATTACGCGGGCAGATTGTCGTTCTGAATACATTGACGAGTGAATTCGTAACCATAAGTAATCCGCTTCCAAATGAAGAGCCAGTATATGGAGTCCATTTGATGAACCAATACGTATTTATATACGGAAGAATGGGATGGTGTAAATTTGACCTGCGGGGTAATTTATTAGGAAATTTCACCACACCAGAGGATTCAAATCAGTGGCCAATACTACGTGAGATCATTTTCATTTTCAACACGTAGATACGCAGCTTGATGTTTCGAAAATACTCTAATAATTCTTCCTAACAGATTTGGAGTACTCGACACTGGATGAATACAGAATAATATTCTGGTCGGGTAGTTTAGAAGACTCTGCAATGCTTCTGCATGCTTATCGGCCAAAGGGAGCATTGGATCCTTTCGTTTTTCACAGGTAAAAATAGAACTGAAACTACTGTCTTGTTTGTCAGGAAATAGGAGAACAAATTTGTCTTTTATATTTACTTTAAAGCGCGATGGTCATGACCAGCGATAAAAAGACCCTCTTTGCTTGCACAACGAAGAACGATTTTCGTGTTACCAAATATATATGCGAGGACAGTTCCTCTTATTGGGAAAAGGTATTTGAAATGCCTCGCGCTCACAACGACGATGTTGAATATCTTCTGCAGCTTAAATTAGACCGGGACGAAGAGACGCTCTTGGCAACTTCTGGGAATGGTTTTGTTGTCTGGTTTTTAGAGAGCAAAAGCGATGCGGTTGTTTTAATGCTACCTAATGGAATCAGGAATATTAGCACCCGAATGTTGTGCTCAAATTCTATAATGATCAGTGGCACTAAGAACTACGCAGTGGCTGGAGTGAGGTAAACGATTTTTAAATCCATCGGCATTTAAAGAAGAAGAACCATATTTTTCTCTCCCTTTTTTATTATAGGAAAAATTTGTACGTTTGGAGTCTTGAGACTTCAGCCTTAGTGAAAGTTCTCGACGCTCATTTTGCGAGGATAATTCAACTTGAACCACTCACTATTGGGAATTGGAACAGCGTGATAACTTCCAGCATTGACCGAAGTGTAAAGGTTTGGAATATCAATAACATATTCGAACAGGTTCACGTTATCGACAGACACGAGTTGCAGATAGATTCTATTAGGTGAAAAAAAATCCCAAGATTTCTATTGCTGTATTCGTATTAAAATGGATAAGAAATTTAATAACGCAAGAAGGAACGTTGATTCTTATATAGCTTAGCGGAACACTGTAATCTAGCAGCTACAGTCACCAGAGGATGCGTTGGTGTATGGAACTTGCAGTCTGGAAGGCTAATTTCAAAATTAGCGGACAGTCCATTGGGCGCAATAGTTACACACGCTTGTGTAACTCACAATGGAAAGTACGTGTACTAGCTACCTCTGCGTACAATCTTCTCTTAATATGGACAATTCTTAATTGATTTTCTGTGATCTTAAACTCGTTAATATTTCAGGTACATAATATCCACTGAGTCAGGTAATGTATTGATATGGAATAGGATAACGGAGCAGGTACTATTCAAGGAAGAGCAGCCAGGTGTGAGACAGCTAACACTAATCCCAGAGACAAGTAAATTCCTGGCAGTTTCAAGGCCTAGTAATCCCCCAGGGGTTGAGAGTGTTAGAACAACGGCGACTCTTGTTGTAAGAAACATTCCAGGTAATTGAAAGGCTCACTAATTAGAACTTGAGATTATTTATAACCGAATGTTTATTTATAAAGATGGAAGAACTATGTTCTCATTGGAATATCCTGTGAAAAGTCACACCGGAATACCGTTCAGACAAGCAGTCCTGACCTCGGATGGAACAAACCTAGTCGTACCAGCAGCAGACAAGGGAAATCGGGACTGCGTTATTGTTTACAATGCTAAAACCGGAGTCTTGATAAACAGGATACCGATAAAAATCCCAGGACTAAAAGTACGTGTATAAAAATTATCATACTTGATATGGATTATTCAGATGTATAAAGATTCGTGTTAAATGAGTTTAATCCTTAAGGATATAACGACCATTGTCCCCATGCCTCACCGCGCACATTGGGTAGGTATAATAGGCTCAGACAAGGGAAGTATCATGGATATAAATAAGAAGAAAATAATAAGATCGGTTCCAAAGTGGAGCGGGAACATAAGCAAGGATGGTAAACATACCTTGTATGCACCGAGCAGGTGTGTGATAAAATAACTATTGAATAACCGATAGATTTTCTAGCGGCAAGGCTTTTACACTAAAATGATTTCCATACGCAGGGGAGGTTTGGACCTGATAGAGCTCAAAAAAGGAACGACAGTGAAAACCTACATCCCAAAGGTAGCCGAGGGCGTGTTTACCGTGATTTCCATGTTCAATCGAACGGACGAATATGTTCTCTACTATCACAGCGGTAGAAAAACTATCAGAGTTTTTAGGTGAGTTTAAAAATGATTGAAGAAACTTTGTCGCAACGTATTTTGAAAGATCAGAAAAACTATTCAATTCGCATATTAGCCAACGGCTGAAAATTAACTCCCTAACTCTCATTTTACTATTTCTACACCCACAGATCTTCGGATTGTGAAATGATCGCCAATTATCGAGTCCAAGCGGAGCTCAGTGCTATAGACAGCACCTACGATGGGAAAAGCATAGTTCTAGGTACGGTAGACGGGTGTGTGTCGGTTCTCGCAATCGCGGATTCACAAAAACCCGAAATGAAAGATTACTTGTCTAATTTACCATCGAGGGACGAGCAGGTAAGCGTTTCATTAATATTTCGCAGTCTTATTATGCGCGTATTTTTTTAGGTTATGTACACCGAGCGAAATATGTTTTGAATTCACGTGCTAATGAATCACGTAGTTTTAGAGCAAAACTGGTAACTGGATTTACCATAGCTTACAGAAAATATAAATACACGATAGTTTGGACGCGATTGATAACGAAAATAGATTAAAATGATTGAAATATTGGGACTAACCTTACGATCTGTTGACGTGATAATCGGAGTTGTTGGTTATTCGGAATTTCCTCGGATTAGACATCATGTGTTCTGAGTATTAGAACACGGAACCTCTTCCACGTTTTAATCACATCGCTTTAATATTTATCACTTTTTGTTTTGGTTTGTTTAATTAGTTGATTAATTAATGCAAACGAAACTTCGACTGGGTTAATGAGACTAGCCACTCGCGTGTAGCTTGACTGACTTTGATGTATCGAACTATCGAAGTATACATGCGTTCGATCATCGATCATATCGATCTACGCGGAACGCGCGAATTTTGAAAAATCTCATTACAAGATATTCGCGCACTTTCTTTCGTCTATCTTTCAGCAATTAATAATTTGAATTATTTTCAGTGGAAAAAGAAGATGGAGAAACAACGAGCAGCTACAAAATTCAAAGCGGCGGCTAGAATTGCCCGAGTTACACACGACCTAGTTAATATCGTTAGAAAGAACAACGCGTTTGTAGAAGGCAACGATGTTACGGACGAAGAAGCTGAATGAAAAATACAATTTTTAATTTTTTTCTCTATCCTCCTCTGTGTAAGCGGCGATTTTATCTATCTATTTATGTAACTCTCGTTATCCCGTTACCTATTTCTCTTTCGATTAGAATAACTATACGCTTGAGAGAGAGTGATCTAATAAAATGAATCCCTATAATGAATAAAGATCGTATAGCTTTGCGTTTAATTAGATGAAATTAATATAATAAATAAATCTGTAACGATGCGACTAAGATACGGAATTTATATTACATTTATTTCTGTCTTTTATAGAATGAATTTTATAATAGCATTCAACTCCTTTTATTCAATCTTTGATCTTTTATAGCTTCACTTCGCCTTACGATTTTCATTTTAAATGCTTTAACAAATAAAATAAAATTTCATGGGGTCCGATGATAAAAACTCAGGCTGAACTCTACCTGCGTTCTTATGAATACCTAATAGATAATGAAAAGTTGAAAATAAAAACGATTACTATTACAAAGATACTTTTATACTTAATTTATATATGTAACGACACTATATTATATATCTTTTAATTTTCTTTTACTTATTCTTCATTTTTACTTATTTCTTTCTTTAATAATGTTGTACAAATAAATATATATTATCTAATCGTTAATCAAATATCTGTGTTGTAGATTCAGTTAAAAGTATCAGTATACAATGTTTCAAAAACCAAGATACTCAATTTAAAGAATCATTCAAAGTTTTATTCAGTTTTATTCTCGTTTAATATCAGAGTGCAAAATACGACACAAACGAGAATCTAACTTCCGGCTCTCCTCCTTCACATATATTAAACATTCTGTAATAATCAATCTATTTGGGATACTGTCGTTACTTCCAATTGGCAAAACTGAGTTTATTACTATAACTATTATCGTCTAAAATTGATCTTGATGAATTCAGTTATTAGGCTCCCCGTGTATTCTGGTTCATATTCATTTCCTCTCCGCACGAGAGCCCGCTCTCCGCCTTGTGCTGGGGCTCAGGGCTTGCGTCTTTTCTTCGATAACTTATTCGCTTTTTAAAGAACCACCCTTTACTGCAAGCTCCCTCCCTTTTGTGTCGTTTGTTGTTGCGATTCTGCCGCCGCTGTATCCTCAACGTGTTTTTTTACCTATCAAACAGGTTTATTAATTAAAATATCAATTCCCAGTTGCCATTCGAACTGTAGATGAAAATAACTGTATAAAATGAGTAAAATAAAACTGAAAAAAAATCTAAAATTGGTATCCTGGATCCCCTCACCACTTTCTTGATATGAGTATAAGCCTTAGATTCTTCCTGTCCTTGAACGTTATCCAATTTATAAGGCGGCGCAATGGTGACTGAATTGAATACTACGATATTGGGTCCGCTCCACGTTATCTCTTGTATAGTTTTAGCTATTGCAATAAAAAGTTTTTGTCCCTCCGGGGATACGCCGGCCTGTAAAGCCTTGACCATTCTCTTTTTCTCGTCAACTTGATTCCTTACTCTAGTATTGAGCCTGTGAAGATTAAGACTCTGCGGTGGGTCGCCGCCCGTTGGACTAACTTCTCTCTTAACTTGTACGTCCGATACAAGAGAAAGGTTCACTATGTGTACGTCGTTTAAAGACGGTCTACCACAAGACGAAGGACATTCTATATCATCTAGGGTTAAGGCTATGTACTTTAAAAAACACCAATCGACATTTTAACGTGAATGATAAAAATGAAAAGGTAAGAGAAGAGAAGAGGAGAGAAAGATGGACAGATAGAGAGAGAGAGGTTAGTTTTTCTGATCAATATCAAAACTGTAAACGTGGTGGAAAGTAAGGAGTGATATTTCTGTTATGATTACAGGTAATCGTAAGATTATGAGTCGCGGGATGTATGCGTAACGTTTTAATTGTTATCTCGTATCCGTTGTCAGCATAGGATAGTGTAGAATGTATAAAGATGATAATGTTCGGTGTATGATAATCCGTGGAATAATATAAATAGAGAGATTATAAAAAAAGGATACTTAATATGAGCATTTTCGTTTGCGGGTCAAAGGCCAGTACCTCGCCTTCGATCTCTTTATTGTAACATGTTTTACAAGCCACCGTACTACCGATGCTGAAACAGTCGCTGACACCAGCCATTTTTCACTACACTTCACACAACGCTGTTCTCTGTTCTGTTTCGTGGTTCGTTAGTTCGCTGGCTTGTTCGTGGTAGGCCAGGATGATTGTAGAGTTGCGGATGTCCGTGCGTCTCTTATGATGCGCGGAATACTCGCTATCGTATATGTGCTGTCATCTAGTATAACGAGAGCGTATCAAAAGTTTAAGCAGTACATCAACTTGCCTATCGTTTGGCGCGAAAAAATTATTACTTTACCCTATACACCTGCGCAGAGGCGCGAATTTGATATTTGAATTCAAAATGATATTCGAATGGATATAATTATACATATGATCTTAATAACTCTTCTCATGATGTTAGAAATGTGTATAATGTCCGTTTTCGTTATCTATACAACGTAATGTTACGAATTTATACAGATTATGGGTAAAAACGTTGTAAATAAAGAAAGACCTGTACTTTTATATTACACCCATCACAATCCTATCTTATAAGATACACATGTAGTAGACATAGTTTGAATAAATTATTAAAACGCATAAATGACTTGAAATTAAATGACGGAAAAGTAAGAAGCGGATAGTCGTACTTGTTATAATTATACACTAGAATTTTTATAGCTACTTAAGCAGTCCATATGTGATTTATAGTATATAATATCACATCTGGAATGACAAAGGGATAAAAATGTAATATATCCACCTTTTAGCGATTATATATGAATCAATCTTCGCATCACGTGTTATCATATATCGGCAAAGGATATAAATCCCTAAGTGCGAAACATCTTATAGCTAATACACGCATAATCATCCGTAGATATATTCGTATACCCCGTAGCATCTGTGCAGTCGAATTGTACCCTGCAGTTTAACTCCCTATCGAATCTTATCCTACATGATTATGAATAATTAGCTCTATGAAATTAGGTCAAATTTCTGAGTTTTTCCCTGTTTTGCCCTACGGTTGAGCATCGCCTGGTCTCATGATCTCCCTTATTCGATTTCTCTTTTCTTATAAATTATATTTAACAGTAGGACAAGATTTTTAGAATTTGTTTTTTGGGTCAATATTGGGACGTGGTTTAGATATATATTTTTTTTCTTTTCTTTCTTGTTATATTTTCTCACGAGTGAAATAGATCGTCACTGTATACTTATACGTATGCATGCATATATGTATGCGGTATAGCCCGCGTGGACGCGGAGGAGCGAACTATGACCTGGTATTGGAATATAAATCGGTTAGCTAGGCGCCATAAGAGAGTAACGCGCACGTGGACGTGCCTTTTATAATGTGTCACGACACACGATCATGTATACCTGCACCAGTTGTCAATTTACATTACATACACCTATATATTTCTATCTACCTACCCACATCTTATATTGTTCTCGTAACTTGCCTCCCCCCCGCTCCCTCCCTCATATATATATAGCATACATATAGTTATAGCATATACATCTGCATCTAGATGTGTCACGGCAAACTACCGATCTTAACAGCGAATGCAACTTATACTTATCTTACGCAATGTATTACAGGCTCTCTTTCTAACTTAATATATGTGACTAGCGCGACAGGCTTGACTGAAAAGTCCAGTATCATATAAGATACTTATTTCTAAATTATAGAATTTCTATTCATCGTTAAAACCCTAAAAAAATATACATATATGCATGTAAAGATTCATAATCCAAAATGCAGTTTCAATTGAATAAACGTATATGAAGATGTATATACGTAAAGTATACGAAGAGAGGGAAAAAAGGGGATCCATCACATCCATTGGAAAGAAATCATCTCCCAGGGATTACTTTTCGACGTCATACTTGCATATATTGCATATACCTATATATTATATATATATATATATATAAATCTATATCGCTTCAAACACGTATATTATGTATGTACGGAGCTTATAATGAACCAGTACGGTGTTGGCTTGAGTCTTATTGCAATTAGCGTATATCGTATCGATGCTAGTGCAGTCGTTTTGCATTCACTAACTGGAATAACATAACGTAAAGTTAAGATAACTAGAAAAGCCTCGAGATTTCATGTACTTGGATAAATACAGATATACAGTTAATGTTGAAGATCCTGCAGTCGTATATCATCAAATGCAAAGTGAATATAATAACTAAGTATGACGATCTTATCGGCCTATCTTTATTGCATTTACTCGGTATCTTCCGACGTGGGATCACCGAGCTTCTTCAGTTAGACTGCTACAATCATTGGCTATAATTTTCTGAATAAAGAAAGAAAGAAAGAAGTAAAAGCAACATTAAAAATAAACGAGGAGTAACAAGTTTCAAACTCGTTATATAAAATACCTTCAATCGTATCAAAACGTTATTTGTGAAAGTTCGACGGCTTAGTTAACTATCATGGAAACTGCGGCTTCATTAAACACCGAAGATATGGTGAGACATGAACAATACTGATAAAAAACCATCAAGTTTTGTTACTTTTTTTATCACATTTTATCGTTCAAGCAAGGCGATCAAAAAGCTGCGGAAAATCGGAAGAGGCAATCCCGAAGAGGAACCGTTTCACAGGTGGGTTGATTATCGTGTGCACACAGCACACAGCATCAAACGTTGCAATTCTATTAACAGTTTTACGATATTTCAACATTTTTTTGTTCTCCGGTCATCAAATGATGCAGAAATAATTAAATAGTAAAATGTAAGATCGCAAGTGAAGTTTAATGTTAAACAAGATGTCGATAATCACTGGTGCATAACAAATGACTTTTTTTTTCTCTTTTCCTATACATACGTGCATTTCTTGATTATTATTGTTATTATTATTATTGCAGAAATGTTAATTATATCGCGAATACAAATTACTGTTGTCGTAGATACGATCTTGTTTTCGTACTAATTATATACGAAACGACGTTTGTTTTTATTTTATTTTTTTGTGTTTTCATCTTACATTTTCTGCAAGTCATTATCACGACATATATGCAATGCTTATCAGGGCTGAGAATGAATCAGCTGATTAAAAGTGAATAAAATAAATAAAAACCGACAAAACAATACTTGATAAAAATCGCGTCTCATTTAGAATTTTGGAATTCTGATAATCTACGTATTGTATCGCGGTATATCATAGACGATAAATTATTGCAGTCCTAATTGACGAGGAGAAAATTTAATACCGCGATGAATTCGCGTTGTGAAATTGTGGAGAAGACGTAAACCGCGCGATGGGGCATTACAATCATTGGTAAAGTGTAAAGGAGAGGCCGCGATCAGAGGCCTTCGTGGGTCACTAGCTCACGCTAACATTTATAATACATATCTTACATTAGTGCTGGTGCCGACAGGCGAGAGCGATCACCAAGAAATAAGAATTGCGAATATAAATGCTTCTGCTTTACGGATACTAGACATTTTTTCACCCAGATTAAAAGCCGCGGATTTACGTAACCACGTGCTAGAGAGCTGGCCTTATATCCACTCGAGCTGGGATGCTGGATACTCAATTCAAGCATATTTAGTATATCCTATATGCATACGTGCCCTCATTATTCGGCTCTGAAAAAAAATTATGATCAAAATTTGCTTAGCCATTTTTTTCCTCCTTTATTATTCATATACGATTCATTTCTCGTAGATGATGGCCTGTTTCATCGCGAATACTTCGGTCCTAGGACCAGCTATGGGACTTGGATACAGCGCTGTGGCTCTAGGACCTCTCGCCTCTCCAGATAACGAGATGAAAGTAACAGCCAGCGAGCTATCTTGGATCGGTTTGTTCCAATCTGAATGGATTAATGGATTATTCAAAGTCTGGTTTAAATTTATTGAGAACAATTTTGGACCCTCTAAATTCAGCTAGCATAATGGCGATCGCTACTCCAATTGGTTGCATATTATCGAGTGTTTCGATGCGTCGAGGAAGACGTTTCGCGATGATGGGAATATCGATGATATCCGCAATTGGATGGCTCGTGATTTATCTGGCTCCTGACGTTATCCATATTCTTGTTGGAAGAGCTATTTGCGGTATAGCAATGGGCCTGGCATCGACTCCAGCGACCGTTTATGCTGCCGAAATATCAGCTCCGAAATTGCGGAGCATCGTTGTGACATGGACAAGCGTTGCCATTGCTATCGGCATATTGATAGTTTACATATTCGGCTACATATTTCAGGTGATATTCTTCGAATATCCGAAAAGCCAAAAAAAAAAAACGAAGAACCTAGAAGATTAGTAAATGGAAAATTAAATCATACCATAATAATAATTGCAGACAAATTGGCGCCTGGTGGCTCTACTATGCGGTATATTTCCGATCCTATCAATAATCCTAGTGGCAATAAAAATGCCCGAATCTCCTGTCTGGCTAAGAAGTACGGGTCGCGGTTCTGAGGCCGAAGAGATCTCCAGTAATTTGTCTGGAATACGCAAGGAAGACCGGATCGATTGTCTGATGGAATCGCAGGAATTATCATCTGCGAATATTGAACATAACAGGAAAATCAATCGTGACTATAGTTTTCGCGGTCCTCTCCTCACTCGCGATAATCTAAAGCCATTTTTTATAATTCTAGGCTACTTTTTCTTCCAACAATTCTCTGGCATATTCGTAGTCATTTATTACGCTGTAGATTTCACCCTAGAAGCTGGTGTCCGAATAGACGGACATTTGGCAGCGATTTTTATCGGCGTTACTAGGCTCTTAGGTACCATTGGTGTCTCCTACGCTTCTCGTAAATACGGGAGAAGAATTTCTTCTATAGTATCAGGCTCGGGGATGACCATTTTCATGGGAATATTAGCGGCTTATTTATGGGCAAACAGCAGGGGATACGGTATCAACGATCACGGAGTAATTCCAGTTCTTTCAATCCTGATGTACATACTAACAAGTACAATGGGTTTTCTGGTTCTCCCTTTCGCTATGATAGGTGAGATTTACCCAGCGCGAGTAAAGGACGTATATTCCGGTATCACAACGTGTTTTGCATACGTATTTAGTTTTATTGTATTAAAAATATACTCGGATATGTTAAAGGCGTTCGATAAACACGGTGTATTTCTTTTCTACGGTATTATGTCATTAATTGGTACGATATTCGTCGCTTTATTCCTACCCGAAACTAAGGGTAGAACGCTTAAAGAAATCGAAGATATTTTTAAGAAAAGAAAAATTCTTTCAATTAATAAAGACAACAATTCAGAATTAGAAATTAATAATTCGAAAGATATAAACGGAGAAAGAGAAATCTTAGACTGTACCGAGAAGAGTGTTACTAAAGCCGAAGACGAAGGAACCGTTTAGGGTATTTTTATGGATTTTTTTTCTTAATTTTTCATTTTGATATTGGAGGAGAGATTGAATTATTATCATCATTTTCTTTCTTCTTGTTTCTACAAATTTAATACTTTTATAGTATTAATTCACTCAAACACGTATACTATTTTAATTTTGTTATATATATATTACCTCAACGTTTTATATAATATTTATGTATATGGAATGGAATGGAATGGAATGGAATGCAGAAATCTTTAGGATCTGTATAATAGTTAGAATATTTGTTTGACATCTTTTTTTTTTTTTTTAATTTTCATTTTTTATTAAAATCTTAAATAATAAATTAACAAAAGGGTAACAATCACAATAATTAAATAACAAACACAACACACGACGTGGGGAGAGAAGAAGAAAACAAAAAAAGAAAAGATTAATAATGAAAAAAAAAAACAAAAAAGATGATAATCCAACATTGTTGATAATAATAATAATAATAATAATAATAATAATAATAATAATAATAATAACCGTAATAATATAAAGTTGAATAAGAATAGCATGTTATATAATGAATTTTAACGAATGTGATGAGAAAAATAACAATCATACTGTAATAGCGATGATAATAATAATAATAATGATATTACCTATTATAGTGATATTAATAATAATAATAATAATAATAATAATAAAATTAATAAATAACAACAAGATAATAATAAATTACATCGAGAATCGTATATAATATCATATAATTATATAGACGTTGAAAGGAGAACGCGGTTTATTATACTATATGAAATTTATATCACCCCATAGGAATAACAATGACGAAAAATAATGATGATATATGTATAATAACAACAGTGTAATGAGAATATAATATGGAGGTGATTGAAATAATTTAATAATAATAATAATAATCGATATTATTATTATTATTATTATTATAATAAATGATCGTGGGGGAGGGAGGGTGAGAAGAACGTTATCTGTACAACGCCCGCGACCACCAGACTTTTTTTTTCTTTCTATTTCAGATATATACCTATATACCTATCTATATGTATAATAATAATTTATTTACAATATTAATAAATGATTGATCGTCGGTGGTTGGAGAAGAAAAAAAAAGAAAAAAAATATATAGAAATTGATTAAAAATGATTTTTCTATAATAATTAAAATCACGGATCTAAGTGCGTGTCTTTTTTTTTCTTTCTTTCTTTCTTTAAGGGTATATATCCTATTGTGTGTCTATAAATCTATATAATTTATATAGTATGTATTAATATATGTACAGCGAAGTGTTATATATTTTGGCGAATAACGCTTTGACGTTTGTTAAAACACGCTAATAATATATCTAACTCCGTATTCATCTTCTAATGATAGAAATAATGAACAAAAAAAAAAAAAAAATGAAAAAAAAAGTAAAAAAAAAAAAAAACAGAAAATGTCTTAAAAATCTAATAATGTCAGTAAAGCTTGAACGTATAGCCGAGTATAGCGATGTTTATCCAAAGCGCGGTGGTATACTCACACAATATATATAATATTATATAATATAGTATATAATGTATAATATCAGTCTCCGTTGTTTAATGGAAAACCGATTTCCTACCTAGTTCTCATTTCGAATCGAAAATTAAACGAATGTTCAGGAAGTGCGAGATTTCCAATTGGTACTTTGTAACCCTCACCTTCTACAGGTAGTATCGTGAAATTTTTCAAAATTGTTGCTATCGTTGAGAAACTTAGATACTGTACCATTTTATAACCCATACACGAACGACGACCACCACCAAACGGTAGGAAGTGCTCTGGCTTGCATATCCGACCGTTAACAACGAACCTTTCGGGTTTAAATTCGGAAGGTTTGGACCACAGGTCTTCGGACATGTTCAGCTCGTAGTTATTTAGGAAAATCAACGATCCCTTATCTACTCTGTACCCTGGAATCATAAAGAAGAAAACACGTGAAAATATCACATGGATAGTCCGATAAATTGAATTAGCGATTATCATAAGTAGCATATGACTACATCAAAGAACATAATATGACTTTGCTGGTTCTTACCGGAAACTGAGCTGTCCTGATTAGCAACGTGTGGTACAATTGGACTTGCGATTAGACGAATAGCTTCTAGGATAATGGATTCAGTGTACGGCATGGAACCACGATGTTCAAGTCCAACGGTAGATCCTTCGGGGATTCCAACAGCGTCGATTTCCTCCTGTGCTCTCAACTGCACTTTCGGATTCGATACAAGATAGCCGAGTACCTTGACCAGGAGATTACCAACGGCCGAATGTCCGCCGATTATATCTTCAAGGGCGAACAACGCCGTATCCCAAGACATTTTAGGCTCTGTGTCAGTCTTGACGTGGTTAATGAGACAGTCAATGTAGTCGTTTTCGGGCACGACATCAGTCCAAGAATCAAGTCTGTCCTCGACGATATTATCCTCGACAAATTCCCTTATTTTATGACTCCAATTCGCCATTCTAGCCATATTTCGCTGATGAAGAGGCATAAGGAAGGGCATAAAGTCCGCAGCGTAGCCTTGATTCACCTCGAAGAATACTTTGTCGAAATTTTCAACCATTTTGGTAAATTCCGTATGACCGAGATCGAAACGTTTAGAGCAGAAATAATTCGTGAAGATGTTAGCACAGGTGTGAAGGATCAATGGCTTTGCAGCTACACTTCCAAAGCTGTTTCCTGCACCCTCACTCCCAAGATATTCGACAAGGCTTTCGACCTCTTGGCCTATGATGGTATTCAGCTGATCATACTTGGTGGTAAATGCTCTGGGGAAGGTGTGAGCCCTGAGGGTTTCTCGTCTTGATTTTTGGACCTCGGACCAGTCGCAGAAAGCGAGTGCTAAAGGGTGGAAAAGAAAAAAAAAATAGGTATAAAGACATCGCTTTAGAGTTTGAAAAATTGATGAAACAAAAATGATGGAGTAAGTATAATGCTATATAGTTGAAGAGGGGAGGCCCGGCCGAGTTGGTATAGTAAGTAGTGTGGTCAGGTATGAGCCAGGACTCGTCGTCCGGTTGTGCGGTAAGTTTTTTTCGATAAATCTCTTATTTGTATTATTTTTATTTGTAACTCTCATCAAGTACGCGAACCGACTGCAAAGAGATACTTGAACGACATATACTGCAGTGCGTGGATGAGAATCCTTCATCGTTATCCCCGGAGACCGCAAGTGTTTGTTTACACTCTAAGCCTTACATCGCGCCCCTGATCGGCCCCATCCCGTTCCCGTCGCGGCCCTGACCGTACAACCGGGCCTTCACATTATCCTCCAGGCTATTGAGAGCCGGTAAAGCCGGATGTCGGACGCTGTCAAGACTTTTCCTCGACTTGGTTTGTAAGTGAAAAAATCTCGCTTCTAGCTACCGGACTAACTATACAAGAATAAATGATAATAAATAATTAATTGTTCTTACAGTTTTCCTTGTCTCCGCAGAATAGCTGATGATATCTTGCGAAGTTTGGACGTGAATCGAACTGGGGTCCTTTAGTGATGAGGACCTCCTTGATGTTCTCAAGCCCGTTTACAACCACGCAAGGCACCGATCCCATCCTTAGCTTGATTATCTGACTATCATAAATCCTGGCGAGGTCAGCGAAGGCCTTATACGGCACGTCGTATCTTCCCAAAATGTGAAGAGATCCAAAAATCGGCCATGGCTTTGGTCCAGGTGGTTCTATAAGCGCGTTAGTCTCGCTGCTGCATTTGTCTGCAATGTTCTTTCCCCGTTTACGAGAACGGATGTAATCAACGAATACAAGTACCAAGGCCACTAGAGAAGTGGCTATGAGGAAGTAGGTTGTTGTGCTGAACGCTGGGGCAGTCATATTCGAAAATCGAAGGGCACTTGTGGAGCTGAAGATACTGGAGATTATCCTTCCCGATTTCGATCCGCGATTCACCCGTCGATACACTTTTCACGTTTACGTAATTCGCGATTATGAATAAGATCGGAAGATGTTTGAAAATCTCTTTATCTGCCCTCTCGGAGAAAGGTGTTCTTCGATTATCTTCGACTTTGATTTAAGGTACCAATGGCAAAAGGTATAATAGTACAGTAACGGCGCCGAGGGTTGTGGTTGTGGTATTCGGTTTCGGTTTCGGTTTCGGTTTCGTTTTGTTTTATCTATCGGTTTTTGCGCGCGTCTACTATTGTCTGTTAACCGTTTGCCGATCTGACTCGGTCTGGGTATCGAAGCGTGCCCGGTGATCTTATATACCGTCGTAATGTAGGCAGCACATTTACGCCACGGCTCACCCCATACATATGGATAGTTCGACGTCGTCGTCGTCGTCGTCGTCGTTCTCGTCGTCGTCGTCGAAGTATACCGGGAGACGTCGAATTTAAAAAAAACCCAGGAACCGACCCGACCCGACCACGACCCGACCCGACCCGACTCAGGACTTCGGCTGCAGATTTCTTGCCGATACATCGATGTCCACTACCCTACCCCATAGATGGTACCAGTTTCAAACCATGCCGCAGGTGTATCATGGGCACAATCATCTCGTACCTTTGTCATAACGTCAATTAAATGCAATAAATCGAGCTTTAGAGAATATAAATGACCCGAAAACTCTCGAACCCCTCTTATACTTTTCCTTTCCTATATATTCCCACATCAAATTTCATGTATACATGCATATCCTATCATATATATGACGAAAGAACCGCTGCAATGTGATCGTTGACCGATTGGTGTAAGGGAGCTTTCGAGAAGTAGTATTATACAATCGGTAAAGGTATACATGATTTTTCTTATGTTATATGGAAATATTTTTTCTTTTTTCTTTTTTTATATGTCATGGCGCAATAAAGATCTGCTATGGGAACTGGGAAGCGATTTACCGTTCAGATATCTATTTACACATTCTAAATTATAATATGCTACTGCGCGTTGTTTCGGAAATGTTCCAAGACCCAATAACCTAGAGTCGCGTGGTGGCTGATGCCGATTTGCAGAATCAAATTTCATCCACCGAATATAGGGATTATCGTTATCCGTATTCATAACGAAGGAATATATCCAATCATCTAGTTTTTGTTTTTTTTCTTCTTTTGCCCCCCGATTTTATATGTATTTCCAAGGATATACAGATCTGCGTATAACACACGAAGGCGAAGGCTAAGGCGAAGGCCGAGGATGACAATACGGCATAAGTAATTTGGAGCCATTTATCCGTATCTATGATTGCAATCAATATCTTAGATTTAACATCTTCTTCGGTTAAATGATAACCGATCTTTACGGAACCGATTTATCAAAGATCTTTCTCCCTTTTGAATAACTTGTTGACTTCCGGTGAAGAGGTTTTGTGAATGAGATGAGTTCATTGTGATTTACTACCCCGTAAACCATCGGTTGTATAACAGTTCGGATATATAGTCTCAACTGCGGGTATATCATACGTCGAGATGTCGAGGAAATGATACTACATTATATCTCGTATACTTGTTAAAATATTTCTTGGAAATTCTGCCCCTTTTCTGGTGATCGATTATTTCAAGATCAGGGCAGATTCGTGATCCACATAATAAATTACCCATAGGTAGACCGCTTGGCCCGCGACTACTATGCTGAGAAAAGAAGAGAAGAGAAGAGAAGAGAAGAGAAGAGAAGAGAGGAGACGGTATAGGCGCTGCTGGACCAACGGATAATAGTATGCCAGACGCGAAGGCCTCGCACCAAAATCAAGGTTGCTTCCATTAGCAATGAACACACAGTCCCCGTGTAATGGAGAGGGACCTTCTTCGTCCCCGCCTCTCTTTACCTCTGTCTTAACTCTTAACTCTTATCTCCTATCTGGTCTAGACTTTTACAGGCATTATTATACTCCTAAATCTGGAGCTACTTGTCCGGATTTTAATTGACCCTAAATGTCAATCGATTGGAGTAGCTAATTGCACCGAATTAAGTCATGAGTGTAATCATGGTGTTTGATAGAAGCAGATGATCAGCAATTTGATATATCAGCAAAGTCGAGTCGTTCTATCTGGCCTCGTACTTGATGTATTTTTACAACAAGGCTTTCGCATATATGCCCTCTTATTCATCCTCTTCGACGATAATATGATCAAGTATTACCGATCAAGTGTTATGTTACAATGATTTAAGCGATATTCTGATAGCTGAAGAAAATATTACAGAAAAGTAAGAATATATATATAGATTTGTTAAAGTATTAGAGTGACAGGGTCGAATTTGACGGTTGAATTAAATCCAATTCCAACGTATGTTTTTTTTTTTTATTTTTTCTCTCCTCAACGTGTTTCATATATATACCTACCATCACGATGCGTACCTAGGCGAAGAGATGCAACGGTATGGTAGAGTGGTGGGCGTAAAGAGACTAGCGATACACCAGCATGCAATAAAGATGGATTCAGATCGATTTGAAAATCGGCGAAACTTAACGTCCGTTTGTATATAAAGCGGGGGTGTAGCTATATCTATATAACGTCAAACGTATGTGTCCATATCTTAGTATATTCGGGTATAACTTATTATGTACATATTATTTGTAAACGTATATAGGATCTATATACGGGGATTTTATACGCGATCACATTACCTGCACACCTCATATCCACGACCGCAAAAATTATAATTATAGTATACATAACACGTATACGTAGATATAAAAAGAATAACCGCCGCAGGAACAGCGCAGCAGGGTGATTCTGTTCATTTTTTATCTTATATACTTTTTTCGTCCAGAGGACCCGGGGTCTTCGAGTCTAGGCAGATGCATCTCGGCTATATCAGAATTCCGAAATTTATTTCGCTGCATAAAAATCAGCGGTGATAAATGACCGACGAAATATAGAATAAGAAAGTAAGAAAAAAAAAACGACTCTAGAATATATTTATCATTTTATAATAAATCGTACGAGTTAGTAGGTGCATACCTATACCTATCTAGGTATATGTTACCGTTTTTGATTTATTTTTATTTTATTTATTTTATTTATTTTTCTATACCACATTATCGGAACAGCTATGAACGTATGAGAGAGAAAGAGAGAAAGAGAGAAGAAAAGAAATAAAATAAAAATAAAAAAGTATTTGGAATAAGACTAAATAAAATCAGAGCAAGACTGACTGATCCTCGCTTTCGTGTAGGTACCCCGGTTTACTACAATCTTAAATTCAAGCTACTGATTAATTCATCACTTTCTTACTGCTCGGGCTGGACAGGGGAAACTTGATTCTTTTTGTTATCGAAAACCAGTGCTGAACGACAAACCCGCGGTCTTTCTATCTGGCATGTCACGTCGCATCCAAAGATGTTTTCTCCTTCTCGAAACCTCTCGAGATACAGAGTCTCTCTGCAGCCTCTATCGGAACGGATTGCGATTAAGAAGACAGGTGCGCGGTAGACTGGACGAGTTGTGCTCGATCGTCCTTTTGCGATTTGTACGATCTTCGACGCGATTCCCTCAAATAAGATAAAAAATAAAATCAGAAAAAAATAAAATCAGAAAAACAAAAAGTTATTATCCTTCTTATATCCTTGTCTACATCTTTTCATCTAAGGATTGATTGTTATTAAAGAAAGGGAAGAAAAGAAAATATGAAAGAAAATATATCAAATCCGGAAACGATTTTTGGTCTAGGTCGCAGTATAAGGAGCCGATAAATCTATATACATATATATATGTATAGCTGGCTGCGCAGTAGATCCATAGACACTAGTTATACTTGTTTATACCGAGGAGTGTTTTTGAGCTCCTGTAGCATCAGCATCAGCATCAGCATCAGCATCACGGAATTATATGGGTTTTATAAATATTATACAAACACGCACGATGTTTTCGACGCTACAATCGAGAGAATTCACATTTTCCTATTATTGTATTTATTATAGGGTATGTACTACCTCGAGGTTGACTGCAACAAGACAAACACCAGAATCAGTTATCTCTTGTATGAAATTTGAAAACAATTCAAAGATAATAATAATAACAGCTACGTTACAATACTGTATACGTCATGGTATATACCTATATCTCGAGTTCGCGATCGCGATCGGTACAGGACATTAATTCCTTATCAGGAAGTGCCCAACCGTAGTTCTTGGGAAACTAAACGATTGACCTGTGATAACGGGGCCGTTCGATGACTCTTTCAATGCGAATGTATCTACCGCATATATATATGACCCCATATCCAATAAAGACGACGTCGTTTTACTCGGAAATCCTAAGAATTTATAATACCTTACCTACTTTTCTCAAACAGAGTCTTACGATTTAAATTCCGCACTATTTTACACAATTTCATTTTATTTCAGATCAAAATATTGCGTCAGCTCTGTACCTACGTCACACGTATAAAGAAAACCTCCGTTTTATTATGATCCATATCTCGCGTGTTCGTATAATACGAGAAAGACATTACAACGTGCTCCTTTTTTTTCTTCTTCTTCTTCTTTCTTTTTTTTGAAATCGATAATTAAAGATGATCTCATTGCGTTGATGGGATTTACCCTTAAAGTACGAAATGAGATTGCGAGAGCTGTCTCGATCTGCATCGTTATACTAATGTAAGTACAAACACGAATCACTTCGATGCCAGTTTGTGTGATCGTTTCGCCCCGATATCTATGCAAGTCGAAATTTTATTATACATGGGTTGACCCCTGCTTATGTATCAATACGACATCAGCATAGATTGGGATCGAGGTGTGCTAAGGTTTTGTGGATGACTGCCTTTTTCGTTCGGTCACTCTGTCACCGAGCCCCTCTGTCCATAGGTAGGTTGGTAGGTAGGCAAGCATTCAGGCAAGCAGGCAGGCAGGCAGGTAGACGATGATACTTGATCTTGATCTACACTCGCTGAATACCCCTACTCACCTATCCTATAAACCACGAGGTAGTCGTATTTAACATCCCACTATTGCAGCTCTTTAAACTTTAACAACTAGTCAAATAGTATCGAAGCTGTACCTATTTAAAAAAGAAGAAAAAAAGAAAGAATTTTCCAAACATATTTTCGAAACAAACACATTTCGATCAGATTAGAGACGATTTAGGTAAGGTGATAGAAAAAAAAAAAACAGAAAAAAACAAAAATAAAATTGATATAATTTTATTTCTATCTGTTCATCACTTGCGATTGAAACTTAGATTGTCATTCTGTTCAGTGGTGTTAGATTTTATTCTACTATCCTATCGTGGGTGGATACGATACCATATTCCAGTAGCTTTAGATCTTTTATTTATGAAAATTTATCTGCCCTGTCTTTTGGGCCTGTATTAACTGGTGCAGTAATTTTATACTTGCCTATATTTGTAGGGCCCTGATCGTATAGTACATCAATCTTCGGTATAAATGGAGCACAATCTGTGTTTAGAGATTAGAATATATATATATAATATATTTCGAATACGTGAAATATAAGAAAACGAATGTCTGCATTCTAAAGTATAGTTGAAATTTAGTTTTCATTTTTAATAGTACTCAAACTCTAATACGGTATTAGTTTTATTCATTACATGCTAATAGTAAGATAGAGTATCGAATGACGGTATGATTGCAGTCGGCACATACGTACGTCATTGGATGCAAAGTTTTGAATTTAAAGAATAATTATACCTTCATTGAAATCTGCAACGAACGTCATTAAACGATATTAAGTATACATGTATACGTAGGTGAAGCGATTTTTTTCTAATTTTTCTATCATCTGATAAATTGCAAGAATTAATTTATCAAATTACTAATAAAAATGGAAATATTTATTGCCAAAATATATCCTACTAGATTGGAGGAAAAATAGCAGCGGGTCTTTATTTATAAACACACGAAATAAATATCTAGTGGATTTTTTTGAATACGTCCCGAGCTCATATGATGCAACCTTGAACCATTGAGTTACTTCTCTCCTAGGTCTAATGAATAATGAATATTGCGGTACCTACCCGCCCATCTATACCTACGATATCCCCGCTATGATAGATACCATAAATTTTTAGTCAAGGTATAATAATAGTAATAAAAAGAAGATAAAAAATAAAAATAAAACATACTTACGTATAAAATTATCCTATCTCCGATAAAAATAATATTTATACAAGATAGGATATTAGGAAATGATAAAAAAAAATACAGTAGCTAATCTAAGAGACTAATATGAATCGTCGAGGTTTTCTTGGAAGCTGGAACTTGGAACTCATGACTTCAATCTTGAATCACGATCTATACGGTCGACGTTGGATCATTCGATCGACGATTATTAACCGTTAGGATCGTGCGCGATACCGGAACACGGATTATCGAAGCTGCTAGAAACTCTTACCAAACCCTATAGCTTTTATCGCAAGGATATATCCAGATTGCAGTTTTCTTTCTAGATCGTCAGAAAATTGTTCATTTTTAGATCATAAGTTTTAACATTATTATTTTTATTAGATACGACGTACGGAACTAACGCTATTTTTTTTCTTATTATTATTTTTTTTTTTCTTCTTCAACTGAATAATAAATTGGAGATAATAATATAATACACGAATCGAACGGAATAGAATAGAATAAAATCAAACGGAATTGACCCTGGCCAGAATTTGCAGAGATTCTATAACAGCTCCGTTGTAGCCGCGTAATTGCATATATATCAAGATTGAGCAGCCTTGATGATCATCCGTTTCATTTCGTATACAAATACTAATGTGTATATAATATACCCTCGATAAGTTGGAGAAAAACTAGACGAAAAAAAGAAAAAGAAAAAGAAAAAGAAAAAAAAAAAACCGAAAATTAAACGACTTCTTTCCTTTTTTCGTTTCACCTTTTTCTAGGACACGTAGTTCTTTTTCTTCTTTTCACTCCTTGTTTTCTTCGCTTTTTTCTTTCCTTTATCTTTATCTTTTTATTTTTTCTTTCTTTCTTTTTTGTCCCCTTTGATTTTATCGCACTTACCTACTTCCGTTATCTATATCCCGGAATCTATCAATCTTATGTCCGAAGGGGCGAAGAAGAAAAAGAAGACACGATGTAAATTTTCTATACATAGTATAACAGCGCGATATACCTATGTCTATATTATCATCATTCTGAGCTATGATATAGCCTTGATTGTACTTTTCTAACATTTGATAAAAAGAAAAATTTTTATCGAATCTTAAATAATTGTGAAAATAATTATGTAAATCTGAATAATTGTCTCGTAAATAAATTGTTTATCGATCTTATTTTTTAGAATTTTTTATTTTATTTTTTTCTCTTATCAATAACCCGGGGATTCCCTTCTGAGTTTTCGATCCCGCCAAAACAGAAAGGGATCACGCGGTTCGGTCTTGCATCAGGTATAGAATGTGTCGCAATAAGATGGAATAAGGCTTAGGCCCCTCTCCCTCCCTCTTTCCCTCTCGCGTTCCCATGCGCGAACTCGCGATGTTTGAGATCTGTAGTAGCTGAAGCTGTGGCTGTAGCTAAAGCTAAAGCTAAAGCTACAGCAACAGAAACAGTAACAGTAGCAATAGCAACAGGCAGCACCAGGCGTCAGAGAAACAAAAGAAAGTACCGCTATTCTTAGAGGTATCAAGATTTGTATCTGGGTATCGCGCCGCTTTTTACAATTGTAATTTCTTTTACGACGAATTTATTTATTGTGTCCTGCGCGCCGCGGTGTGCAACTACAAACTCAAAAACTAAAAAACTAAAAACTCTTAGCTATCATACGGGGCATGCTAGGGTCATAGAACATACGAGAAGCAGCCTAAAGCCAGAAGTCACGGCCGCGCGAAAGGACCAAGACGCACCCTACGGCTAAAGTCTGTCTAGAGCGAGTTGCGCATCTCGCGCATAACTCTGCGCATGCGCGGGCGCTATATGACCCGGAAGAATGATGCCGCGTGTTATTCAATATCCGAGAAACGAGAGAATATAATTTATCTTGTATTTATTACTATAAGATTTTCTACCATATAAAACATAAATGAAAAAGGTATATAAATTTTCTATCAACTCTTTTCTTTCTAATTAGGTAAAACTCCTTCATGATTTTTTCGGAAATAAAGAATCTTACACCTATTTGTATGTGTAATCGGGTGAGATCTCGTTATGCAATCGAGCTATGTAGAGCTGTATACATACGTATGTATATGTACCTATACGACTATACGCGGAACTATTGTATTATCATTTTATTTACATGTATCTATCTATACATACGTAATAAATAAACTACTTTCTCGACAAAAATTCGAGGAAATATATATATATTTTGTTTTTTTATTCAAATATATAGGTGTAGGTATAGAATTGTAAAATATATTTCTTTGGAAAAGAAAGCCGGTCAATATTGTTTACTGATCACAACTGATTACGTATAGAATATATATATATGTATATATTATATAGTATATATATTATCAGGATCGAAAACGATCGAGAATGATCGTTACATAAACTAGTATACCTAGTGAAAGAGTAAGAGTAAAATAATAAGAACAATATTTTATATTCCTAATTACAAAACCCATGTATTGGCTAATTTTTTCAAATATATAATATTTTATAAGAAATATTGTTTGTATACTACTCCATATAATAATATTATAATAGAATTTCAAACAGGTCTACGTATTTACTACCTACGCACGGCTACACTATGAATATCATATAGTTGCGGAACGATACCACTCACCCTTATTATACGGTTACTGCAATTCCGTAAACAATAAATTACAATATACGTACAACGACACGTATATATAGCTATATACCACATATACTATATACCTATGATAAGAAAAGCAAGATCAGATCAAAGTTCCGAAAGTCTAAAAATTTGTTCTATTCCTCAGGATTTGAGGACAAGAAGAAGAAATAATTCATTCCAATTGAGACCCTCTTTACGGAAAATAACTATGTGAAAAGATCCTTTCTAGAAACTGTAAGATGGTTAATATCCGAACTCGGAATATTCAGAATCGAATTTCATTGCAATAAATCTGGCTAATAGAGTACAGATTCTTTGCCAAATAAAATTCGACTAACTTTTATTGCAAAAATTGATTGAAGCAATAGACTTGACCCTATTATGTAGGGAAAAAATTGGACTTTTATGCCTATTGCAGGCATCACGTGTATAATGGCTATAAATCGAAGACATTGACGTACGGATAAGTGAATGGTGGTGAATTGATCTAATCTTGTCTGGTGCCATAGGGTCATCCTTCTCGCTCATAGATGGTTTTATTGAAGCAGCTATATTATTGAAGAGGGTGATTACGAGGTGAAGATTACAGTCTCGATGTATCGGCGGACGAAGGGCCTAGGCATCGTGCATTGTGCATCGTGCATCGTGCATCGAGCATGGTGCAGGCGAGGAAAATTTATAAATAATTGACATTGAAATGAATACTGTCCCTGAGACTTTCTGATTCATTTATAGTTTATATTTCAGTGATTCAATGCCGATAGCTAACTATAAATTGTACCACTGACTTTTCCATACATTAGAATAGCATTTTGACTTCCTGCGGCGGTCACTCGACGCACCGCCATACAGTCGTCCGAGTCATATCCGAGTCGTATGAGTTGTTTGCCCAGCAACAATGACCTCGGTTACATGGGTACATGAAGGTACTGCTATACCCGTAATCAAAGAATTGAAGAAAAATTAAGTTAAATTAAATTTAAAAAAAAAAAAAAAAATGAAAATATCATGAATTTTACTAAACGTATAGACGAATAAAATTACCCTTATTAATACGAAACACTAGCACGACGTATTCTTACACACGCGGAGATGTTAAATCAGATTAGATCCCGAAGATAAATGTAAGTCAGGTATTGTAATACAGTGACCGAGCATATAGGTATGAGTATACGTCATTTGATTCAACCTTTTTTTTTTTTTTTCTCTCATTTTATTATTACCGATTTTTATTTTTTATTAATAAAAATGAAAATCTAAACGTATACGAGTGTAAATTCTGCAAGACCGAAGAAGAGAATTATCGAGATAGATCTTCAGTCTGCGATACTTCACCACCGTCTTGTTCAACTCGATTTAACTCCTGATTTTAAACTCGATATTTTCCAATGAAAAATTAGGCAATTCCTATTTTCTTTTATATTTTTTTTTCTTCCCGTGGGAGAACCGGCGTGAAAAGCTCGGTCTGTTTGTCAGTAGGTAAGTAGGTACGGCGACGAAATTTTAATCAGTTTTTTTAAAACACAGGTATACCCATAAGGGTACAGAGAATAACGAATATTGAGCTATTTAAATAGAAGCCCAAATCCAATTTCAAACACAAAGATAAGGGCATTAGCATACGACATACACCGTAGAGAAAAACAAAAAAAATAAATAAATAATTAAAAAAAAAAAGACCAACAAGTTCACAGCACAGGGTCTAGACACCCATGGTTTCATTGTTCCAATATCTCCCGGCGCCTGTAATAATACCATGTTAAATTACCCATGGGAATACCGATTACCATATATTGTTATTATCATTCGTAAATGAATGAATGAACTGCATAGATCTATACTACGCTATTTGAAATAATGAAATACAAGACTTTCCCATTTTTTATCTTTTGGTTGATCGCTGCAGTCGGGACTTGAAGAACTCACGACGCCTTGCATCGGTGAAGCGGTTGGATATGCGGATATATAATTTTGATATAGGAAGATTTTTAGAGATCAGATGCACGATTCATGTATGGTACAGTTTAGGTACTATGAAACCTCGAGCTTGAGAGTATGGTATATTATATGGCGATTCATAAGACCGCGATTTTACCGTTCTTTCAGTTTTCCTCTCCTCGGACTCCTTCTTCTCTCCTTCTTCCTCGTCGAAGATATATTTATTCTGTATACGTGAGAGCCTCCCTCGCAGGTGTATTGAATATTATAATTGGGTCGGATCTGAAGATGTCGATATCCACGTATTTATAGATTTGCAATTTAAAACCAGCTAAGCTCAGCGGATGTTTTTGCAAAAGTTATGTCTAAACGTACCATAGACCGGCATTAGGATCTTTCAGCAGCTTTGATCATTGCCGAATAGATTTTTTCACAATTTATTAGAAAACTGATTAGAAAAAGGGCGAGGGTTGAGATTTGATAAGTGCCGATAAGTTGTTCCTTGGAAATGAAATGATTCCGTTAATATTATGCGACGAAATCGAAGCTTATTTTACCTTTTTCGTCGAGCCAAAGAACAGACTATTCTACATCCTGTCCACAGATATTCGGTCAGTCAAAGATCGACGCTGTTCATTCAAATATTTTAGCGAGACGTTTTCTGACCCTGACCCTGACCTCGCCGCGTAACATCTTCGTAGACTGACAAGGACCGGCCTGAAGAGATATCCTAAAACTATGTTTAATCCCGGGGTACATTATATATATATATATATATTTATTTGTATATATTTTGATAAACTGAAACTGAACGATGTGAGTGCAGGCAGAGAATGACCCTAACATTTCATTTAGCCCCCAGGTCACAGACATTTTTTATTATAAATATATGGAGGGCTTAGAGTTCGGTGATAAGATACGACGATGCGGGTGTTTTAAATCCATAAACTTCGGAGCTCGGTCCAAGGCCCCTTTAACTTTGCGAATAATAATATTAGATTCCGATCAGAATCCATTATGTAAGTGATGAGAGATGTGCGCCATCTTCAGAATAGTAGCTCGATGTGCTGCAGGGTACTTTGAAAATCAAATTTAGTTTTGTTAGTCGGGATATGGTGGGCGGCAGTAGCCGTAGCCTCACCGCGGATTTCAATTCAGTATTTTAAAGTCGCGCGTGCCGAATCTTCGGGGGCGGAATTAGATTTAAATATACTTTGAATTAGGAATTCGGAGATTCTAACCGATTCAGCTACCTATAACCGAATTGAAATTCGACCTGCTAGCCTTATCGAATACAGTCTCGACTACGCGACCGACCCGCAGCATCCCGCGGCAGTATAAGCTATAATCCATAATCGATCAGATCATATCGCGAATTGCAAGGCTAATCAATTTTGATGTTTAAGAGAAAAAAAAAATGGAAAAAATCGCCACAATCTTCTTTGAAATTCACCCGAGAAGAAGCTAGCTGGCTCGCTGCTTATATCAGAAGCTGGTATATCCGCTAATAATGCTGCACATCGTTCAAAATCAATTCATCGACCAAACGGTATAAAGGAGGCCACGTGCAGCACCGTATCCGTGGCAACTATCCCTAATTGTTTTGTTCATCGAGGTAGTTTTGACGTTGGAAGGGTATATCGGAGTTTTTAACTTATCGGAGGAAAATAAATAGCCGTAAACTTCACCATGAGTGAATTGGGATCAAAAAACTATGAAGAAACGGTAAAGATCGTTCGTTAGATCAGGGAAAGTATTTCATCCAGCAGGAATAATTCCTATCAGTTATATTTTCAGGATAATCAGGGAATTAAAGATACGGTTGAAGCAGCTGAATTCGAAAATCTCAGCGATATTGAGGCAGAGCTTTCGAGAAGAAGAAGAGACGATAATCCCGAGCGCAAAGTATTAGATGACCTGCTAGAGATCGAGGAAAAAATCGACAGAACTAGTCAATGTCTGGTAAGAAATAACGACGCTGAAGCCAGTTTCATCGAGCTTTCGAAAATGGTTTCGGAAATTGATTCGAGGGATGAAATTGCGGGGGTTGAAAAACTGGAGGACAAAATCGCTGAGGCTAAGAGACGTGTTGAAGAGGAGCGCGACGCCGCCTTGGAGTCTATAAACTTCGGAGAAAATTACACCTCGGATGATTCGCTGGAGGAGAATTCATCCGCGGAATTGCGAGAAGTTCCGTTAAGTAAGTCTGAGATAATCGAGGGGTTAAAAACGGATGTGGAAAACGAGGGAGGACTAGTCAAGGATGATTCAGACTCTGATGAGTCGATTTATGAAGATCTGATGAGAAAACCGCCGGAAAATTTCATCAAAGGAAAAGCCTACGATTATGACGAAAAGAAACACGGCACGAGGTGACGAGAAAGAAAATATTACTGCAGTTATTACAGCTTCCTTATATTTTTAACATTTTTCAGAATGACTGAAGAATTCATCCTGAAACACTGCAAGGAAAATCATTTGTACCAGACTCCGTACCTCAACGATGTACTATACCTTCACTACAAAGGTAATTGACTGTGTAAATTCTAGTGATGATTTTTTATGGCGATTCTCATGACGATAGGATTTTCCTTCATTGAAAATCTCGAGCACTACTCGGGGCTGAAGTGTCTTTGGCTGGAGAGTAACGGTATTCGTGAAATAGCCAATTTGGATAACCAAGGAGAGCTGAGATGTCTATATTTGCACCATAATCTGATAGGGAAGATCGAGAATCTTGAGTGTTTGCCTAAACTGGACACTCTGAATCTCTCACACAACACAATTCACGTTATCGAAAACTTAGGTGAGGGAAAGATGCCACGTTGAACGACAATTCTCGTGATTCTAAAAAGTTCTATTTTCAGAGTCATTAAAGAAACTGAACACCCTCAATCTGTCGCATAATTACCTAAGGGAAAAATCTGACTTCGAACATCTTAAGGAATTGGAAACTCTCTCGATCCTCGATATTTCGCACAACCGAATCGAGTCCTTCGATGTTGTACATGTGAGTGTTTGACACACATAGTATATACATGGTATGAGTTTCTCTTGAAATAAAATCCGCATCTTTGTATAACCACATGGTGGATGGTGGGTAGAATAATAAGAATATGAAGATCTGAAATGGTAAGTGTCTCGTATGAGAGACTATATGAAACGGATAACCGTCAATGACGTGAATCAAACGTCACTATCATATTGTTTACCCTCCGCGAACACAGGCCTAGATTATTTTTTTCCTAAATCTATGCTGTTGGTCCGATAAGATTATATGCCTATGGATGAGAAAACTGACAGAGGGAATTTCATTACAGGGAAACTCTTAGTGGAGATATTATACATCGTGTGCAACGAGGTCATTCCTTTAGTGTATTTTTTTTTTCCTTTTTCTTACTTTTTTTTTTAGATCCTTGGATCAATGAAGAATCTCAGAGTCGTAACCCTGACGGGGAATCCAGTGATAAAGTCGATAAAGATGTACCGTAAGACTATGACTCTGAAATGTAAAAAGTTAACGTACCTTGACGATCGTCCTGTATTTCCACGCGATCGTGCTTGCGCTGAAGCTTGGTAAAGATTGAGTGAAATAATTTTTTATCAAGTATTCTTCACGAATCCTTTTTCGACTGGTTTTATTTATTCTTTAATTTTGCGAAAGGATGCGTGGCGGACCCGAGGAAGAAGTAGAAGAACGAAACCGATGGATACGAGCTGAGCAAAAGAAGATAAATGACAGCGTAACAGGTGATGATTAATATCATATGTATTCATATCGTTAGTATTTTATATTATATTCGTGTATCTTTTTTCGCACAGCATTATTGGGGAGAAAAAAGCACTTCGAGGCAATAGCAGCCGCTGAAAAACAGGAGAAAGAACAAACAGAGAACCTCGAAGCGGCCGAGAATCGTACAGAAAGTAGTTCTTCGGAATTGGTACGATACTCAAAGCTCAAATTATCGTCGAAAGTATTTTCCAACAGCTTTCTAATCGCGGTTAATCAATTCCTAGCTCGAGATAGAAGACAGGGTTGAAGGATCCTCATCCTCTTCGTCAAGCGGTGAAGAAGTAACCGATTTCTGTACCGAAAGCCAAAGGCCAATACTAGATTCCGAGATAGTAGCGTCAGATGAACAAATTAAAGAACTCCTTCTGCCCTGGAAAGCTGAGGTGAATTCCGTCTGCTGAAATCTCGAAATTATTCATCAATTATTCATTCGTCTTATTGCAGATTAACGAGCCAGGAAAGCCTCCTAAACTAATAGAAGAGATGTCAGAGATTAAGGAACACTTAGCAGGCGATTTGGAGAAAAAACGATTGTCCAGACGGATCTTGGATAACAGGACGAACGCAGGAGACAAAAATATCGAGGATGATGACTGCAGTTACAGCGTGCCATTCACTGCCAAGAAAGACACTCCCCTGATATCGGAAATTTCGGAGAGTAGGTTTGATCGATCATTTCTTGCTGATGAATTCGACAATATGAGAGCTTTTATAATTTCAGTAGAAGACTTGAGTGAGATAATACCATCGCAGGGTTCGGGTGATCACGAAGAAGCTTCATCAAAGAATAATCGCATTTCATCTGAACTAAGTTCGGTCCGTGAAGAGATGAAGGAGTTTTGCGAGGGGATGGAGAGGTTCACAAAAGAGAATGAAATCGTCTACTCTGACGGAGAGGTAGTGGGATTTTGGGGGGGTTCAGAATCTTTTCGGGATAAGAAATCTGAGGAGAAAGAGAATAGCAAGAAATGGTGGTGCGCTAAGGAACGGAAGGAAATGGTTAAAGAGATTTTGAAGCAGCGAGAAGAGAGCGGTGGTCAACTATCACCTCGGATTATTAGCAGAGAGACTAGTACGGATATTCCAACTGAAGAGGAGACTAAAAAAGATAAAGAACCTGGAATAAAGGCCCTGACTACGTCGATAGATTCTCTACTATTGGAGACCGAGCCAAAATGTCTTCGAACGAAGCAGATATCGTCAGGAAAACGCGCCCACGAAATTGAGAGCTCGGAAATAAGTAGAAAGAAGTTCTTGATCGGTGAAACAGGCGGGGGTGATCCGGAGAGTCCAGTAAAACGGGGTGGAATTAGCGAAAGCTCTATTAGCATGAAGGAAAGATGTCGAAGACATGCTGTAAGGGAGACAAGACGAAATACCGAGAAGGTTTCTCCGCTGATCGACACCTGCATATCAAATCTGATCACGGAAACCAGTAAAAAACTAGAAGTCTTAAATTTCGGGGAGTTTCAAGCCGCCCTGGATGAAGTTGAGGATCGAAAGCGGCTTCTCATCAATCCGGACTATTTGAAAAACGTGGAAACAAAGAGCGATCTAGTTTCTCAGGAAACGGAACAAACAAACGGAGAATTGATTGATACTAAAGGCCCGAATGAAAGCGCGACAACTTTTAATCCAGAGAAATCTAATCCTCTTTTTGAAGAGGAAGTCACAGGACGAGAGTTGGAGACTCTGGACGTAGACTTGGTCATCGAAAGTCCAGATCATCTCCAAGAAATGGATGCCGCACTAAGGGCTAGAATAACGAGCAACGTAAACGCTCCTAAATCTGCTGAGCAGAGAGAAAGAGGAAGACGATGTGCCAGCAAGCTGATGAACAAATCCAGGGAAGCAATGGCTCGCGGAAAAATAACATATCAAGATGTGACGGCCATCTACGACTATGCAGAGGTGATATTTTCGGGATAAATTGAAAATTCGATGACTCCATCAGGGAAAGTTTCACTTTCAGCCCTCTGCCCATTATTTATGAATAAATTACACGGCAGAGCTAATGAATATACAATTCGTTAACTGTGCTAGTGGTACCACGGATGTCAGACATTCGACACTCGACTCCAAACTTAAGATTCCAAATTTTAAAGGTCAGGTTGAAAGTAAAGCGTCACGTCACTTCCGTTACGCTTTACAGCCCTGTTTTGGTTACACTTTTAAACTCCTTAGGTTGCATGTATATCATTAAAATATCAAGTAGGTATGGTGTAGTGGAGCCGAGTTAGTATTTCGAATTTTGTAAGTCCCAAACGGTGAAAATTTCGATTTTCAATATTACCGAGTCACAGGTCTTAGAAAGAGTATGTCCCGAAAAGTCTACACAGTATATATCATCGCTGCAGGTATTCATAGACTTAATATATAATATATGTTAAAGTTCCATTAATTTAAAATCATATTTTTAATCAATTGAAGGACGCAGCGGCAGCCACGATCCGGACGAATCGCCAATTCTCTGGATTTCAATCAGAAGATGATGATCATCTCCGCAATGATGACGTGGCCATACGTGAACGGATCCAGCTTGAGATCGGAGACCAAGATGATGCTTCATTGATCAAAGAAATTGATATAGTCAAATACGTCGTTGTAGAAGAATCTAAAATAAAGGAACAATCATCTCTTCAGCTACAGCAGAAAGATGAAGAGAGTCATGTAATAACCAGAAAAGCAACTAAGAGTTTGGAAATGCAATTGGCGCAGGAGAATGTAGATTGATAGTAAAAAAATTAAAAAATATTTAAATACATATACCTATATCTCTCTGATTGGGATATTTGCCGAGCTTCTTCGACAGTCCTCGTAATATAAATGAAAAAATAAAAAAATAAATAATAGCGTGAGGAAGATATACTATTATATAGGTACCTATGTATAATATAGAGGAGGAAGAACAGATTCTGTTTCTTAATATAGTGAACTTATATTTATATCTGCGATGGATTATTTTATTGTATATTTTTTTTTTTTTGTTTCTTCGTGTATGAAAATTTTTTCTTTATAGTTTTTTTTTTTTTTGTTCTCTTGCTCTTACTTTTTCTTTTTCTACTCTCCTTACTTCCATCCTTTCTTTCTTTCTTCTCAAAAGATGTATGTATAACTTGTGTGATAAATATTAATTGTTCAGGGTGAGGGGGTATTCAATAAATGGCGGGTATATACATATACTATAATAGGTACTGTATAATGAAGATGAATAAAATATTGCCATATATATTATATTAATTTTCTGTTCTTTGTCGTTAGGAATTGTTCATATTTCTTTTTTTTCCTCTCATCCCTATAGTTTTATAAGTATAATACGTATACTGGCTGTAAAAAGTTTGTCAATAAGCGTTGATTATTATTAAGTGGGTTTTTTTCTTTTGTTTTCTTTCAATATTTCATGGAGGATTTTTGCTTTTTTTTGTTTTTTGAGATTGCTGTCTAATAATTTATATAATGTATAGGTATATAGCTTTATATACCCGATGGACATACATATTATGGTGATAATAATTAGTATATTATTATTGTTGTTATTATTCTTATTATTCTTATTATTCTTATTATTATTATTATTATGAAGGAAAATTGCATGACGACGTACGACACAGAGTACAGCTCACTTCTACTACATACACTTTATTATTATTATTTTTTTTTTGTTTTTTGTATTTTTTTTTTTTCGTTTCTGTTTTAATTTATTTAATTTTTTTTTTTTCTTTTGGTTTCCACACACACACACGCACATCAATTGTAAATATAATGATAACCAATAATAATTAGTTATTCATAGTTAATAATAATTGGTTGTTGTTGGTTTTTGTTTTGTTGTTGTTTTTTTTCTTTTTCCTTTACTCAAAAACAGAATTAAAAAAACATAATAATTCATTATTACGACGATCGCAGGATGGCATCGAACAATCGATCGATCGACGACGACGACGACGGCAATAATTAATAACATATTCCCCTTACCTCCCTATCATCGTATAGTTATTACCATACGTCTTATTATATATATATATTTCATTATTTATGGTTTTTTTTTTTGGTTTTTTTTTCTATCCCAATATATATATGTATGTATATATAGTAGGTATGTATAATAATATATATAAATACGAAATAGTAAATACCTGTAACGGTGTAAATTATGTTTACGGATATACCGCTAAATCGCTTCATATAAGATGCAAGGTGCAACGTCCCATACACATTATTATTATTACGTTATTATTACACTATATATATATATATTTTTTTTTTTTTTGTTGTGTTAATTATTTATTTCATTTTTATTTTTATTCTTATTCTTTCTCTCTTTTCACTTCGCTCGCTCGCGCTCTTGCTCTATTCTTCTCTTCTCTTCTCGTCAATGTTCATTAATCATATTATATTTATATATCTATATATAATAATGATAATAATAATAATAATACACACGTCATATATACACTTATGTGTAGGTATATACCCCCAAACAACGTTTTTGAGTCTCAGGACTTGTAGCATATTATACCTATAACTGCTGCAATTTTCGTATATATTATCATTATCATTATCATTATTATTTTATTTATTTCTCTCTCTCTCCCTTTCGTTCATCTACCTAAGATATATATAATATATAATTAATATAAGTATAATAAATTATTATAAATCTAGCGAATAATTATTATAACTCTCCTTACTCAATTTCTCGTTTTTTTTTTTTCTTTTCCTTTAGATTTTGGTTTTAACTTTTTCTCTCATTATTTTCGGGGCGTCCTGAAGAAACGTAGAAACGTGTAGGATATGCATACAAGTAATATGCCATATATAATATTATGAATATTATTATTCCTACGTACTTCTGTTTTTGTTTTTTCCAATCTACTTATAATAGATTTATAAATGTCGTCTATATTTCGGTCTCTTGCTCCCTAATTTTAGATTAATTTTTAGGTAATTAGCGGTTCAGCTCCCAATATTATCATCATCATTATTATTATTATTATTATTATTGTTAATTATTATTTAGATATTTCATATATTTCATTCATTTCTTTTCACATCTTGACATATCATTTTCTTGATTTTATTCTTCGCAGAGATACGCAGACGATGATATCGTGCCCGAGATGTGACAATATATGTTAATTTGTGCAATTGACGTGATCAATTCGAAAAAGAAAAAGAAATAATAAGAAAATTGACAAAATGCGAAAACGAAGTATTTTCGAAGAAAAAAAAATTACACAAGTTTTAATACACGTTCGTTTATAGGTATAATACGTGTAATATGAATTTTGAGGATAAAGTTATGTAATGAAAACGCGATATCACATAATCCATATATACATACATGGTAAAGTAGGTATATCGACTATTGTCAAAACCTCGGGTACGACGTCGAATTAATTTATTAAATCGCGATCGCTGCCCGTGCGTGATAATTTTTGAAAATTAGTATTAAATACCATACGAATAAATAGTTTTCAAAATCTTTTTTAAAAACTGTAATTTTTCGAAGGCGATGGCCGAGCCTTGAGCCCTTTTATTCTTCGTAATATCCGAACCGTGAACCGGATCTATGCCTAAATCTATACGTTTACTGCAAGGCATGTGTTTCCGGGTAGATCTTGGACTATTACGAAAAACTTTAATATCCGTTCTTGTTAATATTATTTTAATTGTTCTTTTTTATTTATTTTTTAGACTCGGCCATCGCACACCTCGATTCCCGCACAGGCAACGTTTCGGAGTTTCAGGAGCGTAGATTTTTTTTTGTTGTTCAATTTATTTAATTATTATTTAATTATAAAGTCCTTCGAAAGCCTTGGTATCTATTCACCGTTCGTTTTTTTTTTTTTTTTTTTCATGTCTTTTCCTCTTTTTAGATCAAATTTTATTCTGATTCGTCATCAAAGAGTAGGTCGAGAAATTATATCCTTCCTCGAAAAAATTTTCCGATGCAGTTTTAATAGTGTTTACGTTATTTTCTCACCACAACTGGATTCAAGTTGTTTGAAATTTTCACAATCATTCTTCGATCGTTTAAACGCGCACATATTAATATAAATATACCTATAGTGTGACGATATACCCATAATATTAAATATCGTTTATTTTATTTTTTATTTTTTTGTATTTCTTATTATTCAATCATTGAGTTTACCGATTTTCTTTTTATACGTGTGTAGCATTTTCCGAATTATTAACGTCGATATTTATCGTTTCATCCCCCACACAATTGAAACTATTATTTCGGTTTTTATTTTCTTCTACTTTTTCGCTCTTTTCCCATCTTCTTCATATGCTTCTTATTTTTCTTCATCTTCCTCTTCTTTTATATCTTCTTTTTCCATTAATTTCTCTTTACATATAGTTATACTATATATATATATATATATGTATATTTTAATAAGCCTTTGTGAAGAGTACCAAAAACATGTCGAACTACATTATCTTTGCAGCAGCAATTTCACCGCATATAATTCGCTATTATAATAATCCTATCTATTCAATTAATAATTATAATAATAATTTCTCCAATAAATACAATGCAATGCAATACAATATTATATTATTATATAATATAAATTGTGTATGTATGTAATATATAGTATAGTTAAATATACACACACGCATATATATATATATATATATATATATGTATATATACATTATTCTATGTATTATACCGTCGATGAATTATTTTTCTTTCTGTATTATTATTTGTTGATTTATAGTTTTGAATTTTTATTTTTTATGTATATATAACTTCATTTAGGAAAAGTCAGAAAATTTCTTGTATATATACATACATATATGTATAATATTATAATATTTCATATACGTGAAAATGAGGATTTGAATAGAAATAATAAATTATTCGGGATGCTGCATCAACTAATATTTGATTCGCGTTCTTATTATAGTATAATTAATTATATATTATATTAGCATTATTATTATTATTATTATTATTATTATTATTATTATTATATAAAAAGTGATGATGTTTTATATACCTACGCGTATAATACGTGTGACTAGAGTCGATAACAGTGAATAATATATATGCGCGGTTTTTAAACGTTGGTGTTCGTATATATATATATATATATATTATATATTATACATATATATATATATCGCATGATGACGCGTTAGAAATCGGTTTATATATATATATATATATTATATATATAGTCGTAGGTTTTTTTTTTTTGTTCTGAGGCAGTATTCCTGATAAAACTTCAATAAAATATACATAATATATATGTATACGTGTATATATATATATTTTTTTAAATATATATATGTTTATAATTCCGTCCATTCAAAACGAGTCAGGGAAATATTGAACTCGAAAATTAGATATTATATTTATATACTAAAAGGTATGAATAGCCACGAGATTATGGAACGACATAGATTTTTGTATATCTATAATATTAGGATTAGGATTAGGACTAGGACTAGGACTAGGATAAGGTTTCTTATCAAATAGTCGGTGAAGGGATTTTGGTAGAAAAATAAATGAATAAATAAATATGTAAATTAAATGAATTAATAAATGAATATAAGATATTTAAAAAAATTACTGCAATATAAAAATCTCACATCTATATATTGAAATAGGACCCAACTTAAATTATCATTATTATTATTATTATTATTATTATTATAATTTTTATAATAATTATTATACCTACTATATGCATATGCAATAATATTTTTATAACCTACGCATATATCTATGTATATATATATATACTATAATATATAAATATATAGATAGATAGATATATGTAGATGTATACCTATATTATATGTAATATAGTATATTTCATTTCATTTTTATTTTTTTCTTCTTCTTTTTTTTTCTTCTTGCTCTTCTTCTTCTTCTCGTTCTCCTTCATCATCTTCTTAGTATTACATATCCCGTTCTTGGAACATTTTTTTTTTTTTCTCATAGAAACTATACAATGAAATTTATATATATATATATATATCAGAGGTTGATCGGTTTCAGCTGGACCTAGAGTAGTATACCTACATATAATTAATAATAATAATAATAAATTTTCTTATTTTTTTTTTCTTATTTAAAGATCTAAAAATGTTATGAGAATAAAACTTGAACAAACAAAATTGAGATGTCGTTGGTTTGATTTTTTTTTCTTTCTTTTTTTCAATTATTTTTTATTCATTTATTTATTTATTTATTTTATATTATCTTACTTACGGTTTTTCAAAGATTGTTTGGTTTGTTTTTTTTTTTTGTTCTTTTTTTCCCCCGATAAATAAATTCAAAAAGTGTACTGTTCCAGTCATTGTATCGTAAATATGGTAATTAATTAATATTATCCTTATTTATTATATTAACGTTATAAGTTATTATTATTAATTTTTCCTTATTCTCTCTTGTTGTGTTTGTTTTGTATTTTCCGCCTTACTATGACTAGAGACATAATTTTAATCTTGTTTATTCATTAGTTTCTTTTTTTTTTTTTTTAAATTTTTATCATTCTTCCTTTCATATCGCAATATATTAGTAATTAAATATAAATAAAACAAGGGTCGTGGCGGATAGGGAATCTGCATTAGGTAGGTGCTTATCAAGAATTAGTGGAAACTATATCCAGTCATTCGGAGTCTTGACTCCGAAACAACAGGAAAAATAAAATGAAATGAAAAAAAAAATTTCAATCAATCTATACTTCCAACGATCAATAATAATAATAATAATAATAATAAAAGTAAAAGTATCGGTACTCAACAGAAAAAAAAAAACAATAAATCATCATCATCACGATATCTTCAACAAGTTTCTCTAAATTAAAGTATAACAGCTGTAATAATAGAAGTAGGTATATGTATATATAAATGGCGATAGTCGTAGTGATAAAATATAACTGGCAGGATATAATGAAGACTAAAAATAATTAGAAAAACTGTTAAACAAAGTGAAAACTATTACGAAATTTGAGCTTTACAATATTTTCAAACTTACTTTCTCTCTCTCTCTCTCTCTCGTTTTCTCTTTTTTATTTCATCGGCTTTTCAAATAAGAAAAAGCGATAATATTAATCACTCAATCATACATATATATAGGTATATATATATATATATAAGTATATTCAAACCGTCACGCTCGTCCTCGATCCCTGGATCGCGGTGTGGATCAGTTTATAAAACTAATAAATTTAAGAAATGAACAATCGTCTACAAATTCGATAACGAGTTATTGATATCGTTAAGAAAAGTATGTCTATAGAAGAAAGTTTTTTCATTTTTACCTTTTTCTATTTCTAAATCGACACCACGAACCAGGGACCGTGCCCGTGCGTATACCTTATAGATCCAAGGTCTGAGATTTCATTCTCGATTTTTTTTTTTTTTATTTTCGTCGCTCGGGGATGGAGAGATGCGTTATAAGCAATTATTCATTTATTTTTATTTAATCATTCATCAACGGCGATAGAAAAAGGGTAACCGATTATCGATTATTGCAGTAAAACTGAACGTGCTAAAATAATATGGCTTGTAGTAGTAGTAGAAGTAGAAGTAGTAGAGTAGTAGTAGTAGTAGTAGTAGTAGTAGTAGTAGTAGTAGTAATAGTAGTAGTAGGTAGTAGTAGTAGTAGTAGCAGTAGTATTTCTTGTTATTGTGTATTTTGTTACCATATTTTTTTTTTCTTGTAATATATATATATTTTTTTTTTTTTCAGTATCTTCTTATTTATTTATATTAAATATTAATAATTATAAATTACAATTATTATTATTTTTAAATGCATACAC
This sequence comes from Tenthredo notha, assembly GCA_914767705.2. Classification (NCBI taxonomy): domain Eukaryota; kingdom Metazoa; phylum Arthropoda; class Insecta; order Hymenoptera; family Tenthredinidae; genus Tenthredo; species Tenthredo notha. The sequence continues at coordinate 9,846,933 of OU611916.1, forward strand.
AGTGTTTTTTTTTTTTTTTTGTTTTTTTTTTTTTTTTTTTTTTTTTTTGTTTTTTTTTTTTTTTTTTCTCGTTTAAAACACCTATCGACAAAAATGGAAAAATCTTTAAATATATAAACCCATAAGAATCGCTACACATGGTCTTTTGGGTCCTATTTCAAAACTTTGTTGTTGGTTTTTTATTTTATTTTTTTTTTCCTTTCTCTATCTTTATCTTTTACTTTATCAATCTTGTTCGTTTGTTTGTTGGTTGGTTGGTTGGTTGGTTGGTTGGTTGATTTTGTGGATTTTTTTGTTTTTCCTTCTTTCTCTCTCTAGCTCTTTCTATTTCCTCTCGTCAGAAATAATTCATATCATGAGATATAAATGAGATTAATTAATAATAATAAATTTTCTTTTCACATAATAGCTACAAACTAAACAAGTGGTTTTTTTCTTTTTTTATCTTTATTTTATTTCTTCTTATTCTTCTGCTTTTTATCTTCTCTTTTTCATCATCTTATTTCATTATGCTCATTTGTTACTTCTTTAGATAAATATTAAAAGATCAGGTATTCAAGCGTGACACGGGGGGGAATCAAATTTGCCTTTTAGAAAGAATTGAAGAAAAAAAAAAGAAAAACAAAAAAAAACAACAATGAACGAAAAACTAAAAACAAAAAAAAAAAAAAAACTAGACGCGCGCAACAACATTAATTTTACACTTGACTTTCTGTATCCAATATTTAACATTTTATTTTTATTTGTTTCCCCACGAAACGGGGGGATAAAACTTTTTTTTCTTTTTTCTATCTTTCTTTCTTGAGATTTCGTCTTGAATTTAATAATAATTATAATAATCAATTATTTATAATTCGATGGGGGAGGTGTGGAGGGGGGGGGGGCGATCGAAGGGGTCCGGGGATAGTATAGAATAAGAGATAAATCATTGGTTATACAAAGTTAATAATTCCTTTCTCTTTTTTCTTTTTTTCTCCTCATCACCTTAATCTTCATCATCATCATCATCTTCATAGTCATCATCATCATCATCATTATCCTCATCCTCATCCTCTTCTTCTTCTTTTTATTCTTCTGCTTGTAATTTTTTAAATAATAATTAAACTTAAAATAATAACACCTTTGATTCGATTAAGGGTTTGATTGGCATCGGACAGCCCAAGGGGGGTAGTGACGCGGGGGCTGTCTATGGCGATAACTATACAAATAAATAATAATAATAATAATAATAATAATAATAATAATAATAATAATCATAATAATAATAATAATGACAATAATAATAGTAATAGTAATAATAGAAATAGAAATTATCATAATATAATATGTATAAATGTATGTATGTGTGCGTAGTAATAATAGGTAAGTGTTGTCAGGATGAGAAAATGGGCTGTGGAATAGGAAAGGAGGTAAAGGCAGGGGTAGGAAGGATATTATTATATCTTCATCGTTTTATCAATCTTCATAATTTTTCTTTGAATACTTGTATATCGTAATACAAGATCCAAATTTGTTATTTGTTATTTCTTTTTCCTCAATCTTTTCTTTTCTTTTCCTTTCTTTTCTTATTGTTACGTTTTATACAGAGGGGAAACAGAATTTCTTCTTACGTTACGTTGCATTACGGTGTGGTGGTGGTGGTGGTAGTAGGAGTAGTAGTAGTAGTGTAGTAGTATTAATGCTACTATACTACGTATGTATATAATGTATATATGTAAGTGAATAATGAATCAACGATTCATCACGAAGAAAACGCTGTATAGGGGGTTGTCCGTTTATCTACTAATATACATAATCAATCTTGTGCCAATACCATTTTTGAGCTATTCATTTTTGTGCTTTTCTTTTCTGAGGTTTTTATTTTTATTTTTTTCTCCTCCTTATTCTATTCACTGTCAGTGTAATAAATGTGCGTGTATCTCCCGTCCTCTACCTATATACCTATACTTACGTCCGCGTATATTATACATATTACTATTAACGCTCAATTAATACAGTATCATTAATTATTTTTAATCAACGTTTCCTTTCTTTTCTTTCTTTCATCAATTATTCAATAAATGCGACAACCTAATAATTCATCCTCTTTTCTTTACTCTACCTCTGTTTCTCTTTTTCCAATACGTCGTTTACCGTCAAATTAGAAAAATCTAAACCCCAACGTCGTATTTTATAATCCTGAATACTGAAATCTTGTTAAAAGCTCCTGTTTGTTCCTCAGCTTATGATCATCATCGCGACAAGTAGAGATTTCGCGATTTAGGGTACAAAGAACTAAATGAAAAAGGTATAAATATAATGTGCGATTCAAAATTTCTCAAACACCTATTACCTGGTTTAATACCAAAAAAAAAAGACAGAATATTATTATTAATCGTTTGATTCGTTAGAAGCGAATTGAACTAACATGGAAACAAAGGACCCCAAACCCCAATAATAAATCAATAGATAAGATAAAATATCGAATAAAGAAAAACAAAAAAAAAACATCTCTTCATTTTTGATCAAATCTGTTCTTTCTTTCAGTTTCATACTTTTCCCCTGTTCCTTTTTCGTTTTTTTTTAATCTTGTTGTTCTATCGTGTTACGCCAATATCTGAAACGATTTTAATAATCTTCTGACATATTATACTCTAGATATAATACGTATGCGTATAATTAAATTTCATAAATTGTATAACAGTTTGTTTTTTTTTTTCGAATTAAGAAGGTGCGATGAGGTGTGATAATATTTGTTATTACTTATTGTTTGTATGTTTTGTTTGTTTGTTTGTATATTTCTTTTTCTTATCCCGGGTATGAAGAAAGGAATAGGGAGGAATGAGGTAGGTAGGTAGGAAGGTAGGGAGTGAATGAGTGATCGATGAGTAAGTAAGGATGGTAATTAAAGTGTTTCCTATTTCAGTGGCTCGTTTTGTTATAAACTATAAACTAGAAACGTTGGTAATCGTGGTTTAAAATCGCCGCGTCTGATATCCTGGCGTTATTATTATTATTACTACGCCATTTAAAATCTATAACGACGCGTTTATTATTATTATTCCGCACATAATCATTATTACCACCACAACCCAAAACGTTCTTAAATTTAATACTTTGATAATCATTTCCAAAGTTCTTAATCAACTTCAACTCCGGGGTACTACTACCTATCTCATTCTCATTCTCATTATCATTATTATAGTTTACCGTTGACTCTTCATTTTTCATTAAATCATTATCTTCATTATTATGTGTCGTAGTTGTTCTTGTTTTAGATCTTATTCTTCTGGTTCTTTGAAAATTTATTCTTTCATTTCTTGTTGTTGTTCTTGATCTTGATGTTGTTGTTGTTGTTTTTGTCGCAGCTGTTGATAACCCGACGACTAAGTCGTGCTCGTTCTTCTCTAGATCTCGATCGTTATCGTTATCTTGATCTGTGGTCAAGTGGCGGTACTTTATACTGATGCTGTATGCGGATTTACTGCAGTTGGTTCTTTGGAGGAACTTCTTGGGTCTAGCCCCAAGTTAGTTCCAGATGCGGAGGAAAGAGTCCCAGGAACCCGTCGCCACCGCCATCCCATCCTCCGTTACCCCAAGGCACGATACACGGTTGTCGTGTCCGGCCAGGATTCCTAAAACATTAACAAAATTCAATACAAAAGTTCTTCAATTCATACTGAAACAAAACTCTTCTTATTCTATATCATTCAATTTATATATATTAATCTATATACCGGCGCGTTCGCTCTTCATAGAGTCCCAAACGTTGCAGTTAAAGTCGTCATATCCTGCAAGCAAGAGTCTTCCAGACTTGCTAAACGCGACACTAGTTATACCGCATATGATGTTATCGTGGCTATACATTGCCAGTTCTTGGTCCGCCCTGATATCAAAGAGCCTGCACGTTGCGTCGTCTGATCCCGTTGCAAAAGCGTATCCGTTGGGGAAGAACTGTAAGATAAATAAGACTCAGCAAATGAAATTTCAATTTATTTGGTACCTAAGTACATAATATTTCAATTTCTCAATCATATTTTAGCCAGACTCACCGTGACCGCGTTTATGTCGCTCTCATGGCCTGGGAAAGTCTGCTTGCAAGATCCTTCGCGAATATCCCACAGTTTTGCGCTCGCGTCACAAGCGCCCGAGACAAAGGTGCGCATGTCCGGTGCAAGGGACAGTGACATAACGTCACCCGTGTGTCCGATGAACGACGTACACTGCTGGCCAGTCTCGATATCCCACAACGCACTATTTTTCAATAAATAACAAGTCAAGTTAATCAATCGATGAACAAAAAGCTTCAAATTTCAATTGTAATTGATGTATACCGGCTCTCCCCAGTTTCTCTATTTTATATATTCATATATTTTACATTTATTACAATTTTTAGAGACAATGAGGTCCGAATTCTGGCCATTTAAATCCTTTTTGAAAGAATAGAGGACCCAGATATTCGCTGGATATTTTTCTTAACTAACTAAAGTAAAACGTGTAAAGTTTAATAATAACTAGTCATGATTCTCACCAGGACATATCTCCAGAGCTTGTAACGATTTGATTATCATCTAGGAACCGGCAGCAGGACAAGTATCCAGTATGACCAGGTAGTTCCCGGCTAACACGAACGTTACCTTCCCGGGTTTTGAGACTATAAATGGAACATATGTTGTCCAGACCTCCGCACGCAACGTAGCTACCAGAAGGTGCATACGCGCAAGTCATTACCCACGATGATCGTAAGGGTATAGCGTGGACCTTGTTGGTAGTATAACTGTCCCAAACGATCAGCTTGCCATCCTGGGACGCCGACACTAGGTTCCTACTAACAACGATTAACTTACATGTAGTAGTAGCTTGTCATTCGCTGTTTATTATATATTGAAAATTAGGATATTGGGAATATAGACATAGACAAAGATAATAATAATAATAATAATAATATGAAATTAAATTAAGAGAATTAAGGTGTTTTGGCTGTTTTCGGGACTTAGGGGAGAACATTGTAGTGGGTAATACCTGGAGTCACTGCCCCAGTGCATGGCGTAAATCTTGGCCAAATGTCCGCGAAGTGTGCGTCTCGTACGCATCTGTATTCGCCCAATCGGTTCCATCCCCGATGTCGCCTGGGACAAGCTTGTGTCGCATGCTGCTTTTCTAGCATCCTGTAAAGCCGGGAACAGACGAAATGACGACAAAAATATTTTACATTAGGAGATTTGAGGGAATTAGTTTTTCCTGGTTCAAACATTTAAAAAAAGTTTTTTTTCTTTCGAATTTTTATATTTTCACGAAATTTCTTCTCGAATCATTATCTTCGACGTGGGTATAGGTTTTATCTTCATCTAAGAATCGAAAATTTCATACGAATCTTCACAGACTCCAGGAAGTTTTTTTTTTTTCTCGATAATTCCTAGATTACACTTGTCAGTGACACGTGCATATGCTACAGTCGGTTAATATTTCTTATATTTACCTATCGTTCACGATGCATAAACGTTTACCTATGCATATATCGTAATTATATATGTATTCATGTATGTATGTATATTTAAACATATGTAGAGATGGGCAAGAATAAGAGAATAGAATAAAAAGAGTATAGAGAGACGGGACGAGATTTAAAACAGGGCGTGGGAGCGAGAAAGAGAGGGGTTGTACAGCGTGTATTGATCGGACACGACGACGACGACTACGACGACGACTACGACGACGTCGGTGGCGGCAGGCAGGCAGGCAGGCAGGCAGGCAAGCCGGCAAGCAGGCCGGTATAGGCAGGCTACAACATTCGAGTCAGAGAGGTAGCAGAGCAGGCAAGGCAAAAGGCAATAGAAACAGCGAGGCAGCAAGTGAGTCTGTTCTGCCTGCCGCGCCCTACCCTCCCGAGAAAAGCACGATTATGTCATATAATGATTTCCCCGTTATCCCGCTGGCCTACCTACCACCTACCTCGTGCCTCTCATACTATACTTCTCAATAATTGGGACAGTTTTCATTCATTTTTTTTTTATTCTTGCCATTCAAAGACACCAATAAATAAATAAATAAGTAAATAAATTTTAGATGACTTTCTTTAGTCCGCGAGTAAAATAATTTTACAAGATCAAAGCGTCTAATACTGTAGCTTAATAATATTATAATAATATTAATAATGAATCGCGGAAAACAGGAATAATGAAGATTTATGATGAGCCTTTTCTTTTTCATTCGAATTCTTTTTTTTTTTTCTTTCATCCCGATTGAAAGTTACTGTGACTAGGTATAATAGGAAAATGTATAAACCTAATGACGAATAGTGAGATGATAGCTTTAGCTATAAGAACGATTTTTTTTCTGTTCTCTTTAATTTTTTTTTTTTCTCTTTTTTGTCTTTTAGCCGGCAACTAGTTCCCGAAGCGGAAGAAACATGGCCGAACCCTCAGCCAGCAGTTGACGGCGGCGTGGCGGAAACCACCGAGATACGAAATTCCAGTAAAACGGCGTCGGCGATCGCCAGTCGCGCGCGGTATGACGCAGGCTCACAGCAATAATTATATCAAGAATATGAATAGATAGATAGATAGATAGATAGGTATATATAAACACAAGTATAATACCTATATGCGTATTAACATGTATACAAATATATAGTATAATATAAAATGAATGAAAATAGTTGAATAAATTTATGACTTTACGTTGAACAAATGTTAATAATATTTCTTTCAAAACTAGGTATAATATTGATAAATCAGCATTGCGCCCCTTCACAACACGGATGAGAGAAAAAGAAAGAGAAAGTAAGAGTATAAGAAAAGAGGGACGATGAGCTGCGTTTGCTGATCGTCGGTATAAGAAAATAGGGGGGGTTTAGGGCTTATGTGCTACTGTTAAAGGGTACTGTAGTATTTACTCTGAAATTTCATTGTTCTTCGTGTATTGAGAGCGATAAGTATAAAGAGAAAGACAGAGGAGTAAAGGAAGTACAGCTGTTTAAGCCAGTATTTTTCCATATACACTTATTGTTATTCTTTTCAATTTTCTACAAAACTTTATATTTTTCAAGCATCGAAATTGCGAAATCTTATTTTAATCTTTATTAAGAAGAACACGATAAGCGTGTATTACGTACTGACAAAAAAATACAAAAAAAAAATAAGAAAAAAAAAAAAATAGAAAACACTAACTAAATTCTATTTCGAGCAGTGAAGTCTCCTTATTTTAACGCACTGTTTATCACATAAATTACTAGATGTTTGGGGGAAAGAAAAAAAAAAAGGGAGAATAATTCCGCAGATTCTGCAGCATCAGCAGCAATCAACGCGATTAGTATATATTCCGATATATTTACATACATGCATGCATACGTATATACATTACTATATGTATTCATATTATTGCCGTCCCTTAAGAAAACGGTATCATTTTACTCCCTTCCCTGGTTTTAAGATCATGTTCAAGAAATTTAGAAAAAAGAGGAATAAAAATGTTTTTTTTTTTCATGTCCTCAATAAAGGAACTTACCCGGATCGCATTCTTAAGCGTCTCCGCCTCCTGGCGAAGACTGTCGAGTTCGTTCATGATGCGTTTTCGTTAACGGAGGGGTCAATCAGACGGGATGATGTCCAGGCCAGGTCCGTCCCTCCTAGCTTCTTCCTCTCGCCCAGATCCTCTCTCGCTTATTTCTTTTTCTTTTTTCTTTCTTTTTTATTGTACTTGTTGTACTTGGTGTTGTTATTTTGTTTATTCTCACTATACTTCTCACTGATAACACAACCAACTATACTAGAGCCCTCTATCCTACCGGTACCAGATCTCCAAAATTTTGCCAGCCCAACGCGCCAGCTCGAGCTACCACCCTCCTCCTCCTCCTCCTTCTCCTCCTCTTCCTCCTCTTTTTCTTCTTCTCTTTCTTCTTCCACCCCTGACAAAAACAAACTACACATTAGTTATACAATTATCAAATATTTATAAACAGATAAAAAAATAAATGAAAAATAAAAATTCTTTCTAAAAGTAAAATAAGGTTTTTTTTTCTCCTCGTTATGCTTTTGAGGATTATGCACAAATTAATGATATTCTAATATAAGGATATCGGTATTTGAACCTTCGACTGACATAATAATAATAATAATAATAATAATAATAATAATGATAATAATAATGATAAGGACACAATTGGAATGAAAACAAAAATAGACTTTGCAGTCAGATATTGAGTGTAGCGTAACGATGATATAAGAAACGTGTGAATGAGGATACGTTAAATGCGTGGAAATATGAGGGATTGGGTTGTTATAAGGATGAGGGAGCGAGACTTACACTAGAATAGCGTTGTGTCAGAACGTCATCTGCAACTATCAGTCATATTTCGTGTATATATCACCGTTTGATAATAATTTATTATAAATATTGTTTATTAATAGTTTTTTTGTTTTTTTTTCTCAATTAAGATAATTAACTAACTAACTAACTAGCTAACTAACTACCCTAACTAACACCTTGTCGGCGCACCTGAAGGAAAAAAAGTAAAGAACATTAATTAAAAGAAAATAGAGAAAAATAGAGAAAAAAAAAAGATACACACACACACACTTTGGCTTCTTGATTCTCTGTAGAATCTAGATGCCGGTTGCGAGTCGCCTGTAGGGGATACGTCAGGGCAGAAGGGAAGAAGGAAGGAAGGAAGAACGGGAGGGGAACTTTCGACTCGTTATAATATCTACGCAAGTTTATTTTACATACGCGAAAGAAGACGAACTCGATTTTTTGCTTTCTTTATTCTTACTGTTATTGTTATTATTATTATTATTATTATTATTATTATTTAATAATCTTTTATATTGATCTATAATTTATTTATTCTTTTACCAATTTTGTTCTTATTTTTTTCTCTCTCTCTCTTTCTCTCTGTCGGTCTTTCTTTCTTTCTTTTCTTCTTTCTTTATTTTTCGAACAACGCCCAACCACACGATTATTTTTTATATATATATGTATACTAAAGAAGGATATATATATATATATATATATTATATATATATGAAAAAAATTTCACTATTCCACGAACTAATTTCACTTTTTACGACGGACGACTAACCGGACCTCGGACATAGTTCAATTTTCTATTATCATTATTATTATTATTATTATTATTATTATAATTATTAATTATATATTATAAATATATCCTTGAGCGCGGAGTTTTGTTTGATTGGTGGGCAAACTTTTCCTGTTCTTTCTCTTATATTCTTATTCTTATTCTTATTCTCCTTATTTTTATTATTATTATTATGTATTATTAATAAACTAACACGTACGCACGCGCTCACACACTACTAGTGAACACTGAACGAATTCGAACTGTCTCACTTAAAGTTTGCTACTCTAAGAACCATCATTTCTTTATATATTTCTCCGCTTTCGTTGGGTCTCGGTCTCTCCGCACACTCGAGCAAGCTAGCAGGCAGGCAAGCAGGCTAGCAGGCAGGCAGGCAGGCAGGAGTAGTAGCGGCAGCAGCAACAGCGCGTAATCGATACCGGGGCGATTTGATTACTGTGTTTTAAAACGAACGAACGAACCGAAGGGAACGAACGAACGAACTAACGAACGAAATAAACGTACGTACGGAACTACGTTACAGTGTCACTGACTCACTAAACTCAGAATACAATCTATTAACGTTATAGTGTAGCTACGACGACGGCCGATTGTCGTCCATCAGCTCATATCGTCACCGAACAATTATTTCACCCTTCGAATGAACTTTTACTTTATTTCGTCTCAACAATTTTCCTTGTTTTTTTTTATCTTTGCTAGTTTTTTTTTTTTTACTTATACTTCGGGAGTGTTTTTTTCTTCTTTCTTTCCTTCTCTTCTCTTCTCTTCTCTTTTCTGTTCTTACTCGTTGTTTTTAACAATCGTAATCAAAAAAAAAAACCTCACCGCGCGACCAACAGACCACACCCAGCCGACGACAGAGCGATGGTTGCGGGAGGGGGATTACGCCCGAACCTACGAACGAACCGACGAACCGACGAACCGACGGACGAACGAACGAACGACCGACACCGAAACTCTCTGCTACTCGACTACAGCGCCTCGCGTAAAGTTCGGGTTAAAATATAACACTAGTAATACGCGCGGCGCCACCATTTGTCATTTGTTACTCGAATTCAAATATCACTATTGTAAGAAACGTTGTTTGTCGTATACAATCTCTAGATAACACATATTCCACATTTATTTTTACCCTAATCAGCGATAATATTTATTCAAAAATTATTCAACACTAATGTTTTATTTGTTCATTTTATTCTTCGGGGAATAAATAAGCGATAACAAAATGTTGGTACATATGTATCATTAAAGTATTACCGAGTTTATGAAAATATGATAATTAGTGCGGCATGTAATATTGGCCAATCGATCGTATCATCAATTATTCCACACCGAACACTAGCGTCTTTACGTAGATACGGGGAATATTGAAGGATTAAAGATATCAATATATTTGTCTATTCAACGGGACTGTAGACACACACTTATATGCAATGATTAACCTCAAGTAAATATCTATCTACACCACATTAAAAAATCTTAAACACATTCTAAATACAGATAATTGATGATAATTATATTAAAAAGCACAAACTATAGTATGTTTACGTAGATGAAATAATAATAAAAAATGTTAATCAGCTCCGAAGTTAGACTTTGATAGTTGATTCGGTATAAGTAGTTTCTTCGTCTGTCTATCTGTATAGTTAGATCAACGACGTAAACGCGGACGGTTTACTATGTAGTATACGTATAGGAAAATGATGGGTAATAAATATAGGATGAAAAAGAATAGAGAATAAAGTTGAACGTTGATTATAAAATGAATATGTTTGAAACGTGGTAGAAATAAAGAAATTAAAAAAAACATATGAAATAAGACGTCTCGAATTATTTTAAACGACAGAATCGTCTCATTGATTATCAAAGTTTTATTTTGAGATTTTGACAGCGTTGAACCTTGCTTAGGTAGCCGCCATGTTTGATCCCCTATCGCCACGCAAAACGCCTCGCTGCTGCGACGAGCGAAACGACGGCGACAAAGAGAGAGAGAGAGAGAGAAAGAGAGAGAGGTAGCGATAGATCGAAAAAGAGATGAATAAATCGTATTTAATAAACTATACGAAGAGGGATTTAGGATATGCGGTAATCTCGTTGTTGGAAAAATTGTCTAATGATTTATAATATGAGCTAAAAAGAGAGAATAAGATATTCGTTAATACCTGGTAATCGGGCGACGGTCCCTCCTCGTTGCGTCGGCGAGTGTAGGTAGTTAGGTAGGTATCGAACTCGTTACACCTCACTCTCGTAACTCGTTTCGTAGTTTTCAATCACGAATATAATCCTTTTGCCGTTTTTTATACAATATCAATTATTATTATTATTATTATTATTTATATATATTCACTTTTATATTAACAACGCAAGTTTATGCTTATATGCGTGTGTTTTACGTACGCACGGTATATGCACGTACGTCTCCCGTGCGTCTGTGTGTACGTACGTATGTATGTATGTATGTATGTATGTATGTATGTATGTATGTATGTATGTATGAATAAATAGCGACGATGAGAACACTAGGATCTAGTAATTTTTTTTAATCTTCTTCTTCTTCTCCTCGTCTGGTTTTACTTTTGAAATTAATATGGCGCTGCAAGATACACACTATTATATGATATATACGATATTATTTCGTATATTCACTTGTCGTTCAGTTGTTGATCGCCGATACCGCGCACCGTTCCCTTCCCTTCCCGTCCCGTTCCCGTACCGTTTCGTTTCGTTTTTCTACTTGCTCTCACTTGCTCTCACTTGCTACTTTCTCCTTCCTTGTCAGCTCTCTTCTCACACAACTACCTCAGCTAGTCGTATATTATTTATAAAAAAAAAAGAAAAGAGTAAAGAATATATCCTCCAGTTCTCTCACTACCATAAACGAAACCCAACCCTGTCAGATCCGTCCTGTTCACCGTAACGTGTAACGTAACGTAACGTAACTCAACTTAACGTAACGTAACGTAACGTAACGTTGTCGGCCCGGGGGATGGACGTGTTCCCTTCACCAACGAGTTTAGTCAATCTACTATACAACCGATGGATACAAATTCACTAGGTTCCGCACAATTTTGTTTTCATGGAGGCTCGGCGACGAGGCACAGAGCTGCTGCTGTGCTGCTGCTGCTGCCGTTGCCTTTGCTGCTGCTTGCTGCTGGCTGCCTGCTGCTGCTTGATGGTGGTGGTAGGTGGTGGTGGTTATGGCGGCCGCACGGCGGAGGAGGGCGAGCGATCGGGCGGGTGGCAGGCAGGGCGCGGCTCCCTGCTACTAGTCCCGTGAACCCCGGACCGTTTGCGTCTCGAGCTATGACGTCATAAGATACGAAACTAGCGCCGTCGTAGCGCCAATATTTGAAACACAATATTATAATACTTTTGATTTTCGATTTTCCACTGACCCACGACTTTTTTCTTCATCAACGTTACACAATTCGTGAATTTTCCGCAACCTTTACTTATTAGAAATAATATTTATATTCCTTTCTTTTTTTTTTTCTGTCTATCTAATATAATAATTGTTGTTATTTACCGATAGATTCGAGTGTATTTATTCTGGTTCGAATAAAATCATTATATTTTTTTGCTCGTCCTTTTTTATCGACTTATCTGTTGATACGTAGGTATACACATTTATCATGGTATACCGGCGAATGAAAATAACGTTGACTTAGTTCATAGAAAAGCCAACAGATGGTTGTAAGAATTTATGCGTGCGGCATAGAACCGCAATGCGCAGATTCAAAAGGAAAATAACAAAGAAAATCATAAGTATAGTTATAGTCAACAATAAGAGTTTCGTATCGCAGATAGGGAGGGAAACTATTATAAGGTTTGAAATAAATCGTAAAACTTGTATCAACTATGATAGAAATACGTTATATATATGTTAGTTCTATTATATATATATATAATAACAGAAATCCATGGATAGTAAAGGTTAGATCCCAATTAACGATCCTAAATATTTCAATCAAAGATATACTAAAATACGTTGCTGTATACAGAATCCCACGTATTAATATCTTTCATATTAAATATATCAAACAACGGTGCATATGCTATCAATATAACATAATCACATTACATATCAAATGTAATTGATCAACGATGTTCGAGAAGAAAAGAAAAACAAAACACAAGCAATACAATTCTTTTCTCAAACTGACGTGCAGAAAATAGATGAAATTAAATCTAAAAAAAGTCAGAATAAGGAAGAATATACATGATAATACATATATATGTACATATATATATAAGCACAGGTAGAATTGGTTTAATGAAATTGATGTTCTGCGTATATGAGGAGAGTTAGAGAGATAAGATTGCGTGGTCGAGCTCAGCGGGGCTTAGGGGTGTAGAACGGTGGATGGTGGATTGCTGAGGTGGGGTTTAACATATAATAAAATTCGGGCAAATTTACACTTGACTAAGTTTTTTTATTTTCTATTTTTATTCTATTTTTTTTTTTTCATTTGTATATATCGTTGCGATGAATACTACAACAGATAGATTATATATTTAACTATTTCTAAACATATATGTAAGGGTTGTTTTAGGGTCTGTGGGGTTGATAGCGTAATCGAGCCTCGCTTATAACTTCTATACCTATATACTGTACTACTACTACCTACTACTGTACATACATCGCGGCATCGTGATTCTTCGTGACGCAGGCGCGCGGCAAAGTCTTTGCGTCGCGTCGACGCTCGGCGTGTTGAGTTTGGGAAAACCACCAGCCAGCTAGCTAGCCAGCCAGCCAGCCAGCTACCAAACGAGCGAGCGAGCGAGCGAACGAGCCAGCGCCTCCTCGTATTTTCAGTTCTACCCCGACCGAACGGCACAGTCCGCGAAATGCGCGAAACTCAATCAGTAATTTAGTAGTTTTAAAAATCATATCTAGGAATTGTGCGGTGCGGTTCGGTTCGGTTCGGTATACGATATACGTTACGTTACGCGGTCCGAATAAATATCGGTTTTGCGTTCGGTTCGGGTGAAAAAAATGTAAAATATTTAAAACAGAAAACAGAAAGAAAAAATAAAGAAAGAAACGAAAAAGGGAAGGGGAAAAAAAAAAATAGAATAAATAATTTAATAACAAATTACGAAGAATAAATGAAGGATTATTTTTATCGCAATATTATCTAATTTTTTGTCGCTAATAATTAATTTACCCTAGTAACGAAATAAATAAATAAGCAAGCTAGTTGAACGGTGTTCGACCGCCTACCCCGCGATATTATATATTCCTGCTGCAGGACTTTTATATTACAATACCGCGCGACAGCAAGACCGCAACACAGCAGCAGGTATAACGAGCTACTCGGGACTATCGGAGAATCGTTGCAACATCGCAAATACGAACGAGATATTACGATAATGATGTATAAAAAAATATTGAAATAAGAAAGAAAGAAGAAAAAGCAATAGAAAAACGATAATAGAATATGTAATTATTCTATATATGAATGTATATACAGCAAAAAAAGGAAGTAATATAAAAAAAAAGAAGTATATAGATGATGAGAAAAAATTAGTATCGCTAAAATTGTATGTGTATGTATATAGAAGGTGGCGATACTGCAGCAAAATTAGTTACTTAAAAACTATATAAGCACGCCTACGCACGCCCACCCGCAAAAGATATTTAGTTATTATCTGTTACTCCGAAGAATCGCGAAAAAAGAAAGAAGAAGAAAAAAAAAAAAAGGAATAAGGACATGTAGGAGAAAGATAAAGGAAAATGAAGAAGATGGAGATTAAAAAAAGAGTGTTTAACTGTTTAAGACCGTGAAACAAACAATCGATAGTGCGGGTGTAAAGGATCGTGTATAGTATATACATATAGTATATCTATATAGGTATACATCTATAGAGAAAAGGGTAGTAGTAATACACACGTGCGTGTATATTATACCTACGGGATTGTTAATCTGTGTATGTGTCGTATCTTTGTGAGATTGTAAATAATGGATATAGATATGAATTTTTTAAACACTTTATTATTAATAAGGTGTGATAATTGTCGAGATAAGAAGAAAAATTCATAAGAAAAAAAGAAAAGAAAAGAAAAGAAAAAAAAAGTACGATACATGAAAAATAATAATGGGAATTATTTCTATCGATATTGAAACGGTAATAAAACAACGAATGATTAATAAAACAATCAGTTTGAGGACTATTTATTATCGTCATTATTATTATTATTATTATTAAATCAATGAAATAATAATGAAAAAATATTTTCTATAATGCAATCCGAATCGTTACCTACGTGAGATATTCATATTATAATTAGTATTTCTTTATTATAGAAAAAGGAGAAAACTACACCCTGCGTGCCTTCAGTCAACAGCTATACATAAAAAAATTATTACAAAAAAAAAAAATACGCGTCTTTTTTCTATATACACATTACGTATAGTATACATATAAATATTATACTATATACATCGATAATAATAAAGATATTTGCGGTAATAAAAGCAGAGAGACAATCGAATAAATTTCAATATGTATATATAACTTTGATAACTATAAAAGGATAAAAGTAAAAAAAATATATATATATACTAATAATAATAAGAAGAAGAAGAAGAAGAAAAGAAGGAAATAGACTTTTGAGACTAGTGTTGGGATACGAAATTTCTCCGCGTGGAAATGATATCTTCTGAAGCCTTAACCGATTATAATATTCGGTTAGTATTCGCGAGTATAGGTAGTATTATTATTATTAAACCGTCAATAACTGGTGTTAAATATCTAACGACGTATAGTAGCAAAGAAGAAGAAGAAGGAGAAGAAGAAGAAGAAGAAGCTGAAGAAGTAAAAGAAGTTAGTTCGCGTGAGCGAGCGAAAAAAAGGGACGTCGTCACGGCGCTAAATCTGTTCGAGAATAACGCGCTGGTCGCCAAGATTCTTGGCAAGGACGACAACGACGACGACGACGACGACGACGACGACGACGACGACGACGCCGAAGTGGAGGAGGAGGAGGAAGAAGAGGAGAAAAATAAGAAGAAGAAGGAGAAGGAGAACGACGCCGACGACGACGACGACGACGACGACAAAAAGACGTACTTATTATACGACGGTGGTGTTTATTTTACAGAAAAATATACGCTCAACGTATAAATATATGAAATTAATCTATATAACATATGTAAATACCTAGATAATGGCTAAAACAAAGCGACAAACACCCCTAGGATATAAAATAATGATTGGTGATAAAACAGCAACGCCCTGCATCGTTATACATCCAGCATTATTACATCGAAACACGGAACTATGGTCAGCTCCAAAACTGATCGTCTAAGACCCTTTTACGAAGAGGAATAATTAAGCGATAAAATCATCCGATTCCTTTTGTCATAACGCGCAAATTTGTCGCGACAATCCCGATAAAATAAATAATAATAAATATAATAATAATAATAATAATAATAATAATAATGATGAAGAAAAATATGACAAAATATTATAAATAAATAACACAAAGAGAATAGAAGAACGCAAAGTGCCCGTGTTATTATTATTATTATTTTTTCTTTCTTTCTATCTCTTCGTCGTTTCCTCTTTATCTTTAATATTATCATCGGGAAATTACTGCAGGCGTGTGTAGATCTCGTTTTTACATCTGCAGTACCGGACGTATATAACAGTAGAGGAAAATTGTTTAATTTTGTTTCTATAGTCAGAGAGAGAGAGAGTGTGGGATGAGTATAAATGTTTAATAAATAAAATAATGGTTCTAAGAGGTGAAAGAGGTTAAAAGTATTTAGAAAAGAATAAATATTAAATAAGAATATAAAAGTGAAAATTACAACAGCTAATTGTGCTTATATACACACATTAATACTATACATACTTATATGTATAATAATAATAATAATAATAATAATAATAAAAATACAACGCCACGTTATGTATATAGGTATTATATATGATTATATGAAATTGTGTTAATAATTGAATACCTATATATAGAAAGCCACGTGGTTAGTTCGGTGGTGTTGTTTTACACACCTGCGATCGTATAATACTGGTGATAATCGAAATCCAATCAAGCCTAAAAGAAGAAAGAAAGAAAGGAAGAAAAAAAGAAAGAAAGAAGAAAGAAAAATAGAATATAGAGAATACGAAACCTGGAGTTAGTTTAGTTTATATCCGATTTCGAAAGCTTTCGGTAATTGAACGGAAAAAAAAAAAAAAAAGAAGACAGAAAGAAAAATTGTACTCCTATATCAACGTAAACGAAGAAACGATGAATAATAATTATATCGTGTAATTATAATAATATAATATAATAGTGTATAGATCGCGTTCGCTCGTTATACATACATATATGTATATATTAGAAATTATAGTATAATATACCGTCGCAACAACCCGTCTTCGTCAAAAATACAAGAAAAAAACGAAAAAAAAAAAACTCCGTATTATATAAAAGAAAACGAAAAAAAAAACGAAACGCGTAATAAGTACGTTCGATTGATTATAATGCCATGCCTTTGCTAATTATATGCATATTAAATATTTATACATTATAATAATATGTATAAATGTATTAGATAAAAAAATATACCACAAGGGCTGTTATATCGTTATTATATAAAAAATATATATATATATATATATATCATTGATTCGGTTACGAAAGAACAAAGAGTAAAATCAAGAATTATAATTATAATATAATACGCGCATCTTAATTATCTAAATTTTCTATAATATTATCTATTATATGAAAAAAAGAAGAAAAAAAAAAGTAAAACAAGACAAAATCATTGAAAAATATATATATACACACATAGTATAATACGCTTCTAAAAAAGCTTTTCAATAATAATAGTAATAATAATAATACGATTAGGTACACGTTATATACTTTAGGTACACAATTATAAATATCATTGCTATATTACCTATACCTATTAATTTTGCTACTATTCGTGAATAAAAATAAAAATAATAATAATGAACATTGATCATGATAATGATTCAAGAAAGAAAAAATAAAGGCGATAATATGAAATAATAATAATAATAATAATACATATTATATACATATATAGTGCTTCGTCAGAGAATCGCGTTTAAGAGAGAATATTTAATTACATTCATATATACATACACATATAAATAGTGTATATATATATATACATCATTTCTGGAAGTGTTTTTACGAAAAAGTGAAGACAAAACGGAAAAAAATACACAGGTATAACTGCAGTTTGATTTTTTTTATATATATATATATATATATATATATATATATATATATACATTTAATATACCTATAGGTATATACTAAATAAAAAATAAA
Organism: Tenthredo notha; assembly: GCA_914767705.2. Classification (NCBI taxonomy): domain Eukaryota; kingdom Metazoa; phylum Arthropoda; class Insecta; order Hymenoptera; family Tenthredinidae; genus Tenthredo; species Tenthredo notha. The sequence goes on from OU611916.1 coordinate 9,865,334, forward strand.
TTAAAAAAATACGCGTTTCTTATTCTTATGCTCAACTCGTGCTGTGCTTTCCTATCGCTCTATACATATATAGGTGTATATATATATATGTATATATAAAATATATATATAAAGTATATATGTATATTGTATATTATATACGTATATATACATAATATATTATAAATAAATAAAAAATTTGTTTTTTTTGTACTTGAAAACTTCTGTGCATTGTGCAACGTTTTTGTGCAGTGAAAACACGATTATACACACCGTTGTATCGTGTTAGTTAAACAGTGATAATAGTTATATCATACCGTATAATTCAACGACATACAGGATATATAAACAAGTAGTAATAATAATAATAATTATTACAATTATAATAAAAAAAAAAAAAAAGATTTAAATAATAAAAAATCGATTTGATTCAATTTAATTATTGTCAACGTACAAGCTCGGTAGTAGCTTGCACCCTAAAGAACTTATATTGAGATGCCGGTGCGTCGAGGACACGTTGCGCCTAGGACCACGATCATCGAGACTATCATCAGAAAGTTTGACACGCACGGTAAATTATATTAATTAATTGATTAATCATTCAATTCATTTATTTATAAAAAAAAGGAAAAGAAAAAAAAAAGAAATGTAATTCGGTAAATATAGGTGAAACGATTATAGAGAATGAAAATAATGTCTATATGTAGTATATAAGCGTATGATTTATGAATAAGGTCGTTGCGATTGATTAATTCTAACGATTTGAACAAAACTTGGCAAGAATATTGAAAACAAATTCTTCTTCTGCATATATCCGCTGCAGCAACCATGCGGTTCTCATTAATGCAACTGCAGTGCAACACATGTATAAATATACATACATACATACACACACACGTCATACATACATATACTAGATTTTCGAATAATATGATCATCAACCTCGGTCAAGATTCCTTACCTACCTCACGACAAACTACAGTATAGTACTAGATTAAACAATCTACCATACACACATGTACTACACATACACTTTCTTCGTACCTATATATATATATATATATATATATTTATAAAAACGTATTTCAAATTTACGCGAAAGAAAAAAAGAGAAAAAAAAAAAACAAATTCAAATGAAAAATGAAAAATCTACTTCTATATACATATACACCAAATGTTTTATTCATTTCTCCTATATTATATACATATTACCTATATACGTATACATGTATCGTAGTTCAGTATGTAATCTAAAAATAGGAAAGATTATTTAAATAAATTAAAATACATTAGCATCGACGAACTGACTGACTGACTGACTGACTGACTTACTTACTTACTTACTTAGTTACTTGCTTTGGTATGTATTTAGGTATATATGTTACACGAAGAGTTTTTAATTCCGTCTCTCCCTTTTACCTTCACGCTCCTGAACACGGCGGTAACTTCTCTGGCATCACGCTACCCGGAACCTATTTTTTATTTATTTTTTTTAAATTTTTTTTCTTCAACTTTTTTATTTTTATTATTATTATTTTTTTTTTTTCACTTCTCTCTCTATTTCTCCGTTTTTTCGACGTGTTTCTATACCATCGCGTACTTCTATTAAAGTAATTAAACGCGAGACTCGTTAGATATAGCTAAAAACACGCTCTTGTTCCGCTATTCTACTTCTCGCTACCTGCAGAAATAACACTATAATCACACACACACACACATACCATACACCTATATTTATTTGTATATATATATACACACACCAATTTCTACAGGGTGTTTAAACTTGAGCTCGTCATATTTTGCGAATATATAGAATATAGATTAACCACGAAAATTCTAAGACTATATTTAATGTACCGAAAAATTTACCCAATAAAATAATAAGAATATTAATTGTTGATCAAACGCTGCAGAGCGTATATATACTATAAATCGTATTATATACAAGGGATCGTTTGCTAATTATTTCGGCCCCGCAAATTTTTTGCGGTTTAAAGTGCGAAGCCCGCTCTGTAAAGGCATACGTTACAATTTTTTGACAAACTTAATAATAATAGTAATAATAATAATGATGATGATGATGATGATACAACTAATATTTCGTTCGGGTCACAAAATTGAAATACTGCATCAAGCAGCAAAGTGAAAAATATAGAAAGAGTTAGTAGAGTGAGAATGTACGTGATCGTGATGTAATCGCAATTTATCGCAGGTCTGCATCGGTCCACGAGCTATATTATATATATATATATATATATATATACGCGCGCGCGAACGATAACGGAATTTACCTGCAGCATTTAAAAAATATATCTATACATATATATACAGGTATATTTATAAATACTACATATGTATGACATGTATACAATATCGTTATCTATAACATCAGTTTATTATTATTTTTTTTTTATTATTATTATTATTATATTTTACCTTTATTTTATTTTATCGTTTTTCGCATCTACACGTATATATAATATACGTAAATATATACGGTACGTTAACGTATATGTATATATCCATACTTGCAGGTATTACGTATATTTATATATACAATATATACATATGATCTTATGTGTATACATGTATGTATGACAGGTGCACTAAGGATGTATGCGCGTTTGGTACGATCAATTCGTTGTAGTATAGTAATAGTATAGTATAGAGTCTGAAGCCAGAGGAGCGCGAATTTATATAATAAAAAAATATGTATGCCATACCAAGGTATAAGGTTTACTAACGATACGTCAAAGGCTGCAGGCTTCTAATCCGACGCTTGTTATTCGCTGTTCTAAATCTGCGGTTCTACCTGTATATATATCTATACACGTATCTCTCTAATATACCTATATGTAGAGAAAATAGCAGAAAAATTTAGCAAAAATACAGTCGTATAAAATACCTGTGCAAAATAGAAATTATATAGATCAAAAATCCTCCATTGCAAAAAAAAATAAAACGATGAATGATACATCGGAATACATCCGCTATACTTCTGACAAAATCTCTCGTCATTATCGTATTATATCTATATGGTCGTATGTAGGAATACAAGGGATGAAATAGGGGTTGATATAGTCCCTATAGGTATACATAGATGGATACAGAAGGGGTTGATAGAGAGTGGGGAGATATTGCGGGTGGCCGGGAGGGTCAGAAGGAGGTCACGGGCCAAAAAGCCGGTTGGCATAGTTTATATATAGCATAGGATAAAATTAGCAACGGAGGGACCGACGACGAATGACAGTACGACAAGGCCGGTCTTTACCTCGGAGACCAGAGCAGATCGAGACTCTTTCTCACTCTCTATCTCTCTCCCTCTATCTTATATACGATCAACGGGACACATAGTCCAACCGCGGCATCGTCATCGACTCCTTTATATACTGTATATCTATATAATATAGATAAATGTATGAATTATGAAATAATTAAAAAAAATCAATTTTTTTTTTTTCTTGTCAAATAAATTTACGTTGTATATTATTATTATTATTATTATCATATGTTTTACAAATTTTTTTTTTTTTTCTTTCAGATCGAAGTTTCCTCGTTGCAAACGCTCACCAAGGACTATGCCACATAATATATTGTTCGGACGGGTTTTGTCGACTGACGGGATTCTCGAGGGCGGAGGTGATGCAGAGACCCGCGGTATGCGAGTTTCTTCACGGACCTATGACGTCACCTCACGCGGTCGCCGCCCTCCGCGACGCCCTGGCTGCCGGCGTCGAAAAACACTTCGAAATACTTTACTACAGGAAAGATGGTGAGTCGTTTCGTCAAAATAAACAAATAAATAAATAAATAAATAAATAAATAAGAATACTCATCAGTTTTAATTTTTCATCAGAATTTGCAAAAAAAAAAAAAATATATATATATATACGTTTTTGCAAGATTTTGCAATTTCCTTAGTTTTTTTTGTTCAAAAGTAAGAAACAAAAAAAGTAGACCGTAAGTCAAAATTCTCAGGGAGGGGGCGAGCTTGTTATCTATTCATTTAATGGTATATATACTACGTAAGTATGTACCGCTCTATATATATATATATGTATAGTAAATTCGTACGACGAAATAAATGTCAACCGAAACGCAACTATTATTACGCAACCAATCTGCGTTCCGCTGTCTGCTGGCGCCTCCGCGTTCCTATGTCTAATAATACACCTGGGCAACAACCTATACCTACACTTATTCTTCTTTTTCTTCTTCTTCTTAACTATATTAAATAAAATAATATAAATTAAAATAATAAAAAGTAAATTGTTTCATTACAACGTCGAGGTGGAACTTTTTTTTTTTAATTATAATTGGTTATACCTGCAGGGCTATATTGAAGGTATATAGCAAAAAAGTTGATTTGTTTTTTTTTTCTATGTAGGTACATGTATCTACGTGTAGCTGCATTATTCGTAGGTATACCTACACCTATATGCTATAGCCAAGATTCATATATGTATAGTGTTTCCTGCAGTGACTACGTAGGTAGGTGTATATATATATATAGAGAGGTATATATACCTAAATCAAGCCAACCCTCTCTTTCCTTTTATACGTGACGTCACAACGCCGCATCGAGTTCTTATATAGCGTGACGTCACTATGCAGGAACAATGCCCTATACGATGAATGCAGAATTGTGTAGAAAACGAGAAGAAAAAAAAAAAAAAAAAGAAAAGAAATCCAGACGAATTTTATTTGCTTTTATTATACTGGTTTAATCACGTTGTTTAATCGTTGAATGATAATCATAAATAATAATATACCTACTATATTATATAATATAATCTCGCGGAAACTTTTTTCATCCCTTAGAATTGAAATTTCGATAAAACCCAAAAATGAGGGTAAGCAAAAAAGAAAAGAAGAAAATACGGTTTTACTATATCAGATCAGATCACGTGTATATAAATATGTGCGTAAATTGTCCCAGACGTTTGAAATGATTCACCCCATCCCTTATATACTCCTCGCCTTCTGGCCTCCTTGCCTCCTGCGGTTCGAGGTCGGTCTCAAGGAGCTTTGAAGAAGTTAGTCCTTGGTATTGGTGTAGGTTTCGTCGATAACTCAAATAGTATACGTTATAACGTTTATATATATATATATATATATGTACATATGTATATCTATAGAGATCTATGTATAACGTGTAAAAATGTAGATCTGGTAGAGTCAGATAGTAGGTATATAGAATAGGGGGTTGATATTTTAAAAATAGAATATCACGTTTTTGCCTACCCCGTCACGTCGACACAGATCAATGCGCAACGAAGTCACCTAATTAGAAAGAATAAAAGAAAGAAAGAAAGAAAAGTACATTATTACTCGTTTAGATCGCTATTGTCAACAATTATTGGGATTTAAAGTATGAAAAAAAAAAAAAATGTTTCCAAAATCCCAGGATTTCTATCTCGATTCTAAGCTACTGTCCCAAAAAACCTTTAAACTATTTCCATATTCAAATACCACAAGATTTTTTTCCCAAGTTTACCAAGTTTCAGATTTTTCGGAGCTTGTGTTTTATTGAAATGGAAAAATTCGAAGACTTTGGGACGGTAGTTAGAATTGAGATAGAAACCTGGGGTTTTTGACTAAATTTGTATTTTTTTTTTGTATATATTTGGAGACGTCGTCGTAGCTCATGGGTGCATCGAAATTCGAAAATGATTAAATTGAGGACCACCCTAACTCACATACCTTCGACGCGTATATATTGTGTTAATAAAAAGCGATCGTTACGTTCCTTTGATGGCTTTGCGGCCCGTTTAACGTTTGTCGATTGATTATATTATCCGGTAGGTGGGTAGGTAGGTAGGTAGGTAGGTAGAGGTTGGTTCGTCGGTACGTTGGTTCGTTGATTCGTTGGTAGGTATGTACAGGGTAGGAAAGTAATTATGTATATCGCGTGCCGTAACGGAAGCACTTTAAAAGTCGCATCAACGAGCTTGAAATTAGTCCACATATATAGATAGGTTACATGTACCTAGCTGCTGCTGCTGCTGCTGCCTGCTGCAGTAACCGATTATGGCGTTTACTTTTCTCGACATAACGTATATATATTCATCTACATCTACCCATGTGTACCTTTGCAAAAAAAATATTTAAAAAATTACAAAAAAAAAAAAAGACGAAAATTTGTATTTTATTTATCTATCGTTTGTCTCATTTCAGGAACAAAGTTCCTATGCAGCGAAGTTATTGCCTTAATAAGGAGCGAGGTGGACGACATCTGCCTCCAAATCATAAACTTCGAGGACCTCTCAGCTCAGCCTTCACAACCGCCTGCCATTCCGCTGCCAAGTCACGCCAACAATCGCCTCGTTACGCGCTGTGAGTCCCGCTCTTTTCAATTTCGAACTTTCAACCAAAAAAAAAAAAAATAAAAAAAAAAACGAATAAACGAAACCTAAATAATCGAAGAAGAATAAGTTTCAGAATGCATGTCGCTAGTTTCTGTTTTTCTTCTTTTCAAAATTCATTATCCTAAAATCTGCGATTCTTATGCGTGATTTTGCATACACGCGATCTCATTTGATCATTTTAATTACTCTATAATAATTCCTCGTTACTCTAAATTCCCGTCTCTATAATTCCCACGAGAGATAGTATATAACTAACTAACTATACTGCAGCTCCGTGCGCACAGCACAGTCATGCCTGATACCGCTGCACCTCAAACTACAGACCGTGAATTAGTTGTCATAATTTTTTATTTCATCTATTCTTTTTTCTTTTTTTCTTTTTTTTTTTGTTTGTTTCTTTTCCCTTTTGATGTTTACTAACGTTTACTAATCTAATTCAACGATGGTAACGGGAGCAGTCGACAGGGCGCGAGCATCCTTTCGAGCTGGACTATCGAGGACTGGTGTCGTCGGACCACCGCGTGTTCTTGGACGATCCAGACCCTCGGCTACTCTACAACCAAGAAGACTTGCTGACGCACATGCCCTCGACGAAGAGGCATCGGAAAATTGGTGAGAATAACATTTTTTATAATAATTCGATAATTAAAGATAAAAAGTTGTGAATTTATTATCGTTTTTTTTTTTTTTTTTTTTTTCATTCACGGATAAATGCGATTGTATTCTATCTCTGAAATTTATTTCGAGTTATTTTCGAGGATCTTTATATATAAATGTGGTACATAGATTTCGGTGACAAACAAGAGGTCACGTTTTCAATAATAATAATATATTCCTTGAAAAATATGTTTGCGACAGCAGGGATATGCCCTATCTACAACACAAGATCTAGGACATACATAATATCTACCACTGTATATAGTATATCATACCTATATAGGTATGGTGGGCTATATAGTGGATTTGAAATATCAAATAAATCGATACAGTATATTGTATATATATATATATTTATATCTACAATACAAATAATAATTAGTCGAATTTGTACAACAATACAAACCAATCTCGACGACGAGACGTGTTCTATATTATTCTACATTCGCCCTATACGCGTTAGAAAAAAATTTCAAATCCTACTAGTTTAATACAAAATATAGTTCGTCAAATTACGATATCGAATAGAGTACCAGCCCCTCGAATATCATGTATAAAAAATGATCAAAGTATTCTCTCGGAGTACCTATCGACTTTACATACGTACACCCTAGGATGGTCCTTAATTTATTCATATAAAACACGATTTTTGATATTTCGCGGTGTAAAGTATATAAAAAATAATAATAAGTTGATATATAGAGAGAAGGGTGCTCGATCAGGTTCATATATAGTATATATGGTCGATTTACTACTTTTATGTATATACATATATTATAACCCATATACCTACTATTTCGCATATTATTTGTAGCTTAGCGATTAAATATTTTTCGTCAACCGCCCCTCAACTTTCTTACGATTCGTGTATATATATATATATAGGTATTCTATACATGGATACATAAAGACACTACGAGGTTGTGGGCAAGGGTAGGGACCACAGGAAAGGGTTAATCGTCGCAAGGCCGTTCAAGGCCGAGCGACCTGCACGCGAGACGTGCGACACCGCGTAATTTACCTACGGTCAGGTTGGGAGCCACATAGTCGAGGTCGCGACTCTCTGTATAATATATTACGGTTATATCCCGAAAAAACATTTACCATCTACATTGTATATCAAAGCTCCGGATTTTAACGCCTTTTTTTTCTTTTTTTTTTTTCTATGCTTATGTATTAGGTATGAAAAAAGAAAAAAAAAAGTTCTTCAATGCGTCGTTTTAAATATATCGATGGCGAAGGAAAAAAAAAAGATCTAGAGCGACATGTTATAATTTTATGTGTATGTGTAATTTATATGGATACATAAGATCTATAGGTATATACGTAATTTAGATAGTTTGAAATGAGTCAGACGAGGCGACGGTCAGCTACTACCGAGTAACGATTTTTAAAACACGTCTCTGATGTCAGCGAAGTCACACGTGTTTTGAGATGATCTTGGAATCGCTCCAAACCAAGCCTACTCTATACAGTCTCTTTTATATCTCGTATATCTATATGTATAAACCCACTACCCCATTCTAAATTCTCATTGTGTTATCTTGTGTATACACCTACTCCGCCGCTGCTCTACCTCTTAAGAACGAGAATAATAAGAGATGAGGAGCCTTTGTTCGAAAACAAACCCAAACACGCTCTTGTTGAACCGGTTAACCAACCACTCAAATACTTATCTATCATGTATCTAACACGTGTCTACAATAGATCGATAAAAACAAAGAGAAATTCCCAATTCGTTAATAATTATTTTATTTATTGTCTATAGAATAACGAAATATTTTTTTTTAAAACTTAATAATTCTTGATCAAGTAAATGGAATCAAATTTATTCCTATTTTTTTATTTTTTTTTTACAGTGTACAATGAAAGCGTAACGAGGCATCGATATAAAAATTCGTTTGAATTTGTAATTTTTATATGTTAAATTAATATTGTTTTCTTTCGTTATTCTCATTGTTATATTTGCGGGCTTGGTTGAGGCGCGGCGAAGCGCCTATCGATCAGGCAACCAAACCACCAGAAAGGGAGCTAGTCTGACCCAACACTGACACACTCTACTCGTCGAGTCTGACCTCAGCTACCATACCATACCATGCCATGCCTTGCCATGCCATGCCATGCCGTTGCAGTGGCTATACGAGCCAGCCACGCGTATTGATCACTGTTTTTTTTTTCCTGTTGTTTCTCTTCATTTCTCTGTTCGCTCTCTTCGGGGATTAACGCCTATATATATATACCTAACTATAACGAGAGCAGTTAAAAAAAATAAAATAAACAATTAGACATTCTAACGATCGTTATTAATATTATATCATTATATACGTAGCTTTAGACGAGTTTATTACATGATATATAATAAAAATTGCAATACATATCATGCGTGTATTTCAAGTTTCAAATATTTGAAATTTTTTTTTTCTTAAATCTGCAGGTATGTATAAGACTCTTGAAACTCAACTCAACTCAACTTAACTTAACTAAAACCAGAGAAAATTTGTTCTACCACACGATTTCGTTACACCAAACGATTATATAAACGTCATGTAACTGTGTAGAGATTTACGATCGCGATTATCGACCCGTCCATCCCTTAGACGCTTGACTAAAATTTGTTTAGACATCGGTTAACCTTGTGTTTTCTCGACCTTGATCTAGATACTTGATAACGTGTTAATAGTCGTTAGCCCAAATCCCTGAAGAAAGATATTCGCGATAATAATAATAATGATAATAATAATAACAACAACGACGATAATAATTAAACTTTTTTTTTTTTTTACGCTCCTCAGCTTCGTTCCGCTAAAAAAATTCATCACTCATATATCTAGATCGAGAACACAGCGCGGCGATTATATATATGCCTTAAAAAGAAAAACCCTCGAGGCATGTTGCACGAGACGACGTGACATTTATAACATCTTGATGGTAGAAAAAGGAAAAGGAATAGAAGGAAGAAAAAAAAAAAAAAAATTATAATAATTATAAGAAAAGTCTTTACTTTATTTCTTTCTGTTTTATTCAGAGATTACGATTCCGATTCTGATTCCGATTTCGATTTCGATTATACTTATGTATGTCTTTTTCATTTGTTTTTTTTTTTCAGCCCTCTGACCAGAGGCTCACCGACTATGATGGACTCTTGGGGTGCTGGGCGAACCGGTACTCCACCACCATCAACCGTACTACAACATGGTACAATAACCTCGGGAAATAACGCATCTACACCTGCAGCTACTGCTACGGCGACATGTACTACTGCGTCTGGTGCTGCGCCTGCACATGTAGTTTACAGGACCGGTGGTACCGGTACTGGTAGTGGTACCGCGCCAATAGCCAGTCCCGAAGGAGTGAGCGATGTAAGTTTTCTTTCGTTAATTTCCTAAATTTTTCTTACATTTTTATGATTTTTTTTTTTTTTTACTCCTTCAATTTCTATCATAAATATTTCTTCGTCTTTGCTTATACCATTTCTAATAAGGTGTCTCAAAAATCTGGGATGTGGGATGACACGGGTAATTCTTCGTCCGGTGCCGCTGAAGGACCATCGAGAAGTGTGTCTCACGCTGCCAGTCTTGATGCAATTTCTCGGAGGATGGTTAAGCCAGAAACCGGTCGAGTACCATGCCGGAGTCTCACGTGTAGCGTTTGTAAGTATGTGTATGATAGATAATTCGCGTTAATTATCACACGAACGAAACGACCCACCCAATCGAAGAAAAAAAAAGAAATAAGAAAATATTTCTGAATTAAATCTATGTACTAATATGGTCGCTGTAATCGGATGTACCTATTCTCGTAAAAATTCGTTGAATTATTTTCATCAGTGGATGATGGATCGAGGATTATATATTATATGTCGATCAACTAGGATGTGCGATATATTGATATGCTGGTATTATTGAGAAATCTGCTTACAATTATGAAAAGTGATTGTAAGAAATGAAAACGAAAAGCAACAAAAATAAAATAAAAATAAAAACAGGAAGTAATTATGTAGATTATGTGGTATGATGGTGGGTGTAGTTAATTATTCTTGTATTATTGATCTGTGTTTAGGAATGTTCTTTAAAAAAAAAATTTCTTTTCTTAATTTATTTTGATTTTTTAAAAGACGTATTAATTATCGTTATTAGAATAAATGATAATGTTTATAATTCAATGTGAAAAAAATTAGGATAATAATATTTTAGTAGCGGTTCGAGGGAGTGACCACGTGGCTCTAGAGCGACGACCAGCAACCCTCGATAACTTGGCCGAAGGTAAAACAGGAAAGCAAAGCAAAGCAAAGCAAAGCAAATCAAAGCAAATCAAAGCAAATCAAAGCAAATCAGCACGAGCTCGTACAATACCATATAATAGTAGTACCTCGAAGTACAGTTTACTGACCGATGTGAAAACAATAACCGACAATTAGAGCTTTCAACTTGCAGCAGCCTTGACTAACTAACTAACTAACCAACTAACCAACTAACTAACAAACTAACTCTAACAAACCATACTACACACATTGGCCAATCATTCAAACGAACAATTGCTTCTAATAGCTTATCTATATTCATATTATATAATAATAAAAAGCTCGAAAATTATAACAATGTAAATTATTGTATATACCAATGTGTATGTGTATTAGGGTTCTTCTTGATTTCATCATTTTCGAATTTCAATGCTCCCATGGCCCAGGTCATCATTAAATATGGGAAAGTTCGAAGGCTTTGGGGCAGTGCTTAGAACTTTTTATTAGATTTTTAAAAAAAATATATTTGGAGACGATCTGGCCCATGAGAGCTTCGAAATTGAAATATGATCGAATCAGGGACCACCCTAATGTGTATGTACTACATCGTTTAATATTTGCAATACCTTATATTATTATACCGACAAGCTTTTATTAGGCATTAAATTTTTTACCACTTTCACTTATTATACACCCACGCGAGCACAGAGTTAACTATTATTACTTACTATACCCGGTTAGACAGGGTTAAATATAATTAAATTATTGTTATACATATAAACATTTTTTTAATGTTAAACTCTTGTTCGATTTTTATTGATTTTTTTTCTTTTTTTTTTCTTTCTTTTCTATATGGAACAAAGAAATAGCATGTATGCCTATAAATCCCTGTTTAATCGTTGTATATAAGTTTATACATACATAGATATACACATATCTACGTCTGGGCTATATATCATATTTATATATTATCTGCATTCGTCAATACGTATTACGTATTATTTAATTATTTAATTAATACGATATAACTACGACGATATTAATAGCGATCATAATTCACGACTATACCCTACCTCTACTCATATTACTCATTAATCCTATTATAATTACCGCATTATCAATTGATATAATAATATATTAAATATTCAAAGAAATATGCAGAGAAAAAAACAAAAAGAAATGCACCGTAGTTACAGCGTTCTTTCATTTTTCTTGCACCATATACATATATACATAGGTATATAATGCTGATATGCTATTCCATCAATCGTGGCACTATAATAATAATAATAATAATAAAAATGATAATAATAATGAATAAATAAATATATGGAAAGTGAAAACTGAGAAGAGAGTATTGAAATTGTATTTTATGATGAAAAAATGATAAATGAAGCACTGATCATTGTACAAATCCATTGAAGAAAAAAATATATTAACATATCTTGATGATCGTAAGATGTGATAATAGTATAGTGGCTGAAATTAGATGATATTATTATTATATAATTCATCGACACAATTTTATATTATATTTTCACAGGTTTGAAGCTTCTAGTGCCGATATTGATTGATTGATTGATTGACAGCTGTTTGTTATTGTAACGATTATCACTTATCGCTTTTAGATGAATAAATAAATTGATAAATAAATAAATAAATAAATGAATAAACTAATGAATAAATGAATAAATAATTTCGGCTCAAATTTAGAAATTTGAAACTGATAATAATTTGGGCTTTTTATTCTATTATACTATATTTCTAAAATATTAATATAACATTGAACCGAAATTATAATTCTATATATACACACACATAATCTTTGACTATTTATATCTATATATACTATAATAATAATAATAATAATAATAATATATAATTATAGACACTGCAAATATATAGCGTTGCCGAATTAATTAACAAATGCAAAGAAAAGAGAAAAAAATAAGAAAAGAATATTATATACTATTTCTAATTTTATATCATTTCTCTTATTTCTAGCTACGAAACATTCGAAAATATTTCCCGGTGTTGCGTCCGAAAGTGATTTACAAAAGTGGCGTACATCGAGGGACCGTAAATCACCCTCTCTTAGCCAAATGGGACCTGAATCTATCAAGCACAAGGTGAGTTGATTAATAATGATAATAATTCATCATTTTTTTCTTACGATAAGAAAAAAAAACATTAGGAAATAAAAAAATTGTGTTTTTTTTTAAATGATATAAACTCGTTTCAGTTCTCCCTCCAAGATAACGGCTCGGCGAAATTCTTCCAGGGAGCAATGCACACGCCTAATATGGGGGAAAAAGTTGCCCAGGTCAGTATATAACTAATATATATATATATAAATTCGTAATTTTCTATACATATGTATACGTATTGTATACGATTTCTTTTTTCTTATTTTATTCATTCTGCATGATTTTATTGGTATAATGTCGTTAAACTGTCCGATCGTATCAGCTTATTTCCGTCCTTTATGTATAAGTGACAGCTCGAGCTTGACTGCTGAATCGCTTTCTTCAGGCTTCCGGTTCAGGGATTCAGATTTGAATATCTACTAGCCACTCTAGCATTAACGTCCCTCAATCAAAGCCAGATAATCAAATTTCATTAGTCTGATCCACCAATATATATATATATATATTATATATATATAAAATTATTCTCAGATGAATGAAAAATCTTTATATAATAATAAGAAATAATAATAATCTAAATGAATCGAAATAAAATAGTATAAGAGTAGGCATATACGCGTATGAATAACGGGGCGATTCGACTTTCGACAAAGAATAAAACTAGACGAAAAAATAAAATGGAAAAATAATATATCTCGAATTTAAAACTAGGCCTGCCAAGTCGCTTCTTTGGTCCAGTGCCAGAAAAAAAGAGGAATAAGAAAACTAGAGGATTATCAACCCAAATCCCGATATCTTCTGTACAATCCGTATGGTAATACATATATACCTATATATGTGTGTGTGTGGGTGTATGTGTAGAGGATCTACAATACTTGTACACTAATAATAATAATAATAATAATAATAATAAATGCAGAAGTCTGTAAGTTCGGAAAATAAAAAGAATAAAAATAAGAAAAAGAGAAAAATGAAAAGAAAAATAAAAGTAAGTAGGGGGATAAGAAATAGGCGACTGCGGGGGTTGTTTCGGTGGTTGGTGGTTCAAATCGCGGATGGCGCTACGATCGAGAGTGTCGCAGTGTTGGGGGCTAGGTAGAAGGTATAATAGTTCAGTTCCCTGACGGCCACTCATCCCCTTTATACCCTCTTTACTCCCACCTATTTCGCGATGCTCTCGAGGCCTCGACTCGGTTCTCGTACTCGTCGTATACGTCGCTGTGTCATTTAGCCGCGCGTTCTTTTACCGTACGGAAGAACACCTATTCTCTCTAACCGATATAATATTATATTATAGTAGCTTTGTCGCGTTAAATTTTATTCATCATTTTTAGTTTTCCGGTTCTCGTTTTATCGTTTGACGTTTGACGTTTGCCGGTTGTTGTCGTCGTGTATAGCGCCCCGTCCATCGCTTATACATACATAGACGGTATTATCTATATATACATATCTATATACCTGTATTATACACCTATAGTATATAATATTACGTTAAACATCAACGAGCGCGAACTTATAACGCGCGCGATCTATTCCTTTGGGAAAATACGAAAGAGAGAGAGAGAGAGAGAAAGAGACAGAAAAAAAAAAAAGAAAAAGAAAATATAGACGAGTATGTTATAATTATAAACTATATACATATGAGCATTTTTTATATATACACACGCATATCCGTCCATTAAAATTTTCTTAATCAACAAAATTAATTAATATTATCAAGTTGTTGTAACTCTCGTTGTAATTGATCTGTTATCTCGTTTTAGTCGGGTATTGATACGTACTTTTTCTGTTTGCTAGAAGAGGAAAGAAAAACCAAGCAAAAAAAAAAGAAAAGAAAACCAAATGAAATTTATATCAAATTATTATACCGTATATGTATAATACCTAGTGAGAAGAATACACACACATACACACACATATATAATCGTAACGAGAACTCTAATCGCACGCAAATTTTCGTCAATTTTGCTTTCATTCGCATTCTGATTCCGCAGTTTAGTCGAAAAAAGATAAAGTGACCGCGTGACTTTCGCGGCACGAACTATACGGCAGTAAAGATTTTTTTTTTTATATATTTCCTCTCCTTTTACTACTACCAGAATATTAATATCAATATAGTAGAAAAAAAGAAAAAGCAAAAAATAAATAAAAGAAAAAAGGAAGAGAAGAACAACAAATGCACTTTTTATATACCTCACTGTGAAACGGGCTTGATTATATTCCGCGCTAATAAATAAAGCGTATAAAATGACTTCAAGTTGTTGGGAATAGTGGAGTTGAAGTAGGAAATCGATATACGTATCGTGACAATAATAAAAAAATAAACAAAATAAAAATAATATTAATAATAATAAAAAAAGCAAATCCCCGCAACACAACAACCATCATGCTGTTTGTACGGAGTACCTTGACCACGGTCTATCGAGGTGGTTAAAAAAAGAAATAAAAAAAGAAAAAAATAATTTTCTACATGAACCGAAAACTTTACTCTAACCCGTTGATTATATAATATATGTATATATATAATACTTTACTCATATTATATAAATATTGAGAAAGAGAGAAAGAAAAACAAATCAAAGTAAAATAAATCTTTTAATCGTGTTTATCTCTCGTAAAGAAATATCCGATATTTCGCATATGCGCTAAATGTACGATGCCAGGGATGATAAGCTGACGGAGGTACAAGCCGGGCGTGAGGGCTGGACCCTTGGTGGTAAAAACGGTTGGCGTGAATCTCCGGTACAAGGTGCAGGCGTGGGTGATTATATCGATAGTAGTAACGGTACGGATTGGCCGGATTGGAGTGAGTTTAGGGAGTTCAGGGAACTCGGCGATTGCCGAGAGGCCATTAGGGACGTGGCGCCACGGAACATCGGGGGGGCCGGTGACCCTAGGGCCCGTGACTCGCCCTGTAGTCCACAGGACATTAGACTGCTTCATGAACTCGTCGAAGACCTCACCAAGGAACAGGACGAGCAGACTAAGCCTCGATCCGAACAGGTGAGACTAGATTCGTCAAGTTTTATACGATTTAGGAAAACGAAAATTAAGGAAAAAGGTCAAAATCAATATCCCTCGCATCTATATGGGAAAAAAGAAATCGGCTAAGAATCAATCGAGTACGAATACTATTTACGATAAATATTTGTCGATGTCAAAAACACCGCGATAGACGAATGTATAGCGGAGGGTAACATATGCGGTATAGTAGATCGCAGTGTACGAAATATGAGTTAGAGTAGAACACAGCCGTATAGCGCGGGCGCGGGAAAAACAATCAATACGTTAGGACAGGTGGGCAGTAGCGGCGGCGTCGACGTCGACGTCGACGTTGGTAGAGGTGGAGGTGGAGGTGGAGGTGGAGGTAGAGGCGCGAGAGAAGCCAGGAAACCGAGGGAGAAGAGCAAGAGGGACAGTAGGGAGAAGACGCGTATCCCTCTCTCTCTCTCTCTCCCCTCGTTTTCTCTCTATAATTGCAGCTACCTTATAATCCGAGATATTTCTCGTCTAGTTTCTCATCCGCGGATATATAATCGCGTTGTTGAAAAAAAAAACAAGGAAAAAAGAAAAAAATACAGGGGAGTGCAGGGAGCCCGAAAAATTCGTACAGTATAAAATCCATCTTATCGCGACGTGCAGCAGCCGCGGCCACAGCAGCAGCAGCAGCAGCAGCAGCAGTAGCGGCGGACATATACCGAATTTCTGGACCCCACTTGCAGATGGGTAGAAAATTATTTCCTCAGGGAAGAAGAAGACGAAGAATTGGCTTATTTTAAGAAAATAATAAGCAACCGTAGAACTGTGTCAAAACTGAGGAAAATAGTCATAGGGGGTGAAAATATTATCAGCAAGAGGAATATCGAAGTGAGGGAAAAACTTCGTGAAGGAAAAGTGATTTTGTTCTTTTACTTATTTCTTATTTTCCTCCCACCCCGAACATTTGGTTTGTAAATTTGTTTGTATTTCTGTTTGTTTGTTTGTTTTTCTGTGTGATTGTGGAATTGTGATTAGTGTTGTACAGTAAAGCTACGAGGACGGAAATATATTAACCGCATAGTATTATAGACAGTGCCAATTAATTGATTAACTAATTAATTATTAAATAATAAAACATAAGATTAAATATTTTCAAATCTCACCCTATAATTCAGTGCAAAGAGTGTCGATTTTCAAATAAATATCAGAAATATATATGTTCATATATAAAATAGCCCATATGCAGAAAACGGGAATAACCATTTTATTCTTTATTTAAGGAAAGTTATGAATAAATTATCGATTCAAGTAAAATGGTATATAAGTCGTGCGCTGGATAAAGCGAAAAAATAAAAAAAATAAAAAAATAGGTAAAGAATATTTATGGGTAAAAATAATGAGATATCAAAATCGCGCACAAAGTTCAAAATTTAAATTCTAAATAATATTACAAATGAATAAATAAATAAATAAATAAATAAATAAATGAAAACGAGCTTATTAAAAACAAAACAAAAAAAACAAAAGAAAAAAAAAAATCAATTATAAAATCAACAAATATCTAAATACTTAAATAAAGGAATGAATAAATGAAAATCTGGAGAGACTGATTACACCTAAACCAAAGAAAAAAAAAAAAAAATTCGAAAGTTAAATGAATGAAAAAATTAATCGACTGACTTATAACAACCGCGTGTTCCATCCATTATAGTTAAACTACCTTTGCTTATATTTATTGATTGATTGATTGATTGATTAATTAATTAATTGATTGACTGACTGATTGATTGATTGATTGATAATGTGAATTGATTTTTTTAATATATGAAGCATTTCGTACAATTGTGAATTTGTACCTGATAAATATATTATATATAAATATACCTATTATACCTATACACTGACGAAAAAGATAAAAAAAAAAAAAATTGGATAAAAATAAATAAAAATAATAATAATAATAATAATGATGATGATGATGATAATGGCAACAATCGTAATAATCTAATCCCGTTTTTATTGTTATTTATACCTATAAAAATACAAATTTTCTTCGTCTCAAAAGTCATATTTCCTTCGTTCTTGTTGTTGTTTTTTTATTATTATTATACAACGTCCTAATAAGGATCCTATAATAATAATCGTAATCCTAATCATATAATATACTCCTCGCATCAATCTGTGATTAAATTCGGTAAAACCACGAAAAAGCATGAGGGTAAAATAGATTTAATAAATAATAATTGAGAGAGAGAGAAAAGAAAAAGAAAACAAAAAAAAAAACCCATAAATAACAGTTTTAATATTTAATTACCCTGCACCCGGAACGAGACTAGAGGTAAAAAGAGGAAAAAGAAAAATAACTACAAGCATATATATAAATACACAAGGTATAATAGAATCTCATTAAAATTAATGAATTAAATTTTCTCTCACCCTTCTAATCTTTCCCTCTCTCTCTCTCTTTCCTCTCTCTTTAAAGTATTGAATACACGTAATATTGTGAGTTTGATAAGCCGTTTGGAAAATTTAAATCAAGGGTAATTTTAATAAAAGAAAATTATATATATATATATATATATATAATATAAAAATTATAAATTTGAAAGTGAATATATAATAATAATAATAATAATAATAAGAGTAGGAGTGAAAATAAGTATCGTTTCGTTAAATCGCGGAGTTAATATAAAAGTGTTTATTTTAAATCGGTTGAAAATATTTTCCAAAATTCAGTTCCTAAAGAAACAACGATCGTCAGAGTCTTCCGGTGGCGAAGAGGTGGAAGAAGAATTTGAGAAGGAAATTGAAGAACTGGAAGAATTACAGGAAGAATTTGACGAAGAGGTTGAAAATCGTATAGATTTATACCCTAATAAATACTTTGGTAATAAAACATTACCACCGTTGATTATACCGAGTTGTAAAAATTTGAGACCGCAACAAATCGGTAGACTTCCTCCGCCTGTTGTTATAAGGAGGAAACAACTACTTGTTAAATCAAGTCCTGCAGGGTCAAATGCCACCTCTACTAGTGTGCAGATAGACGAGGAGGCGTCCGGGGCCTCGGAAATCTGTAAATTAACAACGCTTATAAATTCGTCATCGATAGTATCGCCCAGGACGCCTTTTATCCCTGGTATGGCGTGCCTAAAGTCCCCGAAGGCGATGTCGGAGCACCTCCTGGGCCAGCTTGAAGTACCTGTTGCTCCCGCGGCTTCGGCGACACCGATAGTTCTCGGCGCCCTTAGAGCTAAGGGTGGAGGATCGCTTCGGGACGGTGAAAGGGGCGAGAGAATATCCGACCTTATACCAAGGCAGAGATGGAGCAGCGTAAGGGTCAGAGGTGGAAGCACGAAGAGTTTACTAGTAGAGAACGGACCACCTCTTCAAACCGTTCCGGTTAAAGGAGCGATTAGAAAAGAGGTATAGTGGATGTGGTGTTCATGAGGAAACGGAGTCGAGTTTTAATCGGTTTCTTAAATTATTATCGCGATATAATCGGCGATTGATTGACGAGTAGATCGCAAAGATATAGAGATAAGCTCAAAATCGAATCAGAAGAAAAATAATAATAATCCTGGAAATATTTATGGCTTAGATATAGCGGAATATCTTTTTTTGAATATATACGAGAAACCGCGAGTGTATTTTCTCGTCGTCGTTATTTTTATACCGGGATAAGATCCCTACGTTTTCCGCTATAGATTGTCAGTATTTATTGGGTCTCGGATTTCCTTTATGCTGCTGAGGTTGGCTCAGTGTTACGAATCCATATAGAATTTATATCGGAAACGCGTTGATATTCAGAAGATCAAAAATCCGACAATTTTTTCAGTCAATTTCTCAGGATTTGAATGACAAAGAATATATTTCATTCTGATATGAATAAATGCGTGAATTACAAGTTTTTTATCTTGTGGGTAAAAATCCTTTTTATTCAAACATTCGAATCTGTAATATAAAAAAATTCTGAACTTAAACCCCGGCTCTCTTGTTGCTGATGCTGCAGTCTGAAAAGCTATTTAAAATTTTTTTTAATGCGATTCTACTTCGGCCAGTCACGATTCGTTGCTCGTTTAGGTGGACGGGGAGGGGGACACAGTGCTTCTTTCTGGCTTTCAAACCTTTATACACAGACACAGAGCTGTAAGGAACGCTTCAAGCTGTTTCACTGTTTAGTTTAGTTTCAGTTCAGTCACCGCGTGCGAGTCTGCAGTATCGTGTATACCTAACGCCCTGTGTCGCTGCCGCTGCAGCAGCAGCAGCAGTAGCAAGTAGCAAGAATCTCTACTGCAGTTACTCATTTCGGGATGAAAATAGAGTCGCTTATATCTAGTGGCTGAAGGATTATTCTCGTTCAGTTTTAGTCCATAGAAGTTTAAAGGCCACTCTTATAAGTTTATATCGAGCAAAGTGCACACGTGGCTATATAATTATATAAAAAAACATGCGTCGTTATAACTTTCAATGTTAGGAGAAAAAATAAAATAAAATAAAATAAGAAAAAAATCTTTATATCGATGAAAGAATGGAGGACCACTCTCTCGAGTCCAGAGAATGACTATAAACCTTGTCATCACAATGTGGACAAAGATAAGACGTTCTTATTTTGGGAATAGTAAAAAACAGGCGTTCACCTCGGCGCTTTCGACGGTAATTATTTTAACGTAACGTCATTTATTACAATATCTACACTATATACAATATCAGAATTTCATTGGGGTCAATGAACCATGTATTAAGGCGTGCGATGATTTATCGTCTCTTGAGGGTGAAAACAGAAACGTCGAAGAAGAAAAAGAAGAAGAAAAAAAAATAGGTGCAGCAGGTAGCTATACGACGGTAATCTCATCTACGAAGGGCGAGGTTCAAATTTCTCATTAATTCCAGCCAAATATATATATATATAGATAGTAGATAGATTTTTTTCGAGTAAAGTTCCGCAAGAGATTCGAAATTCGTAAAGTTTCAAAGATCCTAAATTCAAAATTTCGTACCTATAAAGTTTTGTCTTTGCATCCCGATAAATAGATCGAAATTTTCCCCGAATTTAAATTATCTGATCTTGATGAAAGTCTGATTGTTTAAACGAATTGTTGAATTTCGACCCGTTCGTATTATGGCATTTAAAATCTTTGACCCTAATTCCAGACCCTAGTGAAAATATGATTGAGATTGATAATACCGATCCCCTCGTATTTTCTGCATTTCTATAACCCTCGTAGGTATTTATACGGCTAGTAAAGATACGCCCATAAAATCGAACGCTGGTATACCAGCCTTGAATTAGTATCTTCCTAGCTACCCTTCTGGAAGGGTTCGCTGTTGGACCTATTCGCTCCGTAGATTTTGGAAACATTAACAACAACAAAATCTAATATCTAATTTTTTGTGGTATTTGTAAATCGAAAATTACATCATCATCTCAGTCATTAAATAATTTATACGAATTCACCGATATATATACGGTTATATATTCCATGTGTGTATATATACACATAGTACACATGTGTCGCTTTGGATAATATTAAACTCTATCATGTTGTACATATGTTACATACGTAGTACATATAAAGTACGTATAGCCGACTATAAGGTCTCGCGCGTGGATTATTGACCAGGGCTTACATTAGCCTATTACTTCGTGGCAGAGAAAATAAGAATACAGTCGAGCGAATAACAATGATATACCTGTTATAGTTCTACACTCGTAATATAAAATCATTCGGGAGATATATATTTGATGTTTGACTATAGGTAGGACTAGTAAATTATGAATAAGATCCTGCACACGCAACAAAACTAAGGATTATGGTAAGCGATAGAAAAAAAAAAAAAAAAAGAGAAGTGAAATGAAATGTTCGCGTTTTAAAATAAGAAAAAAAAAAAAAACAAAAGCTGTGAGATATAATTGGATTGGAGAAGAAGAACATATTTGTGAGAGTTTTAAAAATAGATTTTAGACATTAATAATATTATTTAATTTATACTAACTTATTTAAAAACGAGTGAAAGACATTTAATTTTTGTTGTTTTTTTTCTTGTATATTAGAAAATGTAAAATTATTAACAATTGATTATTAATTGTTTAAGGTTCTCTCGCTGGGCGCAGACGTTCTTCCCGAGTACAAGCTGCAGTCACCCCGAATCCACAAATGGACAATACTCCATTATTCTCCGTTCAAAGCAGTATGGGATTGGTTAATACTGTTGCTGGTTATGTATACAGCAATATTCACCCCCTACGTAGCAGCCTTCTTGTTATCCGAGCCAGGCTACGGTACGAGAGATCGAAAACGATATGGGGACGATCCGATCCTGATAATCGATCTGATAGGTAAGAGAGGAGAAATAGATAAATTTAAAAAAAAAATAGAGTTATCGGTTTTTTTTTTTTTTTACTTTTGTTCTTCTCTATACTTTTTTGTAACGCAATATTCGTTTTTTTTTTTCTTCTGTCTTATTCTCGGCTCGGCCCGCAGTCGACGTAACATTCATCGTGGATATATTGATAAACTTTCGAACAACATTCGTTAACAGAAACGACGAGGTTGTTTCTCACCCTGGTAAAATAGCAGTTCATTATCTAAAGGGTTGGTTCATAATCGATCTGGTGGCAGCGATACCGTTCGACCTCCTATTCTTTGGCGCCGACACGGACGAGGTACGATTTAAATTAAAAACGGACGCAATTGACGCGATATTCCGCATTTATTTATTCCTTTATACGTATATGTATATATATATATATACAAGTATGTATAATATGCACACGTATCGATCCGAAAAGAAATGAGAAATGAATAAATAAAAAAGATCGATTTTCTGATAAATTAGAAACAAGAGGAAAAAAATAAAATATATATAATATATTGGATTCAATTTTACGTGAGAAATGGAAAAAAAAATTGATTACGGATCGTATGTATGTGCATATACTATACATATACATATATATACATATAACTATATAGATATGTTGATATTGATGTTAGTACCTATAAGTTTTCTTTTTTTTTTCTTTTTTTTTTTATCAAAACGTCAAACCGGAAATGTGTCTATAATATCATAGATGTATTTACCAATATTGGCGCTTTATAGTTACATATATATATATATATTTTCTTTTTTTTCCTTTCTTCTCTCTTTATTTTATCTTTATTATTTTTATTATATTTTTTTTTAATTATTATTATTATTATTATTATTATTATTATTTTGTCATTGGTGTTGAATGATCATTTTTATTTGTCGAATTTTAGATGGCAAATAAAACGACTTTATTATATACATATATTATATATATATATATGTATGTATATTTATTATTTCTTTGGTGTTTCTCTCTATCTCTATATATAGATTATCATTATTATTATTATTATTATTATTATTATTATTATCATTATCATTATACGTTCGTAGAATTATATTAAATTTTTTTTTTTCTTTTTTCATTCTAAAGAAAGAAATATATATTGACAATAAATATAATAATATAGCGTATGAAAAAAAAAAAAAAAAGTGAATGGAAAAATAAAATATATTATATATATTTTCCATCGAATTCAATGTTTCATATGAAAACATATTATATAAACATATTCAACCGGTCGAATCCATATACTAAACATCTGTTATCATGATTTTCATTTTCTATTGATTTGATTCTCGTTTATGTTGATTTATCTTTCTTTCTTTTCTTCTTTCTTTCTTTCTTTCTTTCTTTCTTATTCTTCCTTTGGGTTTCTTTATTCCATTTATTTTTGTCGTTTATACATATATTTCTTGTTTTTCTTTTCTTTATTTTCTTTTATTTTCTTTTATTTTCTTTTACATTACATTACTTTACCTTATTTTTCTCGTCGTATTTGTAAATATATATACATTTATGTTGTTTCTCTTGCCACAAACTTGAGCATGGTTTTAATTTGACTCTAGGCTCTCTTGTGTGCCAAGGGTTGACAAGAATTGAAATGTATTTTGTAAAGAAAATGAAAATGAAAATGAAAATGAAAATGAAAAAAAATAAAAGTACTATAGAGTGAAAAGAGAAAACTTTGAATAAGAAATAAAAATGAAATAAATAATTTAATTTAATTTAATTTAAATAAAAAAAAAAAAAAAAAGTACAAAATAGTGACGCAAATTTAACATTAGTGGTTTTCTCGTAGCTCGGCTTGGACAAGGATGAGGTTAGTCAGCAGAAATCACAACGCAGATTCCAAAAACAATGTTTAGCGATCAACTTTTCCTATGCTTATATACATTCAACTATATTTCGCACAGTTTTTTAAAAAGGCAATAATTTTTCAATCCACACCGTAATTATATATATTATACACACATATCTATCTATATATATATATATATTTATACCTTATGATATATGTATGTATATATATATATATATATTTATTATATATTCTATTCGAAACAAGAAATTCGATCAGTTATAGATATTATTGTATATACGCATATACATATAGATATATTTATATATATATACTGACAATCCAAATCACTTATACAATAATTATATTTTAATGCCGTTCGTAGTTTATATTATTTTTTTTTTTCGCTAAACTTCTTTTAAGAACAGCTGATGTTACGAGGGAGCACGTAATTTTTTTTTTTTTTTTTTCTTTCTATACTTATATAACTCTATTTATACACATATATTCAAATATATATATATAAATAAATATATATATATATATACATACGGGGGTGCCGCAGGCAGGTATGTCTCACCCTCCGGACTTGATATATACTATGTACATACATACAAACATACATACATGAATATATACTAGAAACAAATGTTTAAAAAACCTTTTAGCTCGATTGCAATGAGTGAGAAATGTCGCGTTTTTCAAATTATTTTTCACACGGACCGGGTTGAAGTTACGAATTTTAAAACCCCCGAAAGGTTGAAATTCTAAAGAAAAAAAAAGGTATTTTTTCCGAAAGTCTACATAGTCGATTTGTAAAACTTTAACACCAAGAACACCGGAGGTTCAGAAAACCAAAAGCTAATTCGGTGTTTAATGACTCTGTATTTATTGATCGTATCGAACCAATAAATGGTCAAATCAATCGTCTTGAGATTTTATTTTTTAGGAGAAAGAAAAGTTTCGTAATTTTATCAATTATTTATAACATCGTGAATAGTTATCGATTCGAGTAAATAAAATGGATTTCCGTAAATAGGGTCACGATCAGACTAAACTATTCTTTGTCTTCACATCCTGAGAAATTAACCAAAATTTTTGAACTTTTTCTGGATCTAGACTCTCGGAATTTCGATCGTTTCGAACTTATAAAATTCGGAACTTCAACGCTGCCCTTTTTATTACACTAAGAATGAAGTTAGGATATTTCTTGCATTTTTTCCCCCTAAATTTTTTTCTTTTTTCTTCTACTTACGATTTCTTTGTTTGTTTCTTTTGCGTTTGGAATTTCGCTGACAATTTTTTACGCACGAGCTTGTAAACATGTGAGCTGAATGATTTTTTTTTTTTAATTTCATTTAAATTTTATTTTCTTTCTTCTTTTTTGCGGAATGAAAATTTAAATCGAACCCTTTTTCGTTACACTCATTCGTACCTATAGAGATATACACAGTCGAAAAATGATATCCCAAATGCATGAGTAAATAAAAATTCACGGATTTTATTTAGTATTTTTTTTTTCTTTTCTCTTTTTTAATTATTGTTTTCTCTATTTTATGAGAATACAGGAAACACATGAGGTAATTGATTTTCTCTTATCGTACAGTAAATCAATTTCAGACATACCTGCAATGCCCCACACCCGGCCCCTTGACACATACTATATAATTCATATATATAATTATTTATGTTTAATATAATAATTGAATATCTTATCGCGTTATATCGGAGCGATATCATAGAATAACAAATTTTTATCTGCGCGGGGGAAAAAAAAGGAAATATTTAATTCGAAATGAATCTTCGCAAATTAATCGAATTTAAGAGAGAGAGAGAGAGAGAGAGAGAGAGAGAGAGAGCGAGATGTACAGAGGGAGAGAAAGAGATAGCGAAAAAGAAACGCTAATTAGAGTAGAAAAATATAAATGAATTATGTTGTATATCGTTAATAATGCAGCGATATATTAACACGCGGCGGATCTTAAAAGAAGGGCGATAAATATTGTATGAATATTTACTATGAATAGCTATTATAGTATAATATAATACGGGAATTAGTAAACCGCGAAAGTTAGTTTTGTCAAAACTGAACAAACAAAAAAAAAAGTTATTCAAAATAAACAAATAATGTAATTAATTTTGTCCGGACTTTGGCTGACCTTTTTCAAAAAAATATATATATATACACACACACACAAATAAACAGAAAATATATATAAGTAAATGAAATTGAATGAACAATTATACACACATATACATACACATACACATACACAAACACACAAGCCCGGAAAAAGAGTACAACGCGAGGTTCGAATTGTACGTAAGCTTTTAAACTTTTCTAAATTGTATATTAATAATTTTTTTTTTGTGATATTATGTATTTTATATAATATTTCTTTAACGCCTTCTTTTATTACATATATTGTTCTTGTTCTTGTTCTTGTTCTTATATTTATACATTATTATATATATATAAATATATTTGAATATAAATATATATATATATATATAAATAATTCTATTATATTTTATAATATTATTATCATTATTATTCTCGTTATTATATATACTATCAGGGTAATCCAGAATGTGGTACTTTCCTTACACCGGTGTGGATTTTTTTACGAGGAATTCACTGGTGTAAGGAAAGTACCGCATTCTAGATCACCCTGTGTATGTATATATTTTTTTCTTTTTACGCTTACGTTGCAAGCTTTATATATATATATATATATATATGTATACACATATTATATATATGCATACCACCTTTACCTACATATATATATATATATACACCTATAACTTATTAATATATCAGTTATATTAATTAGTTGTGCGATCGCTTTCATGTTTTATTATTATTATTATTATTATTATATGTACATATTGCTGCTTATATACTATATATACTGCTTTCTAAACACACATATTAATACGTTATATATATATATACATATATACATTACTTCGCTTAATTATTACTATCATTATTATGATTCTTAATAATTTATTTCTATTTTTTTAACTATTATTATTATTATCATTATTATTATTATTGTTATACCTGCAGCAGCTTATACTGAAACCACGTTATTATTATCATTATTATTATTATAATTTTTTTTGTTTCCCAATTTTTTTTCATACTAGACTCGAGACTCGAGTGATAATGAACTAATCAAGTATACATATGTATATAAATGGACGACGCAGTTGCATGCTTGTAAGTTGTAGTAGTACAGTGTACACACACACACATATATATATATATATATATATATATATATATATATATATACTACCTACTTAGCCACGTATTTATTGAACTTATTCACTCACTCACTCACTCACTCACTCACTCATTCACCTCATTCATTCATTCATTTGCGATCATTCAGACATTAGTTTAGATCGTCATTATAATCACTGCCAAATTATACATACGCAAAATCATACATACATACATACATACATACACAATATATATATATATATATATATATATAATATAAATATTCATCGCATTTAAAAAACTAAAAACTCTCCATATATACATATAGTATATATTCCCACTCAAATAATTCCCAAATCTTTTCCCTTTCATTTCCAAAAAAGAAAGAAAGAACGAAAAAAACAAATACCTTTTGTAATTTAACGTGATAATTGAAGCAAATTCAAAATCAAAAAATCCAAAATTAGAATCATTAATACAGTATTCAGTGATTTGTGGTCGAAAGTTTAAATCGAGTCTTCATATATTATATCCTATAATCCTTAATCCTTGCCTGTACCATTTTTCTTTCCCAGTTGATCAGAGATTAAGAAAGAAATAAAGGAAGGAAAAAAAAAGGCATCACCCAAAATGGGAAAAATTACGATTTTATTGCAGACGACTACTCTGATTGGTTTGTTAAAAGCTGCCAGATTGCTTCGATTAGTCAGGGTGGCTAGGAAGATTGATAGATACAGTGAATACGGTGCCGCAGTACTTCTTCTACTAATGGCATCATTTGCTCTAATTGCTCACTGGCTCGCTTGCATATGGTAAGATATACCTACGCAACTTATTATAAAGTCAAAACATTCTATAAAAATTTATTTTTCCTCCAAATTTAACCGCCATCATAATTCTATCTGTAACAATATTTGTTCGGTATAATAATCAGCATTCCCCTTTGTTTAATTAACGTCGAGGAGCACTGTCTGAAATGTTATTGGCTCGATCAATATACCCTTGAATACCTAATATCATCTGAAGGCTGATTATGTTCCTTCTCTTCTCTCTACGTCTATATTAATTCACGGTTATATTAAAATTCGGAACTTTAACCCGATGCCCAAAAAAAAAAAAAAAATATATAATGTCGATCTCATCGAGAGTAATATGTTCAAGGTACGCGATAGGACACGCTGAGAGATCTTCGTTGAAGAGTAAAGTGGGCTGGCTCGATATACTCGCGAATGACACTCATCAATTTTATTTAGTAAACGACACTGGGGGACCGAGCATAAGGGTAATAAAAGAAATATTTTTATCCTCGTTTAAATAACGTCGAATATATAATCGGCTCGGATAATATCTTTAATATCGTTTAATTTCAGAGTCGTTATGTCACAGCGTTGTACTTTACATTCAGTAGCTTGACATCAGTTGGTTTTGGTAACGTGGCGCCGAATACTGACGCAGAAAAAATTTTCACGATTATTGTGATGCTGATAGGATGTGAGTAGACTATATAAATTCCATATTCTATTACCCTCGTAATATCGCACTTTAAAATTTCAAATCTCAATATTTAATATTTATTTTTCATATGCGCTTAGCTCTGATGTACGCTAGCATATTCGGCAACGTTTCTGCGATCATACAGAGATTGTACAGCGGTACAGCCCGCTATCATACCCAGATGCTGCGGGTTAGAGAGTTCATAAAATTCCACCAGATACCAAACCCATTGCGTCAAAGACTAGAGGAGTACTTTCAGCACGCTTGGACTTACACAAATGGAATAGATATGAACAGCGTCCTAAAGGGTTTTCCCGAGTGCCTTCAGGCTGACATTTGTCTTCACCTGAACAGAAACCTCCTAAGCAATTGCACTGCCTTCGAAGGAGCGAGTCCTGGGTGTTTGAGGTGATTTAAAAAATCCTTTATTTCAATTTTTCTTTTTTTTTTTTTTCTAATGTTTTTTAATTTTTCTTTCATTTTCGCAGAGCTCTGTCTCTGAAGTTCAAAACCACACACGCACCTCCTGGGGATACATTGGTACACCGAGGAGACGTATTAACATCTCTTTACTTCATATCACGAGGAAGTATTGAGATACTTAAAGACGATATAGTTATGGCGATTCTTGGAAAGGACGATATATTCGGTGAAAATCCTTGCATTTATCCAACCGTTGGTAAATCGTCTTGTAATGTACGCGCCCTGACCTATTGCGATCTCCATAAGATACACAGAGACGATTTACTCGACGTTTTGGCACTGTATCCAGAATTTTCAAACCATTTTAGCACCAATCTTGAAATTACATTCAACATGCGAGACGTAAGTTTGAATATCAATAAATTCTAAAACCCTCCCGTTACGATCCGTTGAAATCCAACCCTTTTATAAATCCAGGAAGAACAGGCTGGGGTCGATCCAATGTCAGCACGATTTCCGGTCAGCACACCAACCGACGTCGACGTCGATGCTAGAAGATTTGCCTTCCGTCCTCCACGATATCGACGAGGTCCTGGCGGCGGAGTACCTCCTGGGTCAAATCTGATCCCTACAGGACGGCAGGATTCTCTTCAGGATGACCAGGAGGAGTAGTGAGTATCTATGATAGATTGTGCCAGCTGTTTATTCTCGGATCATATCGCTTTTTCCTTCTTTTCTTTTTTATTAATTCTTGTTAATCTTTTTATTTTTCTTTCTCAATACAGTGACAGAGCCAGTGGTCATGGGATCCTAGAATTCAGCACCGATAAAGCTGGCCAAGACGTGACTCCCCTGAATTTGGAATTTGACGAACCAAAGCAGCGGAGTTCAACCCTAAATTCTATAACTGGTAAGTAATACGCTCCGCGAAAATGATATCATTATTTTTGCTTGCACCGCATTTTTCATATCGATCATATTTATACATGTATAAGTAATATGTTTTATTATTTATACGTAATATATATAGTAGTTGAAAATATAATTGCTTTACATGAATGTCGATCGTTTTATTTTGTTTTTTTGCACGATTATAAATATATTGTACAACTAAAAGCGAGAAAGAATCTGTTCAGTATAATTAAACAATTGATTAATTAAATTCGTTTTATTAAAATGATTCATCGATCTCGAGTGATTTTCTTATATGATTATTAGAACAGGTTCTTTTTTATCGTTCAAATATATATTGAGCCTTGCCCCCCCAAAGAAAGAAAAACTAAAAATACTTGACCAACGAACGTGTCCCTCTTTTGATTTTTTTTTTTTCTTTAATTTATGTTATCTTTACCTGAGATCAGAAAAAAAAATTCTCTATCAATGGTGTTTATCACAAGAAATCCGATCATATACTAGGTACGTATGAAATTGCTCGAAAACGACACACGTAACGCAACGCAACACTACATCACATCACATTATATCATATCATATTATATACTACTCCTTAATATATTTGATTTTGATTTTTTTTCCCCATTTTTGTGCTAACTCAGAAAGACAGAAATTAATCAACATTTTTTTTTATCAAACTAATTATTAATATATGTACATATGTACAATAAATATCATATATACATATCTAAACGAATACCACATATATATCTAATGTTGAACGTAATAGTTGACAATGAGCTTTATTTAAATTTGAAAAACAAAAAAAAAAAAAACAAAGAAATCGCAACCTATTTTATTTTTTTTGAGTTTGGGTTTGTTACTCCCCGTTTGTTAACACCTTGTAACCTGGTTGTTCAGGCATGCTAACCCATCTCAAGCGCAGCATACCGGACCTACGACAACACAAGATTCATCTCCAGCCATTGACAAGCCACGACTATCTCGCTAAGCAAGGTAAGAGTTAGGATTATTAGATGATTGAAAAAGGATATTTCTTTTTCTTTTTCTTTATATTCTTTCATCATTATAGTTGCGGATCATCTCCTACATAGGCAGCGATCTAGACTGCGGATATCGAAAAGACATTAAATCGCGGTTTTCCTAATTGTTATATAATAATCTATCGATTTGTTTCGGTTTCCCGTCATTCCTTCTCCTCTCCACGAAACAAAACAAAAAAAAAAAACATTTTTAACTCCTTATAACGATTTATCTGCGCCTCTTTTCATCTCCTCGTCTATGACATCACAAAGTGATGAAAAAAAAAAAGTCTCGAATAATCCGAAACACAAATCGCGCGAGATAAACAAATAATCATATGCCAAAGTCGTTCACCTCGTCTATTATCGTAATCTGTTCAGTTACAACCCCTCTGACGAGGCCAGCCCGGAGAAGTTCGGCAGCTGGTGAAAGCAGTCTAAGTCAAACCGCGGCTCATCCAGCCTCGACTACCTCTAGTCATTATACAACGCCTTCGCCTCCGCAGCATCAAACCTCACACGGTTAGTAGAGAATTTAATGATTTTTTTTTCATCTTGTCTTCATCTTCATTTTAATTTTTTCTCTCTCTGTTTCTTAGGTGAATTTCAAAGCGGTCCAGGCCGGCCGTTAGATGAAATAAATGCTAGGATAGATCAACTCTCGCGACAAGTTACTTCTCTTGAACATTCTATGGCCGGTGATGTCCGGCTGATATTGGCGCTGCTTCAACAGACCCTTAATTCATCAAGGGAAAGTTCTAGTATAGAAATGATACCCGGAACGGCGCCAGCTACTTCGGGTAAAACTACAAGCAGGGCACCCGCTCTTGTCCAAAGATCTGCGAGCGAACCACAACCTCCTACCATTCCTCCATCTACTAGTTACGGTAATGGTCATGGAAAAATCCAGCCAAGTACGTCGCACAGTTTGTTTAGGTAAGTAAATTCAAACTATTTCTTTTTTTTATCTTTTTCTTTAGTTTAACGATATATTTATCATTTTCTTTCTGTTTTCTTTCCCGAAACGAAACGAAACGAACAAAAAAAAAAAAAAAAAATCAAACAACTAGCTTTCTTTCCAAATCACTGGATCAGTTGCATTTGATATCGGCGTCTTTTGTTTTGGAAAAATTGGATAAATTTAAGAGGTGCGAATTATTTCATTAATATTGGCTAAATAAACGCTTATATTATATTCCAAAATATAATCGGGGACGGGTTCAATTTCAGAATTTTGATATTACCCATTAAAGATTTGTCAGAAATAGCATTTCCATTGAAATCAAACATCATTAACTAATCTGTGTCTTCAAACTCCGAATATAAACATTGAAAAAAATAATATAAATAATCCAAATCTTTTGAAATTAATTCGGAAATTGAACCCAGCCCCAAATTAAATACCCCTGCTATAACAATAAGTAATATGTAATCTGTAACAGCTCGTTTGAAAATACTACATAGAATAAACATAATAGACAATATTAGTTAGATGGTTTTAGGTAGCGCGATATTACACGGAGAAATTTCTCATGTCTTAAAATGTGGAGTGCTTTGAAAACCCGATATGGAATCGCTGGTACATTTTCAATATTTTTATTCCTTTTATTTTTATCAGTCGGGTGTATAGAGGCACGGGCTTTTCTCTTAGATGCACGTCTCGTTAATATCGTTTTCGACAAGTCCGATAGACCATTCACCTACAAAAATAATCAATAATAATTCAAATTTAGGTAATCGATTAAATGTTTCATTTACAATTATCAGATAATCAACGAAAGGAAAAAACCTCTTTGGTATTATTTTTTCCTACTTTTCTTCCGTGTCGAGAAATCGAATTATTTCTTTCAGTTTTTTCTCCGCTCTTTACTACCCTCCGATCTCGATTTTCCGACCTTTCCCTATCCCCGATTGACGGTGTTTCATTCTCTCTACGCGATCTGTTGATTGACTAAAATTTATTATTTATTTCTTTGATTTATTTCGTACAAAAAATTTATTCATCTTCTAATTCACACCTCGGCTTATTATCGTGAGTTTTATTAGATTCTTTACTGCCGTTTTCATGATCGGTGCAGTTTTCCATTGATTCCGTTCGTCGCTCCATAATCGGGTTTATTATTTTCCGGGAAATGTTGAAATTTAATTTTAGATTCTCTGCCGCTATGTATACAGTACCTAAGCGAATGATTTTTTTTTTTTTTTAGCCCAGTTTCGCGATAGTTTAGTAATTGAACATTTCAACCGAAATCGTTTTATCTCCGACTATAAATTTAATTACACAGCTATAACATCGAATTAAATACGTAACCGAAAATAATAAATATTTCTATTTATATACGCGTGAATACAGCTGTATTATATTTCTTGTTATTTTCCCTGGATACAATGTGAAAGAGGATCTGATATGTATTTTTTTTTTTCTCATTCATTTATCGGCTTCCTATAATTAAAAATTAGAAAATCAAAAATGTATGAAAAACTTGCGGCGTTAATTAGAAAATAAAAAAATAAAAAATTCTATATACATACAGGCTATTCCCCCGTATTTTATTCGCATAGATTATACGTATTTGCAGCATAATAGTATGTGTATATACCTATATAATGCAGTATATATAGTAAATATACCTAAACATATACACATGTATAACAATTAACAACTCCAAGAGCTTTATATTATCATAATGTACAAATATATATGTATATCGCTAAACTTCACCCACACCTAGGTACTTGTATGCAGAAAACTAATAATCGTATCCATTTATCGCCTATATACTATACATGGTGTCCCGTAATTCGCTACGAATATTTTACAGGGTCAATCTCGGTCGTTTCTAAGAACTTTAGGAAAAAATATCAGAGGAAATTTCGATCCCATTTTCGAGCAAGATTGACTCTGTGAAATGACCAACTTCTACTTCTCTTTAATAAAAAAATTATTTTTTTTTTTCATAAAATATAGGCCGCCAACGCGAGAGCCAACGTTCGCGTCTTCGGGTACATCGAGATTGACAGTAACCTCGGATAGTTCGGCGTTAGCTTCCGCATTACAAACTGCTCTTAACGGACGACCTGGACCAACCAGATCACAGAGTCAACCAGTAGATTTGGCTGTGCCGGTATCAGCCGTCCAACAAATTCATCATCAGCCATCAGCCTGGCACAGTCAACCCGCGGCTTTTAGAAGAGGAGAATTCAGAACCGGGTGAGCGAAGAAAAAAATAAAAGAAAAAACTTACAATTTTTATTTAAGTTTAATTAATGAAAATTAATTATCTCAATTCTTTAAATTCACTTCGAGTTGTTAGTTACAGCTCTTTTAATAAACGGTCAGAAGCAGAGTCCGAAGATCCATGGAGTTGCGTGATATCGAGTAGCGAGAAAAGCCAGGCGTTACCTAGACCACGTAGTAGCGATAGTCGTAAAGAATCTGTAACGCCGGGTGGCGGTCTTCAAGGTATAAGTACAAGTTCAAATGAACTTTTATCATCTGGTCAAAGACCTGCATCAGTTGCTGAACAGTCTATTAGACAATTGCCTGAATCGTCTAGGCAAACTAGCGAAGATATGTCTTGGGAGTTTGCTATAAACGAGGCGCCTATTGCCAGGCTTGAATCGTTGGACGAACTCGATCAGGATCACGGAAGTTAAGATTAAAAGAAACGAGTGAAAAAAAGGATAAGAAGAAGAAGAAGAAGAGGACGAAGAAGAAGAAAGATGAAAAATGAAAAGAAAATAATACAATTTTTTTGATTGTTGCGAAATTAAAAGTGCAAACGAAAGATATTATGAGTTTGAATACGTATTCGAGAATGTATATGGTAGAAAACAGCTAGAGGAGTGATTAATATAAAGAAGAAAAGCTGAGAGAAAGATCGAGAAATCTTTTTATTTTATTTTTTCATTTTATTTCAATTTTAATTAATTTTCTTTTCTTATCATTGAAGAAGAAAATTAGAGAATATCAAGAGAAAGTATATCCATATATAAGGTATTTATTTACAAACAGACGTATATATATATATATACTAATGTAGATATAATATATCAGTGAATTACACCAAATATATATATATATATTAATTAACGCGTATGCGGGCATACATGAGAAATAGGAGAAAAGAAAAAAAGGAGGAAACAGAAAAAAAAAAAACAGAACCATGCATGAATTATGGCTATTAAGTTCGAAAGAAAAATAAAAAATAAATAAAGAAGAGACAAAAAATAGTATATCATAAATTTTTTTAAATTTATCGCAGTCTTTCTATCGGTCAGTGAATTGACCACGTATTATAGCAGCGCCTTTATACCTACTATATATATATATTTATATATACACACACACTATATTTCGTTGAATTATATTATTATGAATGTATATGTTGAAGTATGTTTTTTTCGACAAAATTTGTTGTATGGTATGTTGTTATTTTTATGTTATAATATGATTTGAAATGAATTTCGTATACGAAACGAATTGACGAAATTGGAAGAAAAACAAAATTTTATTTAACTTTTTTTTTCAATCATTTAGGAGTAATCGCTATGCCAGGTCGTAACAAATTGATAGTGGAAAGAGAGAAGAAAGTAAAAAAAAAAAGAAAGAAATTCAACCAAAGCTGGATTATATTATTATTATTATTATCATTATTATTATTATATTAAATCGTGGAAATTCATGTTCGTGCGCGCAGTATAGTATAGCTGGTTGTGACGTGATAACCGTAAACCATTGAATCGATAATATTCGCAATAGTTATATATAATAATAAAAAATAATAAATAATACATACATACATACGTATAATATATAGAATTTAGGAAACGACGATGCGAATGATGCTGATAGTAAATAAGAAAAATAAAAATAAGCAAACGCGGAATAGAACGGAAAGAGGAAGAGTAAGGGAAAAAAAGAAAACGAAAAAAAGAATTCGAATTTCTCGTAACTACATACATAATATAATATTACGTATATAAATATATTCGCTTCACACGTACATATTACGTATATATGTACAACTAATACACACGTACACATACACCAAAACGTTAGAAATCACCTAATATTTTTTAATGCACCGGCTGCAGCGTACTGTTTGTTTTTTTTTTTTTTTCTTTTTTTCTTCATAATGAACAGTTTTTATAATTAAAGAATAAATAATTAATTGATTTATTGCATTCACAGACCATTTTTCCATTTAGGATATTAGTTAAGGCGAGTTACATAAACGATCGTAATAATATTGCAAAGAAAAATAAAATATGCGCAGATGAAAGAGAAAGGAAGAATTAATTAATTAATTAATTACCGAAAAATAATGTCCTTATAATACATTTATATCGTAAAAAATGAATGAATTATACTATATATCTATGTATAAAATATACGCGGCCAGCTGTATGCAATAATGATTTATACGTAATACATAATAATACGTATAATATGCAATTCTATTAAACACGAATTTGTTCGCGAAGAAAAGAAAAAAAAAGAAAAAATAAACGACGAAGAAATAATCTACGAATTTTTTTGGTTTTTTTTTTTTTCAGTTTGTTTCCAATTTTTCTATCAGATTCTATATTCAAAATTACGCATATATATATAGTATATATATGGGTTAATGTTATATCTTTATGTAGTATTATAATATATTCGATCGATAATTTATTAATACCTGCAGCGCAGTTATATAACGATCGTGATGATCAACAAATAATAAACACGCGTCAGTTATAGTCTTCACGTACCTATAAATAAATAAATAAATAAATAATTAAATAATTAATTATTTAATTATTTAATTAATTAATTAAAGAAATAAATGAATGAATAATAAAATAAATAAATGAATAAATATATATTGTATATAGGTACCTTATATTATCTACACGTGTCACACGTTATTCATTTTTGCTCAGTATATTATACTATATATTTAGTGTAGTACCTATTATTAATTAATTAATTAACGATCTTCGTTTAAAACGAATTTTAAAAATCATCGCTGCTATAAATATTATATTATTATAGTAGTATTCACTCGATCAGGGTCTGGGTTTTTAATTATTAATTATTAATTATAATTATATAATTTCTTCTTTTTGCTATATATACATACATAATTATATACCTATCGTATAGGTATATAATGATTGAATAATACGCTGATATAATACACTTTTGAGGCTGATTGCAATATTACGTATATATATATCTGTATGAAGAAAATTTCATAAAATTAATATATGTAATAATAATAATATACATAGGTATATCGATACGACAGAGGGGGTGGTCAAGTTTCAGCACTTCATTTCTCTGCGCAATTAATTAATCATTATTACACCGTATGTTATACCTATGTAATAGTACGTCACTGCAGTTAATACAGTATATTATGATTATTTTTCGAAATAAAAATAATAAATAAAAAAAAACTGATAGTCAAAATATAAAAACAGTTTAACACAAGTTTCAAACATACACCACACCAACACATTCACGCGCGTGTATCTCAATAGAGTATATTATATATATGTATATATTATTTATTAATAATAATATGTATAAAATTACCTCAGCCAATGCAACTAATTAATTACATAGATATATACATACATATAATATATATGTATAAGTTAACACCTAAATTTAGAGAATAAATATTATAGAGATACGTGATATAATGTAATAATATCATATACGAGGTAAAACAAAAAACAAAAAAAAAAAAAAACGAAAATACAAAAAAAAAATGAACAAGGGGGTGTGAAAAGAATTAGACGCACAGCTGCACGAAGGCCTGTAATTAATAAAATAATTTAAAAACATCTCGGAACGATGATATTTTTTTTTTTTTCTCATTTTTTGTTCGCATTTTGATTTTTGATTTTTGTTTTTAGGATTCGAAAACGATAACAACTGAAAGAGAATTAATTTGGCAAATAATTATCGGAACTTTTCAAGTGTGGCTAAATTAACTTTATACAACTAGGTATATATTTGAAGAGAACATCTTTTGCTCCGTTATGATAAAATTCGAAGTTATTTAATTTATTTTTATTTTCTATTTTTTCCTTAGAAGAACTATACACAAAATACCGTTGTATATGTATGAAAATAAATTATTCATTTCATTATCTCACGCTCAAAAATAATAAATATATATATACATATATATTACAGTCTTCTCTGCGAGCATCCTGTAACTACCTATACATATATCTACATACATATACTATACAGCCTTTCGTCATATGCCTTTCATCTCGTGATATATTCAATATTGTTAAACGGTATTCCTCGGATGCTTCCATTCTTTTTATTAATCGGTTTATTTTATTTTATTTTTTTGATTCTTTTGATTTTTCATTTACCTCTGAATCCGTTACCATAGCAATACAAAACGAGGAGAAAAAGAATAAAAAATATATCTCTACACGTTTTTTGATAGTAATAATAAATACCACTTTACGTTTAAAAGCAAATCTGAACAATTTTGTTTTTTTTTGTTTTCTACGTTCGATTGTATGTAATATACTTATATAGATTTATTCAGAGAATATGATTATACGCGATTCAATATACATTTGCAATCAATTCATTTTATTCATATATTATTATATCCTATATGAACGATTTTGAAAAATCAACGTTATCTACATTTAATTTTCGTTTTTCTGTATATATATATATGAACACGTATTGTACAATTTGTTATACACGAAAATAGAAAAAAAAAATGAAAAAAAAAAAAACTAAGTCGCGTTAGTATAATGATAATTTATTATTATCGATGTTAATTTTTTGTTATGGTTTTTTTTTTTCCCACCCTACGGCTAATACAATTGCATACGCCTTGCACTTTCGAGTCTGCCATAAATATAATATAAAGTTTATAATTATTATTACCTGTACCTACCTACCTACCTACCTACCTAATTATTTACAATATCATAGTTTCGTCTACAACGCGCGGTGATGAAATATTAATAATTATTATAGTATACTAGTATATATTATTATTATTATTATTATTATTATGGTATTGAAAAAATAGAAATGAATAAACGAACCTGATAGTATATACTATATTATATTATATTATATATAATATAATATAATATAATATAATATGTGTAATTTATATATTATACACATATATATGTATATTATACAGTATATGTACAAAATTATGATATAAAGTGTGAGTGAGGGTAAAAAAAAACAAACAAGAAAAAACCATAGAACAGTAACGAATTTAATATCTCGAAAACTAATGAAAAAAAAAACAAATAATTTATATTATTCGTAATTCAACTTAATATTTTATTTATAATTATTCACTCACCTACTTATGTATTAAAATTTGTACGTATATTATATAAGAAAAAAATACAGACACAACATATTTATTATATTATATCGATCAAAAAAGAACAACAAAAAGAACAAAAAAAAAAATAAAAAAAAAAAAAACCCAATCAAAAAAAAAATAAACTTCTTTGCTAAGCCACGCTGTTTTATATTAATTATAAGATTATATAATATAATATAATAATACATAAATATATTATTAAGGCTATAGGTTTTTGCGAACGGCACGGCAACCTCTGTATAATCTACATATAAATACGATGACGTGTCATATTATATGTATAAATTTTCATATATTGCATAAAATATGTTTATTACATAATTAACAGTAATTTTATTTATAACAATAATTTATTACTATGTACCTGCGTACCTACGATATGTATATATTATACCTGATCAACTTTTCCTTTCCTTTCCTAACTATTTCTTTGCTGTATATCCCCAATTTAATAGCTAATCGATTATTCTTTATCAGCGAATGGTTCCAGGTCGTAGAAAACGTTAATTTTTAACTTGTTTTTCTTTGCTACTATTCTTTGATCTTTGGAATAAATTCAGAACAATTATTCACAGAGACGTAATCGGTCTCTCAATTTGTAGTCTACTTTCAACCCTTCAGGTCTAATCACGTCTTTATATTCAAAAATTTTGATGACTTAAGTGAATAGCTTTATAAATCATAAAGTTACTATGGAAGAATTGATAACAAGCTATGGTGAAAACGAGTCAAATTTTAACGAGACTATACCTGATCCAAGATACGTTAGTTCAATCTATAATCTGAACCAAGAAGACACGATATGGATCATAAGCTCTTCGTTCATTATATTCACCATGCAAACAGGTGAAGTAATTCAATGAATAATTTTTTCTAATTTAACTTCTGTCTTATATCCCCCTGATAATAGGTTTTGGAATGTTGGAATCTGGCTGTGTGTCATTAAAGAACGAAGTAAACATAATGATGAAGAATGTCGTAGACATAGTCCTGGGTGGTCTGACTTATTGGCTATTCGGTTTTGGGATGAGTTTTGGTATGGAAGAACCGGACAATCCGTTCGTTGGTGTTGGTGGATATTTGTTAGATCCCAGTATCGATGATGAGCTGATGGGATCTACCTGTGCAGCTTTTCTGTTTCAGTTAAGTTTCGCGACAACAGCTACTACGATTGTCAGCGGTGCGATGGCAGAACGGTACATAGATTGAAATAATAATTTACAAATTTAAAGTTGAAGATAAACATTACCACGCCACAACATTTCCCGATCTCTATTATTTCAGTTGTAATTTCAAAGCCTATTGCCTATTCTCCCTACTAAATACCATTGTGTATTGTATACCCGCTGGTTGGGTTTGGGGTGATCATGGATTTCTGAAACGCATGGGTGTCGTCGACATAGCAGGATCTGGAGCAGTTCATCTAATCGGGGGAGTTTCCGGCAAGTTGGAACGTACTAACGACTAAAGTATCTAAAATAAGTTCATTGAATTTCATTACATCCCCTTTATTCTCCAAACCGTTAAGCCTTAGCCGGTGCCGTGATGCTCGGTCCAAGACTGGGTCGATATGACGGTGGAATAGATCCACTGCCTCTCGGATGTCCGGTGAATGCAGTTATGGGGATGTTCGTTTTATGGTAATTCATTAGATAAAAAATATTCTATCCCTTCATCGATTATAGGCACAGATTATAGCCAATTATAAAGATCATTACTCCAGGTGGGGCTGGCTGGCTTTTAACAGCGGTAGCACTTACGGGGTGAGTGGAGATCGATGGAAATATGCTGCTAGAGCGGCAGTTTCAACGATGATGGGAAGCATGGGTGGAGGATTGGTGGGTCTAATTTTTAGCCTGATCAATCCAAAGGGGATCGATATATTGAGTCAGATAAACGGAATACTGGGAGCTCTGGTATCGGTAACAGGTACGATCGGAACTAAACATAGAAAAGATTTTGAGCCGATTAAAAAATACTGGGATTTCACCCAGGAGGCTGTTTTCTCTATCAAGCTTGGGAAGCTTTGATCGTGGGAGCGATCGGTGGATTTATAGCTTGTGTGGCAATGCCTGCTTTAGACAGACTTGGAATAGATGACCCAGTCGGTGCCTCAGCTGTACATGGTAAAATTATAATAAAAGATAAATATTCCAGCTCCGTTTTCATCAGATTTGCACATTGCCATTCACACTATCATTACGACAGGAGCTGGTGGGATTTGGGGAGTCTTGGCTGTCGGATTTTTCGCGGATAATCCACGCCCATTGAATACTACTAGTGGTAGAAAGGGGTTGTTGAAGGGTAAATAATTCTATGGAGTATGCAGTCTCGTAATATACAACTCTCTTATTATTCTGTATTGATACTAGGCGGAGGATGGTACCTCCTAGGGGTGCAATGTCTGTCTGCATTGTGTCTAGCCAGTTGGAGTTTCATAACTTCGATAATTCTGCTATGGGTGATTATTCCTATACTACAATCGCCTTGTTAAAGGTCTTACTTTGTCTATATTTCGATCTACTAGATCGTGAACAAGCTGATTCCGATAAGAATGGACATATATGAAGAATTGCTCGGCGCAGATCTGGTCGAGCATCGTGTGAGACATGTCCAGGTAATTATACCTATATTATAAAGTTTACCCTGAGCTATCGGAGCTATTAAAATACTTTAATTTACGCAGATAGGAGTAAGCCGAGCAATTTCTGCTCTCCGTCCATTTCCGGATCAAAATCAGCTGGAGGAGGTCACTAGAGTAGGATTCAATCCAGGTAGATATGTAAGAGATATTAAAGATTGAAAAATACTGATAAAATTCCTGGGGGACTTTACAGGCCATGAATCATACTTGGATAAATTCAATCGCAGCAAGAGGGCTAAGAAGATAAAGAAAATGATGGGACGGACTTTTGAGCAACATAAAAAATCAGCTGGGCTAAGAAATCGGGGAATTTTATCGATCAGTGATCGATTAAAATCACCTGTGAATAACGAGGGGCATAAAATCGCCTGGATAAATTAATAACTACTTTAGTAGTCTCGTTTTCAAATATAAATTTATTAGAAATGTATAAATAGAAATACAAACACGTCTTATGATTAATAAAGACAATTCACAATTCCAGATAAATAGTAGTAATAAATAACTTAACGTAGTAGGTAATAAATATAATTGTGTTGTTTGAAAAACCGAATAAATAGAAACTAGGAAATTTATACACGTGTAAGTATTTGAATAATCGATAAATTGAATGTAATTCAAATTTGACCAAATAATATGCATTTAATTTTAACTAGAATTTTAAATCTATGACGTAGAAAGTCACACTATAATTATATAGAAACTACTCGACTATGTTTCTTGGTATTAGCTGCAACCTCTATGAATACTGCGTAGTCTAGACAAAAAAACCTATTGTCAAAGAGATGAAAGCACGATATCCTTGTAAGGAATCGAGCAACTAGAGCCTCGCCTAAAATTCACAGGAATATTTCTGCTTCCTATGAACCTCAGATCTTTATTTAGCCAAAAGGCTGGCTAGCAGTGCTCAGACTCTATTGTAAACTGCTTATAGCCCATTGCTCAACCTCTGTCGGAAGACCTGGATAATTTTTAACCGCCTCGGCGACCTCCTTTGATGTTAAAGAAAACTTGTACAGCTGATACTCCTTTTCAACTCGAGTATTCGGCCCTCCGACTGGCGCTATGAGCTCCAAATTCTGTG
The DNA here is from genome assembly GCA_914767705.2 of Tenthredo notha. Lineage (NCBI taxonomy): Eukaryota > Metazoa > Arthropoda > Insecta > Hymenoptera > Tenthredinidae > Tenthredo > Tenthredo notha. The sequence goes on from OU611916.1 coordinate 9,909,088, forward strand.
GGATCAAATTTGTATTCAATATTCATGGCCTTGTTACAGAAACAATTAGATCTTGGAACCAATCAAGCTGCTCACTTTAACATGTTCAAAAGCCTTCATGATCACTGGTCGCTGGACAGTTTGAATCGACGAATTCTGGTTTGCAAATTTAATATATCTGTTCAAAACCATCTCAAAATTCAATGGTTCACCGTCGTATATCTCAGTCTGATGTTTCATTGCGATTACCTGTGAAAAACAGACGTTTCTTTATTTATACCTTGTTGAATTTCAGACGATTTCTATAAACAGGATTCAATTTACTTACCAGGCATAACTCGAGGACCGATAATCCCTGGAGTGTTAGAACCCTGTCTTTCTGAGAGAAGAATTTATTCGCCTCAACAAAATCGTTCACTTCTAATTTCTGGTGTTTCTCAGACAGCGAGGATACAACGACGGCCAAAAAGTTTCTAAACCTTCTCTCACCGGTGTCAACGCAATACATTCTCTTAAGTAAGTTAATCATTGTTGCATTCTCAGTCAAGCTCTTTATGTACTTATTCCAGACGAGTCCAAACTGGGGATCTATTTTACAATCGTCATACTGCTGTTCGGTCTCATTGACGTTTTCGTCGTCTGGCAAGCTCAGCAGATGATGGAACAGCTGGAGACGGTCGTCAAAGGCCGAAGTTGGCTGTTCCGAGCCTGACGTATCCCCAGGAAAGAGGAATATCTGCCTATGCGAGAATCTCGACTTTACTCGCTTTTCAAGAAGCTCAATTACATCCAGTCTGTAAGTCAGACCCAGTACGCAGATTGGGGCCTAAAAAATCACGTTTGGTCAAGAGGAGAATCGGGTTTTTCAGAGTCTTATGATTTCCTGGGATGAATGACTAGGGTGATTTGGAAGGTGAAAATGAATATCCCATCTTCTTTAATTCTCACCTGCGCTGACTGCGCTACATCAAACAGATTATACAACAGAGTCTGGTTGTGGTGTGCGCAGAATAGATCGAATTCGTCTAAAATAAAGATGACTGGTTTCGACCACTTCTTATCTCCAGATTTAAGGCATTCTAGAAGGAAGCTCAAGTTCTCGGCAAACGTGCCAAAGACCTTATCGCCGACAGCATTTTCCAGCTGCATTTGCCTTGTCGCATCTTTCAGAGCCATACGATCGTCTGTGTGAACTAAACCGTGTAGATTTACTACCAAAGCATTGTCTTTGAATGCTTTTGACGCGGATAGCTCCTTCAGGACACTGTTGACTAGCTGAGAGAGTGAATATTAAAAGTTTCCTCATTTATTCATCTGGGATTAATCGTTTTCTCAATTTATAATCCAGACTATTGATATTACCGTCGTTTTCCCACAGCCTCTAGGCCCGATTAATAGCGCAGAATTACTTTCCCCAGTTTCGACGGTCCTTTTCAATAAATCAAGAACGTGTAGTCGTTCTTTCACATGATGTCTAAACTTTGTTTCGGGACACATTATCTTTCGCTTAAGATATTTTCTGGTCAATAAAATCATGTTGTCTTGAAAGTCGATAGCCATATTCTTCTTCTTGCTCATTTTAGATATTCAAAAAATTCTAAAATCAATCGTTTTATGTTAGATATTAATTTATTTAAAGAAAAAAAGGGAGAGATAGAGAGGAGGGATAAAAAACCGGGGGACAGGTTATGTACAGCGTCCTCTTTAACCCCTTCGTCAGAGATTCGATTTGTCTTGTTGAATGAATAATCGTTAAAAAAAAAAAAAGAAAAGAAACGAAAACGGAAAAAGAAAAACGATATAAGTATCAGACTCACCAACGAGGTGCTTGAATCGTATTCGAATTAGTCAGACTTAGTTCTTTCAGAAATTCGATAACTGATCTGTACACTCTACGCAATATAGAATTGTTTACAATATTAAATATACGTAAACCTTGTCGTTCCAGTGTTTCACCAATTTAGTAGAAGCCCTAGATTGTTGGCTGAAAATATGGCGTAGTTTTTATACGGTATGCGAGATGGCGGCACTAACCGAATACCACTTTCGTTGATAGTGAAAGTGAAAGTGGAGGGGGATGGACTAGGAAACGAACCAGACTAACCCTGGAAAAAGACGCATTCAAGATATTCAACGCGGTTGAAAATGTACCTGAAATCGTAAAGGTAGACATCTATGACGAGTGTGATCTAAATCATTTTTCAAATCTTTATGCAACGAGTCAATAAGCTCAAGCTATCATCATCCTAAATACTTGTAGCTTCGTGTCACGCGATACTATACCTAGAAAAAAATCTCCCATGCGAGACTTACCAGTCCGGATCTGAAGAGACGAGTCCTTATCGTATACCTATAATAATCCTAATTGGCGACGAAATAGCTAAAATAATAACACTTCACTGTGAATATTTGTATTATATGTATGCATTTCATACTGCGGGGATTTAAAAACACTGTAATTTCACTATATATACACATATTCTGATCATTACATGTATTTCACATGGGGGGAACGTAGAAACACTATTAACACTACACACTTTAATAATATTATATTGATTTATATATATTCCGATTCGACGGTTGAGTTGAAAGAAAAAATTTTATTTGATAATTTCACTGTAGGTTATATTCACGAAACGATAAGTAGGTATTTATTTTCAGTAAGTTTATCGTAAAATAAATGACGGGGGCGGGGGTGGGAGGGAGAAGAGGGCATGGCATATTATACGTAAACTATCGGTAACAATTTGACAAAAAAAATTCTCAATCCACTGCTTTTAAACATATTTCACACTTTACACATTCGAATATTTCTGAAATATACTTTTGACCGAAATAATTGATGAATAAACATACGCGAGGGGTGCATCGCGGCAAGTAGCCGAACTTGTCGATTTTCAAATCGGAACAGTTGACTGTCATGGCAGCCATCTAAAGAAACGGACTTGGTGCCCCAAAGCCAATTTCTTATTTCTTGAAAATTATCCGAATTTCACACGTCACATAGCGTACCGATATTTCCAGATTTTTTTTCTCACCATTTCTAAAAAATTTTATTATCTACTTTTCGAACGAGCAATAAAACTAACTGACTTCAATAATCAGGTGAAAAAATTTTCTCGTACGACCGAGAAGCGTTCCGGCGCCTGTCTATACCAAACCGGCGCTATGGATAAACAGACGAATGTTGCGATTTCTCACTGCCGATATAACTGAGTTTAATCAAGACACGAATTAATCGAAATCACGATAAACCCGAATACTTAAGTAATTATGTATCAATTCGCGTAAAGAGAGCAACAAGTAACTACGGATCTGTTGCGCCTCCTAGCCAAAGCCAACTTACTATTAACCGTTGATCGGCGCGCGGCGGGGATCATGGGTGATACTATAATCAAGTGCGATATTTAATTGCATTAATAATTCATGAATATTATAGATTGCGAATAATGATGAGATAAAATCGATGAAAACTATATTTCTCTAAAGAATTTTCATCCTGGAATTCTAAATATATTACACTTCACAAATATAAAGTCTAATTGACTTAACTGATTAACGATAAATCCGTTGCGTCGAATGCACTGACTATAATTATGCGGTTAGATACCACATTATTCAAAATTATTCTCCTTACAGCTTTCTCGAATGTTATTTATCTCAATCTCTGTCGGGAAAAATTGTACAGATTTTATAGAATATTTTTTAAACACTACACCTCATTTCTACCAGCGTCGTTCACCTAAAATAGTCGAATCATTTGACAGAATTCAGTAGGTAGTGTATCGCCTTGTTATATGCAATCTACATGCCATTCTTGTAATTCTAACTGATCTCGTAAGTAGCGCTACCGTATGGACGAGGATGTAGCTTCGTTCCTACGGAGCCACTAGCTAGGCTCCGTAACTCTACAAGTTTATGGTATATTCATACAGCTGATCTTCCAGGTTCAGTAACCCCTGTGGTCTGAACAGAGTAACACGTATGTCGCGTTGGTGAGAGGCTCGGCTTATCGGGGTATAATACGGATCCGCTAAATGCAGAAGACTTGTCGTTATAGATAACAAACTCGTTCATTGATGAAATCAGACTTTCTTCGATTAGGTGTTGAAGTAATATACCGAATGACACTCATATTAAAACCCTCATCGTTCTGTTACAGATCAGAAGAATTTGAATTGAGTGCCATTACAACGACTACGTATCATTTCATCATGACGCAAAATTAATTTATACGATCATACCTGTACCTCTTCTATCACAATGCTAAAGAAGAAACTCGATTAATCAATTTATTATCACATTTATTATTTTTGAGAAACAATTACAAATTGCACATAACTTTAACTATTATACTATATGTATGTATATATTATTTAATGTATCGATGCTTCAGCAATAAATAAGATTAATAAGCCAGATACATAGATAATCAATTGCTTACTTATTTTTTCCTGTCATTTCCTCATTTGAAAGTATGAATCATGACTAGAATAAGTTACGAATCACAAAATAATGTAAGCATATAGCGATGTGCAAAACGACACGTATGCATAATACACTATCCCTTTTTGCCACCGAAAATTTCAGCACACCTCCTCGGGTCAGATGTTCTCCTGATACCAGAAGATATTTTTCGAGTTAAAATTCAAAAAATTTCGAAAATTTTAGCACACCTCCTCGGGTCAGATGTTCTCCTGATACCGGAAGATATTTTTCTCGTTAAAATTCAAAAAATTACAAAAATAGCTTATATGAATAGACATAGAGAGACGTGCATGGAGCAACGTATGCATGCATGTATCAATACACTATGCCTTTCCCCCTCCAAAAATTTTAGCACACCTCCTCGGGTCAGATGTTCTCCTGATACCGGGAGATATTTTTCTCGTTAAAATTCAAAAAATTACAAAAATAGCTTATATGAATAGACATAGAAAGACGTGCATGGAGCAACGTATGCATGCATGTATCAATACACTATGCCTTTCCCCCTCCAAAAATTTTAGCACACCTCCTCGGGTCAGATGTTCTCCTGATACCGGGAGATATTTTTCTCGTTAAAATTCAAAAAATTACAAAAATAGCTTATATGAATAGACATAGAGAGACGTGCATGGAGCAACGCATGCATGCATGTATCAATACACTATGCCTTTCCCCCTCCAAAAATTTTAGCACACCTCCTCGGGTCAGATGTTCTCCTGATACCAGAAGGTATTTTTCGAGTTAAAATTCAAAAAATTGTCAAAATAGCTGATATGAATGAACGTAGAGAGACGTGCATGGAGCAACGCATGCATGCATGTATCAATACACTATGCCTTTCCCCCTCCAAAAATTTTAGCACACCTCCTCGGGTCAGATGTTCTCCTGATACCAGAAGGTATTTTTCGAGTTAAAATTCAAAAAATTGTCAAAATAGCTGATATGAATGAACGTAGAGAGACGTGCATGGAGCAACGCATGCATGCATGTATCAATACACTATGCCTTTCCCCCTCCAAAAATGTTAGCACACCTCCTCGGGTCAGATGTTCTCCTGATACCAGAAGGTATTTTTCGAGTTAAAATTCAAAAAATTGTCAAAATAGCTGATATGAATGAACGTAGAGAGACGTGCATGGAGCAACGCATGCATGCATGTATCAATACACTATGCCTTTCCCCCTCCAAAAATTTTAGCACACCTCCTCGGTTCAGATGTTCTCCTGATACCAGAAGGTATTTTTCGAGTTAAAATTCAAAAAATTGTCAAAATAGCTGATATGAATGAACGTAGAGAGACGTGCATGGAGCAACGCATGCATGCATGTATCAATACACTATGCCTTTCCCCCTCCAAAAATTTTAGCACACCTCCTCGGGTCAGATGTTCTCCTGATACCAGAAGGTATTTTTCGAGTTAAAATTCAAAAAATTGTCAAAATAGCTGATATGAATGAACGTAGAGAGACGTGCATGGAGCAACGCATGCATGCATGTATCAATACACTATGCCTTTCCCCCTCCAAAAATTTTAGCACACCTCCTCGGGTCAGATGTTCTCCTGATACCAGAAGGTATTTTTCGAGTTAAAATTCAAAAAATTGTCAAAATAGCTGATATGAATGAACGTAGAGAGACGTGCATGGAGCAACGCATGCATGCATGTATCAATACACTATGCCTTTCCCCCTCCAAAAATTTTAGCACACCTCCTCGGGTCAGATGTTCTCCTGATACCAGAAGGTATTTTTCGAGTTAAAATTCAAAAAATTGTCAAAATAGCTGATATGAATGAACGTAGAGAGACGTGCATGGAGCAACGTATGCATGCATGTATCAATACACTACTCTTTTCGAAAACTTAGAAAATCGATGCCTTAAAAAAGTATCAACTGCCAGAAATCCGACTCCTAAAAAAAGGTATCAACTGCCAGAATTTTCGTTACTTGAAATATGTGCGCCTGATTATCGACAATCTAAATTTTTAAATCACACGAATGGCATGCGAGTTGCATTATGGTAAGGCATAATCAATGTTTGCGGCAAAACTAATTCTGTGCTTTGACCATCGAGATGACGATACCATTCGCCACCCCGTGCGGTAACTTTATGATTTCAAACTTACGAAAGCATGCGATTTTTATGATTTTCGACTTATAGATAAGGAAAGGACAGGGAAAAATGATTCAACGATTGATCATTTACAATCCCAAGAGATATTTATTAAAGAATGCGCTAATTCACTATTATTCGGATAAACAATCTTAATCCATGATTAACAATTGTAGATGTGATCGTATATGATATCTAAAATATATATCACTGAAAACTACATATTTGGCACATTTTAAGTTCCGAGATTAGCTAGAACTATAATTAGGCATTACTAAAACTATTATTATACTTGAAACTAATCGTTTGAAATTTAAATATTAAATTTAAAATTTCTATATTGGACTCGTCAAGAACAGCGAGGTGTTTACTTTTATTTTTCAGACCCTCGTACTAATAGAGAACAGAAGCATTATTTTCATCATGGTTTTTGTTAACAAGAATACTTCAACAGCATAATGAAAAATGAAAGTATAACACGGTCACCCGCCAACTTTACGTAGGTGCATTACACGACTGGCGTGCGAGTTGCGTATAATTAAGCGCATTGATGTTTGCGGCAAGAGTAGTTAATTAACTAGTGTCGAAGTGACGTACTACTTTCGCCGCAAAGAACAGGCGGCAATCTGTTTGAAATTGAATTCTTCGTATCCTGGAAATGTATAATTTATTACTTGCAAAATGAGTAATACTTATCTGCAAGTATGTTAAGCAATTTTTGATGGACCGCAAACCTACTCGAAAATTATTTTCCGAATAATTACCGCATGAATGAACTCGATTGCCAGCCCCGTTTGTCAATGATGAGAACATTTTATTTATAAGAACGTACAATTGCAGCATGCCTTAAGCCTAGCATAATATAACTTGTATGTACACTAATAATACACGCTTTACAAAATCCTGGTAACTTGATGAATAATAATTAATTACAAAAGTGACCCGATATTATTCCTAACTATATTATATTATATTATATTAATATATCACTTAAGCGATAATCACTCAAATAAAACATTCGTCATAACTGCTTATAATGTATAAAATTTATCAAGCTCTATAAGTACGCTAGTCATGGATAAGCTGAGAGATATAAGTAAAAATATGAGCAGATATATTTATGTATACCTATTATTAAATTACATGATTATTATTGAGCCTGAAAACTTGTAACATGTTCAAAAGGCTTGAAAAGCTCTGATAAAATATACATAAGAAAATAGCTATGAACTAGCTAAGATTAATTGTCATTGATATAGTATGTATTTTCCTATTCACAGAGCTCGAGCTCTTTCTCTTCCTCACCATTCATCCTAATATTTACATTATTTTAGATTTTAATAATATTAAAGATTAGATTTCATATCATTCATTACCTGGAGATATAAGGAATTAGGTAGTTTTTCACGAGGCTTGATCGACGATATCGAGTCTTTCAAGGTGATAAATTTCAAGCTTGATTTTGCTTAGGCTTTTAAAAGGCAGCAGATCCTCGTTTGAGAAGAGAGGTGAATTTTAAATTAGATGAGATATTAGGTATTAACTATTTAACTTATATAAGATATTAGATAACTAGTCATGGCATATTTGAAATGAAAATGTTTCACATAAACTTCGATTGGAGTTGATAAATAAATAAGCAAATATTAAATACGAAACGTAACAACGTTTCGATGAGATTAACTACATATGACTGAATAAGTATATCAACTTATTCATCTATTCTTTAAAATGTAAAGAAGAATAATATGTGTTATAAGAAAAAAAAAAAAAAAGAAAGATTTCGTTTTACTGATCATTTCATCAAGTCGGAAGACCCAATATCTTATCCAACGATAACAACTGTTAAATTAATAAATGCCTATGCCTGAGTATTATCTGTTCAAGGAATATAAATCGCCTTTATGTGATCAACGTTAGTACCAGCACCATTATTATACATATTTCGAACACATAAGTACTAAAATAATTCGTAAACAAAATGAATCACCGAGTCAACGAGATTTCCCTTGCTGAAATATTATTGAATTTATGCTGGTACCAGACTTCAGACGAACTGGCAGTATAATAAAACTGCATAATAATGCCTCGATATTGTGTAGGCATAAGGAGGCTTTCCATTTTTATCTACTTGACATAAAATGCCCCGTTTACATACAAGTACGTATAAATATAAATCCGTACCCGATGATCGATGCCTTAAAAGGCAATAAAAACTGAACGCAATAAGTCTACAGCAAGACTAGAGCATTTTAATGAACCGAAAATATCGTTGAATGAATATATCAACAATTGATAATCGTGTGATTCGTTGAAGGCGGGGTTTAAAACTTCTAAATACTCGGCGATTCAAGTTTTCCATCTGTGATCAATAAAACTCTGAATCCGAACTGTGCTGAGAATCACCAGACCGGCTCTTTAAGTAAGCTTCTGAAGTTTGTTGAATGGAAGTAGTCTGACTTGCGTCCCAATTTTGTCCTGCAATCGTTCAAAAGTAAACCTCAAACATTATCAGAGAAAAAAAGGGGTAGAAACTCTTAAGAAAAACGACTTTCCCTATTTTACTCACCGTTCGCAGCTAGTATAGTAGCTAAACAACGAGCGACTGTAGGATTTGGAGCACAAGCAAGTGCCGGTGTAAGGCCATCAGCATCGACAGCAACAGCGCTAGCCCCTTGCTGTAAAAGTCTTCTAGTCACAGACACAAGCCCATTTCTAGCAGCTAGGTGTAGCGGAGTCCTCATCTGTTTATTTGCCATATTTATCACAGAGGCTCTATGCTGCTGTTGATCCTGCGAACTTTCGCCTTCAACAGTCATAGTGTTTATGTGATCTAATAAAACGAGAGCTGCAGGTGACTGGCGTCTTTGACAAGCCAGGTGAAGCGCTGTGTTCTTATTAGCGTCAACAGCCCGAACATTGGCTTGCCACTCAAGCAACAACTCTAAAATCATTCCAATTGGTATTATTTATTTGTTGGAAAGAGTGAAGCAATCTTAACACCAGATTTAAATTAAAATTGATCCAACTAACCAATCGCATTGCATTGTCCAGTTACAGCGGCGCTTAGCAGAGGAGTACGCCCTGCATAATCCGGTGTTTCGAGTCCTGCCTCATCGGATCCAACTGCAGTTAAAATCAACCGAGCACATTCCGCAGAGCCAGCGCTAGCAGCAACATGTAGAGGTAGACGTCCGCCAGGTGTGTCTCGAGGTGTGGCCACTGCTTTGCCACCAAACTTCCGAATCAGTAGTATAAGGCAGTTAGCAGACCCTTGATAAGCCGCGCAGTGGACAGGGGAGAAAGGATTCCCTGTAATAAATAGAAATTCACAATTTAGAAGGTCCTTTATCGTCACAAGCAAGCGTTCGAGGGTTTAGAATACCTGCCTTCTAAAGAGTCGATCACATTCTGCTCTAAAAGATAAACAACACAGTCTGCATGACCATTATAACAAGCCCAATGTAGAACATTGCAGCCTTGATCGTCCTTCAAAGTTGCTGCTTTTGGGTCTGCTTCTATTAGGGCAGCTAGAGCTGACCGTCTGTAAAAATAATCGCCTTTTATATCTGTTAGGAGTTTGTTCCCACGATGTATTACCTTCCGCAAGCGGCAGCCAAGTGAAGAGGTGTTTTTCCATTAGCATCTTGAACTGCTACAATGGCGCCGTTTTCTAATAGAAGATCTCCCAGCCTGTGATGGAGCCCTTGTATTGCTGCTCGAAATAATGGAGTGTGCTTATTTATGTCAGGCAGATTACAGTCCGCCTTATATTTCAACAGCAACACGGCACAATCGAGATGCGCATTTGCTACCGCCAATGCCAGAGCCGTTCTTTGTTTAGAATCGCAACGATCGACGACCGAGGGATCGTCGGAATTTTCCAATAACAAAACCAAGCACTCAGAATGACCTGCTGCGGCCGCGCAATGTACAGGAGTTCTTCTCGTTATTGAATCCTGGAAAAATTTATCAATTCTGTTGATTATGAGCCATACATTTGTTTTAAGATAATAAATAACGATGATTTCATCAATTTTCAAAGTCGAATTAGGTAATCCCATTTTCCATTCCTAGTATTTAAATAAACAGATGTGATATTACAAGTTTTACCTGTACCGAGACAGCAGCACCGCACCTGAGTAAAAGTTGTACGCATTGTTTGTGGCCTTTATAAGAGGCTAAATCTAGAGGAGTTTTTCCTGTCTCTTCTTTGATGTTTGTGTTAGGAAATAGCGGTAGAAGAAGTCTCAAGATCTCGCCATGGCCATGATATGCCTATCAGAAGAAACCTTGGCGTCACATAATCCGTTATCAAATTATTTCGAACATCAAACGTGACGTTTATACTTACTGCAAGATGTAACGGCGTCAGAGCAGGAGATGGAGGATGGTCGTGGCTGTCTGTCGGAGTATTGGAAGACATAATCGGAGGAGATGGATTACAGGGTGCTGATGCCTGCAGTAAAGCTTCAAGGGCTGGCTGGTTGCCTCCGGCAACTGCGTAATGAACTGCTGTGAATCCACGCTTATCCCAAAGGCGAGGATCCGCTTTATGTTTGAGAAGATATTGCACGCATCTGTAATAAAAGAAGTCCATCAGAATTTATATGAAAATAATTTTTCAAATAAAGAATAAAATAACGAAATATTCTACTCACTGAGATTGAGAGTCTGACGGGTTTGCAGCTGCAGCTGCAAGGTGCAGAGGTGTTGCACCTCCAGCATCCTGGGCATTGACATCACTGACAAATCCCACGAGGGTAAAAACGCAGAGATAATGACCCTGGCCAGCGGCATAATGAAGAGCTAGTCTGTTCTCATTGTCTGGTAACCGGAAGTTGGCTCCACTGGAAAGCAGCAGATCTAGGCACTCCACAGATCCCTAAAATCAATTGGAATAGAAATTGTTGATCAATTTGTAAGCCAAGATAATGCAAATTAATGCCATAGAGATAAGTAAGAGAATTTATAGACCTTAAAGGCAGCCAAGTGCAACGGCGTACGACCTCGGATGTCTCTGGAATCCATACGCCGGCTATCTACTTGTAACAATTTCCTACAAACCTGAGGAACACAATTTATTATTACAATTTGACAGAGAATTTTTCGGTTTATTTTCCACTATCTGTTACCATCTTACTTCTATGTGTCCCGCAAGACAACTGAGATGAAGAGGTGTCCTTTGATCAGCATTTCGGGCAGCAGGCGAAGCACCCCGCTCTAGTAAAGTTGTTGACAAACATTCGTGCCCATACCTACGTAATAAGTAAAGAGTGAGAATTAGAATTAGAATGAGAAAGAGAATCTTCAATATTATTGATTATTCATCAATGTGTGATAATATTTATTCTACTAGAAAATGAATTTTCAAGTGTTATATCATTAATTACCAAGCTGCTATGTGCAAAGCTGTGTTTCCATTCTTATCACGTGTATCAACGGATGCCTCTCTGTCGAGGAGACTCTTTGAGCGTGTGAAACGGCCATGAATGGCAGTCATATGTAGCGGAGTCCTACCATCCTGAGACTGGACGTTTATTTGAGCTCCGGAAAGCAGTAAAACTTCTAAACACTCTACACCGTGTGTGCTAGCAGCGGCAACATGCAGCGGCGTCTGACCTCGGTAGTTAACTGCCTCTGTGGGATGAAAATAGGCAAAGTTAGATTCTGCTAATGCAAAGAATGACTAAAATTCAATTTAGATTGCTTCTTCCGGTTGGTTTTATTTCCTGATTAAAAATAAGGAAGTTGAAACAACCCACCGATATTGGCGTTGTGATTAATCAGCTCAGTCACCGCATTCGCGTGTCCGTTAAAACAGGCTATATGTAAGGGGGTATTTCCGTAAACATTTTTAGCCTCTACATCGGCGCCAGCGGCAATAATAATACGAACACAATTGACCTTCCCAGAAGCGACTGCGGCGTGAAGAGGAGTGTATAGCTCTCGATCCTGAAAAATTAAGTTGTAAATAACAGGATAAGAAACGGAGGGTGAAAAGTTGATATTTCTAATCAACTATATCTATACCTTCACGTCAACAGAAGCCATATTGTCGACGAGCAGTTTTACAATAGCGTCATGACCCATGTGAGCAGCGTAGTGTAAAGCTCTACGATCTTTCTTATCGCAAGCATTAACCACGCAGCCTGTTTGAGATACGAGAAGCTCAGTCATTTCAAAATGTCCGTTGTAAGCAGCATGATGAAGGCTGGTTCTACCGCCCCTGAAGATTTGAATAACTGATTAAGTAACAAAGTAAAATAACAAGGTTGATCAATGGGATATAAATAAAAGCTTCGAACCTGTCCGTTACGTTCATATTCTGCAAAGGAATCAGGCTTTCCGCACACTGGACAGCGTTGTTTGCCGCAGCTACGTGCAACGGAGTTTGCCAATTCCGATCTCTGATATTAACATCAGCTTGATGCATCAATAGGATATTTACCGCACCCCAATTTCCCGATCGACAAGCTCTGTGCAGAGGAGTTAGCCATCTGTTGTCTTTACTGCTGACGCTAGCTCCCCAGGATATCAGAGCCTCGACTATCGCCGGATCTCCTCTGTTCAGATTATGGAGAAGAAAGGAAGATTAAGAGCTAGTGGGCAAAAATCAAGGACAAGGAAACATTAGAGCTTAAAATTGGGCCTGCTTACCTAAAGGCAGCAGCGTGCAGTGGGGTCTTTTGTTTGGAATCCCTTAGATTAACACTAGCCTGTTGCATCAACAGAGCGTTAACTTGCTCGAGGTTACCGTGGAATATGGCTTGGATTAACGGAGGCTAAAAAGATGTGATAATTTAAATTTTTTTATTACTAAGTATATAACCTAGAATTAAGAAATCTGTGATTCTGTGTTATTCCGAACGCGTGATTAATGTCTTTGGATTATTTACTGGTGTGGAAATAAAATCTACGAGAGTGATAACGCGGATTGTACATTTGCGGTTTATCCTAACCCTAAAATACACTACTTCGGTGTTAATAGTAATTGTAATATTAGGCTAGATTTGTGTTACTCACCTCATCGCAAAGCATGTTGACTTGTTTTTTTTTTTCTTTTTGTTATATGATCGCTTAAACCGCGTTAATAGACGCGAAATAATAATATAAAATATTGTTTAAAGGTAAACAAGGACAAGCTGTCACGTACTCGGACAACACATTGCGATTCTTATTTGTCGTATAAATATAAATATATATTATCACTTTGTGTTATGTTAGTCAGCTCATTGTTGCCCTTTTCAATGAATCACGATTTATATTTAATTGATGCCAGTGATGATTAATTATTATTTCATGATCATGTTTATGCTAATTCAAGAGGGGAGAAATTAGAAACACAAGTGAAAAGTTGAAATGCATTGGGTATGTTATTTTTAGACGTAACATTAATTTTCGCAAAGACTGTACCCATGTCTTTTCGGGAGCGATTGCCGAAGTTAACCGAACAGCCCCGAAGATTATGGCGCGCTTTCATTTCGCCTTTGAAAAATTTCATCTCGATGTTCGAGTTGAATAATCGATATATGAGACGGCGGGCCTGCGGGACGAATTCAAAAATTGAAAAAGCACGTACTACATACAACAAATATAGATATTATAATAATATAGTAGGTTGATATTAAAATAATGGAAAATAAACAATGATAATATTTATAGGTGAAGGTAATTACGAGCTTTGTCAATTGAACATCATTGGTTATTATTCATCATCGAAAAATTGCACATACTTTGCAACTTACAGTGTAATAACTATCATACAAAATACACTAATAGTAATATCAATAATAATAATAATAATAATGATAATAATAATAATAATAGAACAATAGATATAGTATGTATAATATAGTATAAGTAAGATGACAATTTGCTAAAACGTATAATATAGTATAATGTAAGGGAAAAATATTTAACAAAATAAATGCTTGGATATTATTCAGTCGGTCGAAATACCATATTCGTTACGCTCCTTGGTGGCTATATTATTATTACCATTTCAATATTGTTATTAATATTAATATAATAATATTATATATTATATATATATATATATATATTGTGTACATATATAATATCAATTGTTGCATAATATATATATATATATATTCAATACTTTTTCGGAAGTTGAGGGAATGAGGATCACATCATCATGTGTTAAGATATCATCTAATGTTATAAAATTCAAGATTTGAAGAATAAAGAAAATTACATATCCACTCACAATCTTAATCTATTTCAAACCAGATAGAGAAAATAATTCATTGATCGAGTTTGTAGTTGAATATGAGAGAATCCCAATCTGCAAAATTTCAATTAAAATTGTACGAAACTTAAAAGTCTTATACAGTTTGATGAATTAATAATATGTTATGGATAGATCAGAGGGCATTCGGATATTGAAGTATATTATAATAATTTTGGCAGGAATGTTGTAACCATATACGCTATACAAGATATACTTTATAGATAACATCATTTTTTTTTTCTTTACTCTCTCTCTCTCTCTCTCTCTCTCGCTCTTTCTGGCCAAACTAAAATAGTGAACCATACTTTATTGCAGAATGATTATTGGACAGATGAAGTACTTGTGTGGAATAATAGAATACCACTGAGATTTAGGCATATATGGATGTTATAAGACACATACCAGTTGTATGCGTTATCTATACATACAATATATGAGTATATTTATATCTCTTACATATATTTGAATTTTTCATAATATGGGAGCTATAAATATTATACTAAATATTGATTTGATTTATGAAAAGAAAACGAATATTTGATCCGCATTAATACGTTCTAAGAAATAATTCGAAATCTAGATTTGAAATTTATCGCCTTGTTGATATTGGTCAGTAATTTATACTTTCTGGTTTACTATTTTTTTTTTTTTTTTTTCTGCAAGTATAATATTGTCTATTTTGCAAATAATCATCATTATAGGACTGCGCATAGTAAACTCTGAAAAATTCTATAATTTCATCTGTAACAGATATTTATCTATCATAATAATATTTCATTATAATACTTTTATTTATTTATTTATTTATTTATTTATCTTCTTCATTAATATGGCTTGTCATTACTATTGACATTGTTCAATTTATCTATAGGATAATGAATAAATGAATTAATGAATTAATGATTTAACGACATAAAGAGGATGCCCGCGCTATATGCTAACTATAAATCTACAGTAAAAGAGAATCCATATGTAAGATGATATAATTGTGGATGAATTTTGTATAATAATAATAATATTGATTCCCCTTTGTTGTAGAATTTATGATGGATTACAGCTGTATAGGTAGATAATTGATATAATATATAATACATATTAATATTATTATACTTTATTGTATAATACGTTTCAACTTGCATATAATAGGCATTATAGAAAGAATAGTTATAATATATAAAGCCTAAAGGACGTCGTTTATGAATAGATATACTTAAAACACTACAACAATACATAATAATCGATAGTGACAAATTAATATATCTATATACCTATATGGGTATACAAATTGTTCAATATAGTATTATTATAATACTAAATGGTATGTACAAAATATGCGATATACTGAACCTGAGAACACATCTTCATACATATTATGTACCTAATTCTTTAGTTGGGAATCTGAATAAAAAAATTATTCATAAATTCATTCAGCTATAAAAAGAGATAGGTGTATTATTAAATACCTTTTTCTCAACCTCAATTACCTATATGCCAATAATAATTTCACTCAGTTTGATAAAGAATTTTGATCCTATCACGATATTCTGTGACAAAGTTCCCAAGAACAGAAAGCATGGAATGAATATAGGGACTACTATTTTACAAGCCAAATACATATCGTAGTATAGGAATGTAGTAGTATATTATCTACAGCATATATAGGTATATATATATATATATATACGTGTGTGTGTGTGTATGTATTGTGTATAACTCGCTATATGCTTATAAGTTATTAACGTTAATAATTATGTAATTAATTTTATTATTAAAAACTAGAAACATTTTCTAATGACTTTGTGAGTAGCTTTATTGTAATTAGGCTCTTGAGCAGTGTCTATATAGTCACGAAAAGAACTATATGGTATTTATAAGTATTAAAGTATAATATAATATAATATAATATACATAATTAGAATAATATTTATGGTCAATAAACATATTATGTGTATAGAAATTTAAATCATCCCCTTGTGCTGTTATACACCGCTTTGCAGATAATCAATTTTTTTTTTTTTTTTCAATCAATGTAATATAATAAAATATAGAAATAAGATTGATATAATTGCGTTTGGTTTTGTGCACTTATACATCTTTAGTTTAATTTTCATCAACATGTCAGGAAATAAAAACAAAGAAAGTTTGATCTTTGATGAATAATTATAAAATAGAATCATTTCAAGAGGCCCTACATGTAAGTATACGTATAATAGTTGTATACCAACATGTTATGTATACACTCATAGAAAATTGACTTTATTAGGACTTTATGGTATTTTATTTTCTTTTATTTTTTATAACATGTACGAATACCTCTTTCAATATTAATTCATTTAAATTCTGGGAAGATTCAGGAGGTGATATTACTTTAGTCAAGCAGCGTACTAATATTAAAGTGCCAGAGATATTAATTTATATGTATAAACGAAAATGCGTATACACACATACAATGATTATACTTATAGATGTATCAGATATTATTCATCTTGTTAATACAGTAATCAATTTCAATATTATTGTATACTACGATCATGTTTTTTTTTTCTCTCTTTATAATGTAATTTATAAATTGAAGATATAATAGAAAAAAAAACAAAAATATTCTTTGGATCCTCCTCGACAAGCTTTATTCAAGCTTATACGTAATTAACTATGTACTTATCTTCCTCAACGATCCTCAAAGACCTCCATATTATAGTTTTCAGTAAATAGTAAAATAAACTCATAGGTATATCTTATCATGGAATAACAGCTGCGGCATGTAATATGATGTTGAATGTTCATTAATGGCTGAATATTAATTATTAGCAAGCCTTTTTCAATGCAACATGTTTCGGCGCAGGATTGATGATAATTATTTTCACTTATTGGATTCGTTGTAAATCTACAGAATTAACAAGTCGATCTCTAAGTATGTCAATCTAATAATTAGTCATTGTATTCATTTGTTGTATTAAAAAGTATGAAATATTTTTTTCTCCGTAGCTAAGTAGAAACGTGAAAAGAAAATGATATAATGCACCCTATATTTTCAATTTTCTTTATCAATTGGAATCACGTATTTAATACATACGGTGTCTGTATTAACTGCAGCGTTTGTACCAGGCCACTAGGTATATTAATTCATGAATAATCTAGGCCATCAATAAGTTTTGTCGTTGCAATATCAAATCGACTGCCCAGCTACCGTAGTTTGCGTTCTGTAAACAATTACCTAATATAGTATATAGTATGCACTAGAATTTACGTAGTTCTTAAATTACGCTAAGTTTACAGTATAGAAACTCCTGAACATTTCAATATGTGTTTAGTTTTTCTTCTTTTTCTTCTCATATCGTTTCCATCGTTTCCAAATTCATAGATAGAATGTGAGAGTCGTCGTTAATATAACACACTTCAACAACAACGTCTTATCACGTCGTTTTCCGAATCAAATTGTATGTTGTTTTACCCCGTATGAAAAAATGATGCCCCGTTTCATTATTCAGCGGATATTAGAATCAAATAATCACACCTCGCCGCATCATTCAGAATTCATAGTCTAAATTTAGTGGACTTTTCACCCGGGATAAAATACGTATAGTAGATAAACGTTTGTATCGGATGTATAAGTTGGATAAGAGATTTACGACCAGGCGGTAGTACGTCAGCCATCGCACAATGTATAATACTAATTGAAATCTATCTGTATAATAATAGTAGTAATAATAATAATATATTAATAATAGTTCAATTATCTATATATTGTTCACTGGCTGTGTAATCTTCCACTGGGCGGTTTTACTTGATTATTTCCAACTTTTGGTATAGCTCCGACGATTTTAACTCGATTCTGTTGTCTGTTGTCACAAAATTGAGGCGGTGGTGCGAATACCAATTCATCTCCGTTACCTGTCGAAGGTCCAGCGTTGAATTCTGGCGGAGGGGGTACAAATAGATCGTTACTCTGTTCTTCGGCATCGGCTTCAATTGGAGGAGGTAGCTGTGCAAGGCTAACCGCGTGCCTGGTCAACATTCCGCTACTGTAGCTCATTCTTTTTGGATTACTTTCTTTCTCCGTGGTAGCGGTATGCGGGTTGTTATCGTTTCGAGAGTCGTCGAACCCTGTCGGTGGTCCGACTGGTACATCTTGATCTGAGCTGACGCCACTAGAGCTGTTGTCTCCGTCCTCCATGAGTTGTTGTGTCTGTTGCAATAAAAAGTCATTAGGATAACTCTTAGAGGACTTAAGCTGCGTCCTGACCTTTTGAATTTCATCAACGCTGAATGAATGCGGTATAGAACTGCTCCCTGAAGAGCTACCGGAAGTGTTTGAATTTCCTGACGTTTCCTTAGCAGATTCCAGCTTTTCTCTCGCTGCTGCCTTTTCCAATTCTTTAGCAATCTCTGACTCGCCGTCAGTTTCGTCATTCTCTGACTCTGAGAGGCTGTAATCTGGCTCAGGTATAGGCGGAGCGGCGAGATTTGTTGCCGACGAACTTGTAGTCATACCACCCTTCTTCTTCCGGTCTCTAAGGCCAACAGTACTGTGACTTCTATTGGTTTTCAAAGGCTGGGCGTACTGGTTGTTAGCCAATTGGTTGTTGCCCTGGCCTGGCGGCTTGAAAGTCGAATTATTCGGGGTCCTCAAACTGTGGGACTTCCTCACATGCGGCCTCGCGGAGTGAGCTGGTAAACTGCGCGAACGATAGCCAACAGTTTTCGTGTCCTCCGGCGATGCGTATAACTTGGCGCTGTTCGATGGACGAAAACTGGACATAATGCCGTACACAGACTCCTGTGTTGCTGCAGCCAGTTCTAAGAAAAGAAGATATTGTCATTTCGAAGGCTAACACGTGTATAAAAATAGTGAAGAATATCAAACCTTTGACTTGTTGTATATGAGCAATGTTGTCGTAAACTGATGCCGGTGTAACAACATCAGATGCTCCAGCGCCGACGTTGACTTTGACGACTTGGCCGACAGGCGGGGGTGGTGGAGGATGGTTTGGAGGTGGTAAAGCATTTCTGCTCGCCAGTGCGTTTACATCCTCTTGACTACGGTGACCCTTGGGTACCAGAATGTATGACTGAGCTTGCATGTTTAGATCCGGTGTGCTGTGAAAGTCTCTGTGAAGATCTGAGCCGCCTCCAAGTCCACCGAAGAATCGTACCTTTGAATTTGACTGGAAGGAGAAGAAGTTTGTTAGTTATGAGGCATTCGTGGAGAAATGTTTCAATTGTCGATTGACAAACCATTCTTTATGCACTTTGGGACTGAGTCTAACTGTGTATCTGTATTCGGGTAGAATGCTTCAATGTTTTTCAAAGATTTATCTGTTCATATACGCATTCTATAATACCCTGTATTAAAGGAAAGTATAAAGCATCTTATAAATGACTCGAGGTACTGCATATGGCCTATTAAGTGGTACGATCGATCAGGAATAAAAAGGAACTGCATAAGAGTACAAAATCTGGACATGTCGATATACATGTAAATGAAAGAATATGAAATTTTGGATAATACAACCATATTTTGACAAGCGGAATATGATAATTAGCAAAAGCAATTCACCTGATATCATGCAAGTATCAGAAGCGCTATAACTAAATTGTGTGTTTGTTTTTCGATCAGTAATACAAGTAGTCCTCGTCGTCCCGCCCATGCCAGGACTGTGGTCTGTTGTACGCTCGTGGTTTTCGAAAAAACTATAACAAACATGCCAACAACTTTTTTTACCCGGCGTTACACATGCATTAGCTCTATAGAACAAAATACAGGTACAATGTATGTATGTGTGTTGCGGGAGGAGTTTAGGTCTCGACAATACACACATTTACAAAATTTGTCTTCCCAATTAGTATGCCATTATATAATTTATTGTTATTATTCAATAAGATCTCTTTTTGCACAAGTTAGTTAAGGCAATGTAAAAAAGATATTAGTGTTACTCTGCAGGGAAGAAATAGAAAAGATACTAGTCACCCCATCAAAGTTAAATAATTGGGAGAAAAGAGAATTCTATTGACTGGAACACATCCGCGCAATGACTACTGTACCTTTCCCTTTCTTTTCATCTCTGCCACACTGGCATAAACTCGACCAGTTTTAGCTGGTGACGAAGGATGAGACTTAGTCGCTTGGCCAGTCTGAAAGTGCGAGCTCATCATTGACGATCCATACTGACCAGTAGCGCTTCCTTGTTGTCGCTGGAACAATTCCTATAAGAAAATTGTAAGTCTAGGTACATTCTTGTGCAAAGCTTGTATAATAAGTCTGCAGAGTTTTATTGTGAGTCGAGATAAGTGTCTGGTATCAGAATTTAGAAAAGAAATGCCATTCTGCTTGCACATTCATGTGAAATGTACCCTTGTGCCTTGTATATCAGATTTGTAGTTGTGTATCTCATATCAAGTGATGCAAAGTGGGTAGAAAATGAAATACAATTAAAAAAAAAACTGATACAAGCAAACATGCTTCTGGGATATAATCTGATTACCTCAAGTTCAGCAGCAGTAATACGGCTGGATGTTGGTCTAGAACGAATACTAGCAGTTCTTGGTTGGACGGGTGTACTCTGACCAGTATTTGATCCGGTCGATGGTTGTTGAGGCAAATGAATTGATTCGGCACTACTGGACTTTGCTCCTGTTGAAGTTATTTCGTCTCTGTCATCTTTCTCTCCGCCTCCTTCTGTGCGCGATACAAAATAATGATTAGCACGTTTCTCTATGATAAGAACGATTATTCAATCACGAAAACTAAATGAAGAATAACTCACCCAGTCCAGCTACCATAGATCTAGCCCTTGCCCTTCCAACGCTCAATGTTGTCTTAGGATCTCTCCTGGGCGGCATTGGAGCCGGCGATCTACCCAGCGTACCGCCAATCACAACGTTGTTGCTTCCTTTACGCGGCAATGTTGCATATTGTCGCTGAATTGGCTGACTAATTGGTAGAGCTGCTGCGGACTGAGAATTTGGAAGACCGACTACAGCCGATACAACGCACATCCTTACAAGCTCGCCAGATTTTCTGATCAGATCGACAACGTGCTCGTGAGATGCTGTCGTCACATCTTCTCCGTTTATCTAAAGATAAAGACATTTTTGTGATCGGAGTTCTTGGAGTTCCGTATTTTTTCTCTTACAGATTCAAAGTACACAACTTTGCATTACCTGGATTAAATAATCTCCCTTTCTCAGACCAGCAATATCTGCAACACCTCCTTGATCTACATCGTCAAGATACTGCAAAGCCGGATACCTGGTCGACGGAGTCAGCTCCATCAATTGCGAAGTGGCTTTTGCCCCGCGTAATACAAAGCCAAAGCCTTTTCTTGATCTGTGTAGTACAACTGTACGCGGTTCCGTTGTTACTCTGTAGTGGTATAAACAGTGGAAGATGATTGAAGCATATAATTCTATACAGATTGTTAAATATCGTAGAAATCAAGTCTTACGGTTTCTTTAAACGAGGAGCAGTGGCAAAGTATTTATGCTGTGACTCTCTGCGACCTAGTACTCTGTTTCGACCTTCTCTGGTCGTTTGTGGACCTAGCGGAATGTTCGTATGTCGTAGTCGCACTTCTTGGACGCAATGCGCTGGGAATAGGCCAGTTCCTTGTCCTCTAAGCACTCCCTCTAGTAATCCACAGTCAGTGGCTCCCGTGACTATTCAAAAAACAATATAATGTCCATGTGAACTTCGAATCTCCATATTGATATCGAAAATTTCAAAAAACTGATATAGTTAAGGCCAGGAGAGATATATACCTTCGAGAATATCCCCTTGGTTGATAGTGAGATGCCCGTTAATACCAGTATTGTAACTTTCGACACAAACTACCGTAGTTCCAGGAATTGAAAGAGAGTTTGTTGTGTCTGATTGTGATGTGCCGACGCCAGAGCTATCGCTGATAACATCTGAGGCCGTATCGCCTAAGCTTTTGTCTGAAATAATTGAAAATAAGAAAGGCGTTAGGAATGAAAGTATCGAGTGTTGAATGCGAACAAAGAATCATTATTTATATGATTTATAATCGTGTGAGCTAGTAGAGAACAAAATGCATTTAACTATACGGGCATTTTATTTCTTGTTAATGTGTTTATATATGAATGTATTAGTCAGTTTTAACATTTCTTTCACATAACAATTAAATGACGTCAAAATATATTGGTAAAGGATAAAGCTACAATCCGAGTGAATAAATATGGATAAATGATGGCTAGAATGTATCGTGAGACTACGTAATTATAACAGATATAAAGCAATGGATAATTGAAATCGTTTTTGAGAAAGTAGTGAATGAATTTTAAGAACTACATGCAAGGCAAGAGTTAATAGAACAATATATGATCATTGTATGTTATATTCATTATTCAAACGTGTGAATAAATTCTATAAATTTATATATGCGGTATTATAATATATAAGGTACTACTATATAGTATGTATAAACATATCACCTATAACAGATATTAATTTTATAAAATTTACCTGATTGACGATTACTGCTAAAGCCTAGGCCATTGATAAAAAATGAACATCCCTTTCAGAGACATTTAACACACATGCATATTATACTTATTAATGTGTATAGTAGAATTTATATTGGTGGTGATGGCTCAAGTAGCAAATAAATGATCAAAATCACGGAATTTCAATAAAACTTTTAGTCATTCCTATCAAACAACACAGTGAAGAAAATAAGATATTCATTTTTGTAGCGTTTCTTTCTTTATCCAATACTATTCCTCCTTTCTAAACTGATATCTCCTACCTCAGGCTTCACATTATTTTTTTCAAGGTACATAATAAACATATGTATAAAGTCGGCCATACCATACCATATAATCTATCAGTCCTGAGCAAAGATATTCTTTATTATATAACAATATCACATGGTATTAGAGTCTTGGGCTGATTCTCTTGGGATATTAAACGATTGAAGAATAATGTGAAAAAAAGACTTGTACCTGTAACTATGCTGGCTGAGTCTTCACCAGACGGTTGATTGCTGCCCTCAGATAGACTAGAACTAGCAGAGCTGAATGGGGCGAGACTTCTACTACTTGGGGATGGAGATGGGGGAAGTTCCATCGTCCTATGAATGTCCAAACGATGTTGTAACTCGATCCTATGCTCTTGCAACCTTGAGAGTCCCTCAATTCTTAGGTTCTGATAGTGCTCCGTGGGTGGGAATCTTGAAATTGGTTTCACGCATTTCCAAATCAGCATAAATTGTCTTTGCAATATCGATAATTCAACTTCACTATCACATTCAATCGCATTCGTACACAGTTCTGACCTCAGCTAAACTGTTATTCCACTTTAAAATTACTCAAATTACTTTCCCAGATTGCAAACCTCGTTTTATTTAGCTGCGCTATAGTTTTTTCTCTAGCTCTTTAGCTTTCGAAAGTTGAAGACGCTCTATCATAAACCATTGATCATGCATGTTTACATCCCCCTCTTATCAAATTTTCAGACCCGAATCAAACCTAAATGAATTCTGTTTTCATATCAACCACACAATTCTTTTGTTTACCAAATGCAAAGACAGTTTATGCTTACCTTGTGTTAGGATCTCTTAAGCTATTAGGATTCTGATATTCGGACGGTATCCGGTTGAGAGTATTCAACTGTTCGGTTCTAGTTAGGGTGCCAAGATTTGGCTGTTCAGGTTGTATTCTAGTCAGAGTTCCTATGTGTTGTTCGGACGGTATCCTCTGGAGTGTTCCAAACTCTGTTCTAGATGTACCAAGGCTTTGGTCCATGGACGGAAATCTGTTTAGGCTGTGCTTATGCAATTCGCTAATATTCATAGCCGGATATTGTTCGTTGGATGTGATCCTGGACAACATAATTCCATTGTTGTATTGTTCGATAGATGGAATCCTGGTCAATGTTGCAGTGTCGTAATCTTCTGAGGACGGAGTTCTGACGATGGTATTAGTAGCACTTCCACACGTCTCTGCGTATGGTATTCTGGTCAAAGTACCGGTACTGTATTCTTCGACAGACATTGTCCTCGTGATCAGATTACCCGTTAAGTTATGCTGTTGATCTGAAGACGGTATTCTTGTAAGGGTTCCCAGGTTGCTAGCCGAACAGCTTGTTGTCATACCGCCAAAAGCCATAGAACGGCGTTTCGGGTTGTAGCGTGGAGGGCCTTTAAATGGTACTGTAAAAGGAGGTTGCAAGGGTAAGTAAATAAAAGATTACTTAGCCTTACAAGTATTCAGCTTAAAGTCTATCACATATATTATACAGATCAATATCTATACATAGGTATAGGGTCAAATATACGCATCATAGATCCTCTGGGTCACACAAGTCACAAGATTATTTACAAAACTTATCAAACATTATAAGAATTACTTTTTTCATAGTGCGGGTGCAATTAATGCTTTGTGTATCAACGTCGTACAGTCTTCCCGCTGTTTATTCTTTTTCTTTGATTTCTCTTCTGTCGGGACCAAAATAAATAATAATTGATTGGAATCGATTGAGCTTTGCCAGAGTGTGAATTGTAAGACTTTAGATAATCAGGATCTCTAGATAATATGCAGTATTCAAAGTGATTGAATAAAAACGAATTTGGCGTGGTGTGCACGTTGTGTGAAATAAAAGCAAATTACATATGTGTAGATATACCATAAGCTATAGTTTTGCACACTCGATACACGTACAATCTTTAACAACGATAATAATAATAATAATAATAATAATAATGATTAATGATAATAATTTAAATATATTACAAAGCAGTGAAGCGCAATCAATTAATTAATTTATTTATTTAGTCGCATATAAGTATATTTGTATCTGCGTTTTGTATGATACAATATAATATAGGTATATGTATATGTATACATTTATAGATATTCTATAAGTATACATATTGAATACACAGAATTAGTAACAAAAGTTGGAGTTCGTTCATAGTTATGGAGTTCATACTTTGACATTATACGGTACAATTAAGCTGGTAATCAATGCACACCATACCTCCGCAGTCCATTGGTATTGGATATAAAATGTTAGCAATTATTGTTAGTTAATGATATTACCAAAAGCCAATAAGCATAAATCTTTCCTATTATATGCATCGCGTGGAAAAAACGTTAGGAATTCTTATTCTTCACAAAAAAAACTGTGCTTTACTTATATTTGATAACGATTCAAGAGAAATAATGGAGCTTCGTATTGAATCCATAGTATAAAATGCATGTTATTGAACATCTCTCTTATAAGTCCTTTCCTCAATGGGAACAGAAATTTAATTATTGGCCAATGTGACCAGTGGACTGCAGTTGTATTAAGAAAAAAAACGAAAGATAATTCATCATAATAATCTACGAGTGATCTAATTTACATATTATTTGAAATGGTTCATGTATACCATATTATAATTTACAACAAAAATGAATAGTATAAAAAATTGGACGGACAACCATCACCACCAAATCCCACACACAAAAATAACTTCATATTTATCATGTTGTTACAGTTACGCTTGATCACTTGGTAAAGGGGCTACTGTCTACTATCAATCTATAATCATTCTGAAATATCTAGCTATTCATTATTATACCAGAGAAACTAGTGGCGTGCTCATGCTCGTGCCAAGCAACAAACGAATATAAATGGATTTACGATGATTTCAGTCATTGTATCATTTTTTATATCTCGAATTCGATTAGAATGTAAGTTCGAAGTTACTTCAAAAAGGATTTTAGACGAACTTTAGGTAGAACAAATTTCAAAATAGCAACATTTCTATCAGGCAAAAATTGAAGATTCAAATTATCGCTTTGATTTAATGGAGAGAAGTAAGAAGTATGATTGTATAGTAAATTTTGTATGTGAACAAGGATATTTCATGACAAATTCAAATGATCGTCTAGCATGCTGTTTATTACTGAGAGTTTTATAGACTCACCGACTTCTTCAGCTTGATAATTTTTAATAACTTCAGCCAGATCCATATTACCAGCGATAACAGCTACCTGATAAGGCGTTTGATTAGCATAGTTGAGACTGTCTTTTTGAGCACCTCTGAAAAGAAGTTGACGAATGCAAGACGAGTCTGTATTGTTAACAGCGCATACATGAAGCGGTGTATTCCCAGACGCATTTCTTGCATTCATATCAGCTCCGTAGAACAGAAGATGATCCAGATGTTGTACCAAGTTATTTCTACAAGCCTGAAATGATGAAAAAAAAGAGTGTTAAAAATTGTCTTAATCAGACTGGTTAGATCCCAGAAACTGAAACACAACTTATAAACGTGTTTCAATAGGACTATAGTATCCGCATCATCAATGCATCTCTTTATATCTACCTGATGCACCTCCTGCCACCCTTGAAGATCTTGAGCACCGATAGTAGCGTGATCATGAAGCAGAGTTTCACAGAGCATTGGATCCGTCTTGTATATAACGCTGTAGTAGAGTGGTGTGAGGCCTTTGGTGTCCTTGTAATTAGGACTGGCGCCTAATTCCAGGAGGGTTTTCACAGCGTCTAAGCTATTTCTTTCAACAGCTCTATGCATCGCGGTCAACCCTTCTTTTGTTCTATAGTCTAGGAGGGCTCCGCCGTTCACAAGAGCTATTATCACCTTTGAGGGTTTCTTGAGAGTAGCTGCCAGCGTCAGCGGTGTTTCTGGGTTTAAAATTAGTCAGAAATTAAGTAGATTAATTGAGCTCTCGTTTCGTTGCCAGAGTTAAATTTCTGCTGCATAAATTGAAACACACTCACCACCAGATTCCTGACAATGAAAATTGGGATCCAATCCTTTGCTGCACATTTTCGCTATCTTTTCCACCTGGCTATTGGCCACGTAATCCAATAGTCTTCGAAGATTCGCTCTCGTATGCATTGCTTTCAATTGCTTCTCGTCCAAATGGAGCATCTTGTACACGCGTCTTTTGTACTTCAACTGTTGAACAATTTCATAATGTGTAATCATTCGTTGTTCCATGTGGTAATTTTATAGGATTTTATTTATTTATTTTTCTCAAATCGCGAATCCAGAGATGGTAATACGATGGAAAGGGAAGATGATGCGTTTGTGCATATAGGTAGGATAGGTACATGCGAAATAATGGGAATGGGAAAGGGACAAGGGGAAGTAATGGGTATCTATAGCCGCTAGCGAATAAATGTTAGATAGACGAATATACAATCGGATATTGACTAGCGGATGCGGTTGACTGGATGTATAGAGCTAGTATAGAACTCGGGATTCTAACGGTGCGCACCTTTTCCTGGTGCAAAGCCCAGGCCTCAGACTCCTGAGATCTTGGTACGGAGATAATCGAGGAGACGGTCAAGCCGCGCGTTATTTAGCTCTGTTATACTACTCGGAGATCGCATAAACCGCATTAAGTCAGTCAGTCAGTAGTCAATCAATCTATAAATCTGTGCGTATCAAATAGCCCGTAAATATATACATATATATATACATATACATATTTTTTTTCTTTTCTTTTCTTTTTTTGCACAGTCCGATAACATGAACGGTAAATTTCATTCCGCACGATTAGCTATGATGTATAGTAGGGTAGACGTAGCTGAATCTAACGAGAATGAAATCTCTATTTCCAGTTTCGTGAGAAAATTTCTATTCAATTATACAGAAGTTTTTCTTTTTTTATTTTTTTATTTTTTCGAAGTAGTGCTTATCTAGAATCTGATGAGATAAAAAAAAAAATTCATAACAATCATAAATACGGTGAAAAATATTTGTCGACCTAAGCACAGAGATTGTAGAATCTCCGGTTATACTCGAACTCTTCAACCGGATGCCCGGATAGACAGAGATGAAAAATTTAACAGAATATAATAGAATAGAATAGAATAGAAGAGAATAAAATAAAATGGAATAGAATAGAATAGCTCGTAGTCGTCGGCACGCCTTGAGTTTCGCTGACGAAAAGGAAAAAAAAAGGAATTTCTTTACAACGAGATGAAATCTTGAAACTTGATAAAGATACGCAACTATCTCTGTATATTATACGTAAAAAAGATAACGAAGCCGAAAATAAAGAAAAAATGAAATGAAATGAAACGAAATGAAAAACAGACAATGATTTTGAATCCGTGTGAGGAGGGAAATTGATCAAAAAAATAAAATTCGAGAATTTGAAAGAAAATGTTTTCTTCTCATCCCGTTAATCCTACCGGATTGCATCGTCCTCGAATAGCCCCCGGGACTTTCTCCCGTTCGCAGGAGAACATTTCTTTACATATTATATGTATATATGTGTATGTATGTATAGTACGTACCGCGCCCGAGACAAAACTAGCTCCGATAGTTGTTACGAAACATAACTTGTGTGCCTACCTACGTAGCCGGGGCATCCGCATCCAGGTCTTGTTAAATTGACGACTCATTCGTTTTTCGTATCGATATAGGATATTTATATTCATTTTATAAAGAAAATACGAATGACGTGCGAGCTCCGGTTTCTCGGTGTTAAACGACCAAACGATTATGGAGAAATGAAACAGACATTAAAGTCGTCTCTGCCCTCGGGGGTGAAAAGCGAAGTAAAATAAAAAAAAAACATATTTTTGAGTTTAAAGTTATTATTCGTTTTCCTTCTTTCCCTCTCTCTCTCGTCTGTTTCCAATGATAATTTTCAGATCTAATAATATTTTGATGAATATGTAAATCGGGAGAAAAAAGGGGAAGATTTTTTTTTCTTTTCCTCGGAATACGGAAAGAACAATACGTATAACGTGATAATAATATATACCTCGAGGTATCCGACTGGTCCGTTAAACGGATAATCCCCCAGGCGACGTTCTTCGTCAAGGAATTTTCCCGCCTTTCCATTAACTGGTGGACAGAATAGTCCATAGTTGAAGCTTTCCTTGAGTTCCTGTAATAACAAACAAATTACAAAATTATATTTCGTCACACATGTATACATCATTTTTTTTTTTTTTTTTCCTCCTCATATTCGTTTCACAATAAATTATATACAGTATAACAAAGTCAGATAAATATCATGCGGTGAGAGAAAATATCTGAAAATTTATCAGAGACGCAATCAATCAATCAATCGATTGATTATCGAGGGGCCGGGTTAAGGTTTCGAATTTTTAAAGTCTCGGATAAACTAGACCGAAATTTTCGTATTTTTGGACTTTTGGTATTCTTACGTTTTGAACTACATCATTTTCTGAACATTCAAAATCGTTTCAAACGAATTTGGAATTTTTATTGTTCGGAACTTTGACCCAGGTCCACGTTATCGTCTTCGTCTATTATATAAAAATGCATGCAAAACTTGTAATTTTCATTCCACCAAAAAAATATATGAAATTTAGTCAGGGTTTCGCAATTTTTATTTTTATAGATCGTCGATCAATATAAAAGTAACGACGCATGACCGTATATAAACCGAATGATTTACGATTTACGATTTACGGTTAACGTTCCTGAAAAATTTCGTCATTCAATATAGGTAGCTGTGAGTAAAAAGTTATTTAAACAATAACAATACAGGATATTTGTATCGTGTATGACAATCTATATTATTCTTCGATGAAAAGTTGAGAAAAAGAAATGAAAAACAAATGGAGAGAAAAGAAATACAAGCATAAAAAAAAGAAGAAGAAGAAGAAGAGAAGTAAAATAAGGGGCAAAGAAGAAACGAAAAAATAAAAAAATAAAAAAATTTACAAAGCCTTATGCGCGCTTCGATGCCTCGGGCAAAAAGCGCAAGTTACTTTCACGTTAAAAACCAGTTACGATAAAAACTGAAAGTTCTCTTTTGATCAGGTAAGCACACCAGTGAGACGCGACGCGACGCGACGCGACGCCTGCGAGCTGCGTGATATATTTAAACGTACAGCTTTTGAACCAGGGCTCCTTATTTTTTTTTTTTTCTTTCACCTTTTGACTGTATAAAAGCCCGACTTTTTTCCTCCCCCACTACGAGGGTAGATAGACAGGTAGATATATATTATTTCATTGAAGAATTTATATTGGAAAAAAATCAAATCAAATAAAATAAATTAGAAGAAATAGGTAAACGAGACGTTGTGTGTTCTATTTTTCACTCGAATGAGCGAGCCGTTAAATCAATGTTATAACGTATTATACCGAGAGTTAAATCCTATTAAGAAAAGCCTAATTACAGTATATAAGCTACTTTAGATCGTGAAACTTAAGGTATTAAAGTCGTTAAGTCCCAGAGAGTCGAGTCGAGTCGAGTCAAGGCATCTACCAAAGGTATTAAAGGTAGGTATTTTGACCTCGTCCACGTGCCGACTGCCGTTACATATAGGTATATATTAGGGTCCTCCTTAATTTGATCGTTCTCGAATTTCAATGCTTCCATGGACCAAATGTCCCACATCTCCAAATACGTACAAAAGGATGTAGCCAAAGCCCTTTCCCCGAAGTTCCTATCTCAACCCCAATGCCTTAGAATTTTCCCATTTCAATAAAACACGATTTCTGACATCTCGCGGTTTACTTTTTTCCTTCCTATATCAGTACACTCTTTACCTGTATCAATAGGTATTTCATAAAAAAATTCGACAGACGTTTAACGAGATAATTTTCTGGGCTACATCATTCTACATTATTTAAATGGAAAAGTTCAAAGGCCATTTGGGTCAGTAGCTTAGAATTGAGTTGAGAACCTAGGGTTTTGATTATATTTTTTTCTTTTTTTACATATTTGGAGACGATCTGACCCATGGGAGCATTGAAATTTGAATATGACCGAATTACGGACAAGCCTAATACCTATACCTACCTACCCATATCTACATCATATATACCGTTGATTGTAACAATGAGTTTGACGCGTACCTAATAATCATCCTACAACAATACAGGACAATACAATACAATACGAGACAATACGATGCGATACAATAACGCGGGGTGTAAGCACGCGCGGAATATGTATGATGAAAGAGTTACAACGATACCGATTTCGAGGGCGTTTCGAAAGACGGTACACCTTGAATCGACTAAAAATAAGAAAATAATCATTGGAAAATGAATAAATAAGAGAGAACAAATAATCGATGACAATGTTGATACAATTACTCGTAATTCCCCTACTAAATTATCTACATACACACACACACACACACACATACATATCTGAAACTATGATATGGTTCAGATATAACATTTTATCATGAGCATGTAGAACGCTCGCGGTATAGAATGTTTTTGGTTGATTTATGAGTCTGCCAGTGCCGCGAGAGACTGGTGCTCATGCATATTAATTCTCGAATCTTTTACATGTATTATACGTATACGTAGTTCTATATACTCGCGTGTATATATACAGGGTGGTCCATTTTAATTTACGCAGGCGAATATCTCGAAAACTAACAGTTATAAAAGAAAAAGTTTCATACAAAACTTGAAGGGTTTTGAGGGGGAAAGATAATGCTAATATGTGTTGACTTGTGGACTTCGCCAATTCCGAGATTTCGCAAGTAACTTCGGATTTTAGATAGGGAACACATGTTTTGGTTGGGGGCAGCTGATAGCGAGATCAAAGACTCATTCAAATACGGAAGCAAAAAAAATTGGAAAAAAAAAATTTGCAAAAAAAATTGGAAACAAAAATTTCGCGAATTTTTTTTTTTTTGCAAAAGATTGTTTTTTGTCTCTAGCTTTAAACACATTCATTGTTTATCACTCTTGAGTCCGAAATAAGCTGGAACATGTTGTCAGGGTAATTATGTCGGGCGAACTAATGCAGTTAGTTGTTTGTGTTATTGATCTACGAATTTTTTTTACTAATCTGGTACATTCAAACTTTCCAATTTCAAAATTGGCGAGAAATATTTTAAGCTAGAGTGATAAACAATTAATGTGTTCGAAGGCTAGGGACAAGAAAACAATCTTTTGAAAGAAAAAATTCGCGAAATTTTTTTTTTCCATTTGTTTTGCAAATTTTTTTTTTTTTAATTTTTTTTGCTTCCGTATTTGAATGAGTCTTTGATCTCGCTATCAGCTGCCCCCAACCAAAACATGTGTTCCCTATCTAAAATCGGAAGTTACTTGCGAAATCTCGGAATTGGCGAAGTCCACAAGTCAACACATATCAACATTATCTTTCCCCCTCGAAACCCTTCAAGTTTTGTATGAAACTTTTTCTTGTAGAACTGTTAGTTTTCGAGATATTCGCCTGCGTAAATTAAAATGGACCACCCTGTATATATATCCGTGTATAAAAGTATAAAAGGCCGTGGAGTTTATCCTCCATGAATTAGCGATCGTGGAATTATAATGACTAATTTTTACCTGAAAATTGAGGGAAATTTTTTTTTTATACATATATAGATATCGAATATCGGAATATGTGTTATGTACGATTCTGGGAATTAAATAATCGGACTATGTACGATATATAAATGAAGAAAATAAACTATTTTCTTTAATAGATTGGAAGTAGCTTTAAGCTTAACTTTTAGATATCGATTAGATTAGATCGTAGACACGAGCGGATCGAGACTGTTATCAAAAGCCTCGAGGCGCGTAATAGATTATAAACGTAAAAAAATTTCTATATAGGTATGTAAGAGTTATTGTTAAACTGTGAATGAACGAGTCATCAACGATCATTCACGGGATATGATGTAGGAAAAAAATTTCACTCGCTTATCCTTATCTCTATAATATTAATTAGGGGGTCCTCGATTCGGTCATATTCGAATTCAGATGCTCCCGTCGAAGAGCCGGAACGTCTCCAAATATATATACAAAAATAAAAAATAAAATAAGAAACTGTAGTCAATACCCCGGTTCCCATCTCCAATTTCTTAAAGTTAATTAGAATTTAAACGGACGATGTTCGATCCCACAGATGGCTACCTATAACCGAGACTAAATTGCTATAAACGGTAAATATTCGCGATCGTCTGTAACGTTGATAGATTTTCTTCGATGAAATGAATTGAACGATCGACGGAAAATAATACCCTTTAAAAAAAAAAACAGCGAGTCTTTAATATTGAGATTTGGACCCAATGATTGATGATTTCTTTTTCTTTCGCACGGTGCTGCGGACTCAAGTTTTTGCATACCAGCTCAGCCCTTACTTATAGATATAATTTTAATCTCGATTATAATGACTCATATTTCTGTACACATTGCAGTCTCTATACGATTCTTATGTTACACTTATACCAAAGGATCGCGTGTTGTCAAGCTGTAAACTGCGATAAACTACGATGTTGTAAAAGACACCGACTAGGTACGATATCGCGATATATATCCCCTTCGGGCACCATCAAGCGTTACGAACGGCTTGCTCATACGATTTACGTAACTTCGTTTAGATATAGCGATGATGCCGATGCCGATGTTGATGCTGATGCTGACGCTGATGCTGATGCTGCTGCAGCTTCTTCTATGCGGTACTAGTGTAACTAGCTATATAATACCTCTAGAGGTGAGAGAAGAAAAATATAGAGAGAGAAAGAAAGAAAGAAAGAAAGAAACCAATGAATCAGAACCTCCGCGCGCCGATATAAGAAACGATGAGATGAAAATTCTAATTCCGAACGGAAAAATATGATAAAAATGTAAATTTGAAAATAAAAAAAAGAAAGAGAATCGGCGAAAGTATGTTTGATATACGTAGGTATTATATAGGTATAGTATTGTAATAGAGGTGGCGTCGAGACGTCGAGTGTTGGCGTCGTCTGGAGCACAGCAACGTCGTCGTAGCCAGAGGCAGAGGGTTCCTTCCTTTAGTTGCAAGCACAAGTACTGGCTATATCGATTAATGTTAGAATCGCGTGGGAAGGAGGACTTTTACGTCGTCTTTAACGTGGCTGGTTAAATTTCAACGCATAAAGAACTTCGGAGTAGAAAAAGAGAAAGAAAAAAAATTAGAAAAAAATGACCAAGAGGTTTAGGGTGAGAGTAATAGAAAAGAAAAGTAAAGTAGAATCAGAAAGATGGAAGAAAGAAATCCTAATAGAAGAAAAGATTATTGACAAAGGTAATAAGTTAACGTGATAACGGAAACTATGGGTACCTATAGGTATAAGGTATAGGCTTCTTCTAGATACGATACCAAAAACTACTATATACCACCACCCTGATATTAATGGAAAGAAGAATAAAAAGAGCGTATTTTTATATTTATTTTCTATATCAGGCGTCTTGGTTCTTTTAATCTAATAAATTTCTCCTACATATAGAGAGCCTTAGGCGTCTCAACGCATCCTTTCTCTCTCTATATATATTTATTTGTTCGTCTCTTTCTCACCTCAGCTTTTAAACTTGTTTTTCCTTTATTATTCCTTGGGTTTTTCCCTGCACCTTTTTCCTCTCCTAATTCTTCTTAGGTCTTTTTTTTTTCTTTTTTCTTTATCTTATTTTACTTCGTTATACATATTATATTCTCACACACATTCTCTCGCATCTAATTTAGTTTCGAAATTACCCAACGATCTTTCAATTCGTTCTAATACCTAAATAAAAAAAAAATCATTACAGTTTCTGAATTATACACCAACACGTTGATTAAATTTCAATTTCGGAGCAGATCATCGCTTACGTTCCTTTTTTCTTCTATTCTATCATCGGTCCTAATTTAATTTCAAATGATTTATATCATAGATCTGATATAGTTCATTTTTTCAAAATATTTTCAAGTATATCGCAAAGTTCTCTTCGTCTATAATCAGCTCTGCAGTAGCAGCAGCAGTAACAGAATAAGTAACAGCATTGATGGTAAGTAAAACGCGGAAGCGTTGGAGAAGGTCATTGACAAGCAAATCGGTATTACCGAATCGAAATGATGTATATCAAAGTTTAAACGACAGTCACGTCCAATGGTGAAACGAAACCACAGAATCACCACTTTTTCAACGAACCTGTTCTCGATCCTCGAGACATGACCTGACGTTTCCTTCTGCATCGCTATACTTCTCTGGTGCAAACCACGAAGTTACAAAGTTGTTGTACAAACCACGGATTTACCTACACATACAGTTTTTAAATTTTTTACATTAGATTTCAAAAATCCAATTTCATCTACTTGAATCGATAACTCCACGACGTCGTCATAAGTCATTGATAGAATTTTTGGGAACTTTGTTTTCCAAAAATTAAATCTTAAGATAATCAATTTGAGAAAATGTCTTGAATTGGTTTCGATACGATCGTTACAGATCTTTATAGCGTTAAAACACCCTCCGATCATACCGTGGTTTGCACGAATGTATGATAATCGGTAATTAGTTATCCAATACCCGAGGCTACCTGTCAACCATACGATGATTATAATAATATATGTTCAAGTGAGGGATGACGAGTGTCCTAGCTCCCCTGTGGCACAGGTTTATAAGAGCTAGCCCATAGCTTGCTATCTAAGCTATCCTTTCGTCATTCCGAGAGAGCAGCCTATCTTTAGAATGCAAATTGGCCAGAGATGACCGTCGTCGTCGTCGTCGTCGTCGTCGTCGTCGTCGTCGTTTCGTTCCTACGTTCGTTCGCGGTTGTAATAGTAGTTGCGAAATATACGTAGGCATATATGTATAGTTATAGTCACGTATAGAGTTTACGAAGTAAGCTAGTTAGGCTGTCGTCCTAACGTCGTCTACAAGGTATATATACCTCTGCCTCTGCCTCTGCCTCTGCCTATGTCCATAATGTATATCTCTATCCCACACCCAAAGGATGTAGTAAAAGGACTCCTTTTCTTTTATACACCGAAGGCCTAGGAGTCATCTATGATAATGACCTTATTACAGGAATTATGGGTCTTCGCAGCATCCCGATGATCCCCAACTCCAACATTACGAATTACGGACTCTTCCGACCCGGGTTTATGCATACATACCTATACAGGATGTATCTGCTACAGTCTATTCTAATTTTTTCATTTTTTCATTTCTTTTCTTTTTGTTTTTTCAATCATCGATTGATATAATTGTTTCGAATGTTAAACAACGATATGATTTCTCTATTATAGAACCATATAGGAACATATATAGGACGGTGCTAGGGGGTCGAAAGGAGGGTCAAACTCGGGTCAGTGAACCTCTAAGTATACCCGTTTCCCGACAAAGTAACAATGCGATTCCCCCCATTTGTTTTTTGTCCTACCCGAATAATTATTCTTCGAGTCACTTTTTATTGTGTTTCTTCTTATTCCTATTTTTATTTTTATTTTTCCTGCTCCTTACGATACGTTGCGAGATCTCTCCTTTTTCTTATTCGTAATTCTTGTTGTTTTTTTTTTCATTCTCGTTCTTCGATTCTGCGACAGTTTCGTATCTTCGTAGTATAAAGATAAAACAAAAACGAAGAAAAAATAAATAAAATAATGAAAAAAAGCGAAGAAAAAAAAAACCGTTACCTGTAGTCAGTTAAAATCCTTACCAAACCGGTGGGAAAGAGTCTTATTGTCAAGAGAAAGGGAGAGATAGAGAGTAACCGGAGTATACTCGAGTTAAAAAGTACGAATATCCTAACAAGCGATATGAGAGAAAAAAAAAAAAAAAATGATCGCGGTCTTATTAATTGGGGAATTAAAAAAAATCGAAATTTGTGTATCTCCGTATCGAGAAAACCGAATGAAACTGGCATTGTTATTTTTGAATAAAATTTTAGTCAAATGAAGTAAAACGGAAAGCTTATTTAAAATTCCTCGTCAATTATGATTTTTTTCTTTTTCTTTTTCTCTTTGTAGCCCGAGAAATACGCAACGAATGAATTTAATGAATGGTATATTATAAGAATACTGATACATACATACATACATTAGGTATATGTATTATACTGGGCATAGCCATAGCCGAGAAGGTGGTTTTCGTTGAGGGGGAGTTTGGGATTCGTAAATTTTAATCAAAACCGTTAACTACGTCGTTAGCGTGAGAGCCAGTATACATCTTCCGGTAGATTTACCTGTGAGGCTGTTTGATAAATTGAACTGGAAATGACTTGGTCCGTTCTGTCCATAACGAATCACGCGTGATTCGATAGCTTCTGCATAGAGATTTTCATGATATTCGTTTTCTACAAACTGGACTTCTGATAGAGAAATAAACTGTCAATAACATTGCGGATATTGAAAATTGATTCGAAACGTTTTGGTATATGTTTGTGATTAACGCCGCATCGTCCCTTCGTTCAATCGATGATTTAATACACCGTATAGAGCAGAGCTCGGAATCAGACCGTACCTACCTTGATTCAACCGGATATTTACACGTCTGTCAAATTTCTAATTAACAACGTAAACCCGACTTATATGTATGTATACTCAAATACAGAAACTCGATTGTCCATAAAGTCCGTATTTCTCATCTCCTATTATTCTCACATACATTAAGCCCGCGGAATACACGATAAAATTATCTGTTTCCGTTTCAGAAACAGAAACATACGGAAATAGGAGCACAAATTTCAAATCCCTTTACTCCGTTATGTTTTTATCTTTTTTTTTTATTAAATTTTTGTCAGTATTGGTATTAAAGCAGCGTCGAGCATCGCGTACGAGAGAAATAATCGGGCATCGACCGGGACCAGTCTGGGGTCCAGTCAAGTCCAGTCCAGTCCAGTCCAGTCCGTATATGGAATGTATTTTCATCATGATTCAATAGAATTTGATTGATGCCTACTTAGCATAAGGTCGGTCTGTTAGCATTGTACAATCGCGAGCGTCCATAACTATACGAAGGTATTACACACGGTCTATTATAGATATCTGAGCAAGTCGATCTCGTAACGACGATAAGGTACCTACTACGTACTACGTACTACGTACCGACTACCTAGTACCACGTATACACGTAGGTATATGCAAATCGTAAGAATCGGGATGATGTCGCATAAAGTGTAATTAATCTTTTTCCCAACGATCAACTGCCTCGTAATAATAACAGGAATTTAATCTCTGGGTATATAAACGGCGATCGATCATCGTCTATGGACAATGTAAACGACGATGTCCATGTCGTAGTAGTCACAAGACTCGCAAAGGTTCTGTAATTATGACTATTTTTATTTCTTTTTTTTATTTCATCTCTATTTTCGCGAATCTAAAAACGAACGAAAAAGCAGTTGCAGTAGAGTTAAAAGCGATAAATAAAGAAGATAAACGGTTTATTTAGTCGTAAAATCTATAGCTGCGGAGTTAGGTAGGTAGGTAGGTACCTCATGGAGAAGAGGCTGCAGGACCGCGAGTTGCCGAATGAATAATACCACTCCCACGGGCTCTGGGTGAATAAATTGCGGTATGCTGTAGTAAATAGAAGAACCAGTTCATTGCCAGTTAAGTACCGCACTTATCTTATTAGGGTGAACTACACTGGGTTATTATGGTTTAGCTGACAATAATTACAAACAACTATCGGCGCGTTAACAGACGGAAGATAAAATAGAGGCTTTGAAATGGATTTTTAGCTAAAAATAAAATACCGGTCATTATCAAGGTCCTAAAGATATCCTCAAGATCCCGGACCTAGTCGTAGCGTTTCTTTCCCCCTCGTTTCTTTATGCAAAAGCAGATCCTTTTCCTCGGTAAGCAGTGAATGAGTACAATAAATATATCCAGCAGTTGAGACCGGGGGTTCAAGTTCCGAATTCCGAAAATTCAAAAACGAGAAAACAATAGGGGCAAAAGACTCTGAGGGCTGAACACCCACTTAGGAATATCGCGTATGGTACTAAAAGGCTCGCTCGTTCATCGTCCTAGGCATGGGTTCGTTTTGTCCGACGAAGGAAGGTGATTGTCCGACTAGGTATACTAGGGCGAATGTGCGGGGTACCTTATCCTCGTAAAACGTTAAGGAATGGCTTTTAATGTTTTTTTCTACAAGAAGAAAAAAAAACAGAAAAGAAAGGAAAAGTTCCCTGTGGTTTAATTTTTTTCAGGATTTAGGTACGGAAATTTCAACCCCTTTTATATACGCATTTAGATACGTAAAATAGACGTCTCGCCGAGTGGACGTGTCACAGTATGTATAGGTAAAATATACTTTAATCGTCAATTATTTACTGTGACGATTTCTCGATCTCCTTGATACGCGAATGAAGTAGCAGTAAATCGTGTTTGTCCGGACAAGGAAATTGCACGGTTTGTATAATCTCAGGGCGACTTGAAGGCGTCGGGGATGGTACGAGAACAGGATCTTTAGTCTAGTGTATAAAAAAAAAAAATTAAAAAAAAAAATTGGAATACGGTACCCATGCAAGTTAGATCGCTATCGATACTTGAGACTGCAGCTCGTTTTGAGGATCGACTAATATGAGAAATGATTAGAAAAAACGTCATATCCTTAATTCAATAAACGATCATCGACGCTGCGAATCCTTCGGCACGATGGTTGCAAATTTATTTGATTTTTACCAGAGCTGACCACGACCCCGGGGGAGAAACTAATACGGAATTTTACACATCTCTAGAGATATGTATGGGTTCGTACATTTGCGAAATACGGAAATTTTTAGCTCGAGGGTTTTGCGCGCAAATATCCGAAAGAGGTTTGGTTAACTTTTGCTTCACGAACTAGCTCGGGGAATTCATGAATACAAGATTACTCTCTTCTTCTTCGTCTTCGTCTTCGTCTTCTTTTCTGAACTGCTGCAATGCGAGACTACGGTCAAAGGATCACATACTGTGCTCATGGTGCTGAATATACCCTACACTCTGGGGAAGGGTCCCATATTTTCCTTCCTTCGTAATTTTTGCCTATTATTTTATTTTTTTTTCCATTTCCATCACTCAGATCACGAAATCTTCTATATTTCGTATAAAGAAGTAAAAGACTAGATGAAAACTAAAAATTTAACAGCACCTTTATGCACCTATGCCTTTAACGTTCGCGAATTTTTTACCCGAAGCGATCTTTTCTATACAGTGAAAAAAATGAAATAAAAAAAAAATAAAAAAATAAGAAGAAGGAAGAAGAAGCGAGTCGGAGAGGCGGAGGCGTAAGATCGTCGTGATCCGTGATCGTGGATACGGATCATCCCTCAGTACCGATAGGATCGTCCGATTCAAGCCTGAGGCATCATCTACGTCGCTATCGGTTTGAACAATGGCGAATGAACGAGTGAACGAGTGAACGAACTGAGAAGGAACGTCGATATAAGATAATATATATAATATATAACTTTATATAGTATATACACGTCTTCCGCGATGTCGTGATAAATAAAACCGCGGAATATCGTGTCAAAGGTCAGTAATACGTCGACCCATACCCGCGGCTATGTAAGAAGAGAGAAAAAAAAAAACATTATAATAATAATAATAAGGATCTAAAAATGAAATTAATGATTTTTATCAGCAATAAAAGATAATCTAATCGCGAACGAGTTTGAATAAATTAGATCAGCCTGTAATCAACACCTGATATATCTATCTGAATAAATATTTAATGCCTCGGTGTGTATCTATCTATATTTATATTATATATATATGAGTAATTGATAGCCTACATATTTCGTTTGATTGCCTTGATCCAAATTCCCGAAGCTATAAACAGAGTGGTAATAGATCGCACTTGACGAATCGTTATAGTTCTCCATATCTAATTAAGTCCCGAATAATGGCACTCATTAGTAGCTCTTCAAATGATTTTTCTATATCACTACAGAAATCAGCGAGCGACTTGGCGGTAATTTTTCACATTCACGATGTTTTTGCCAGATATTACTGTCATAGTTTAGGTAAAAATTCAAATTAGAGAAGAAGTAGAACTCAACAATCCATATAATACCTATAGTCGATCTAAACAACGAGGTCAAACCTATGATTTCTATTCGCATACGCGAAAATACGGTAAAAAGAAAGAAAAGGATAGAAACAAAAAAAATTGGCATTACGCAAGCTAGAACAACGAGTGAAACAATAATTATTTCTGTAATGACACGTGCTCGAAACTGTCGGAACAAAAAACAAAAAAAAAAAAAAAAACGTATTAAACCTAAGATATGATGAAACAGAAAGCGAGTATAGGAGTGAAACGGCTTGTTTCTTCACACATGTCGTCAAATTTTTTTTTTTTTTCTGTGTTAAATAATTGACTAACGTATATATATATATATAAAGGGATGATTTATCGTATAGTTTCGTTGACCCAGAGGAAAAGTTATAAAACGGAAGTGACCACGTCGTTATATTATATTCGGTGCTTACTGGTGTCGAGGTGATGACGTTGATGCACCACCTTTTCCTCGATATTTTTTATAATCTTAGTTGACAAGAAGATGAGCAAAAAAAGTTAAACTATTAATCGCGATGTATATATTATGGTAAACCTATACGTATACGTGTGGGATCAATATTTTTTATCAATCTATAAAAGGAGACGGTTATCTCAGGCAACACAGCAGCCTGTTTTTTTTATTAAAATAGTATATACGTAGATATTGAATTACACGTTTCATAAATATATACCCCCTTTATAGTGTATCTAGGTATATACCATAAACTGTGTAATATATATTCTCAAGAGTAGCGACGTATATCTTCCATAAAGTGATATTTATATGTACCTACATATATATTTTTTTTTAAAAACCATTTTCATCCTTTTTTCTTATTCTTTCTTCTCTTCAGTATCAAATCTATATCGAATATATAGGATCACCTCTTTTAGTTCTTCGTTTACGTAAAACACGATGTATTATGTAAAAAGGAAAGAAAGAGAAAAAAAAAAAAAATGGGCTAAAATGACCTTCGAAGTTGTGTAACTTCCGCTGACATCGTCAACTTTTGTCAATAGCGGATACTTTACATATAGATATAAATATATACGTTTATGCACATACTGTACCAACCTAATATTTCTCAGTATAATACATGTATACGTATGTAATAATAATAATAATGAAAAAAAAAAAAAAAATTAATCGTTGTTATATAAATCGTGCATTATTAACAAACATGATAGTTAAGAATAATTTACCTACCTTAGCAGCATAGATTTATCATATTACAGACCTCACATCGCTCAAGGCAATAAATTTTCAGATAAAAGAAGAATTCTTGAATAAGTAAAAAAGTTGGAACAAGATTTTTGATTTTTTTTTTCTTTCCTTTAGGAGTGTGGGAAACGAATGTGAGGCCTGGCTATATCATAATCAATAAATATCGATGATATAAAATAAAAATAAAAGTGCAATAAATAAAGAAAAAAAATTAGTGCAGGGTCGGGTCAAAGTTCTAAATTTCAAAAGTCTCGAACGATGAAAAATTGTCTATATCATATATATAAATCGATTCAAAAAAAACTTTCAATCGAAGAACAGCGGAAATCAATATTCCGATACTTGAAATTGAAAACTTTTCATCTTTCGTAGGTGTGAAAAATGATTGAACTCAAACCCGTTGGTCCCATAAGTGCATGCGTATTAGTGAGTGAATTGAACATACCCTGTACCAAGTAGCCACCTGGTAGGTGCTCGAAATATAGGTGAGACGAGTTGAGTATTTATTGAATACGTTGTTGTATTCGTAGACGGGGTAGATATAGCCATATATAACCACCAAAATCAACGATTGGTGATAAACCAGGCGGTGTGGTGGTGTGTGGATTGGCGAAGCGATCAAGTGAAGAAGTGACGTGAAGGTGAAGGCGCAAAGGCGCGAAGGCGTAGGCGAAGGCGAAGGCGAAGGTAAAGGTGAAGGTGAAGCGTAGTGAAGAAGTTGCCCCCACGTTATACGGATAATATTAGACGTTCGTAAAAAGGTTGATAACGTTTACGGCAACGTTTGTGTTGATATACACACGAACACACACCCACGTACACAATCCCCCAAGTGCATCAAGTGTGTGAAGATTTAAGCGAGAAGAAAATTTAAATCCAAAAAAAAAAACAAAAAAAAAAAAAAAACACCACAAATCAGACACGGGGTTACAAAAATATTGCATATATTTTTTAATATCGCATCCCTAATGCCAAAAATCCATAAAATTTACATAGATTTACCTTAAAACCCGAAAAAGGTATGAAGGGCTAAAGTTATATGTATGCATTTTTGGGATTAAAGACCCGATATGTATATTACTATATATTTCTTTGAGATATATGTGACATTTATTGGGGGTAATTCGCGGCGTGGCTCACGGTTATATATTTTTTCTTTTTCATTTCCAATTAATCGAGGAACGATAATTAATTGATCAAACCTTGTGAAAGTAGTAGATTTAATTATCTACCTATATAGGACAACCATCAGCCACGCGAAGAATAATAGGAGTATAAATAATAGAGAAAAAAAGGAAAGTGGTTTGAAAAAAAAAATATATATATTGGACAAAGCATAATAATAATTGTAATACGGAAATTGAAAGATCGATAAAAATAAAATAGAAAGAAAAAGAGATGGAAGGTTGAAAATAAAGGGTTGAAAAAAAAAAAAAGAACTCCAATAATCGGATTATTACGAACCTTGCAATAATATGTAAAGAAAATGAATATCAATCAATTCAGTTGAAAATTTATATTTAACGATATCTAAGGGGATAGGATATTTATAATGGGGTATTGATGCTGTACCTCCTTAATTTCCGAAGGTAAGCATGTTGAACAACAAACAAAACGAAAAAATACATACGCCGCAGTGAATATTGTATATAACAAATACATATAGCGAAAAGTGTGAGTGGTATTATATATTATATACATTATACATATAATATCGATATTTAAGATTTTTTTTTATCAAAATCTGCACAGAGAAAAGAGTTTCTTTATAGTTAAAGAATGTATATTTGTATATAAGCAAATAGATATTCATTCATAGTTAACAAATATAAGTTGATCCAAATGATATTGGGTTGAGTGAAATCATCTACTGTCGGCGCAAAAAGGTCTGGCCCCTCTGTTTGAGTGATCATAACTTCTACAGAAAAATTGATGGAGCATCGAGTCTGGGAAAATTGCAAAGCGCCAAGTTTTCTGCGTCTGATGGTTATTCACAAATTTCTGTGTCAAAATCGTGGAAACCGTTATAATCTCCGAAAAGTTAAAAAACGTCGTTTTTCGGAGTCCATCGCCATACGTCAACTTAAACTCGTCACCGTTTGTCTGAACTAAGTTTCAAAAATCTGTAA
This sequence comes from Tenthredo notha, assembly GCA_914767705.2. Classification (NCBI taxonomy): domain Eukaryota; kingdom Metazoa; phylum Arthropoda; class Insecta; order Hymenoptera; family Tenthredinidae; genus Tenthredo; species Tenthredo notha. Next base: position 9,953,988 of record OU611916.1, read on the forward strand.
AAATTCAGAAATATTCCCTGAACATTGACGGGCATGATAGCCTTTGGTAATTTCAAAAATATTAAAAAACCTGGACGCCAGGTGCAAAAAGGTCCAATGGTGCGATTTGCGGAACGGATTGGTACCGGCGAACCTGAGCTAGCTCAAAATTTTCGTCAAGATATACACTTTTTGATTCCGTCATCAGTTTTTGGTTTGCGAGAGTCAACTTCCAGTAATCGACGTCAACAGTTTTCCAAATTCGCGCGGGGCCGCGTGTGTCCAAGCTGCGATATTCGTCGCTGCATTTACATTGTTAGTTGCATTAACAATTGAGTCTGCGACGGGCGCGGCAGGAGGGAAATCCAGCAACGAATATCGGGGCTGGGACACGCGCGGCCCCGCGCAAATTTGAAAAATTGTTGGAGTCGATTACTGGAAGTTGACTTATGCGAACTGAAAACTGATTACGGAATCAAAAAGTGTATACCTTGCCGAAAATTTTGAGCTAGCTCAGGTTCGCCGGTACCAATCCGTTCCGCAAATCGCACCATTGGACCTTTTTGCACCTGGCGTCCACGTTTTTGAATATTTTTGAAATTACCAAACGCTATCATGTTCGTTAATGTTCAGGGAATATTTTCGAATTTTTACAGATTTTTGAAACTTAGTTCAGACAAACGGTGACGAGTTTAAGTTGACGTACGGCGATGGACTCCGAAAAACGACGTTTTTTAACTTTTCGGAGATTATAACGGTTTCCACGATTTTGACACAGAAATTTGTGAATAACCATCAGACGCAGAAAACTTGGCGCTTTACAATTTTTCCAGACTCGATGCTCTATCAATTTTTCTGTAGAAGTTATGATCACCCAAACAGAGGGGCCAGACCTTTTTGCGCCGACAGTAGGTATAGTCATTGTTTGACTCAACCCAATATCATTTGAATCAACTTATATTTGTTAACTATGAATGAATATCTATTTGCTTATATACAAATATACGTTCTTTAACTATAAAGAAACTCTTTTCTCTGTGTGTGAATTTATAATCAAAATTGACGAGATTTTTGATCAATCGAAGTGACAGCAAAACGCGATTAGATTACATTACTATTTTTTTTTTTCTTTTCTCTTTTGGCTAATTTGGATAATTAGAAGACGCACGTACCTTTGGTAGCGAGGCAAGACACTGCTGTTTGACATCCCATACCAGCTGATCCTTTGGGAACTGAAGACACTTGCTGACGTTAAGCTCGGGCACGTGTACCCTGGCGAGAAGAACTCCTTCCTCGATCGAGCCGGTTGTTTCCGAGCCAATATCGTTGGGGTGCTTCAATCCCCCTTCCATCGCGATTGTCGTCGAGATCTTATGTCCTACGATCTCGCGCTCAATGATTCACATCTGTAACATATAATGCGAAAAATAAAAAATAAAAATGTATAAAAATGAAAATTACTCGTCGATCATTGCGATGTCATAATTTCTTGTTTCAGATCAAATTTGATAAATAAGTCATTGAAATTCTTCTTATCCTCGGCTGCACAGCTGTTCTATTATCGTAAACCGTGCGTAGAGCTATAGACATTATGCATATGTAGAGAGTCAGGTTTAGTACCAGTACCGATCGTGACTTGAAAGAGTAAATATGTTTGTTAAAAAATTATTGAACACGCATTCGCGTGGGCAGGGAAGTGGGTTCTAGCTCCATTCACTCTCTCTCACTCTTATTTTTCATCTTTTTTATCTTTCTTTTTTCCTTTTTTCTTTTTTCTTTTTTCTTTTCTTGGATGTGTGGCCGGTATCCCCCCTACCTTGGTAGATTACAAATTGTCCCCCAGGTTCTGTTACCGTACAGCAAAGCGACATTGAACCTCGACTAACACGGGTATATCCGACAGTGAGAATTACTCTGAAAGCGTTGCGTACGTACCACGTCGAGTAAAACGAATAGACGATTATAAACGGAGAGGTTTTATCATCTTTTCTCTTTAACGATACGTGCCCACGCATGTCTAGACTCTATACGACAATAAGGATGATTAATATTTCAACTAAATATGATAAATGAGACGATTTTGAATTTTCATACACACGTTCAAGTCTAGACCATTGATAGTTACAAAAACTTCATGTTTTTCATAAATAATCGATAGGAGATTGAATTAATTTTAGATTTCGGAGCTTCGGCCTCTCTGGTCTTTAGATTTCGCAAATTTGCATCTACGGTTTCCCTCGTTTAAAAAATTCTCAAATCGGGATTTTGACCGTTCGAAAGTCTCGCTTTTCTCGCTACAGCGTTGATACTTGTAGAAGACAACGAGAATGAGAAGTCCTCGGCACGTCGTAAGCGCAAGTTGAAATTGTGGGCTACTAGCGTGCGAGAAGAAGTTTGATGGGAAACCGCAGAAACCTCGAGAGAAGCTATTAAATACAGCCTTGCCCAACCCTGCTACAGGACTGACTGACGAGCTTAAAACTTTAAATAACCCGGTGCCGACGCGCCTCGACCGCCGGGCTATTATACTCTACGCAATATCCATATACGCGGCGTTATACCTCCTCTTGGATTTTAAATGATATCAAAAGTAATGAGAATATGATGAAGCTGTAGGGTGAAAAAGCGATTCGCAGAATAATCGTTTGAATAATTCACACGTTTTTCTCCCGCCTTTTCATTTTCTTCTTTTTCTTTTCTTTTTTGTTTCGAATATTCATCAATTCAGGAAGAATCGGAAGCTTGGAGATCCTCAATCTTGTCGGCTCGTTCTGTGAGTTTCGAACGTATGGGTTCTGCTCTCCTCTCTTTCTTCCTTTTCATAACTTTTTCTTTTCTTCTTTCTTTCTTGTTTTCGCCTTCTTTTCATCTCTCTCTTAGAGTTTCAGAGAGATATAAAAAGATAGAAAGAGAAAGAGAAAGAGAATGACACGTAGTAAATCAAAACTTTATAGGTTTGCTCATCTCGTCGAATGGTTTGGTAAAGATTTTTACGTCTGGCTTCGAGAGACCATGGCGTGGGCGTCATCCGCCGTTGACTTGAACCGACACTTTACAGCCAAGTACTATATAACCGTCTTGAAGAGAAGAGAAGTGAAGTGAAGAGAAGTGAAGTGAAGAGAAGAGAAGACAGAGGCTATATAATCCGGCGACTACCTGCCCACCTACCTACGACAACGACTTACGAAATCTAATTATTACAGCCGATATAATGAAGGTGGGTTTTATCCCGGGAATATATTCCCTGATTGATCCCGCAGCGTTCCCTCCCGCAGGCTTTAGTTTATTGACATTTATCTCCCGCTGGGTATATTGTAATTCGGTCTGATTTTTTCGAGGGTAAACTAAACCATATAGTATATGTATATATACGAATACATATGTTCGAACCCCCGATTCCTATTGCCAAAAGACGAAGGGGACAGGCTTATATTCGTGACTCGAATATCCGACAGAAAAAAAAAAGAAAAATTACATTTATTCTTCTTCACTTTTCTCTTATTCGAGGTAAAGCAAGAAAGAGAAAGAGAAAAAATAAAAATAGAGAATTACTTCGGTACTGACAATAGTCCCTTGGGATGAGCCGCTAGCATCCCTTGGGAAATAAAATCAGGAATATTAGTATTAATATTAGAGCGAATATATCGTCGGGGTGGAATTCACCGATCATATTCTCATCGCCCCAGGTTTTCCCTAAAAATAAAAAAAATAAGATTAAGGACTGTGAGTCCTGACCATCCGACCAGGTGCTCCGAAGGTCTCCACAAGTCTTAGGAAGTCTAATCGAAGGGGGAAAAGAAGAAGAAGGAGAGAAAAAAAAAGAAAAATATTTGCTTAGTTTTTCTTTCTTATCTATTTTTTTTCGAGAGCCTATTACGTGGGCGAAAAAAATTAGCAAGTCAAATGATACGAGTTCGGAACAAAGACTCGTGACAGCTCTAGGCTGATTTTGTCAGGCTTTAAATCAGCTCAGAGATTGAAGTCTGAATACGGAAAGAGGTTTTTGGGAGCAGGTAGTATGGCCCAGGTATGTATATACCTACATCCTTGATAAATAATGAAATACTTGATCCTACCTACCTTTACTGGGTTGGGATCTCGTCTTTCTACCATGAATTTTTAACGCGAATGAAAACTTGGTACGATATTGATGAGAGAAATTCAAACAGAGAGGTTTAAAAACAATTCCCTCAATCTATACTCCCTACCTACCCTCTTCCCTATATTCTACCCTACTAGAAAATTCTACACATCGTCATCTCTTATTCTAGAATATATATATATCTAAGGAATGACAAATTGTATTTCGAGACTGGGAGAGGGCGAGACGTGAAATAAAAGGGAAGGTTTGTCGTCGCTCTCACCCTGCATCACCAACTCAACTCAACTCAACTCAACTCAACTCAACTTCTATTGACACTAGAACAACCAAGGATGGGGTGCGGGTCTGCACAGGGTCTGGTCTTGCACGCACCCTTGCCTTGCCTCGCCTCGCCTCGTCGTCGTCGTCGTCGTCGTCGTCGTCGTTTTCGAGGGTGCGTGAATCGTGGACGACTGAGGAGTCTAGCCGCGTCGCATATATGACGTTATATATACATATATAGTATATAGAGAATAATAGAAGAATCTGTGGGTGTAATGGTGTGCCTGATGTGAGTTTAGTCAGTGTACTGTATTGTAACCTGCATAGAGACAAACAAAAAATAAAAAAAATAAAACAACCCTCGGACAAGTGTTCGTTCAGGGGATGGAGCCGGTATAGAAAAAAAAAATCTTCAAGCGGATATGTCGTCTGCAAATTACACAGACGAATATATACTCTCGTTAATATCACTCCGTTTTTCTCTCTTTATAAATTTTCCTTTTTTCTTCTTCTCCATTTTTGTTTGAATTAAAATCGCGCCACTCTGGACCAAAAGAGCTAAATTTTAGTTCAAAGAGTTCAGAGAAAGAGAGCTCTCTCCCTCTTTATCCTGCTTGCTTTATTTTATTCACGTATTTTGGTTTTATTTTGATTTTTTGATTTTTCAAGTACAGACACTTGTCTCACTATTGTTATCAATATCACAGAAGCTTTGTCACAGCTGTGTGTCTATTACAGAATTACAATCGTTAGAAAAATATGTAGAATAATAAAAAAAACTGTTATTAATATGATAAAATTGTATCATTTCTACTTACCCCTGAAACAATTTTGTCAATCCTATCAAACGAGCGTAGTGCAAATTATAGAAAACTGGAGAACACCTCCAGGTTTTTTGGTAACTCGTTAAAAAACACGTTTTTTATTTTTATTTATTTATTTATTTATTTTTTCTTATTGTTATCGCGCGTAGCTGCTACTTGGAGGGTTTTTTTTTGTTTTATCAATCATGACGATAGATTGGTTTTAGAACCGCAAATCATTTCAGGTTTTAAAGGTATACGTATAGCAGAAGTCCGATCGGAACCAAGTATGAACTAGTAGGTACCTGGTAAATGTACATACGCATACAAAAAGAAAACAGCCACTGCGTATCGAATTGCGGTTGATATAGTTATATTTCTTGTAAGAATCTTGTTACACACACACACATATACGTATATATATATATGTATAAATATATATATATATATATATGTATATACTATAGTGTATAGAAAACGCGACAATTTGTAACAAAGAGAGGAAAAAAAAAAAAAGAAAAAAGAAAGAGATAAGAGAAGAGAAAATGAAAAATAATCAGTGGAAGAAACGGATATAGAAGAACTCTTTCAGCATTGCGGTACGCGAACAGCTACACCCTTGTATTACTCCCGGTTTTAGGTGTATATTTGATATAAAAAGAAATCGCGAATTATGGATGGATGATGTAGTAGTTTCAGGGACTAACTGGTCAGACACTAAAGAGCACCGCGCCGCCACCCCGACACCTGACAGCAGCACACGACCCTCTTAGGTTTAGTCGGAGGGATATTTTCGACAAAAACACATCCCTATACCGCGGTGTGTCGACGATCTCGAGGTGGCGCCATCGGAAAACCTCGCCAGGGATATTATGGTGGGGGATGGATGGTCGTTGCCAGGCAACGCCGAGAGATCGACCGAGTACAACCCCTGGCTGAGAGATGGAGGGCACCCCCAGGAATCGCGTGCGTATACCGAGCGACGAGAACACACTCTTGCTAGGAAAATTTACGAAACGAACAACAGTCCTTTTGGTTTTTAACATTTTCCTTTTTAGTTTTTATTTTTTGGGTTTTTTTTTTCTTTTCAATATCGCAGAAATTATTTCTTTCCCATCCCTGTTCCCGTTAACCCAAATTCTGCAATTGGTGAAGGAAAGACTGACGCCTGTTAAATATCTGCAATTCGTTAGGATCGACGAGATTTCTGAACGCCGAATCAGTGACAGGTGAAAAACCACTGCATACTCCTGTGTCCCCATCTTCGTCGATTATAACGTCGGAATGAAGGCTCCTTGAACCGAGTATGAAATCCTCTATCCTCGACTGTTCCAACAACGATATATCTTCAGCTGTAAATCTCTCGTCTCGAGATCCAAGGATCCGAAAATCCTTGTCGCCAAACACTTCGATATTCTTATGGCTGATTATACCGTTCAAAGATTTATCACGGTTCGTAATCCGATCCTCAAAAGCCATCGACGCCACCTCAACGTCGTTTAAAATAGTAACATCGTGGCTGTTCTGCGCCATCAAATCAATCGCTTCTGTGTTAGTCATCATCTCGTATCGTCCGTCTTCTGTAGCGCGAATATATTGGACGTCACAATCGTGAGAAAAGGGAGTAAAATCTGTAGCCTCCTTTGCGATACCCTCGATATTAGAACTGACGTTGATTACACCTGGAGTTTGATCCTCGAGTTCAGAGTAAGCGAACTGCGTCTCCACAAGCTGGGTTTCTGAATAATTCAATGAACGCGATCGGGTTTTATTAAAAAGACGGAAAGAATTTTCACCTCGGAGATTCGAAGACGCGGTGTAATTACCTTGATCCTGATCTCCACTCGTATCCACAACGTAGGTAAAATTTCCAAGCGTATCTACTCTCTGGGTTACCGTAGCGACGACTGGGACCTTGATCTGTACTGCCTTCACACCTTCGGGTTCGTCGATCAGAGTTGCGGTACCTAGGCACATCTTGCCGGCTAATTTGAGGTCCTCTGCGGTGGCCGGGTCGAGGATCTAGTTTATGTTTAAAAATCTCGTATGTATGATACGTGCTAGAATCGAGCCCTATTCAACAAGTCCGATAATTTTCTCGCTCGATTATTATCAACACTAATAATAGCGGATGTCGTTTTATCAGCTCAACTACATGTAAGGGGAGTTTGAATTACTTGTTTTCCGTCTGCACCAGCAGAGGCAGGGGAAACCTTGACGAGTATTGGAATACCCTTTGACGGTTTAAAAAGGGCGAACGGTGTTTGACCCAACGATACAGCATCTTCCATCGCCTTTGTACGAATAGCGTCAACGATCACCGCTTCCTATTTTCAGATAATAAAACCATGAGGGTAATTCAGGAAGAACGTCGTTCAAGAAAAAGGCTGCAGATCATTTTTTATATACTAACTTGATTACGATTCGGATTCTGGACATCAACAACTGCTGCAGTCACACCGGCAAGGGGATTATCGTATCTTTTTCGTTCCGATTCAACGTCTAAATCCGCGTTAGGTTTAGATAAAGGATATTTAATCCCGTGTTTGTGTTCCTCGTGAGATCTGACCGCAAATCTACGGAGAAATTTCTTCCCGCAAATAGTACAACCGTAGGGTAACGACCTTTCCACATTCGCATGTGACTTCATTTTGTGGCACATCAAATTTGACATTTGATTAAATCCTTTGCCACACAGACCGCATTTGTATGGTCTTTCATTCGTATGAGTGAATACGTGATTCCTCAGATTACCTAACAAGAGTAGGTGGTGGATTACCTCTTATTTATATAGAAATAAAACAATAAGCCTAACGAGATTAACTTGTTCCTATACTCCGTTAAGTTTCATCATATCTTTTTACCTTTTTGATGAAAACCCTTACCGCACATCTGACACTTGTGCGGTTTATCGTCCGAGTGTGTCTTACGATGTGAAATCAGGGTCGATACTCTGAAAGGTGTTTCATTTTCATTAAAAAAAACCTTGCCAATATATATATGTTTACCACCTATTACATCCGGACTATATAATCGTATAGAGGCTATACGTCCGCGACAGCTAGCTAACTTTAGGTAAAATTATCCACAAACTTTTCAGTCGTTAAGACGAATAACGAACCTGTTGAACGTTTTCTTGCAATATTCGCACACGTAAGGTCTAGCGTCGCTGTGAATAGCTCTGTGCTGGCTCAGGGTAGACAATTGCCTAAAAGCTTTCCCGCAAGTATCACATTTGAAATTCCTCTCGTCTGTATGAGTTGGTAGATGCCTCATCAGGGTGTACTGATGACGGAATTCCTTAGAGCCTGAGATTGCGAGTCAAATTTCAAATTTTCGATTTTTGATGCTATTAAATTCCATGAAATTTTTTTACGCGGACTTACATATACCGCATTCCCATATCTTCACAGTTTTACCATCGCGTTTCATGTACTTAACGAAATGTAGTCGAGATCTCGGATCGTCTTTGTCGACCAAACGAGTTGCCGCAGGGGGTTGAACTCGGCTCGCAGGGTGAGAGTAGGGCAATAACTTTTCGTCGATATTTATCTTTCATTGAAACCCAGAGCGTTAATAAGTCAAGAGATTAGTTAGTCGTCAAAAACCAGACGCTATGGTAAAATCGGGATCAAATAATTTGACTAACGCAGTAGAGTAGCGTATGTACCTTGTCGTAATTGATCGCGTCCTTGTCGTTAAACTTCTCGCTGGAAACATCTGGACCAATTAATTCCGATTCTAAGGTATCGTCGAGTTCGACAACGCAATCAGCCTTGGAAATAAATTCGCACTGTTTTAGAACGGAGTAATAAGTTATTACTGTTACTTTTACCATAGTTCGTAAATAAATCGAGTTTAAAACAAGTACTTGTATCAATTCATTTACGGTACTCCGAATCCCTCCTCCTGTCTGGATAATAGAGGATGAATTTTTACATTCTGCGTTAGGATTTGCAATCTCTTCTTCGTCCTTGACGTATATTTCATATACGCTGAATAAAATGATTAAAAAATTAATGATAAGCTGAGATTTCCAGTTCTAATATCTTTCATTTATTACCTGATAACCTCATCCCTTTCTTGTTGCTGTTGTTGTCGCGTATTTTTATGATGGGAATCCTCGTAGGGTTCATCCCCTGTTCAATTGCATAATAATATTTTATGTAAAATAAGGATATACCTTCTTTCCCCCCCCCCCCCCCGCACGACTCGAGTGAATTCATTTTTTTTTTAATAAAAACTAAAGGAACAAAAAAATAATTATTATAATATAAAAAAGAGAATTTTAACCGTCTGCGAACAAACCAGGAGGTAATATCCAGTCCTCGTAATTGTTTTTTATTTATTTATTTTTATTTTTTTCACCCGAATAAAAGAAAGCGCCATGTTGAAAGTTCATTTGACGATTAATTGGTGAAGAGGAAATTTTTTTTTTTAACTAAGAATATATTTACAAACTCACAGTTGTATCCTTGGAGTAAATTGTTATGGGTCATTTGAATCGATGAGATTATTTTCTTTTTCTTTTATTTTAATTTTTTTTTACTACTTTTTTTCTATAAAACTGAAGACGTATTTTATACTATTTCTGTAATTATTGTTAAATAAATATCCGCGTGACGATAGCGTCGTTAATTATTTATCCAATGCCAACTTGTCCGAGGAAGACCAACGCTCTGAAGTTATCGATTGTTCATTTATCGAAAATTATCAATTGAAATCTAACGAAAATAAATGAGCGTATAGAATATCGATGTTTGATAATCGAAGTAAATAGAAAATCTGTCGATTGTAATAAAATGTAGAACGAAAAAAAAAAAAAAAAAGGAAAGCAATACTTTCCTCCATAACAATGTATGTATGTATGTAAGCTTGGCGTGTTTGATGTTGACCGGTATGAAGTTGGCACCACAATCTTCTGTCTCCTTCTATCCTGCGCGGTTACACAGGGAAGGAAAGAGACAGAAAACTGTTGGGCTAACTTCATACCGGTCAACATCAAACACGTTTAGTGTACAGACATGCTTTTTAATTACATGTTATTATGGTATACAGCTATGGATTATTAGAAGCTAGATAAATAACTCCTAGATGCATTAGTTCTTCCATGACGTAAAATTAGAGACACAAGTTGATAAAAATCAATATTTCTATACACAGGCCGTTATTACCGAGTAAATGTATACGTATACGTAGGTAATAATCAGATATTGACCGTCTATATACCTTATTATTTAATCATCGATGGAACTATACATTACTATACCATGTGTAATAATAATTAAACTAGAGTTCCACGAATCGATATTGTAGAATCGAATAGCTAAATGAAAAGATGATGATCATTGAATTTTTGGATATAAATAGGAATGAGACTAAATGTAGAAATGAAAAAATGAAGGGAAACGTATTCATCGAGATCGTGATAGAAAATTAATAAGAAGATGTATATATGAGAATAAAAATTTCGCAAAAGCCTTAGCGGTACAGAATTTTAATATTCTTAAATTCGTCGTTCTATTTGGCACGATTTATACTAGCAATTGGCAATGATGATCGATACAAACGTTAACCTGCACTTAACCTGGTTCTGGGATTCCCCTAGCCTACTGCTGCAGTGTTAGTCGATCATCTCTATTCCATCCGACACCCTGCAGCAGGATCGGGACACTGCAGAGTGACGAGAATGGGGGACGAAATTAGGAAGGAAGGAAGGAAGGAAGGAAGGAAGGAAGGAAAGGAGAGACCCCTCTTTCTATTGATCTAACTCCCCCGAAAAAAGGAACCAAATAATAATGGTAAAATAATATGTGATAAAAAAAAAAAAAGGGAAAAAAGGAAAAAAAAAAATATGTCATTCTAAGAGTGACGTGTTTCCTCACTCACTCCGTCTCCCCTTATTCTCTTATATTAATTCACGTCTATTTCTCTACCCTTCCGCTCTTTTCCGATCCAATCAACGTCCGCCAATCAGAATGACGAGACTCGAAGTGGCGGACCAACACTACTTCCCGATTTATTATTAATTTATTAGAAATAAAAGGGGGGGATTATATATATATCTAACGTATATAGGTATGTATACATCTATACATATCCACATAGAATAGAATAGAATAGATAGATAGATAATATAACATATAGTATCATTCACCACGAGTTGAGCTGAAAAGGAAGTGCGAATATATTGTCAAGTCTGATGAATTGAGGACGTGGATTATTATTTTTTTTAGCTAATCTAAATCGGATCCCTATTTATTTTCCCTAGAAAATCTACAAACTTTAACCAGGTGATATATATATAATATTTTTAATAATATAATGAGTATGAGGGCAACTAAACTTTCGTTGTATAACGCGTATAATTAGTTTGATTTTAATTAGGCGACCCCATATTCTACGTCCCGAGTTTATACTGCTACTCTTATCCTGCCGTAATAATAATTGTTGGAATTGTGGATTCTAGCTTTTGCAAAGCCTCGCGGATCCTTCGTATCCCTGTGCCACGATACGCCGAGAGGACAAATTATAGGGTTGTATGTAGGTAGGTAGGTACATCTCGTACATACGTGTGGAGGAAACGAGCGTAAGGTTTTTCCGGGTTAGTTTATTAAGGTTTAAGTATACCTATATATATAGTTAATTAGAAAAACACATTGTCAGCATTTATTAATATTTTTGTTAGAAAATATTTGACTAACCAAGGTATTATAATATTTATGAATAAATTTAATCGCGCTGATGATTTTACTTATGTATTTATATGTAAACCTGCTTTTCAACCCCCTCCGAATATTCTCCACCTTCTGATCTTCCTCCGCTTATCACATTATACGCTTTGGTATGATGTTTCGCATTGAATTTCGGAGCACGTTTTCATATTATGCCTTTCGTTAGAAAAGAAAAAAAAAAAAGAAATGAAAAAGAAACCCAAAAAAAAAAGGAAAAGAAGAGAGAGAGAAAATAAGGGAACACATAATTCAATCGTTTTCCTTTAATCTAAAACCGAGAACGAGGACGGGGTCGTCGGTAGTCTGTGGGGGAGGACTAAAAAGTTTGTTGAAACGTAGTGGAAGAAGCGGACTGAGTAACGACGAAATATCAAAAAAAGGGAGGAAAAAAAAGAAGAACTTGAACGAAAAGCGAAAATGGCTGAAAAAAAAAAAAAGACCTGAGTTGAAAAGAAACGCGAAGCGACTCTTTCAAGTTCAGTGAGACGAGGATTCCGGGCACGAGTTTCAAAATTGTTTAAAATACAAAGACACGGGCTCGTGTCAAGGGGTGAATTATTATTATTATTATTATTATTATTATTATTATTATTATTATTAATCATCGTATCGTGGTATACATGTGTACCGTGTAATTACCGTTATATAATATAATTATAATCAATGGACCCACTTTGCTAAATGAATGAATAAATTATCTAAAAAATGTTGGTGTGAAAAACGATGGCGTGAAACGGTAATTCTATTGTATCAAATATAGAACAGTCATGGTAGTAAAATCGGTTAGCCAGTTTCCAACAGTCAGTTGGACCATAGTATGGTATGGGTATGGGCATGGCGCCGTGGATAGAGGCGAGGCTACTTTCTCTGTCACAAGATTCAGAATATCAACGACTACAGTATAACCGAACACCACAACCACAACCACGACCACGACCACGACCACACAATAAACGAAACATGGTATATGGTCTCGTGGCTGCAGAGTGGTTTCGATGAATGCCATAAACGAGTAACAGCAGAGTTCATGCAAAGAGATATATTATTGTATAAGTCAACAATTGCAATTGTGTGAAATGTTGTAATGAGATGTGCAATTGATGCGATTAGATGGAGTAAATAGTTTTCTTATTATACTTCCTGCAAGTAAGAAAATGTACCTAGTACTCTGAACTCTGAGGTTTGGGTATATAGATATGAAAAAGCCACCCCTCGGTATTGTTTAATCAATATAACCCTTAACAACTCGAATAGCTGAAACTATTGAATAACTAATATACCGGGGTCTCAGAGGTATAACAGTGAAATGTATTTTCGCTTTAAACTATATCTAATAGTATTTCGAAAAACATCTTGAAACGTGACTTATCGTATGAAACAAGAGACTCAGAAGTGTAAAATACCGCGAGATATACTTTATATACTCAAAAGCTTCCCACGCGTAACAGCTACGTGGTGGTTTTCAGGGTAGATAAGCTCATCCGCGATTATGGGAGTATATTTGATCCTGAGCTTTGTCCCATACTTATGTTTTCTCATATTTGTTGGAGTATAATGAAAAGAGGGAAATCTATAACTCCTTTCTTCTTCTTATTCTTCTTCTTCCTCTATGATGAAACACAAGTGCATATCTACTTTACTCTAATGGACCCGACACTCTTGAGTTCTGGTCTCTTCTCTAGACTCGAGGAGTCCTGGGGGGGGGATCAGAAAATAGCATCGACAGAGGTGATATTTCAAGGACGGTTAGAAGCATTTCGATCGGTTGTAGAAGATTCTTGTTGCAGATTTTCTCCAGAGAACTGCAGAAGGATGTACTAAATCTTTACCGGATATCTTGCTAGTATATCGGAGGCGGTATGGCAGCGGGGGGTACCCGGTTCTTGGCTCTTGGTTTCTTCGGTCAGGATCCAGGGCCGTATCCATATCCGTTAATGGTTATAACAAGGCGAAACGAGGATCGAAGATCCTAAACGTTTAGCCGGTTCGTTTTCCTTTCGATTCTTTCCTCGAAAGAAAAAAAAAAAAAAAAATCACGTCTCTAGTATTTTTCCCCAGAATTTTTTAAACTCTCAGCGATTCTATCTGACGATAGAATAAAGCTTCTATAGAAACACAAACCCGGCCCTGGAATCGAGTAGTAGCCGAGAAGAAGGAAGGCAACACACGATGGTGCACGACACAATGGAGTGTTGCGGTGAACTCTATGACCCGAACACCAGGACGCCCGAATCTCGAGAGTCCAGGAGCCAGCGAGAGTGCGAATAAGGATAAACGTTCGTTATATCATGTGCGAAAAATGAATAATGCACGAAACAGAAAGGGAAACTCGGGGCGTTATTTTTTTATTTTTTTACACTAGATAGAAACGCAATACCGGGTGTGCTTTTCAACAATCACGTAAATTTTACTCCTTCAGGATCTCTTGCTGATCTTTTATTATACGCATATAAATTCTTAAAAAAATTTAGGGTGCCCAGTGACAAAGATAAGTGGGATACGATGGAAGGATCTGCACACCTGTAATTATATCCCTCGATGAATGAATACCACTTGAAAAAATGAAAAAAAAAATAAAAAAATAAAGAAACTACGAGGGGATCGGATTAATAATACCTCCTATTACATGTGTGCCAGTATATCAGTGGGGAACTCGGTCGTACGACGACATATAAGGCTACGTGAAATCGACTATATATTTTAACAAATGGTTCAAGTTTTCAAAGAGTCGTTTGGTTTTTTTTTAACGTATTATTTCTTCGTTACTTTCTTGTATCGTCAAATTCTTGTCTTTTTTTTTTTCTTTTTCTTCTTCTTTCGATTGCCTGAACCGATATGCGGTGTTTCATAGTTTCAATGCTTGGCTGGTTGCCTGCTCAGTAAATCGTTAAGAATCTATTTTCTTCATTCTTGTTTAGCGGAAGGTTGAGGATAGAAGAAGATAAAAAAAACAAAAAAGATGGTAATAAAACCATCTAGCCAGAGTTGCTGATCCTCGGAGAATAAAAGGAGGATAATTTAATAAGGGAAAAGCTTGAAGAAGCGTCCGGGTACGAGATATAAGGTGGAGGAGGCGTAGAAGAGAGGATGATCCTAGTTTACGATCTCCTTACACTTATCTCAGCAGTTTCATCTCCCGGTTTTGGGTAGTTACACACCGTCTCGGAGGTACGCCTCTCGTTTATCTCGTAAACCGCAAAAGAAAGCAGAGAAAAAACAGGAAAGAAAGAAGTAAAAAAAAAATAAAAATGACAAAATGCGTGAAAACAAGCCACAAAAAAATGTTAACCAAGAACGCGATGAAAGAAGAAGAAGGGTGTAGAAATTAAGTGAAAGTCAACAACTTCGAAATGCTGGATTAAATCTGTGAATTTTAATAAGTAATTTAGTTTGACAAAAAAAATAAAAAATTTAATCAATTTCATCGAAATTTCTTTTTCTCTCCGCAATTTTTTCTTCTTTCTTTCTTCTTCTTTGGTCTTCATTCGTATAATGAAAGTTGTCTAAGACGAAAGCCGAAAGAGTATACGAAACAACCCCTAGCGCCGGCCCTGTCCTGGACCAGACTATTGATCCGACGTAGAATGTAGTAGTAGGACAGAGTCGGGCAGGGACGTTGCGACGCAGAGATCACCGCCACCATTAGCACCACAAGCAAAATCAGTAGTAGAAGTAGAAGTAGAAGTAGAAGTAGAAGTATTATAAACATAAGTAGCAGGTAGCAGCACACAGGGCGTATAGTATGAGATAGGAAAGGATAGTATAGGAGGAGAAATACACCATGTGTATACATAATACATATACATATATATATATAGGCACTTATATTATTTTGCGTGCGAATCCGAGAGGATTACACTTGTAAGTCTGACTCGCGATAAACGCCTGACCCATGTCACTCCAATGACAGTGAGATAAATCCTGCAGCATCTAGCCGCAGCCTCTACTACTTCAACGTCGAGATAAATCCTCCTAGTTTAGTTCAGTTTAGTTTAGTTTAGGACCGATTTCGGAATCTATAGACGTAAAATTGGCAACTCGTGTCTAGGCAAAATGAAAGGGGGGAAAAAAAAATAAAAAATTCCTTCAGTGCAGAGGATAGTAGGAATTTTCAGTTCTAAAAACGTTGCGAAAGAGATGAAGCCGAGGAGGAGGAGGAGAAGGAGGCAGTTTTACTCCGGCAATTAGAGTCGAAATATGAATGCGAATGTAAAGAAAATTGTCAAGTGAGGTCAAAAGTTGACGACTCACTAAGAACCCACGAGCGGGGGGTCATGGTGCAATTATTTAAACAAGAATTGAAATATAATGAATGAAACAAAAGGAAGTACCCAGACGTAGGAGAAGATTAAAAAATTGTAAAAGAAACGAGAGAGAGAGAGAGAGTATTTTTTGCCCTTTAATTACACCGTACAATCGAGTAAAATTAGTTAATTTGAGAGGAATTTGGGTAATCAGGTGTAAAAGAATAAGCGAGTTATAAAGCTAATTGAATCTCGTACTCGGTAAACCAAAACGGTATATCTAACTACCATAGGGTATCATTGGTACTGGTCAGTAATAATCGGGAAAACCGAAACGGTCCACAATTCAATTTAGGGTTTTGATAGGATTAGCAAGGGAAAACCCCCGTGGTTGGGCAAAAGCCATCGATTATTATTATCAATGACCCGATTTGAAGTTAATTGGATTTTATATTAACCCTATAGGATTATGCCGGAAGAGTTTATTCGCCAGTTGTCTACCGATTCGTCGTCGGGGGTAGAAAAAAAAGAAAAAAAAAATGGATAAAAATTAGCTATGATTCCTAGGTTTTCTACTATTTATGACATCGATTGAATCGGTTTTTCCATAAAGAGACTTCGGAGTTTTGAGCTGTCTGCATATTTAATTTTTTATATAAAGAAAAGAAGGGTTTAACCTTCTTTGAACCCCCCCGTTACATAGGGAATAATGCAACAGCAAGAATAAGAACAAGATCTGTAACCTGCAGTAGATATAAAGTATAGAAAAGAGGTTTCGTTCGTTTCGTGACGACGAGTACTTAAGAAGTGATTTCCGGGTCGTTCAAAGAGCTGGACGCGATCATTCGCCCTTTCGATCTATTATACCTGAATAGGTATATAGGCACGCAATAATCTCGTAACCCCTTTTCCATCGACATACATAATATCTAGGTTTACCTACAATATACGTATAATAAAAGATATCACAATATCTGATCGATTTTTGGGGGGTGTAATACCCCCTCCTAGCTATATATCATATATATATCTATGTATTGGAGTGGTTCTAAATTCAATCATTTTCGAATTTCAATGCTCCCCCACGAACCAGAACGTCTCCAAATATATACAAAAAAAAAAAAATGTAGCCAAAATCCTAGGTAAAAATAATTTTCAAGTACTAAAAATCGTGTGTTATTTAAATGAGAAAGTTCAAAGGCTTTGGAGCAGTACTTAGAATCAAGTTAGGGAACCTTAGGTTTCGACTACATTTTTTTTAAATATATTTGGAAACGTTCTGTTCAATGGGGTCAACGAAATTCTAATATGACCGAATCAGGAATCACCCTAGTATATATATTATATATCTGTGAATATTATTCCTCGTTTTGATATGACCTGAATACGTCAATATCTTTTTCTACCCAGGTTATAACATCTATGTAAAATGAGAAGATAGGGAAGTAAAGCTAAGCTAAGTGAAGTGAAGTAAAGTGAAGTGAAGAGGGTCGGATATATTTTACATATAGGGGTCTATACCTATATATATGTGTGTATTTCTGTGAATATGAGATTTCGAGACATTACCATCCTCCTCATGAATCACTGGGTCAATGCGGAAAATACGAAGTGTTATATACATACTTCCCACCTATATACATAATATTGGATTTTTTTTGCTGTCCCTCAACGATATTCGCCATCTCTCTCTCTCTCTCTCTCGTCTCTCGACTCTCGTCTCCCTATATCCAGCTAAAGCGTAGTAGGTACTTTCGACTTGGTGACTTCGCGGTTTTACAACCTATACCTAAACGTATATGTGTATAGAGAATATACCTGAAGGAATTTGCCGACTAGGCAGATTTTTTTCCTTTTTTTCTTCTTCTTTGTCTCGTACATCTCGTACTCATTCTTCTTCTTATTCATCTTCTTACCCATCTCTTACTCGATTATTTGGCCAGAAGAAGTACGCTCCAGAGTTTAGACTATACACCTATAGTTATCTTTGTGAAACGAGAGGCTGCAGGCATCTCGTCAAGAAGCAATAAACCGACGAACGATAAAATAACATACGAGAGATATTGAACGAAATGAATGCGGCTAGAAAAGAAAAAAGAAAAAATAGTAAGAAGTCCTCATTTTCTTCAAATTTTTTTTTGTATCAATCGCGTAAAAAAAAAAAAAAACTAATTGAACTAAATGTTGCCATAATATATAGAAATGAAGCCAAAACTTCAGCTGCTGGTGCTGCTACAACAGCAGCTTACTCACCTACTTCCAACAGCTGAAGGTATAATAAAAGTAAAAGCAATGAGCGAAGAGAAGGGAAGTAAAGTTAAGGAAAGGAAGCAAGGAGAGAAGAGAAGGAAGCAAGAGCAATTGAGTAGCGTGTTACCGAGAAAAAAAGTTCGGAATGTAAACGTTGATGAAAGGTTTCGAAACGAAACGAAACGACATGAAACGAAACGAAACGAAACGAAACGGCGATGAGGAGGAGGAGAAGAGTCTGAGTAGGAAATTACGTTTGTTTATTGAGTCTGTGAAGCAGGTTAAACGTTCCGCTGTTTGTACTTAGGTTACGACTGGTACGGCACATGGAACACACAGAAATACACAGACGAACATAATAAATGCATACACATAGGCAGTGATAACTCTGTTATCTCATTATTTATCACCTTCTTGAACGCTCGCGGTACGAAGAGAGATTTTAAGATCATTGTGAAATACTTGAGAGAATTGAGCGACTATAAAGGACCGGGTTGAAATTTAGAAAATTTTTCTTATCTGCAGCAGCTGACAATTTTTAGAAAGGGTGTTTTAAAAACTTTGAAAAGAAAAACTGATCGTTTTGATATATGTGGTGTTTGGAGAAAAAAAAAAAAAAAACAAAGTTCCAAAATCGTATCAATTATTTGTGACATCGTGAAGTAATCGATTGAAGTAACATAGATAAAATGATTGACGCGATTCGCATGAGTCGAAATCTCGTCTGAAGAAAAGACACGAAGGAGGATGTAAAAGAAAAAACGAAACTATGCTTGTAAAATAAACGTAAAAAAGTAAAGATACTACGCCAGCGTCCGGTCGTCAACACCTTGATGTGAATGGGAAATTTATTCCTAACGCATCTCGCCCCAAGTATATTCAAGAAAAAGAAATATGTAAAGTATGATTTCCTGCCTTATCTGTTATGTAACGCATTAAATTTGTGTACAAAAAAAAAAAGATCCATAATAATAAAAAAAAAAAGAGTCAATTAGATTCCGGATTTTACAAACTCCCTTCAATATCCATCAATCGACGAGTGATAAAAATAAAGGATTTGGATAATTAAGGGATATATGATGAGAATTCTCTTAAACCAACCTTTCCTCCTCCACCTCCTTCTTCTCCTTCTTCTCACTGGTGCAAGAAGAAGAGCAAATGCTCCGGAGGATCGGGTCCTCGTATATATATATATATATATATTAGAGTGGTCCTTATTTTAGTCATTTTTGAATTGAGATTTCTTCGCCCCCTAGGAGGGTTCCAAATAATTAAAAAAAAACATCCTCCAAATTTGAACTTTTTATTTCAATTTTAACACATGTCGCAAAGCTTCTGAAGTTTTACGTTTGATGAACATGGCATTTTCACTGACCTTTATTCAGAATTTTGGCGCATCGTCAATAAGTACGAAAAAAATCTAATTCCTGTAGGAATCTTTACAGAAAACCCGATATTATTTTATCAGATTTAGAGAAATTCCAAATTCAAAATGGCGGATCCAAAATAGCGGCTGTAAAACATAAAAAAAATTTAAATCCAGTCATGGGTCAACTTTGAATTTGGAATTTCTCTACATCTGATAAAATAACATCGGGTTTTTTGTAAAGATTCCTACAGGGATTAGATTTTTTTCGTACTTATTGACGGTGCGCCAAAATTCTGAATAAAGATCAGTGAAAATGCCATGTTCATCAAACGTAAAACTTCAGAGGCTTTGCGACATGTGTTAAAATTGAGATAAAAAGTTCAAATTTGGAGGATGTTTTTTTTTAATTATTTGGAACCCTCCTAGGGGGCGAAGAAATCTCAATTCGAAAATGACCAAAATAAGGACCACTCTAATATATATATGCATGTGAGTATGGAGGAGTAAGCAAGGAAGGTAGGTAGAGGTAGGTACATACTCGCAGGGTTCTCTGGCACGTCGACGAAGCAAGCAAGCAAGCAAGCCAAGCAAGCCAAGTCTGCAGACCCTGTAATTACAAGGGACCGGTTCGGTTTGGTTCGGTTCGGTTAGGTTCCCCTGGCAGTTAACCCGCGGTACGTTCGTGCATAATTGTTCGAACCAACAAGGCCCAAAGCATCACCAGCATCACCAGGATCACTGGCATCAGCACTTGTGCTCACCGATGGTTTCTCATCGTCAGAGAACACCGCCGAATATTACTTAGCTATCCATCTTATATCCTGCATATCGTGTCTCTAATACCAAAAAAGGTACAGGTCGATGTATGAATTTACCTCAAAAGCTGAAATTTATTTCCTCGGCAAATCGCATGAGAATAATAACTTGAAACGGATATTTTAATGAAAAAAAAAAGAAAAAGAAACTCGTTGGTTCGTTCGGTAGAAAACGAAACGCGATTTATTTATTGAAGGTCGTGTTGTTTCGTGTCATGTCGCATCGATTATGGATACAGATTTCAAGAATTAAAATCCACTCATTCGTTACCGCAATTGGTATATCTGTCTATCGATATACGAGAAGTAGCTGAAGGTTGATTTTCGAACCATGAGGAAATGGAAAGAAAGAAAAAATAAAAAGAGGAGATCTGAACTGAACAGGAAATTATTTGATACTGTAATGAATCAATTATTATCGAATTGATTAATTAGTGATTCTCTTATTTCACGTAAGCGAATCTTTTCGAATTTAGGTAAACTTTTTTTCCATTTTTTTGTCGTTTTCTTTTTTTCTTGATACGAGAGAGAAACTAGAAGCTCTGCAGCACTCTGTATCAGGACCATAAGCAGCGTATTGTGTATTATACGTCGCGAAATACCTGACGCGTGACTCACGCGACAATACCTATGCAGTTCGACGACTGACTTCGCGATTGTGCGAGAGGCGAGGTCGTTATACCTAGCTCTGTCTATACATATATATATTTATATATTATATACCTATGTATTGTGTTATATATACCATATTGTATAGTTACCCCATACTCAGTACCTAGTCTATAACCATACAACCGTATTCCAGTAAAAGAGAGTAAGAGATGGAGTGGAAATTCTTTCGAAAAAACCAGACTGATTCGTCTAGGATGAAAAGATTTGATCAATGACGACGAAGGAGAGATTTAAAAATTTGGTAGATCGTTTAAATTAGGGTCACGCGCCTTATTATACAACTCTATACAGAGATCCTCAGTTTTCTAGTTTTCTAGTTTTCTAGTTTTCCGTGTAGGTTTAGGTACATAGGTAAGTTTCTTTTCTTTTCTTAGCCTCCGGTTATGTGAGTTGAGATTTTCCAATCTTTTCACGTACGAAAAGCTGGGCTAAACCAACCTAATCCCTCACGTATGGAACTAATCAAGTTTTCCTACCCTCGAGGTATATCTACACTGTGTATATACACCCTTTTAACTTTGGATCATACTATAAGAAACTCCTTTAGGTTTTTCTTTCTCAAGCCGGAGTATACAGAGGTTTGAAAGAATTCTCAGCTTGTGCGAAAATGGAGAGCAACCGAGTTTCCGCGGATCTAGGATCAGCCTATGCAATTTCTTCAAAATCCTATGGCGTATAAACAGTTTGTTATTTTATTCACGTTATTCTTGTCACGGTTTGATGGTCAATATTTTCGCTAATTTAATCGAAATTAAGAAGAAGAAAAAAATGGATAAAAATTGAAAAGACTCCGTAAAGTTTCGTTCCGAATTTCGTAACTTATAGAAAGCATAATCTCCTAATATCATCTACATGTCTAGGTCACAGTTCGTTGACACTTTGTCACTGATACTACCTGCGGTCACACTTATAACCAGCCGCAACTAACATAAGAGAATTATACCTATCCCTGCAGCACCGCGGCATCAGTTCGTTTCCCGTTATCGACCACGAAGAGCGGAATAGATAGAATTAAAAAAATAATGATATTTACGATGATTCTAGAAACTGTATTGATAAATAAATAAATAAATAAATAAATAAATATTGGTTTTGGCACAGCTGAAATTTTCTATAATCAAAATATAGCTTCACTCACCATAATCTGAGATGCGTTGCACCACCCTGCATGAGATGAGGCTTATGAGACATTGGCCACACCATCTGTACCAAGAAGAAGAAGAAAGAAAAGTTATGAAAAAATCATCAAATAGAAAGAAATTATAATGTGAAAAAAATATGTGTAAAATATTTTTTTCTTCTGACAACTTTATATTTGCGGGGGTGGATTATATGGGTATTAGATGACGCTAGCTTTGCTCCAATTTATTTCGTATTGCCCGATATAAGATAGTATAGGTATACGTATAGATGGGATGTAATTAGAATAGTTATTGCTGTTTCTATTATCTCATATTTTCTAATTTTCTTATTTTCTCCTTTTTTTATATCTCATCATCTAATATACTACGCGCGGAGTCTACGTGACTCCGTCACGTAACGTTCATTAATATACCGGTTGGGGTCTAAAGGATAAGAATAAGAATGAGAGAAAAAAAGAAAAAGAAAAAGAAAAATAAAAATGAAAAGGAAAAGTAAAAGAAAAAGAAACGAAACGAAACAACTAATTGCCTGCTGTAAACCGTATCGTTTACTGTATACCGTACCGCGCGTAAGCTTCAATGAAAGTTGCGAGAATAACTATAAACGTTAGCTGGCAAATAGGCGATAGCCATAACTGCAACCGATTCAAAAAGTATAATAAAACAAAATTAATAAAAATCGCAAGTCCTGCACAATATATAATATAACTGTGAATCGGTAATATTCAAATTCAGAATTTTACAAAAAAAAAGAGGAGAACTCCATGGGGGGAAAAAAAAAACCACATAATTGTTTAATCTATAGGCAATATACGCGAGTGATCGGCTGCAGGTATATACCTACATGCATATTATATCTGTATATCGCGGCTAGACGGTATTCGGCGAATTTTCCTGGCTGTCGAATCTGCACCACATCGTACCCTATATACATATAACGAAACGCAACAGAACGGAAGAGACTGCAGCAACAGCAGCACCAGCATCACCAGCAGCAGCATCGACGACCGGTTTACGATTCTACATGTTTCTCTCCGCTGTTGTTTCTCCCAATTTTTATTTATTTCTTATTATTTTTTATTCAATTTTTCCTCTTCCTTTTCTTTCTTTCCCCATTACCCCCCTCCTTACGTTTCGCGTCTTTTCAACGCTGCAGGCATAATTCGTTAATTAATACGCGTCTTCATATTCGGCATGCTGCAGTCTCATATCAAAAAAGTAATGTAGGTAAGGTATACGAATACGTCCGGTGTCAAATTCTGTTCATCTCGTCTTATTATTATTATTATTATTATTATCATCATTTCCCCTTATGTACTATATATATAGTATATCTAAGAATAAAAGGAACGCGAAAATTGTCTGTATGCTTACGTAACTTGATATTGTAGAATAAGCACACACATACACATGTGTAAAAAAGAATTGCGAATCCATGAGCAAAGAATCGCGATCTTCTCTTCTTCTGCTGCTGTTGCTGCTGCTGCAGAAGCAAAAGTTCTCCGGTTTTATCGAGGTAAAACGACGCTGTACTGTACCTTACCTTACCTTCACTACCACCACTGATTTCCTACATACTTATACGTAGATGTATAACCGTTGACTTTAGGGATGCTTCGAAAAGGACAAAGGGACAAAGGGACAAAGGCACAGAGAATGAGAAGGAGAACTACAAGAAGACGATGTGAAGACGAAGAATACAAGGAAGACGAAGAAGAGGTAGGCACACGTTACCTACGTACCTTTGCTGCGTACGTAGGTATAAGGTACGTGAATTTGTACGACAAAGGGACACTTGACATTTGACAATGGTTGGCAGACAATAACGAGAGTAACATGACGATACAGCCCTTACTCCTCATTCCTTTTCTACATCGATCCTCCGCGGAGTATTACGATATAGAAGGTAGATGAATCGGTGTTTGCAGGATGCAAAGGGAGTTTAACAATGACCCATTACTCCCGTTTAAAGATAACAAGCATGTAAACTCCGTATAAGTATCAGCGTGTATAGAAATCTGTGAATGGCTTTCAAATTTCCGTATCAATTCATTAATTCCCTGATTATCAATAATATAATTTAATTATAGGGTTTTGTTCCGGTATTTACCGTTACTGTAACAGCTGTATAACGTAATCGTGTATAAGAAACTAGATAAGAGAAGAAAATGAAAGTGAATAATGAACTTACGTTACATATAGACCTAGCTATGAGAAAATAAGCGATGTCTCAGCCAATTTTTTTTCTCATCTTTTTTCAGCCAACTTAAACACCGCGTACATATGTATATATTATAGTATATGAGAAACTGCTCATTCTTTGGTTCTTTAAATATGGGAAAATGAGTAGAATAATATAATACTTATATGTATAGTTGAGAATACAATAGAAATTTTGTACATTAAAAATCCAAGAAGAAAGTACTGTGATGTTGCAAATTGTTTGAAAACGAAATCGTATAGTAATATGCGATGATCAAAAAATTTGGTAACAGCATATTCAATTGAAGTGTGAGAAACGGGTCATATACGTGAAGAAAAATTTATACATCCCAGAGAGGTCTCTCGTCTTCTCAAAAAAAATTAAAAAAAATAAAAAAATAAAAGATGAAGAAGAGGCAATCGTCTATGAAACGGACAGTTCTCTCTGTTAAAGTCGTTTAAACAACGATTAAAGTAAGTTATTATATAGTACGATAGATTAACATCTGGTGAACCATAAAAGGGCCGATAGATTGAATTGAGTATCATGTAGTAGTAGTAAATATATATATAAACTATTTCATAATCTTACGTAGGTAGGATAGATATAGATAGAAGGCGGGGCGCCTACTGTGAATCGATATACGATTTATACAAACGTTTCTCGATATATTGGCTATAATGTCTATATAAGATAGATCTCGAGAGAGCCAAGTTCTTGAACAAATTTTTAGTACCTATATACATGTTGTGTTATGCAATGATCAGGAAAAACGTTAATAAAGTTTATAGAAATCCGCTAATTCTTTCGAAAATATTGAAAATAAATGAGAAGAATCATTTTCGATTGAATAACAATTTGTCCAAGTATTGAAGCTGGGTTTGAGATTGGTCAGTGTTCCTCGTAAATATATTTACACTGCACACCTATGTATATGTATACTTGCAAACGTATTTGTATCCCGCAGTAAATTGCGTAAGGTGAAATTCGCCCTGGGGGGTTCTTTGCGCTTATATGTATACATGCTACTTGTATATATATATATATTATATATATATATATATATGTATTTATGTGTGTACATATACACGAGTATCGCGATTACCTCTTATTTCTACCTTCTCAGTACCTTTTATACCTTTTCCCCGCACCTTTTTCTGGGTTACTATACTCATTATACATATACCCCCCATAAGAATATAACCACACGTCATACGTGTGTATATGAATGTATGGTGGTAGATTTTCTGGTGCCGTTGTGTCTCTCGCTGACTGTGAAAGTGAAATGAATAATAAACTTCATACTATATACATATATATTTCCATCTCTATCCCCCCTCATGTCATTCCTATATAGACGATATATTTATATGTGTGTGTATAATGCACATAACATATAACAGTTGGATAATGAGAACCGATGTTGTATCTAATTGTTTTATACCAGTGGGTATTATTATTCTATCATATACCCTGCGGTCACCCACCCATATAGCTATCTCTAACTCCTCACGTAGGATATGTTACGTGATGTACACCTCCATCCATATAGATACGTGTAATCTAATACAATACATATGTTACGATCGTGTACGAGTATAGATATATATAGCTAAAAACGAGAGCCTATAAATATCCTTAAATTTGGGATGTAGGAAAAAAAAAAACTTCAACCCCTTACTTTAGCCAGTTGAATGAGAATTGAATGATTAGTTCATTAACTATATGATATAATAATGATTTAAAATGTAATTCATTGATCGCGGTGTATAGAGAAAAGAATAATCAAATCATTGATCATTGACATGCATCGAGATAGAACTGCACATCTCTAAACGCGTGTTGGAATTTGAGGTATGAGTTGAATGCGAAAGATATACACTATACAGTGAGAAATCGTTAACAAACTGACGATTAGGTATCGATTCACAGTTTCAACGACATGGATTCAGGAAAAAATAAATAAAGTTATATACATTTTCTATTATTCTTTCTTATCTTGTTAAACAGAAAATTCCCTTAGATCGAAAAGAATAGAACATAGCGAGGCAGGTCACGCTTTTCCCGCATCCGGTGACTATAATACATCTCCTCGTTCCTTGTATGAGATCCTAGGGGATAATAATAATAATAATAAAAAAAAAAGAAATAAAAAAAATTCTGATGACGGGATAAGTTTTTTTCCCCCGTTTGTATGCAGTCGGTGTGAGACTCAGAAATTTTTGTGAGTCAAAACTAGCTATACATTAGAGTGGACGAACAACTGGTTTCAGAATTCTTTCTCTTACGTATTTTTTTTTTTTTTTTGTTTTTATTCAATTTTGTTTTTTTTTTTTTCTTGTCAACCAGACTCGCATCGTCGCGTGTTTCGAATATTGAAAACCCCAATGATTCAGAACCTCCGAAGACCACCGGCCAATAATTTTCTCAAAGAAAAATTAAACGTACATTAGTATTCGTCGAGGATTGGCATATGACTATATAGCTGTATCATAAATAATTACTCCATACTTTTCCGAGTATACATACAAGGAAAATT
Organism: Tenthredo notha; assembly: GCA_914767705.2. NCBI lineage: Eukaryota > Metazoa > Arthropoda > Insecta > Hymenoptera > Tenthredinidae > Tenthredo > Tenthredo notha. The sequence goes on from OU611916.1 coordinate 9,981,101, forward strand.
GAGAAAACAGGGAAATCCCAATTCCTGCAGTCTCCCATCTGCACTAACGATACGATCGAAACAGCTCGGGAAATTTGGAAATTTTAAATCATCGAGAGTTTGAAAATTGTGTACTTATTAATCCGGTGTAATTTTCCAATAATTTTCATCGGTAATTAACGCCTATTCAAAGAGCAGGTATATATTATCAAACGGTGTATATATATCCAGAGGTAAGTATATAGGTAGGTATATATTGCCTAATAATTGGTATGGGATACAAATGACCTTATCAAGCCTTGACTAACCACCACGGGTTCGTGGCTGGTTCGATCAATGATCGTTGCACACGGAATCTATGCATTTATCTTATACCTATATATATATATACCTACACTTTGTGCATATTATAACGTATGCATACACCTATATACCGGTTGAAAATTTCACTGTGCGGTGCGAAATGGCCGTGATCCTCGAGATATTAATCTTCCCCAGGGTGGGTCCCTCGTGAATAAATATTATATCTATCTTATATACGTATATTTATTATATATACCTATATATTTATACAATGTATATCACAAAGTGAAGAAAAAGCTATTAAAATCGTACCAAATATATGTATATAAAGATTATCCCTGTATAATTTCTCGATTATTCTTTTCAATGTTCTTTAACTTCGTTATTTCTTTATTTTTTTTTCTTGATAAAAAATTAAATGAATAATCAAGATAATTACCTGCACACCCTGTATATTAATGTGAACCGTAAATGTACACGATCTATATGTATGTACGGGTAGGTATACGAAGTTCCGCCGGAGGTCCGCAGAACGCTCTTGCGATCATTAGGTTAACCGTATAGCTGATAATAATTTTACCTCGCTTACATATATGGTGTCGCGAATTTATCATTTAATAATAATAATAATAATTTAAAACTATATTTCTAATAAATATATGATATAATATTTACTCGCATTGCTATAACTATAAATATAATTATTATTTTTTGTTCATTTCTCTCGCAATGGCAAAATTCGATCGTATATCTCCGAATCGATTTCATATATTTATATAGATTATAATATCGTTTAGGTATATAGATAACTCTACATATATACCTATATATATATGCCTGTAAACGATTCGTCAAAGAGATAAATAATGCGGAGTCTGCAGCATCACGATTACGAGTCGAGTTGATTGAGTAAAGGAAGTTGGAGAATAATCTTACCTACCTACTGATTATATGGGCTCTTCAAATGTTTTTTGATCCCATTTATAATGTATTAAGTATTACTTTGAAGATCTGAAGAATACTTAAAAAGAAAAAAGAAAAAAAAAAATAATTATTTTTCGCGAGATCGTTGAGATTAGACGACGATCTTTTTTTACACAGAAATTTACAGGCTAAAAAAAAGTTCGCGTTCTTATTATTTAATTACGTTTTAATTGACTCAACTAATTATATGTCAATTTGACACACCTGAATAGTTGAAAATAATCAGACTCGAAACGATTAATCAAAGTAGCTGTGAGTAAGAATGAAAAAAAGAAAAAGAAAAAAAACATACTCGAGGGAAATTGAATGTTATTAACTATTAAAAATCGTGGCCTCTACACAAAGATAATCGTTATTTCCCCTTCCCTATATGGTTATGCACATATATATATATGAGAAGTTAGTGGGAATCCGAGGTGCTCCCACAGGCTAATTTCTAGGTCGGTCACTCTTACTTTTCACTCTCTCAAGAATAACTGGCTTTTAGTATACGTATGGTCGTTTAAATAGCCGAGGCAATATACAGCATCTGTGTACCTAATACAGCTTCTCATCATATACAGAGGAAAGATAATACACGCCGTACTATATAGTATATAGCCGCGAGCACACGCGCCTAAGATCTGAAGAGATACTTTCAAGTTTCAATAACTATTGTATAGCCGCATATTACGAATCCTCGAAGTCTCGAGTTCGAAGGTCAGGCTTAAACACTGCTGATAGCTCGAGGCTAGGGCTGTTAATGTTAATAATTAACAAACTACATTGACGTACGTACGTACGTACATATGGCTAAAAAAGAAGAAAATAATAACTTCTACCCATCAGTCAGAGAACTTTTATACAGGCTGATTCACCGTTATCGTAGTCATATTCTAAGGGTAGATTCTCCGTGAAAATCTCCGTGAAAATGAAGATAAGATGCCTCATACATATATACCAAGTTTCGAGCTTTATCTTTTTTTTTTTTTAACGTAAAATAAGTCGCAGGTGAGTCGATTAAATCGGATAGTTATACAGACCCGCTGGTCAGTTAGGGTCACGGAGCAGGAAGTAAAATATGTAGTTATGTGGTATGATAAAATCAAATGACACGGTAGGAAGGTAAACCTAGAGAGAGGTAAATGTTTAGGAATCGCCTGCAGACTCTTAAGTGATCGTGAAGAACAATCTCTAAAATATAAATATATTAATTCCGGTTTCAATGATATACCTACATCCTAGAAGATTATGTATATATGATAAATCTGTAGCGGATTCGAGACGAAATAAAGAGAAAGAAAAAAAAAAAAAAAAATGAATTAGGTGAAGTTTATTTAATTACCTTTCAGAAAGGAAGATACTATAAATTAGCCTCCTTATCGACATAGGGAGGTTTTGATGTGATAGCCCAGTCCCGCGTATATAGGGAGGAAATCGAGATCGCGACGTCTTAATCGAACTATAGGATTTATTGCAGTGTATCGAAGCTTACGAAGCTTATTTCCGCCCACATGATTCCAGTATATGTATATGTTTCTTTCTTTGTTCATTCTTTTTCTTCTTTTTTTTTCTTCTTCTTTCCATCGTATAGAATGTATACCTATATATACACACACACACACACCTACTATAGACGGTAAAATCTAAACGATAAGAGCTTAGCCCACGCTGTTTACCAGTTTTATTAACAGAATATAGGTATTACTCGTTGACGTGATTCACATAAGAAATAAAGAAAATAAAAAAGTAAAAGATCGAAAATGAATATGAAAAAAAATAAAATAAAATAAAATATACTGTATACATTATATAGCATGCACGTTCGTAATATCAATGCTGCAAGATATATAAAATACCTCGGTGATTCTAGACCGCGAGAAAACACTTGAATTTGCAACTTTCTGGGATTGAAATTGAATTACGTATGTAAGGTATAAAAGCAAGCTGTTCAAATAAAATTCTTTAAGAGGTTGTAAAATATCGATAAATTGTACGTACGTAGATATACGTAGGTATGTAGTATGTAACATACGTCTGCGTGGATGAGAATAAGACGAAAAGCTGATTTTTTTCTTCTTTTTTTTCTACAACATCTATTAGCTTAATAATGAATCGAAATATTATAGAAGAGTTTCTAATTAGATGTATAAACTTACATAATATTAACTTCAGATCCTATGAAATTCTTATTTATTTTTTCCTTCAAATCTAATTATTAGATATTTTTCATATATATATATATATAGGTAGAAATTTCATTTGAATTATAAATTTCATTTATTTACCACCAAAATATAATATCCATCAGGGAGAGAAAAAAAAACAAAAATTAATATATAATAATTCTTCGATATATAATTATATCTTACGAGCTATTACATTTTTTATAAGTATTATTATTATCATTATTATTATCATCATTATTACCGTCATTAATTAAATAATTCATTAATTAGGATTACCAATGGAGTATATATATATAGCGTGAGACGAGACCTTAGCAAACTCGTTAATTAACGGTATAAAATAAGCAACGCGAATTCAGAATTAAACTAATTTTCAACAACGAAAGAGAGGAAAAAAAAAAAGAACAGACAAAAAAATTATATATATATATATTTATAATAAAACCTAGTTTTTATACGGAAGTCAGCCAGCCAGGCGGAGTTCAAAAGCAAAAAGAAAAAAGAAAAAAACCCGTTCAACGAATGTACGAATGGTACCTACATACGTAGTTAAAGTTGTGTTTAAATCATTTGATATATCAGTAGGTATCACATACCCTGCTGCATAGTATATAAGGTAAGTAAGTAAGTAAGTAAGTAAGTAAGTAAGTAACTTGAGACATTAAATCGTGCGATAAATCACAAGGGAATGTCGCAACAATAAACTAGAAAATATGTTAAAGAGAATACGAATACGAATGCGAATACGAATAAGAATACGAATGCGAATGCTAATATGCTAATGTGCGATTATGAATAATAAAAATGCGGAAAAATGGTGAAAAAAAAATTAGTTTTTACGAGACAGAAGAACAGCCCTAACTTAAATAAATAATAATGATAATAACGAAAGTGAAAAATGATATCTGATTAGTTATAAATAAATATTAACAAAAAATAATTATATATATAAAATAATGTATAAAATATATTTAATATATATCGATAATGTAATAATATCATATGATGTGTTTGCTGCACAGAGAATACCACTACGTCACATCACACCTTACCGTCAATAACGAGGCGTTATAAATAAATAAATATATCGTCGTCGTTGTCGTCGGTGTAATTATAAAAACTATGGTGTATGTGTGACGTCGTGGCCTCCCCTATACCGCAATAAAACGTAGATTATCTGTATATGTCTGCGGTGGTGAGTTTGATGATGATCATGAAGATGAGGATGATGAAGACGACGATGTTTCACAAATCATCGTCGAAGAGATCTGGACCAAAGTAGTTTCGAGCGTGTAAAATCCACCACCAATAAGAAGAAATCGAAGAAGAAGAGTAATATATTGCAGCCGACTGACGTAAACGATGATGACACGTGGTCGTCAACGGAAACCAAGAAAGGGAGGTTCACCGAAGACAGGAAATAAACGGAAACAAATAAAGTCGATTAGATTAGATAAGATTTTTTTTTCTTTTTTCATTAAATACTAGACGATTTTTTCAAATATAATTCCCATAGCGAAAATAGACAAAGAGAAAAAATAAGCCCAAAGAAAGAAGAAGAAGAAGAAGAAGAGAAATGCAGCCGATTGAAATTTGTTATTCGTTAGTATACAGATATTGCAGGGTAAAGGATAGACCACCAAGTTTGAAAAAATAAAATAAAAATTTCGGAACATTTTCACCGACCTACCCTGTAACATATATAAAATATAGAAGCCGAGATGATGATGATGATGATATAAAATTTCAACCAATTGTAAATCAGATTTCAATCAGTAATGCGCTACTGTCTGTACACCTATAATTTAAAAAGCTAACTTGCTGCACCGCATTCATACGTCTCAATAATAAATTTCAACTGTGAAGAAAGAAGGAAAAAAAAAAAGGGAATAAGTTTATTGAAAGGGTATATTAAGGGATCTTAATAACTGTTCATGCCCTTTAGCGATTTGTGTACGTGGTATATACAAGTCCCAGAGTTCTAAATCTCTGCCTATATTATAAAGTTGTTAATCATTAATCCTGCGCTCCGATACAAACCTCGATAATAATCGAAATAATTAAAACAATAATGAAAAACAAAAAACGTGGGTTTGAAACTTGAACCGTGAAATATATACGGTTCTATAAACATTACGATTAACATTTATTCGGCCTCCCCCACCTCGTAATGATTCACGGAACTTATTTGACCACCCGCGATTTAATAATATTTAAAAAAAAATAATAATAATTCCATTCCCATCGGAACCTTTTGATTAATCGCTTCATTGATCGGTAAATAATAAATTATTTCATTATTATTATTATTACCTAATTGTTTTTTTGCGAAATAAGGTACCTATATATTCAAATTTAATATGATAGACGTATGACAGAAATAGGAAATATGACTTCGAAGAAATAAAGAAATAAATAAAACTTAAATCGATCCATGTTTAGCGATCATTTGAAAAGCTTTCTTCTCGTGAAAGTGCAAGTATACCCAACTACTTATCTATCTTGTTCGATCTGTAATCTCAATCGATCATTATGCCTAGTATAGATATATGTATATAAAAAATAAAAAAAATAAAAAATGAAAAAACAACTCTAACCATGGGCGCGCGCGATGTTTGAATGAAAGGATAATCGTGTACTACGTAATTCGTAGATATATATGTAGGTGTAATAAAATTGCGGAGTAGATTGCCGAGTATTATATACCTGCGCGGCATGACCAAATGTGAATTAATACGTGGTCGTTACTGTTCTACTGCTGCTGCTGCTGCTGCTGCTGCAGTAGTAGTAGGTATACCTACTTTTGATTAACGACGAAGAGCGTAATGAATACCACGCGGTTAGATTATAATTAGTAAATTTGTTTTTTGTTTTTTCTTCTTTGAACCGGTCTTAACAATTAAACATAACAAATTAACGATATTTTACTGTACAGGATGATTCAGATTAAGCGGGGTCATATTTTGAGGGTGTATTTCCCCATAGTTTCCGAGCTACATAAGATCTTAGTTTACTAAACGCAGAGCGGTATAGATCGCATAATATCTGGGCACCGCTCAACTTCCACTCATGGCCAGGTCCAGTCTGTGCGATCTATAAGGTCCCGCGATCTGTTGACCCAAGATCTTCCATAGCTCAGAAACTATTGGGCCCACGAATTTTTGGTAAAAGAAATTTAGTCTTAGAAATCTACCCTCGCTATATAATCTGCACACTCTTATGCTCAGGGTATTTACTGCAGATATTAATCTATCACGTATCACAATTACACAACCAGTGATTAATATGTTTTAATAAACGGCACGAAAGAGACCCGCGACGCAGACTCGCGACTATATACATATGAGTATGTAGCTATACATTCGATATCCTGGTGCTTATTCGCAAAGTGGATATACAATATATACATGTATATCATATTTCGACATTTATTTCACATTGGCAAAAGACCGAGCATCTTTTGACCGTCACCGAAACCACCGCGAGGCTATATCGCTACTATTTTATTAAATTTTATATTATTCTGTGCAAAAAGTTATAAAGAATTAGCGATGATCTCACCGGTCAATCATAAGTTTTTTTTTTTTGTTCTTATTCCGATCCGATAAAATACTCAGCTATTTTTTTCATTTAATCTTCTATTCTTTTCATTTTGTTTTCTCTACAAATAATATTTGTTAATTATTGGATTTGTTTTTTTTTTTTTCTTACCAATCACGCTCCGGGCTGAATCCTTGTAAAATCAAGCGATAAAAAAAAGAATATAACATCTAAATCGAAGACAAGAGATTATAAGAAAAAACTAAGCGTGGGTGTCGAACGACAGGGCCGAATCAATTAGTTTAAACGAGTTTCACTGATATACAAATTTTTATTTTTCTTTTCTCTCTCTCTCTGTCTTTTTCTCTCTTTTATTGCTATCGCCATATTTTATCTGAATCATTTCGTTTTTGTTTTTAAACAACTTTCATTGCCGTCTTTGCCGATCGAATTCACTACATGGTTCTATACTTATAGTATACCTAAGTGCGATAGTTTGGAATTAGAAACGACAAAACAAGTCCCGAGGCTATAGGTATACTATATAAGAGTTTGATTTTATCACTGTCAGGCAAAAAAAAAAGAAACTACGGTAGGAAAAAAAAAAATAAAATTGAAAAAAGCAAAAAGAAACTAAACTAATCTAAATTAGGAAATACGACTTTTACCTATATACGAAAGACAGCAGGTTAGTGGGTAAGACTGAATGGAAGAAGAAGAAGTATCATTTATAGTCATTTATAAATATTAATTGAGTTATTAAAAAGCTGTTAATTAGTTAGCACGTGTTAGACTGTCAACCATCGAGTCGCGGTCGCGATCTTTACGAGCTTGATGATAACTTTGCTCGAATTTATCTTTTTTGGATAGAATTTTTTTAATTATTTTTTTCTCAATATTAAGTAAAATAAAATTTATGTATATAGGTATACATGTCTGTGTATATTCAAGCCAGAATCGCGATACCCGGTTGCGAAACCGTTTTATTGAGAAAAAAAAAAAAAAAAATCAGAGGTAGAATAACGAAAAAGAAGAAAAAATTTAAAAAATGATAAAGTCAATTATCATTTCAAGAGTTATATGGTTATATAAATACAACGAGAGATGTTATTATAGTTTTGCGAAGAAATAGAAAGAAATAATTAACAAAAAAAGAACACAAGCTAGATTAATGAAATAATTAGCTGTTATAGAAACTGCGATTATAATTATTTAACAATAATAATAAATGATTGTATAATAAAAATGTTCAACTTTACCTTAACGAGATAGAAAAAAAAAAAGAAAAAAGAATACACATATGTAAGATAATATATTGTTCGATGATGAAACGAAAAGTAACGAAGTCTTAAAATCATACACTAATTTCGCGCACCCATATCTGTTAATGAACGAACAATAAGCTAGAGTATAAGTTAGCTATAGGTGTGTACCTATATCATGTATATGATGAAAAAAAAAAAAAACGAATTTTAAATGAAAAAAAAAAAAGAATGAAAAAATTAGAAGAAGATTAATAAGCTCACACACGTTAGACCTCCTCTAACGAAGGCTGACTGTCGACTGAGAGATTAGCTAGAAGAAAGAACTGCACATCCGTCGTCTCACGGTAACTTAATTTATTATTATATTTATTATTATATTTAATTATTTTTTTTCTTTTTCTTTTTCTTAATCTTTAACTTTTTTTTTTTTTCTTTTTTTTATTTTACATTCGTTGCAATGCAACGTCGACGTCTTTGCATCCTCGTCGACGTCCTCGTCTCGGTATAGCTTACCAAAGGCGTTAAATTACGCGTGGTTCTATTGTTTCAAGTTTGCATCGCGTACTAGTCGTCCCGTCGCGTCGCGTCGCCCCGTTCCCCGCTCGGGAATCTTTGCAAAGTCTCGTGGTCCTTGCAATTCTCAGCCCCGTCAGCAACACCACCACACATGATTCTATCTTGCGAATACTACTAACTTATATAATATATATGACACCTTTCTTAGAACTTGATAATATATACCCCTTCTTCGTTTTCATTACTCGTTGAAAATTAATTAGAAAAAATATAAAAAAATCTCATCCACAAGTTATGCATTTGATTATTCACTTCTTTTCTTAAATAACTTCAATTTCATAGATTTATATACTTTCAAATATATCACACGTATAAAATACGCGCCGAACGGAAGGGTGATTTATTTAATTTACATAAAAAAAACGCGACTATTCCGGACACTGCACTTTTTAAGCCAAAGACATATAATCGATTTAATTTGCTATATTATATATCAATGATGATTTGAATTGACTAAAACTAAAGATATACTATAAGAAGATTCCGGTTTAAGTTGTAGATTAATTTTTTTTATATAGGTATATTATACACGCGTATAAGTAAAGACTGAGAGTTCTTCACATCTCCGATGCTCTTGGAGAAGTGCGACTCTATAACCGTAGGTATGAAACGCATTGCGTGACTGATCCCTCGTTACTCTCTCGATTGGTGGTCCTTATCGATAGTTTGTTTATGTATATATACCATGAGATGATGACGTGTCTCGTATAATATATTATATACGGTTTAGAGTTACAATACTTCGTCGAGTGCTCACGGGCGGTCAGCAATGTTATAGATATATGCATAGGTATGAGTATGGGTATGGGGATAAGGATAAGTAGAAAATAAATATATATACACCACTTGTATATTATACTCATATTATTAAATAAATATATTAGGGTGGTCCGTGATTTGATCATTTCAGAATTCCAATGCTGTCATGGAGTAGAACGTCTCCAAATATATACAAAAAAAAATATATAGTCAAAATCCCAAGTTCCTATCTCAATTCTAAATAAGTTGAAAAAAGATTCCAAATTTTTACCGTTCAAAACTTGAATTTCCTCTATCTAAGCACAAACCGTTTACTATAAACGAAGTATATACAAATCTCGGATAAGAATTAGAAGAAGATGAAGAAGAAGAAGAAGAACAGGAGGAAGAGGAAGCAAACACCATTTACTAACGGTAGTTCCTTTCGTCTGATATTATACTATAGAGTCTAGTTTCTCTCTATCTCTCTCTCTCTCTCTTTGCTCCAGAGTTATCTGTCCGTTGTCTTCCTTGAGGATGCCCGAAGTATTCCCTAGTCGTCTTAACATGTCGTTTATAAACCCTTTACCAAGTCGCAAAACTGCACCTATAGGTATATTACATATAGGTAGTCGCACATACTCGCGAATAGTCTAAGTAAGGAAAACTAACAGTACCCGTGACCAAGCGCTAATTGTAATACCAGCTATATAACCGCTTTGTCTTTTTCTCCGAGGTTCTCAATCGAACTATAAATATACATCGAGGTATTCGTTATTTTCATAATACTGTATAATATAACAGGGAGATCAAAATTCGTGCAAAAGTTCATCTCATACACGCGATGCAAAAATCAAATTCGAACGTTGATTTTGTAGATAATAATAATAACTGACATAGGGGGATGATTATTTCAATAAATATTAATCAAATATCGATAATTTGACATAAACCAGTAAAATGAAAAATGAATAAATAAAAAAATGAAATTTCATCAACGTAGGTAGTTGAGTACTTATTCGTGCGACAGAATCTGCGAACTGAATGTATAAGGGAGGTCTTCTCTTCTATAGCCAGACAGACCAGACCAGACCAGACCAGACGAGACGAGACGAGACGAGACAGACGCGGTAATACCTAATGCAAACGGTATACGAACGATGTTGCGGTAAGACTAGAAGTTGATTTTCCCTACCAATGGAGTAAATGTGTGTATATAAATCTCTCTCTCTCTATATATATATATATATACATTATAGTAGCGGTAAATAAGAACAGCAGTAAATATCGCAAATTTAATTAAATTTAATATATATATATATTTTTTTTTATCAAGGTATATATGATAGCGTCGATTCGCAAATTTCTATCCAATTAAGAATTATTTGTCACCCGGAATTGATTTCGGAATAATTTGTAATGAAAAAAAGAAGAAAACACACGTAGTTTTCTTTTTTTCTTGTTAAATATGAAATATATACTATAACGATTCTATATTATGTTGTTCATTTTTTCTTCTGTTTGATCAATTGCTAAGCTGCAATATAACAATGATAGGAGTTTAGCGAATATGATAAATTGTTCGTGGGCGAATGCGATAGGTATACGATAAATAATCAAGGGCTGACCTGAAGCACCGTATTATACAGACGGTTTTGAATTTACGGGGCGTTGCCCATTATGGATCGCTTTTGAAGTAGTGTAGTAGTTACTACATATACGTACAGGTATAGGTACGAATTATAGAACGTACTGTGTAACGGTATTATAAAATTGATTGTATACAGTATAGAGACCGCCGTGAAATCGCGTCTTACATCATAATATATGCCTATATTAATATCTACCTGTACTATATAATGGGATCTTTTTAACTTCTTTTTTTCCTTCTTTCTTGAAAAAAAAAAAATTAAAATTTAAAAAACTTAGCTCGTCCCATTTAATTCGCGACGAATATTTTCTATATTATATAAATGTAGAATAAATAATTTTTTAATAATATCTTTTGACACGTAAAAATAAGAAGTTTTCCTTTCATTATTTTTTTTTTTTTTTTTTTCACGGTGTAGAACTTTTTCAATCACGAACACGTGGTACGAACGAACGAACGAACGGAAGTAATGCCATACCGTGCAGCAGCCGCGAGGCTGTCCAACGGATCGAAAACTATATGAAAAAAAAAAATAAAATAAAAGAGAATTACTTTTCCTTTATTAGAAATCTGAGAAAACATATGGTGAATCCCGTATATTGAAAAAAAAAAATTGACGTAACACGTTTTTCTCTCATATATACGTTGATGAATACGTTTCACGAATATTAAAGAACGGTGATAAGAAACATGGATAAGATATGCATTATTAGGGTGGGTCCTAATTCGGTCGTCATAGTAGCTAGGGATCACATAATTCTAAAACGTAAAATTGTACATATTCTATGTATGTACACCTATGTGTAACGAAGTGATGCAGAGCTGTTATACGTATACATGCACCCATACACGAACGACGATAGATATACATGCATTATGAATCTGCAGCATGTACAAAGTAGCCGAAGAACGGGTTTCCCATATGATATGCGGTAAGAGCGCAATTACATATTAAGTTAAGGCGTCGCGTCGTCGCGTCGTCGTCGTCGTCGTCAGCCATGGATGAAGAGCAGTGAACAGCAAGTTTATGCCTACTAGCTAGCTTCTCCTATAAGCTTCTCTCCATCATGCCTTTTTTTTTTTTTCGTCTTAGACTTAGTCTTCGTCTTCTTCTTCTTCGTCTCCTTCTTTCCAGCATGGCATTGCAAATTGGAAATTGCATCGTCCGATAGCATAATGACATACGGTGGTTTCGAACGGATCACAGTGTATCGGTGCATATATGGTATATATATGAGTAATAAACTATACTCAAAGTAAATTCGCGTGTACCAAGGACTTGGGGGTTCGCAAAAAAAAAATTCATTTACTCAATAATTGACGACAGCTTAATTACACAATAATATTTACGTACATAAAAGAAAATAAAAACAAAAAATAAAAAATAAAAAAGAAGAACAAGAAGTAGAAAATTGATAGAAAAAAAAAAAGTAATAGTAGAGGTATTGCAATGAATCATTGCCCTCTTCCGCTAACGAGGTATATCGATATCCATGCGTGTACATAAAACCCGATAAAAGAAAGACTATTATATACATATATATAGAATATACAGAATTAGTCTCCGCACTATCTGTTTTATATATTTTTAAAGGGCTTCAATTGATCCGGTTAAAGTTCTGCATCATTTCCACCCGTGATTTCCAGTTACTGAACGACTTCTGAGTCGATGTTCTACATACTATATGCAACAGTGTTGAGGTTGCGAGAGGAAGTGAATATATATACTCATACGCGTAGGTAGGTAGGTAGGTAGGTATATAACGTGATTCACGTTGTACTGTAATGTGGTAAATACAAAGCTATACACACACGGAGTCGCACATACATGAAAGGTAACGGAAACTTGGGGACCATAACTACGAAGAATGTCGTCTGATCGCAGAGGTTTTTTATTGGCGCCTGCCGCAGTTTCTATAGGGTAAATACTTATCTTGAACGTTGCAGGGCAAACGAGAAAGACGCATTCGCTTGCACATATGCAAACATTGAATTATATTGGTATATAAAGCCAATAAACGATTCGACGAAAACAATTCAATGATAAGGAAAGAAATAATATATCGAGAGGAAGATTTTTACTTGAATTAAAGATCCAAAAAATAAGCCAGATGCAATGTATACCCGCAGGGTGTTTCAGTTTCACCGTTTCATATGTTGAGAGTTAAATTGTCCGTGAAAATCTGATACTAAATTTCTTTTACCGAAAATTCGTGGGACCGATAGTTTCCAAGTTACGTAAGATCTTAGTTCACCGAACGCAGATGAGCGGTATAGATCGCATAGACTGTGAGCACCGCTCAACTTCCACTCATGACCGGTCCAGTCCGACTAAGATTTTCCGTATCTCGGAAACTATGGGTCCTAAGAATTTTTGGTAAAGAAAATTTAGTCTTGAAATTGGCAAGGTATCTCCCCTCGAAATATGACTCGTTAAAACTTGAATAACCCAGCTGTATAAAAAAAATTCTTATTTTTTCGTTGCGAAATATTTGAGAGCCCCTGTTCCCGGTTCCCCTATTATTTCGGTTCAAATCGATTAAGAAAAGTGTCGAAGTATTACTGTATACTATATATATATATAGTTCGGGGCTCCCTGCTCGAGGCGCGAATGCATGATTGCCGCGCAATGTGAGCCGCCTTGCAGTATAGATAAGTAGTATAACAGCATGCGTTCTCTTCCCGTGTAGAAACGTACATATATATGTATAAGTATATCCACATATGTATATATAAACAATATCCATATACACGTCGAATGACGTAACGCATGCTGGTGTTGCTGCTGCTGCTGCTGCTGCTGCTGCTGTGATGCAGAGACCCTGAAATCATTTAACTACGCCGGAAATTGTAATAACTCCCCCACCGACCGGAGACCCACGGGAAATATATACACACATATGTATATAATATACATATATATGTATATAAATAAATTTCAAACGCGTTGCAGCATCGTGCGTACGTTGGCGACCCCCAACGAGATATATATTATATATACATATATTTATGTATACTACACTATGTATATATATGCATACTAGATACGATATAGATGAATCCTTTTTATCCATCCATGGGAACTAGGGCTAGATATATATGTGTACGGTTTAATTCATGTGCTGTTGCACCGTTCGAAGAATTCAGCTATAAACTAAACTGCATATGCATATGCATATGGATATGCAGTATTTAGATAAAGTTTATTACATACAAATATAAGAGAGTGATTTTTTTATTTTCGTTCCCTAGGTGTATATCATATATATATATGTATATGCGAAGATAAAATAATCACACGATCAATATCAGTTCATTAATCGTTTCCACACATGATACATTAATATGCATGTACCTATATACATAGAGAATGAGATTTCAGTGATTTACAACCCCGCCTACATGCATAAATATATATATATATATATAGGTATATACGAAAAGCTATCCTCGGAATTGCAAAATTTAGCTACCGGCAGTATATCTTTTTTTCTTCCTCATGGGGGACTTGCTGGTTATCTTTCAAGGATGACACAAACTCTCTAGTATAATAAATAAACTTGCGATATACATATTTCTGCATTAATCTGATGTCGTATCGCATAGCATAAAGGGAGAAAAAGTCAAGAATTATTTCTATAGCTTCTTGAGAGAGAGAGAGAGAGAGAGAGAGAGAAAAAGGACCCTATAATTCCACTATCGCAGAATCGTAGAAATTTCGATCGAATTTATAATATGCGTCGATTTTTCTTTACTTTTTTTTCGCGTGGTTGAGGAAGAAGAGTATTAAAATGCTGTGCTATGTATAAAGAATCAATCGCGTGTCTTGAGATCCTTAACTTTTATATAATCACTTTCACACCATAAGTGATTATTGATTAACTTTATAACTGTGTATTATGGTAGGTAGGTAGATACGCAAACGACCGGAAGTAACTCGCGTCTCAATTCCAAACAATGACCGTATATATAGTCACTTATACCTATACCGAATAATCTATACGTGGTTATAGATTCTATATAACTTGAAATATATACAATAATCGAGTAAATAAAAATACATGATATATATAGGTACCTAAACATTAACGATAAAACACGCAAGAACAAATATTGGTATACGATATAACTATACCTTTGTTGGAAACTAATATATGGGAATATACCTAACTAATAGATGACGACTATGTACGACGTGGGTGTAACACTATATATATGGAATAAAAATTTCTCACACACATATACGATATATACCTACCCCATATATCGCGTAAAAAAAAAAATAATAATAAAAAATTAATTATCGTTTTTTGTTCGACTATTTACTCATATCGAGATTTATATACCATCACGGTATGTGTATATATATATATATATAAATATTGGTAAAAAGCTGCATAGATTCGATATTGCAGTTAATTAGAATTCTTTTTTACGGTCTATAATATAATATAAATTCCAGTAGGATGAAACATCAAATACATCACAGGTGTAGTTATACGTATAGATAATCTATACACGACTACTAAATCGTTTTTAATTATGAACACATACACACACACGTATAGTGTATAGATAGGTACTATATACGACACACATATAGTTGTCGGTATATGTCAGTCTCGACAGTTTGACAGTTTGACGCTCGTACGTTTGATAATAATTCAAGCATCTGATTTGCTATATGTTCAATTAATCGGATGAAAATTATTATACATATATAGGTATTATATCTATACAGTATGTTTCATGTTTAGCGAATTATATTTTCAAGGTAGATTCTTTGCGAAATTTTATAACTGAATTTCTTTTTACCAAAAATTCCTAAGCCCAATAATATCCGCGATAGATAGAAATCAAACAGTGGTAGAAGAAGAGAGATGAATGTTTCGCGAGAGAACTGTAAATATATAAGTGAGAGAATATTCTGTCCAGAAGTTGTATTGTGATTAATTTCGTGTCTCGTTATAGTTGCAGTCCATATATATATATAGATTTATATAGTACATACGTATACCTATCGTGTTGCATTATGCGTTTAAATACACTGTAATGCATTGCATTTAATTATCATATAATCTAGGGTCACAGACCGTTGAAACAACCTCAAGTACATAGATATATATATATGGTATATACCAACATATAGATATACATACAAACAATTGCTTATGTATTACATGGTTCGTTGGTTTAGTTTACTGACCCTTTTTTTTCTTTTAATTTTTTCTTCTTTTTCTTCTTTTTTTATATATATATATATATGTAATTTTTCTCTCTTCTAGTTATACTATTATACAGGTTCGACGAACTAAACAACTTATACTTGTAGGTGGTGTAGGTATTACGGTCTATATACGCACGCACGGACGCGCACGCACGCACGCACCGATATCTATAATACTATTGCATTAATCGAAATAAGAAATTTATATTCCGATAATGATAATAATGATAATAATAATGTAATTAATTATTACACATATGAATATCATGGATATACAGACATAGGTCAATGGGTATATAGTATATATCTCATACGAGCACGCTATAACGTAATTAATTTCACGATCATTAATTAATTAATCAATTAGACAATGCAGTTGGCTGCGTATAAGAATCAGTCCGTGCAGATCAGAGAGAGAGATTTTCTTCTTCTTTTAGCCCATATGTAGACACGATTATTGATTTTTAATTCCTAATATACGTACATAGATTTACTTATTTATCTATTTATTTTCAGAACGTCGATGTTTCGGCTATATATGAGACTCGTAATCAATTATATATATTACGTCGCGTATTATGTGTGTGCGTGTGTGTAAAGTGAATTAAAGGGTGTTTTTAATTCGTTGACGAATACCTAAGATGAAAATACGATCGATGAAAAATAGCTTTAGGCTGTGTGATCGTTAATTAACGGAATTTTACCAACTCCTCGATATTCCATCAAGGATATAAAAAAAATGATGTATTATTAACGACACAATAGCTGTTCGAAAAATATATATATATTCCTTAATAATCTATGATTCTATTAATCTATATTTCTCAATACGCATATATGTATAAAATGAGAAGAATATTAATAGAGGTGAATATTGAAACGCAACTACCCATATATAAATATTATACAAGGTACAACGTTGGCACGAAGCAAGCGGGTAAACGAATGATTAGCTGATTGGCGAATGTGGGGCGTAAAAAACGACGTGCCTTAGCAGTATAGCGGGACAAAAGCAGCCCTATATACAATATGATATTATATACATAATATAGATAATATATAATAGTATAGGTAGGTATATAACATAAGAATTTTCTTCACGACGTTGCGCGACTATGTATAATACCTATAAGCTCCGAGGGTCCTTGCTGCTGTATCTTAACATTTTCATTTTAATCCAGAGATCAGACGAGTTTAAGTTAGGATTAGATTTAATCAGATTCGATATGCCGGTGCTACGATAAATTTCCTTATACGTCATTTAATCGATGGAACGAAGAAGTACGTAGTAAAAAAAAAAAAGAAGACAAAAAAAAATAATTAAAATAATAAAGAAAGGGATTCCTGTATTATGGAATTAAATACACGATAGACTAGGGACAATAAAGATAGATTTTCACAATGATCGAATCGGCGAGTTAACAGTTAAATTTTTCATTGTCCCGTATCATAGATAGTATAGTTACCTATACATACCTATGTACTTCTACTGTATTGTACTTTAGATTATATTACGTGACGAGAAAACGGTAAATAAATTAAAATAAAATCGTTTAGCGACAAGAAGAAGAAGAAGAAGAAGAAGAAAAAGGAGAAGATAAAGATAAAGATGAAAAAAAATAAAAATAAAAATAATTAAATAAATAATTCCTCCACGCTCGAGAGGATCGCGATTCGATCCAGGAATCTCGCAACTTTTTATATTATAGGTAGTACCTATATACATATATATAACCATATATACCCAATATACCGCGGACAGACGACGCGATCACGGACGTCGTCGCGTTAGTTATACAGTTTGCGTTTCACGGTTATAATAAAAGGCAAAAATATGCCCAAATACCGATATGCATGAATTTATGTATGTATGTACGCACGTGTATTAAAGCGCTTCGTATATATGTATAAATATATAAGAAAAAATAAAGAATTCATTCCACGCGATATTAATGTAAACTGTGATTCATACACTTATTATACCTTATACATATATGGTATATACAGCTACGTCTATATGGGTGTAAGTATATAAAAAAATATATATCTATGTATAAAGTATAATAATGGAACCGGGAAGCATACATATGTATATTACTTATTATTACGATCATGGACAATTTTTTTTTTCCCCAACTCACCAAGAAACTAATTTTACAATAATTACAAATACATCGATAAAAAAAACTATAACCAATCAACCCACTCGATCCGTATTATACCTGTACATAGGTAGTTATAATATGTACAAAGGAAAGACAAAAAAAAAAAAGATAACTGAAAAAAAAAGAAACTATAAGAAATGAAATAAAAACTTGGATACTAAATAAATAAATAAAATATTTATTTTTATAATTTATAATGCACGCGTAAACAACGCAGCGGGTCCTGATCGATCATCTATCTTTCTCTCTTTTTTTATCCTCTCTCTTTCACGTGTCACCCGTTTGGGTCCATTCGGGACCCCCCTACTGATTTATACGGGGTTATTGTCCTTCAGATCTCGCGCAGCAGCAGCAGCAACAGCAGCAGCAGCAAGGGTTTTTTTTTTGTTCTTTTTCTTTTTGTCCCATACGAACACGCGCGAGACAGCCTCCCTCGATTCCTCTTTGGTATATCTATAGCTACCCATAGGTACCTAGATTTATATTATGCTTTTTATTTACTCCACACGCATTGATATATTTGTAAGTAAAAAAAGAAGCAGAAGAAGAAGAAGAAGCGATTTCAATGTTCTAAACTTGATGGGTTTCCAAAAACTCCAAAATTGTCTCAAGCGAATTCATAAGTTCTACATACATCACGATGTGTGATATAAATAAATATTCGATTTGAAATACAATCTCAAGACCTTGGCACATCTCTAGTGTTAATTAATATATCGATTACATACACGCGGTATTCTTATCAATAAATATTATTACCCCCGCGTATATTAATTCGATTATTGAAAGTCCAGCTGAGTTCTTATCTCTATAACGTATTGTTATATGTACGAACGTATAAATTATACAAAAATTTCAAAATATATATAAACTTCAAATATCATATATGAAAAAAAAAAATCATTTCATTTCATCTGCAAATATAAATTTATTCACCAAAGACTGTTCATCACTGTTTACGATGTGTTGTCTCAAACTTTATGTATATGGAATTGAATCAGTCGTAAATTAGACCCCCGAGTTTCAGATCAAACGGATATATATTAACGATAAATCCAAAATTCGGCACACGCACATATGGGGAGGCGTTTGATAGTAAAGGATGAGAAAAGGGTCGCGATATATTATAGAATGAGTATAGTTCGCCGCACCGTCCCGAACTTTTCGCGTTATAGTATAGTAGTAGTCGTCGTCGTCCCTCGTTAACTACTATAAAACTTTTTCACCCTCCCGTTTCTATACCTATATATGGTTCGATCTAAATATATAGGTACATACACCAACCCTCTGACAAGTATAAATGTATAATATATACAGATATACGTGTTGAATGGCTTCTGCAACGATAGGCAGGCTTTTATTGATTCGCAAAGCTATATATAGTTATATACATATACAAATATATATATATATACGTACGTACGTACGTACGTAAAAGTCATGGGTCTTCCACTGTTATTGATTGGCAAAATTGAAACGCCACGCGGTTGATGACAATGAAATAGTTAAAAAAAAAAAAAAAAAAACAATAAAAAAAAGGAAAAAAAGAACTTGCACAGCCAAAAAAGTTAAGTAGATAAAAGGGGTAAAAAAAAAAAATGAAACTAGACATAAGATAATAATAAGCGAATATAGAAAGTGAAGAGAGAGAGAGAGAGAAGGAAAAAAAAACCATAACACTTTCGTTTTGTATAGTATTATTACGTTCTCCAGCTCTACTCAGACGGTTTTATATCACCTCTATTTAACAACAAAAAGACTGAGAATCTTCGATTTCGAAACTAAAAGCGAAACGTACTATGATAAAAAAAGGAAAGAATTACATAGATAGATAGATAAATAGGTTTTGCTCCATATCAGAAAATTAGTTGACCTTGATATGATAATTTTTACGTTGACTAAATTCAATACACTTTCTATAGTAGGTATATGCGTATACTCACCTCCATATACACAGTACTGATAATAATTTAACGTTATCTATAAGCTAATCGATCAGTGGATTAAGATTAGTAAACTAAAAGAATCGGAGTGTCCGCGTACCGTAAATAGATTTATAATCTATTTTTTTTTTTTTTACCTTTCATCGTCAAAGAATTTTCTTTTGTTGAATATAATCTATATACAGAGATGTTCTGTGGAAAGTGGTCAGTCTAATGGCGGCACAATTATTATTTTTCGCGAATGACAACGCTGCCGCTCGATCACAGACAATCGATCTACTGATATTTTATATGTCTGTGACTGATAATAGACGACGTAGCGGTAGCTGTCACGTCGTAGGTTAAAATGAACAGTCATATTACAATATTGTGTAATTAAATTGTAATATCGTTCATAATACGACGGTATACGATACTATTTCATAAATAAGTAGTACTGAATTGTTAAATTAATTACAGATATCAATTTCTATTTATTTATAACATTCGGTTATAAATAACTATCTTGGTGAAATTTACGCATCTCGGAGTGATAAAGTTAATTAGGCAATAGCAAACGAAATTGATTCTTTATGAATTCATTGCAGGTGTGGATTTCTGTTTATTTGCTACATTATTTACAACCGTGCATTTCGTCGGTGACTGACTGATTCGCTGCATCCCTTGGACAAGGAGGGTTACGAACATAGCGATGTGAAAATCATTCATCGAGCAATATAATATACAATATTGTGTAATTGAATTGTGATATCGTTCCTAATACAACAGTTATCTATTTCATAAATAAGTAGTCATGAATTTTTGCTTTATTCTACACAGCAATAAAATACACAATTAAATAGATTTACAATAAGAACAATAATTTCAAATAATTTATTACTCGATGAAACTTGAACACGCATTGATGGACTAACACATCACTTACGCAGGACTATTTTCGTACTTATTAGGCTGAGAAGACATGTAGAGTATTGTTTTATTCAGCAAAGATGCCTCGTAGGATGGCACACTTTCACTGAATCAAGGCGAATATTGCTCGTTGAATGATATTCACATCGCTTTGTTCGTAACCCTACTTGTCGAAGAGATGCAACGGGTCAGTCAGTCATCGAAGAAATTCACTGATGTAAATAGTGTAGCAAATAAACAGAAATTCACACCTGAAATGAATTCATAAAGAATCAATTTCCTAATTAACTTTATCACTCCGAGATGCGTAAATTTCACCAAGATAGTTATTTATAACCTAATGTTATAAATAAATAGAAATTGACATCTGTAATTAATTTAACAATTCAGTACTACTTATTTATGAAATAGTATCGTATACCGTCGTATTATGAACGATATTACAATTTAATTACACAATATTGTAATATGACAGTTCATTTTAACCTACGATGTGACAGCTACCGCTACGTCGTCTATTATCAGTCACAGACATATAAAATATCAGTAGATCGATTGTCTGTGATCGAGCGGCAGCGTTGTCATTCGCGAAAAGAAATAATTGTGCCGCCATTAGACTGACCACTTTCCACAGAACATCTCTGTATATATGCGTTTAATATTTAACGAGAGGCACGAGAAGATTATCAAATAGAAACGTGCAATAGGTATGTAGTACCTATAATGCCCGGTGTTAAATAATAAATCATAATACGTACGTACGTACGTTTTTTTTTTTTTTTTACGCGTGTTAAAGTTAAATTGATAAAAACAGAAGCGCGAAATAGATACGAAGCAGAGAATAAAGAATTCATATTCCTATCTTGAAAGAAATGATATAACGCAATTTATTATCAAAGATGCAACAATAGAATGGAATATAATTGAATATTATATCCGCGAATAATAATATTAATCATCCGTACATTGAACTGTGAAGAAATTGAAAGACAAATTTATTAAAAATCAAACAATGACTCGTTCCGCTTGTTGTCTATCTCCAGTTCGTCGCGACGTTCCTAATCGATTATAAATAATATAGATAGGGTCTTCTACGACGACAGTTAACAGCAATAAAATAAACAAATCGATTAGTTAGAGCGAGAGAAACCTCGTCATCACTCGTCATCGAATCCTTCTCTTTCTATCGCTATTTTGTACTCCCTCTTGCAATAAGCTCTAAAAAGATTACGGTGAATGACGGATTGTTCCGCCTCGCGCGTTTCTACGCGGAGTTATGCAGGTAGTAGAATAATTATACATCCCACTCTTTACTATACGCGATTTCTTGGTAATCTTATAGGACTGTTTACGGAAGTTCAAATTCGCATATTACAGGCGTGAAAATCGAAATGAAACAGTTTTTTTGTTATCTCTCTCTCCTCCTCTCTCTTCCTGTTTAACGAAACGTAATGATATTAAAAAATCGCCCTCACCCCCCTTCCCCCCTATCATTCCGATGTACACATGCACGTACATACATTATTAACTCTAAAACGAGTCTCTGCAGGGTGTCCCAAGGGGGGGAGCGAGTTCTCCAGCTAGTGTTTATTATGATTAAAAATTTTTCCTCCCTACCGAAAGGTGCAACGGGGGTTTCGTATTCTGAAAGTGGGTCATCGCAGTATCAGTATATCAGCAGAAAAATACATAATATTATAAAATTCTAGAAGAAATCTTGCTTGCAACGCGACTCCATCGTATCCTTAATAAGTATTACCATTATTGTTCTTCTTCTGCTTCTTTCTCGAGGTCAAACAATTCCGATTGTTTTTGTCATTTGTTTCTTATTTTCTTAACTCACACACCTGCTACATATTCATATTCATATGAAGCAAAAAAGAAAGAGAACAATAATAATACATATCGCTTAAATAACACCGCGATGAAAATAACTACTCGTTTAAAACGACGACGACGACGCTAAGAGATAATTACGTATTACACCAGCACGCGGTGGTGTTCGAGAGATGCCCCCCCCCCCCCCCCCCCTTGCCCCCCCAACGTGGATATGTAGCTAGTTTGTTTCTCTTAGTATGTAATAATATAAACGAATCGCGATAGGTAGTTAGGTAGGTACGCTTTTATATCTACCTGCGTTTACTTGTTTCGATTAATTAATTTTAACCGTACTATATTATATACAAACTCCCGCTTTTTTGTTAATATAATATAACATAAGACGAACGAACGAAGAAAAATAATCACAACGGACACCCGTAAATTCCAATTCTTAACCATCTATAGTATTATACCTTGCGTATAACGTATTTCACATTAGAATCTACGTAGCGTGGTAAGAGCTATAAAATCCATACATATGTTTATTAGATTGTTAAGGAAGCCGGTCTTACCTTAAACAGATATCTTCGGGTAAACCTTAAGAGCACCAGGATACGGCACGAGCGCTCGCTGTCACTGCCTTACGTTGCTGTTTTGTTTTTGTTTTCGTATTCGATTTCGTTTTCGTTTTCGTTATCAAAGAGTGATTTTCATATCGAGGCACTCTGCGTAGCACTGCACTCGACACCGAACAATATCGTTAAACTATAATTAAAGACAGAGGTAACACACTAGCGCAATTTACGTTATAATAAATCAATGGGTTAATAAGTTATAAGTACGCGACTATCGCACTACAGATATTCGATTATTTGTATAATCCATAAACTAACGACCGCACGAACCACTCGCCACGAACTCGCCCGCGCGACTGGAACTCAACGCCGCGAGCTAAGGCGGTGCGCGCGCCTCTAGCGCCACTCACGGAAGCCGACTGAACTATAACGAACGACTAGCGGCTCGCGGTTCTCGCCCTTCTCGCTACTGGCAATACATGTACATGGATTGAATACATCTATATAGATATGTACCTGTATATTGACGATCAGTACGAGAGCGTAGGAAACTTCTCATAAATTATAAAATATATCGTAATATCTTCGCAACGGGTGTATTATACTAATACTACCGATTCTATGAACCGTTTCCATTCATTATATCGATTAAGATTTCTCGCTTTTCATTATATATATATAGACGTAGAACAGTGTCTACCTATTATTGTTTTTTTATTTCTTCTATTTATTTCCCAACCCGTTTTCCCTTCACAAATCTATTTTACCCGCCCCTTACTGGCAGTAGAATTAATGAGAATTTCATATCTTATTGAATCATTTTCGCGCAAGTAATTTTTGTCAAACGTATATATACTTATAGGTGGGCGCGGTAAATCGATAAACTATAGATAAAGAGAGAAAGAGAGAGAGAGAGAGAAATAAAAAGTCACATATCTAGTTAGAGAAAAAATAACCGCATTATCGCAACTCGCAGGTATATATGTACGAAGTACGAAGGTATGATATGTGTAAAGGTATACAAGAAAGTATTTTTAACTGTAAAAGTAACATATACAGGTAAGGGGAGATGATTTCATTTCAGTATAAGAAACCGCGAGATGCAGCACCCGCCGCAATTATTTCTTCCTTGAGAAACTGTATATTCTGAATTGAGCTGCGGCGTGTGTCGCCACAACAATCATCTCATCGCATTGGATTGGATTGGATCGCGGTAGTATTACCCGTATTCGTATAGCCCGAAGCGGGTATAGCAGAGCGCTAACCGCTTCTGATTATAAACTAACAAGTTTTTACAACGAGTTGAAACACACGGTGACGATGGTCGGACCCCGTTTCAGGTTCTGCTATATCTATGGAAATAATTTCGCTAAATTAGATATACTACTGTTTCGAGAGACTCTGCGCCGATGATACGACTGGTACCGTTAGTTATAGAAACGCGTGTTCTAATACCATGATACATGGATAAAGGTATATTCATTTTATCTATTTAATGCGTTAAAATTGACGAGAATTTATTTACTACCTATTATAATATAACGATTCGCAGTTAATTTTACGCCACTAATACCAAGGCGTGATAGTAGCTGTTGCAGTAATTACCAAATTATCGTTTTCATTAAAGTTAACGACGCCCGCACCCCAATTTGAGGAATATTAAATTTCATCGACATGCTCCGGGGGGCGTTGTACACGCGGGGCTTGCTGGATTGACTTACGTATACACATCTAAATATTCATCTACAGGTAGCAGGTTGGGGACAGGTCCCGGTACTCCCGGTAGTCTGACACAGAGCCAGGATGGGGTCGGAATGGGATGGAATGGAATGGGATTGTATGGTATGGTATGGAACTAGGCCCGGGGTGTATCCATCGCGAAGCTGGGATCAAATTTCTACATCCGAAGGGTATATCGTTACATTATTCTTCGTGGAGGGGTAGAATTCAGCAGCTATATAGAAACCGGAAACGGAAACAGATGATGATCGTATACTTGGCGCACGACGAATCTCTCCCTCCGTTTGTAAGGAGCTTAATCATATAATATAGTATATGATATGATATTATGATAATATAATAACGAAATATATTAATAATATTGATCTACTATGTGTATAGATATACAGGGTGATACTCCGAGGACTCCGTGGTACCGCAAGTCTTGGATCGTTAAGCCGGGATCACGATGAACTTAACGTAACGTAACGTAACACAACGGAACGGACCTATAGCTTTAAAAGTTAGCGAGCGCGCGGGTGTTTTGCAAAAACAGTGGTCGTGATGGATGTTTTAGAACTATAGGTACGTTCGTTTGTGTTACGTTACGTTACGTTAAGTTCATCGTGATCCCGGCTTTAGGCGGCTGATGAACATGTACGCGAAATTATCAGGTTCGCCGCTCGACTATTAGGTAGGTATAGTATAGTCGAACTTCGATCAATGCGATCGTAGCCACAGATCGTAGATGATAAATAAAAGAACAGAAAAATCCACGGCTACGATCTGTGCTTACGATCGCGTGGATCGAATCTCGACTATACTATACCTACTTAATAGTCGAGCGGCGAACCTGATAATTCTGCGCACATGTTTATCAGTTGCCTGACGGTCCGAGACTTGCTTTACCGCGATGTTCCTGGAATATCACCTTGTATATGCCCAATATATTTGTATAAATAACAAACAAATAATCATTTCCTTAACTACAAAAACATATTCCTAAACTTTCCCAAAAAATTCCCAAACGATTGCATCGATAAAAAATTAAATTGAATTTATTTGCCCGCTAAGTATACGGAGCCGGCGTGCGGCGGCTGTGCCAGGCGATAATGGTAAGCGTTGGCCTTCATGCGCATCGTTCGCGGCGAACTATAGTCCAAGGAGAGGGGGAAGTGAGGTTCGAAAATATATTAGCTCCCAGTTGTTCATCAGCGTTGCAGCGTGGAGCACCACGCGTGACGTCAGCGAATCGTGACACAACTTGATGTAGGTAATATACAACTCTTTGTCTGCTGAGTGTACGGAGCCGTACGCCGTATACTGAGCGATAACGACGTTATCGGCAGGAAATAGTTCGACAATGCGACCCCAAGATAGCGCTACAATTGGTCGCCCCGCTGCAACTTACCGACAGCGAGCACTGAGCTAGGGTACTAGCACCGGGCACAGGGTCAGTAACCTCAGGTCGAGTGAATATGGGTGACACGCTTTATATCACAGCATCTGCTGCCTGCTCTATGTAACATTAAAATGAACGTCTTACTCGTGACATGTCGGATACTAGTTTCAATATTCAACAACAACTTTCAAATCATTTTACAAAGTAAAATGTGTAATTGAATCAAGTTCATTACCTTTGAATAACTTTATAATTACTCTTACTCTATAATTACTTTGAATAACTTCTACAATTACTTCAAATAAATCGAGTTCAATTACACATTACCAAAGTATTGGGTAATTGAATAAGTAATTTCATTAAAAATGTAATCAGTGACTCGCAACACTGCAAATATCCATGTAATAATAAGATCGTTTATGCAATGAACATGTATTATTATAGTAAATTGGCGCATTCTTGAATAAATATCTCTTGAAATTGTAAATCATCGATCATTGAATCATTTTTCCCTGTCCTTCCCTTGCCTAGCTATTTTTACAATTTTTTGAATTTTAACCCGAAAAATATCTCTTGGTATCAGGAGAACATCTGACCCGAGGAGGTGTGCTGAAATTTTTGGAGGGGCAAAGGCATAGTGTATTGATACATGCATGCATACGTTGCTCCATGCACGTCTCTCTATGTCTATTCATATAAGCTATTTTTGTAATTTTTTGAATTTTAACGAGAAAAATATCTCCCGGTATCAGGAGAACATCTGACCCGAGGAGGTGTGCTAAAATTTTCGAAATTTTTTGAATTTTAACTCGAAAAATATCTTCTGGTATCAGGAGAACATCTGACCCGAGGAGGTGTGCTGAAATTTTTGGAGGGGGAAAGGCATAGTGTATTGATACATGCATGCATACGTTGCTCCATGCACGTCTCTCTACGTTCATTCGTATTAGCTATTTTGACAATTTTTTAAATTTTAACTCGAAAAATATCTCTTGGTATCAGGAGAACATCTGACCCGAGGAGGTGTGCTGAAATTTTTGGAGGGGGCAAGGCATAGTGTATTGATACATGCATGCATACGTTGCTTCATGCACGTCTCTCTACGTTCATTCATATTAGCTATTTTGACAATTTTTTGAATTTTAACTCGCAAAATACCTTCTGGTATCAGGAGAACATCTGACCCGAGGAGGTGTTCTAAAATTTTTGGAGGGGGAAAGGCATAGTGTATTGATACAGGCATGCATGCGTTGCTCTATGCACGTCTCTCTATGCTTATTCATAGTAGCGATTTTTACCATTTCTTCTCAGTTCAATACGCCTGAATATAGGCAATCGGAAAACACCAAATAGGCAACAAAAATTAACATGGGCCCTGTCGTTTACACGAATGGCATGCGGGTTGCGTATGGTAAGGCGTATTGATGTTTATTGCAAAAATAGTTCGGGGCTTTATAAAATCATGCGATTTTCATGATTGTCGACTTATAGGCAAGGAAAGGACAGGGGAAAATGATTCAACAGTCGATGATTTACAATTTCAAGAGATATTTATTCAAGAATGCGCCAATTTACTATAATGATACATGTTTATTGCATAAACGATCTTGTTATTACATGGATATTTGCAGTGTTGCGAGTCACTGATTACATTTTTAATGAAATTACTCATTCAATCACCCAATACTTTGGTAATGTGTAATTGAACTCGATTTATTTGAAGTAATTGTAGAAGTTATTCAAAGTAATTATAAAGTAAAGGTATTGAAAAGTAATAAACTTCATTCAATTACACATTTCTTTGGTAACGTGTAATTGAACTCGATTTAACTACTAGGAGTAATTATAAAGTAAAGTAATTTAAAGTAATTATAGAGTAAGAGTAATTATAAAGTTATTCAAAAGTACTAAACCTAATTCAATTACACATTACCAAAGTAATGGATAATTGAATAAAAATTCAATTATACATTACAATTATTACATGTATATGATATACATCGTTCAATGCATAATTGTGTATGCAGGTGTAATTAAATTTTTTTCAACTACCCATTACTTCGGTAATGTGAAACCAAACTCGATTTAATTACACATCACCAAAGTAATAGGTAATTAAATGAGTAATTTCTCCGGAAAACGTGATTAGTGCAAATATTCACGTGATAATAAGATTTTTTATGCAATAAGCATGTGTTAGCAAAGTAAATTTCAGCATTCTTGAATAAATATCTCTCAAAATACTAAATATTCGATCGTTGTAGTGAAAAAAGATAAGTATCAACTGCCAGAAAACTGACTCCGAAAAGAAGGCACCAACTGCCAAAAAATTGTGCGTTTTTTGTCGCATATGACCACGAGGAGAAAAATCTCTGTGACAAATCTGATCAAAAGATTCATCCAATATGCTGTGAATTCTATTAAAAATTCTCAATAAATTTGCTAACAGATATTTAAATAAATATAAATATAAAATAATGATAATATAGGTGTATATAATATGCATAATACATAGACTTATATTCAGTGAAAAATATTTATTCAAATTATGAACTGAGGTAGTTAGATTGCCTTTACAACTAATAGACAGGCTCTCAACCGGATACGTCGTATTAAATGAAAAAAAAAAAATCGAAAATAATAATAATAATAATAATAATAATAATAATATGTTGCGGAGAAAATTATGATCAAGACAGTACGACATGATATTAATAATAATAATAATCTATTAACTAAAGTCTATGTAGGTTTATATGAATACGATAGTGAATAATGATAATAATAATAATAATAATAACAATGATTATTATTATCATTGTTGTGTATGTATATTTATTGGTTTGAAATATAAAGTTATATATAATAAAATATTTACAAAATTATTCATTTATTTCATCTATATATTTGAAATTCAAACCGTCTGTATGATGTATGCAGTATTGGATCGTCGTCGTTTCACCGTCTGGTATATAATATATGAGCAAGTCTACCAATTGTGGACGTCGGATCCGGTCTCACCCTCTCGAATCTTTTTGTAAATTTACCAGCTGAAAGTTCACATCACCAAACGAGTCCCGATTTTTTTTCAGAATTTTTCCTCTCTTACTTTCGATGTTATTATATGCGGTATTTTCGGATTTTTTAAATTGTTTCGTTTTTCATCCAGTTTTCCCGCTATTTTACGAGCACAAAACAATATACGAAACACAAGTTTTTGTTGTGAAAAAATCTCACCTTTCCGAAAAAAGATTTGATTTTTCAGTCATCATTATGCAAGTACCTTAAAATCAAGTTTAAATACTGAAAAGCCGTTTTTCTGACCTTGCCCAAATTTTGAACCAAAAAACAATATTTTTTTCGAAAAGCTGAGAAAATTTCACATCTAATATGTCATTTTCAGGATGGGTTCTCCGTAAATACTCCAGGAATTGAATTAAAAAGAAATAAAAAATCGAGTAAATTCAAATTGAATTTGGTGCATATTATAATATTACATTCAATTCGACGGCTGAGCAGAACAACATCGTATCTCAGAATTTGGTTCAACAATATCGTATCTTAGAATTTATTTCAAAAACATCGTATCTCAGAATTTGCTCCAAAAACATCGTATCTCGAATTTTTTTTTAAAAACATCGTATGTGCGCTTGTTTCTTACGATAGATACGACCTTTTTGACCAAAATTTCGAGTTACGATGTTTTTGGAGCAAATTCTGAGATACGATGTTTTTGAAATAAATTCTAAGATACGATATTGTTGAACCAAATTCTGAGATACGATGTTGTTCTGCTCAGCCGTCGAATTGAATGTAATATTATAATATGCACCAAATTCAATTTGAATTTACTCGATTTTTTATTTCTTTTTAATTCAATTCCTGGAGTATTTACGGAGAACCCATCCTGAAAATGACATATTAGATGTGAAATTTTCTCAGCTTTTCGAAAAAAATATTGTTTTTTGGTTCAAAATTTGGGCAAGGTCAGAAAAACGGCTTTTCAGTATTTAAACTTGATTTTAAGGTACTTGCATAATGATGACTGAAAAATCAAATCTTTTTTCGGAAAGGTGAGATTTTTTCACAACAAAAACTTGTGTTTCGTATATTGTTTTGTGCTCGTAAAATAGCGGGAAAACTGGATAAAAAACGAAACAATTTAAAAAATCCGAAAATACCGCATATAATAACATCGAAAGTAAGAGAGGAAAAATTCTGAAAAAAAATCGGGACTCGTTTTGTGATGTGAACTTTCAGCTGGTAAATTTACAAAAAGATCCGAAAGGGTGAGACCGGATCCGACGTCTACAATTGGTAGACTTGCTCATATATATTGTATGTATATATATACATAAATATATATATATATCATATTTGCAGTTTATTAAATGAATTTATCGTAATAATAAATTATCTACAACTTTGGGATTATAGGATATGATATTTAATAGAATGGGTGAAATTCTCGGCAAAATAATAATAATAATGATAATGATAATAATAATAATTATAATAATAATAATAATAATAATGATACATGTACGGGGGTCTGGTAAGAATAGTATTTGAAACCGAATGATAATCATCAAATCATATGCATATATAGTCCCGAATGAATGAATGAATGAATGAATGAGCGAATGAAACTCTCGTTGTAAAATCACGGTTTGATTAGATCTCGCGTTTGAAAATGATAATATTTTATACTTATCTGTATACGTAAATACAAAAAAAAAAACGAAAGAGAAGAATAGCATAAGTATTAAATGTATATAAAAATTTTCTGAAGCTTGAATACTTTCAACTAATTCTATGATTCTATATTATATATTTAAGTATACAGATATATTCATTTAAGAGATAAGATAGTAATTTACATTTATTTATTCAACATATTATCGCGATTCCGATAATTTATTTTCATTCTTTACATCACTCTATCTGCGGCTATCGAAACGAATGTAAACGAAATCAGGTAATAATAAGACCCCCGTTCATTTCGTCCGCGATCCCTACTCACAAGACTTATATTAGTAGTGTGAAAAAATGATTGATTATCATCGAACGGGTATAATACGTTTGAACTCTGATATATACAAAAATACACACTCAATTATAGTATAACATTTTTGGATATGAAAGAAAATAATAATAATAATAATAATAATAATAATAATATTAATAATAATAATGATAATAGTGATAATAAAAAATTACGAAATTACAATTAAACGGGAAATACCGGATATAAAAAAATACCAGGAATACAGTTAAAACTCATTGACCTGGCAACAAACGAATTATCTTTATATCCATTTATTTTCTTTCTCTCTCTCTCTCTCTCTCTCTGCCTAGTTTATTCCAAAATATAAATCTTTTACTTTTCAAAATATGACCGATAATTGTAAAAAAAAAATGTTTAATCTATTTGCTGCCGAGGTCATTGCGATTGAACTGTAGTTCAAATTCAATCAATTAATCAATCAATCAATCAATGAATTAATAGCAATTTTCAATTAGAAAAACTTTTTATTAATCTATAAAACCCTGAAAATATCTACGGGAACTGTTGTTGTTGTTGTTGTTATTGTTATTGTTTTTGTTGTTATTATTTTCGATCGAGTAACGTTACTACTATTTTCATACAAGTCCTTTCTATTCAATTGCTTGGGCTTTCCAGTTTTCACATTATACAGGGCATAATATATGTATCCTATGTAAGAAAAATTTTGTCGTTTGTCGCTTTACTACTAGTATAATAAAACTAAAACACGCCAATTCGAGTAGAGCGTAGACGATTAAGATGATTTTCTAATGATGATTTTAACCGATATAATATACAATCAACGATCTCCTATTATTACACTAGTACACATCATTTCTCTATTTTTTTTTTTTTTTTTTATTCCTCTCTCTCTCTCTCGCTCTACCGTTTCACATATTTATACATAAAATACCAAAGAAACACGCCTTTCTAAGCACATTACCCTACCTAACTATACAATTAACGATATTTAGAGCATTTGCGGCATATTATCAAAAATCATACGCGAAGAGGATGATTCTACGAAATTATATTCATGTCATTTATCATTTTTTTTTAATTATTATTATTAATATTATTATCATTATTATTATAATAAAATGAGAATTTAATACATACGACGTCAAATGAGAAAAAAGAAAAAACTGTCAATTTCGAAAACAGTTCAATAGAAAAAGAAAAAAAGATAAGGAAGCTTTTTATCGTCCTATCGTAAGATGATAGTGATTCTGTCTTTAGAAAATTTGGTGTGAAAACGATAAAAAATACTGATAGTATTTAAAAATTACGAAGTTAACATAAACGAATCAAATTATTAGTTTATTTTTATTTTTTATTTTCTCGATATAAATGTAATAGGAAAATTTATTTGACGAATAATATTATTATAGATATCGCAAATGCTTTAAAATCAGCACTCCTCTTTTCTTTTCAATCATTTCTTTCATTATTTTTTTTTTTCACTTTTTTCATTTTTTTTTTTTTTTTAATATAGAATTTATAATAAACGAACACCATTCATAATATTATATTATTATACATGTAGCGTAGAGAATAATATCCTATTTACATTCTTATATACCGTGATTCGCAATTATACACATACCTACTCGAGAAAAAAATTAAAAAAAAAAAAACAAACGCACTCATAAATACGAGATGAACAAGTCCTGATAATTTTCCGAATACATATACATACATCGCTTTTTAATAATCCTATATATGTATTTAGAATTAATTAATTATTCATTATTCATCTCTCGTAATAATATTATTTATTTCTTTCTTTCTTTTTATTAATAATTCATGAAGGATAATCTGACGATGAGCATGTCTTAGACTCTGATCTCGTGATATTTGTACATTTTTTACAACATAACACATCGATATTATTCAGCCCCAAAAAATTCATTTTGAAAACTAGAAAGCCATGCCTTATACATATCTTCTATATTCGTTAGATTTACATCATTTTTATTTTCATTTTCATTTCATTCATTATATTGAAATAACACACATCTTTGTCATTTCAAATTCTTTCTTTTTCTTTTCTTCTTATTCATTTATTTATCAATCATCACTTATAATAATGATTCATTACCATCTATTCATTCTTGCATCCGGTTATTCTTCTTCTATCAATGTATAAATAAAGATAAATGCTATACTCGTTACAAGTGCAGGATATAATTTCATTTCATAGTTTTTTTTTTTTTTCTTTGTTTTCTGTTTTCTATTTTCTTATCTTTTCCCATTCGCCGCTACGCCAACCGTTTTTTCTTTTTTTTTTTTTCTTTATAATATAATATGTATAATATATAATTACTATAATCTCACACAATTCTGAATAATAATATTACTGTGACTTCTATCATTATCTCTCCGAACGAGTTTTTCTTTTTTTTTTTTTTGTATCTATTATTTTTTATTTTATTATTTTTCATTTAATCTCTTTTGCAAAAATACCGAAACTATTTTGTTTCTTTTCCGAAAATTTTAATTATTCTTCTTTTTTTCTATTTTCATTTTCTTACAATGTTTAATTATCATCTTATTTACAGCTGTCTAAACGTTATATGAATACATTGGTTTTTTTTTTTTCCCTTCTTTCTTTCTTTTTCCTCCTTTCATTCAGAATATTAAAGTTTTCAGTGTGTCGTAGATCATACTATGTATATATCTATTATGTATACCTATAATGTATTTATAGGATAATCACAAATTGCGTCCCATTATTTTATACTGTCCCTTAATAACACGTCCTTTACGCGTGTTTCATTTCATCAGACTGCAAAACAATATAACAATAGCGGTACATCTTCTGTATATTATAAAGTTTTTCCCCAGAATACAAGTTTCACTCGTTTCCTATAATACGGCTTTTCAAACCTCATTTAGAATCGAATAGTTGTACAATTATTACGTTTTTTTTCTTTTTTTTTTTTCTTTCTCTTATCAAAGATGAGCATAAATAAACATCAGATCCATGTCCACCTTTGACAATCATAATATTATTATATCATTTCATTTTTATCTATCCAATAATTTTACACTTGCTTGTATTCGATACAGCTTATGTATGTATGTATTGTATATTGAATATCGATAGCAGTAGATAAATGATCACTTTTTTTTTCTTTCTTTTTTTTTTCTCAATACAATTCATTAGACAACAAACAAAAAAAAAAAAAAAGAAAATTTTGACTCTCCGCTATGAATGAATCTAGGTATAATTTTGCACAGTAAATAACGTCTTATAGCTCGAGTTCAGAATCGATTGGTATTAATAAACAGGACTCAAATCAAATGATTCATGCCGTTCACCACATCATTGAGCCCTGCTATATTCAGATGAGAGTATCGATTGACAAAGTCGCTTAATTATCTGCTGATATCTCTTAATTACTTTGAATAAACACAATTATTAATATTATTATTATTATTATTTTTATTATTATTATTATTATTATTACTATTTAGATTCAGCCATATTGATTTTCATTTTGTTATTTATCATCGGGCCATCTTCTTCGATCGAAACCAAGTCATTTTTTTCTTTTTTTCATTTTTCTCTTCCTTATTTTTTTTTTATTTTCTTTTTTTTCTTTACAATAACTATAAAATAATTTGTACCATCCTTTTTTTTTTTTTTATGTATGTCATGAAGTTTACTTTTGTGAACTGATGAGAATTGGACCACTATTCAGTACAATAGAAAATTTTGTACTTAATTAAATTAATGACAATTGAACGAAATTTTTGAAAGAATTATCAAAACCCCTCCCTCCCTCCCGGCCCTTGTATAGTAATTTCTAGAGATAATCACAGATTAGTAAAATGAAATTTGATGAAAGATCACACGTCGATCAATAACGACTGTTTACAATTGAGAAAAGAGTTGTTTCGAAGAATGATGAGAAATGATAAATAATGAACCTTAGCTCTATTATCCTAGGTGGGAATTAACGGTGTCGATCGAAAAATGGCCCTTATTAATAAACGAATCACAAATTATAATATTTGTTAATTTACTTAACGATCTCAGTCTATGATTGGGGTCTGATTCTGACGAATTTGAAATTTGATTTATTACTTATATGCTGTTTCGATATTATATTAATCAATTGTGAAACAAGGATTTTCTGCTTAAGCCCATACGTAGCCGGGGTGATGAAATTCAATGACAAATGGCACTAAAGGATGAAAGACCCTTTCGACGTTTACTTTAAGAAAAAATAATGCAAGAGCGATATTTCTCAATCAAAGAATAGCAATTTTGATTTTACATATTGTTTGACCTGCTTGAAAAAAAAATAACTCAGCTCAGTTAT
Organism: Tenthredo notha; assembly: GCA_914767705.2. NCBI lineage: Eukaryota > Metazoa > Arthropoda > Insecta > Hymenoptera > Tenthredinidae > Tenthredo > Tenthredo notha. The sequence continues at coordinate 10,017,444 of OU611916.1, forward strand.
CCGTTCTTACTAATGAGCAAAAGAAAATCCTCGTTTAATCTTATTAGTGAATTTTTTCGCCATTAGCTTTATCGAGATCAAGTGTGACTCAATGAATCTGGCTACTGAAAACGTACTCTGGCGTTGGGAATAGAGAAGCAATAACTTTGAAGGTATCATTCGTGTTTTCGGTAGGATTTTCAATACCGTGGAAAGTAAAAATGAAATCCAAGCGACCGGTCCACAAAGTAATCATCAAGTTCAAAACCCAGGGTAGACAGTAGCGAAACCACGGCCACACCACGAAAATAAGTAATCAGTGATTTGAGAATTGACGGATTTATTTTTTAGTTAAGATGATTTTTTCCTGGATTTAACTCGTCGTCCCTCAAGTCACCGAGCTTAGAAATAAGTGTAAGAATGATTGATGCAATAAATACAAATTTGAATAACACGTTTTATGGCACTAGAAAAAAATTGTTTAGCGCGATCAATACAAAAAAAAAACACGAAAATTGAATAATGGAAATGCATGTAAAGAGAGAAGAGAGAACACAACGTTTAAAAATGAATTAAAATAAGATGGAATTTTGACTGTTCAATGATTTTGCCAAGAAATTTTCCTTGACGATTTTCACATTTATTTTGGCAGTATCGTTCGTTACTCCACTTCAACGCGGCTGCCAAACGATTTGAACTAAATGAAAAAATGATGAAAACAAAAAAAAAATCATTCCTTTCTTAAATAAAAGAAAAAAAAAGACAAAAATCCACGAATATTATACGAGTCGCACCGTGGTGTATGTATAAAATTTTTAAACTCTGGCTGCCAATAAAAAAGCATGACAGCTGGCAGTGATTTTGGCAGTGAAAATTATTTGATAAAGTGGCAGTCGATTTCTCAATTAATTATAGATTTAGTATAACTTTTTTTTTACTTAATAATTAAGGTACGCTATTTCTAGGCCCAAGCGTCACTTCACGCCATAGGGCTCAAATAATTCATCTAACTATATACAGGCCTGTTATATCCGCGACTACACGCACAGGGCACGAGTTCTGCGTTTTCAATAATCTCTTTTTGCCTCCCCTTCGGAACTACTTTGATTAGATAATCTGCAGCTAGTAGTAGTTTGAAAATATTTCAATCTTTATACTTTTCGAGTTCTAAAAACGAAAAAAATTCCTCATCTATTATCTAAAACTCTCCAACGATCAAACTAGAGATTTCAATCCATTTCATATCATATATGATATTATAATTATACACGAATATGAAGGAGGCGACAACTTCTAACGATTAAAAGACACGACGTACACAGACTAGTCACACGACGGAGCGATTGAATTATTCAAGTGCCATTTGAGATGCGTGGACGCAGATATCACTGGACAGCTAGAGATCTATAGAATACATATAATCGTAATTGTAATTATCGATAAACCTAAAATTGTTAATTACACATATTGGCAGTGATTCTTAGCTGTTGTGTATTTGTTTTTTTTTTTCCGGATTTTCTTTTTCTTTTCCTTTTTCTCGCTTATCTATATTATCATTTCAATCTTCTCCCCGTTCTAATGTACAATATTATTTATCTCAACTATGCATCCGCTCACTGTGACATGAATCTAACAACATGGATCATAAATCCATGATCATAAATCCAAAGAGCGATTCAATTTCAAGTCCCTTACCGATATTTGGAAATCGTAGCTTAGCTCACTCGAATCTTTCGTTCCTTCTCTTGAATCAAACTCCAACATAGCATATCGCGAGTCGGAGAATTGACGTTCGGCCTTAGCTACGATTTTCCATAAAACGGTTCAACAGGACGTGTCCCCTATCCGAGTCATAACTCTTTCTTTACAATTGAGAAATAAGTTCCGAGCTCAAGTCCAGAAATGCCAAGACCGATTGTGGATATTAATTGATTTTGTAAGGCCACCAGAGTGATTATCTCCTTAAATTTTTAACTAACAGTTAATACTTAATTAGTTTGAGAAATGTTAAATCAATAGATTTTATTCTTTAAGTTAGGTAAACATCCATGGTTAGGCACTTATGGTCGACCCGGCTTTTCTGGAGTCGATTGCGTCGTGAACAACAAGAAATAATAATCATACATATAAAGTATCAATAATTATTCTAGTTTATCATAGATTTACACTAAATAAATTAAAAGTACCTTATTCCTCATTGTTCAACTAACGTTGTTGGATTTTTTTCATTCCTTCACTTCTCGTTAAAATCTCAACTATCGTAGTCAGCACCTTAAACACCGTCTCAATCCGCTCCTATTGCCTTGGTCTTTCTCGCAACCGCAGGTAATAATATTTTATAACTTCATTTATTTACCGTCAAATAAATCTATTGGTATCACGAATTTTTAACTGGTTTTCGACGTTGTTTCGTCCTGGTTTGAGGTGGGCTTCCGCTATTCATCGCTGTATACAGGGCCAGGTTTACTTCGTCCGGTGAGGTCGCCGCAGCTTTGCATATCCTAACATTTTTTGTCTCTTGTACTTCAGATTCAAGGACCCACTCATCTGGAGCTCTGAATATTAAAAGAAGTTCAGAAATTATAGAAATGATAGTGAATTTTGTATCCCATTCGTCAAACAGTCTCCGAATAATAATTGCAATCTATAATTAGTCGGTTTAAATCAATTTCAACTCACATGTCCTGTGGGTACCACCGCAACAACACCTTGGTCTTTCCATCCTGTTCTACCCTTCGAGCTAAGACCTTAAAAACACAACGAGTGAGTGTTAAAAAAATTATACACCTGGGAATCGATTCCTCGTTGGTTTAGTAGCTCGTGATACTCACTTGACTAGTTAGGGACATTGCGTCGCCCGGAGTTTCGGCTAAACGGCCTTGTGTCCGGGATCGGGCAAGTTCATGTAGCCGATGTTGCAGGCCTTCCATAACCCCTGTGTCGATGAAGTCGAACAACCTCGCTGTACGAAAAATTGGAGAGAATTGCACATGAGTACCGATGGTCGACTTTCAAGACATTGTAACTTATGTATTCAGGAATATATACGGTGTAACACGTTTTATGAATATTTGGCAAAAGAGATAGGAATAAAGTGGGTTAAATTCAAGCTAAATATGGAACGTGACTAGGTATAAACTTTCTTTTGCATCTGCGTCACGATTCGAATGGTAACTCTGATTTTGCAATATAAAATTTACAAGGGAAATTCACAATCTCAATCCTCAGTTCAGATCTCATATAGAATATTCGATTACATATATGAATCATCGAAGCTTGTGTTCCCTTCAATTCTCTTATGCTCGTATAGTCGAGAATCGAGATACTCACCGGACCAAGGTTGTCTTCTATATCTCAAACGTTTCCCGTTTCTTCTCACCAATTTCCCACCGTTTTCGCAACTCTTTCTACTGCTACTGCTGCTCGTCTCTGGCTGATTGAAATGACCGTTTACATGTCTCTCCAATGTAACCTGTAAAAAGCCAATCGAACATAGATTAGTGGATAAGTAATGGGCATCTTCCAGAAAGAGCTTAGTCGATGTTAAAATAGCGGCATTGCAATCACACCACACGTTCTGTTATTACACCTACGATTTACAGTTTCAATTCCAGGCACATTTGGTGATTAAACTCGAACCATGTTTACCAATGAAATACCCTGACGGGAACAAGAATATTTTCTCAAATATCGTCATACAGCAGTGCTATCGAATGGCCTCAATGCTAGATTGCAGGTGAAGGGGGAAAAATGTTGATCTGCTAGAACAACATTGTTATTTTGACATAAAAATTCGGCTGTCACTGGAAAATGCCCCATATCTGTTGTATTTTATAGAGAAAAATTTGACCAAAAATCTTACCAATTTTGATACCATTTTTATTGAATGTGATCTGATCTCAATTATGTGAGGAGTATGAAAGACTCGTGATATAAAAGAGATGATTTCCACTTGATAAGTGATCGAATATTGATTCTGAACGTATCGTTCGTAAGAATGAATAATGTGATGATAAAATACATTGTGGATGATGTCCAAATTAAAATACATTACCCAATTTCGTTTGCGATAAATTATTTTTGTGATCAAAAAGATACATTCGGAATAATTAATTTCCACCAGATAAGTCGATTGACTATGCGGGACATAAATTGATTAGTTCACAGTGATGATCATCCAATACAGATGTGGAAGTTTTATGTCATTTGCCATGGAGGAAAAAGTGAGGAAACTGAGGAAGGCAGCTATCTGATAGATTCATACATTAGCAGACTAAGAAGCCTTTGTGCAAGAGCCCAAAGCTCTTATTTATTTCATTATCTTGAGTAGTCAGCTTCGTTTCGCTGCTACTTTATTCACGCTGTATTGAACACCATACTATATTCTAGGAGTAGAACTATCAACTCGTATTCATTACAGCCTACTACAATCTTTCTGACGAATGTTTGAAAATATCTATCGCTTGACTTATTCCTGTGAGATAAGTCAATCTTATAGTTGACTTAAGAGGCAGAACATATGTCGGCCAATCTCCGCCAGTTATTTTCACTTCAAAATAAACTTGGCACGATGGTAAATAGAACTTTTTTTCGTAATACCAAAACGAGTTGGAGAGAAGATTGCTCGCAGAAATTTACACCTTCGTGCGAAGTATATTTCATATCTACCATGTCACACGAACTAACAAGCCCCACAATAGGTGGCTGACAAATATATGAATATAAATCCGTAAAATACCTGTGAACTAAATCTGCTACCACATCCATCGACGATACATCTGAACGGCTTATTACCCCCGTGAGACAGAACGTGTCTTTCCAACCACCGACGAGAGCAGGAAGTTCTACCTTGTACTTTACACCCTTGCCAGTGACAGATGAAATTATCACCACCGGTCTGGGTATTGATGTGAGAAACCTGGAATAGGGAAAAAAATCTGGGTAAATTTCATTCATAAATCACAGCAATCGTATAAAATTCCCATAATTTACCTGCAAGTGTTCAAGGAGACCGCTGCTAGAGTCAAACCTAGCGTCGCATTGGTCCCACCTACAAATCCCACTGTCCGTTGTCTGTGGTCTGTTCTTCCCTGGTGCCTGGGCAGGAAATCTGATGGTGGTAGGCGCCGAAAGAATGGGAGACAAGGTCTCCTTGGGTTCTTGAATGATCTGGTTCTGTGTCGTGGCTGGCAAAGGTGATAGTCTAGAGATGTGATCGCTCTGAAGAGACCTGGTACTCAACTGGATGGTTGAAGTCAAATTGTTGTTCTCGTTAACGGTGGGTTTAAGGAATACGTTGTCCCGGAAATCGACGTCCGTTGTTTCCTGGGTAAGAGAAGGCGTCGGTGTCGAAGGTGCGACGATTTTCGGGTCGGGACTAACGTCGGATGGCAGTCGTAGCGACGAGAGTTTAACGACTGGTAAAGAGTTCAGGACATTCGTAGATATCGGTAGACTAGGTACAGGGGTTTGCAGTTTTTCGATTATGCTGCAGTGAGTCCTAGGAACAACTACGGGCAGATTCTTCATCGGTGGTGGAGACATGGTCAACGTCCGTACCTCCCAGTCGTTGGGCCGTGTGTTAGGGGGTACACTCCCCAAATACTTTGCCAGTCCACCCTTGTTCCTCTGAACTGTTGGCGGGCGGCGAAATTCCGGTGAACTTTTAGCTACCAGTAGAGACATGTCCAGCGACTTCTTTACCTGTTTCGAAACATTGGATAATACACGAGATACAGAGAACTGAAGAGGGAAAAAAAAATATGATGACATTCGGTAGATGACGATTTGCAATATTCGAACCTTGACTTGCTGTGGTTTGATCTGCGTCTTGAAATACTCTGTGATCTTTCCCTGGGTCGATGGTATTCCTCCATTAGTTCCGTCGTGATGATGCTGATGGTGAATATGGTGTTGACTCTTTCCTCGGCAGTTTGTCGGGTCAGCTGCCCCCGCCTTAGGCAGAGTACCAGCCTCAGGTTCGCCCTTGATTTTCTTCAAGGTTGAGCAAGCGGTAGCCGCGAGGGGTGGCGTCCAGGGCCACTGTTGCGGCCCCCTAGAGGGGGATGGCGTCGGGGGCGCCAGCTTGTGCGGTGGGCTAGGGGCTGTTGATCGAATGCCGGCAAGACCCTCGTCGCTGCTTGTGCTGCAGGGTGAACCGGGTTCGGTAATGTCGCTGGTCCCACTGCTGCTGCATTCGCCGCATGAAACTGCGACCCCGCTGTGAATTAGAACAAGATAAGAGATTATTATATATGTATGCCAAAACTTGGTCTCTTCGGCGTCGATCGGTTTCGTATCGAAATGCCAGTTCGCGACATCTAGATTGCCGTGTATAGATTCGGTCCGGAATACTGCTACAGGGAAATTGCACGTTTACCAAATAATCATATTATCCAGTAACGAAACCTGATTACAGGGCCAGACATTGCCAATTGCGCGCGTCGCGCATCGGGATTGGGGATTTTGCAAATTATCCCAGGGAAGCTACGGGAGAGACTCGGGATTTCGTATGGATAGAAAATAATTTTTGGCTCTACCCAGGTGCCGAAGGAAGTAATATATACGATAACAATAACGAACTGAGTAAGTCAGTAACAATGGTTTTCGCAAAATGAATACGTAGACTTCTGGGTAAATGCTCTCCACAAAATTCGGAACCTAAACCCAGCCGCAGTAAATGGTCCACATTGTAGACCTCGGTATAACAGGGCAGTGACACCGCTCTTGATAAGCTGGATAAAAATTGTATAGACAATAGCTGCAGTCATTCAACAGCAGCAATCTAATAAACACAGAGATATCGATAGCCAAGGGTCAACGTTCCTCAAACTTTTTTTTAAATTTTCTTTTTCTTTCTTTCTTTCTTTACAATGAAGAAATTTCATGAGCATGTATGATGTTACGTCAGGATAAATCCAGACCTGAACCTTGTCCAATTCTCGTAACGTTATATTAAACGATGAGTTAATTTGAATACCCAGAAACGTTCGATGAAATGAATGATATTGTAAGATGGGTTTAAATCGTTCTGGTATTGTTATACGTAGGTTGAAATACGCGATTGATAATAGAAGTAAGGAGATAAATATCTGCAGCGTATTGGGTGTAGAGTAGAACTGTGTGTACGGTATATCACGAAGGGTAAATCCCACGTGGTATAAATAATCAAGTTATATAAACGCCTCGAGTTCTTACTCATAGCTCATAATTTTCCAACGAATATTCTATATATAAACCACAGCAGGGCATTCAGTAACGTACATATACCTTAATATACATAATACTTATTATACGTAGTATATACCATACCATACTATACTATACTATAAAGGAATACAGGGCTGTTGCTGCAGCAGGCAGCAGTGAGTAATGACTCGACTCTGTTTACACCAGTGTTACTAACTAACATAACACAACGTCTTATAATACCTCATATGAGTTATAGCCGACTAGCTATTCGTAATCGCAATCAAGAGCGCATATTTGCAAAAAGGACTATCTCTCCAATGATGAAGGAAAAATAAATACCGGGTTTTCGGGGACACCCTGTAGACGCATATTCAACCGTGGATGGCAATAGCCAGGCATAGGCACCGGAGTGCAGGGACGTGACGTGGCACTCTTGACTCTTGAAATACAACGCGCTGTTTCTAACTAACAGAACAGAACAGAACAGAACGGAACAGAACAGGACACCGTGCCTTCGAGTCCGAACAATAATGAAACGTCTGACAAATGTGTGTTAATGCATGATTATATTTATAGGTATCGAACAGCACAGTTTCCCACAAAATTATTAACAAATCAGGAATTATCCAAAGATCAGGGAAACTGCATACCGCATTGCTGCTTTTCCGTAATGCAATAATAATTATTACGTCACGTCTCTTCAGGCGTGAAAGTGGATTTCTGATAAGGATAGAACGACGATTTTAGAGGGAGATATTGTATGCAGCTGGGGTGGTTATCCGTATAAACCAGGACTTGCGCGTTTCTGCAGTGCCAGTCGCTCCAGGTTTTAGCGTTTCGCTTAAGTTCAGGGAATTGAAGATCGGGGTCAGATTACGTACAAGTCCATAGTCCGCAGTCCGCTCGTTGTGCTAATCGAAGTTTATCGCTTAACTGACCTACGACTTTAGAGTCTTACGCGACACGCGTGCCGGTCAGGGTAAGACTCTTGCATTATATGTTTAAACTTTCGTCAATAAACGAGGTCCAAGATTCCCGATATTCTTCGGCTTTAGTAGATAAAATTGAAAGTCAGCTGCTGATCTAGCTATGAATAGCATTGCCCGAGGACCTCTCAACCTACTTTCGTTTTTGAAAATTTATCGGCTACTTAGCTCCGAAGCTATTGTTCCTGACGAGATTCTTATGAGACTAAAGAATATGCTACCGGAGATTTATGATCACCGAGTTTGACAATATTCGCCTCCCCTTTTATTATCTGCAATGTAAACTTGCGGAGTTATTTCTCTGCTATACTTGCGCGGAGTATTAAACGGCATAATGGGGTAATAATGAGACGGTACGAGTAAGAATAGTGGGAAAATTCGCGTGCGGTTATGCAGAAGATATACAAACGTAGTTTGGTATCTAAATAGAACGGTTGTTAACCCTCGCGAAACTGCACCAGCACGATTTCGCCGTTGCTGTGGCTGTGGCTGTGTAGCAGCGGTGAACCTTAAGACACACCCGGGTTCATTTGCCCGATGGTGCAACGCTTCTCTCCTTGGAGTAGTAGGATAAGACAAGACTGGGAAGAAGTGAGATGGAACGAAAGGGAAGAGGAGAGGGAGAAAAAGAGAGGTGACTGCCTTTGCATAGTTGGTATTCAGTTCAAAGTTCCAGGCGGTAGACTTACAACACACTCGACTCCACAAGCCCGCCTTCCTATACTTAGAACTCGTGGCTTCCTCTCCGTTCGCGTCTTCTCGATTCTGCCTCGAGTCAACTCAAGTCCCTTGGCCCATTCCCATTCCCATACAATCTCCTACTCCCTCTCATCTCTGCTCTGTAATCTCTGGCCCTCTAACCACGATGTGCAGAGATTACGAGGTGCGAGTGTACAAAAATAAATGTTCATTATATCGATCGCGGTACTCGCAACGTCCTCGATCATTTATTCCGCCTATGGATTTGTTAGGGATGAAAAACTACCGATGCCAAACTAAAGTAGGTACGAAATATGAAAAGAAGAGGGTCGTAGACCGTGCGTGAAAAGTTTAAACGGTTTTTCAAACTTTTTTTTTCTACCTTTTTGCACTTCCTTTTTCCTATTCTCATTCCTTTTTTTTCTCAACTCCCTTTCATCCCTCTCCCTACCTAGAGTTCTTTTATATGGATTGACCGATTCCGAAGAGGGCTCCCTCTTTCCTCTCTTCCTTTCCGTTCCTTTTCCTTCCCTTCTTTCGCGTCAATAAGGCCATAGCACTTCTGCACTCGATATCGCGGTCTTTGTCTCTCGTGTAGTCGTGAGTGACTCCTCGTCCACGTCCTCGTCCTCGTCCTGGTTCTGGTTCTGGTTCTGGTTCTAGTTCTTTTCCCCCTTCTTGATGCCTGAGCTTAACCATCCGTCGAATATTTCGAATATCCTGCGTTTTTCTCTGACAATAGAAACGCCCCGCACCCTTAATCCAATATATTCTTGGCCCTTGCCCTTCACGGTTGCCCCTCTTACGTCTGCAGTGGGTAAACTTTTGCCTCTCTTATTTCGTATCGGGGTAGAAATTCCCCATGTTCCTAACGCTCCTAATCCGAGAAGGGAATAGAACCGATTGACAGCGTCTTTTCATCGTGTATGGTATATCCAAACCCAAAAGCCACGAAGAGAACAGAAACTGGTTTCCTCGCCGCTTCATACATCGTTATGGTATCTCGCATACGTAGTGAGTCGATGCTCGATTAATACCAACTTGTAGCAATATTATATTTTCACATTTTCATTTTACCCAGCTGCCGGAGGCAAAGTAACGTACTATATAATCGCTTGCAAAGTTACACCTACATTAATTGTACAGAACGGGTAGTTTGTAGCACGTATGTATCTATCCACGTAACTACACCTACGCCCCCAACGTGGTACATGTTACAGAATCCTTAACTGTTACTTTCTCATAACCCCCTGTCATAACAGTAACTTGTTAACGTCGCGTTAGACTGTCTACAGAGTAGTAGACACGGACCCACAGCAGAGCAGCAATCATATGCCTCAGGCGTGACTGCAGGGACGACGATTTTCCTCTGGATAAAACGGCATCGTCGATTAGAAAAATCGATAGATTAATGATACACGAGTAATTGTACTTTGCCAGTTTGTTAAAAGGATTTGCACAATGTACTCGGGAGGGGGGGTGTACTGTATACCTACGTATGATGCCTGCTACCGAATGTGAGAAAGAGAGTAACCCTGTCAGCGCTAAGAATAGGTAACAGTGGTATATAAATGAATATACGCGGGGTTAGGAGGCTGTTGAGTCTAGACTGTAGTACTGCGCAGGGTGTGTGGTGCCGAGAGCCTTTAAACAAAAGCCATTTACAGGGTAGAGCACCAGCATATTATACGCATAAGGTAGAGTACAGTACGGTACTCCGTATGTGTACGTGGGTAGAGTAGGGTATGTACTTGCATTTATCTCGTGAAATTACACGCATAGAAGTGTCGGGTGTTGAAGTTAACGCTAAGGTATATAGGTATAATGCGGAGGCGATTTTGCCCCCCCTTCCCCAGGAGAATTTTCAGTTCCTTTCTATTCCAGCGTCTGCAATTGCCCAAACTGTGTAGGCGATTCTATCTTTCGTACTCCTAAGTCCCTAAAGTTTGAGGGAATATATTCTAATTTCTTAAATAAATCTTTGACAAGTGTAACAAGACTTGCATATAGCGATGAAAATGATGACTTACTCGCATGTATACAACGAGATAACTGTTTCCGTTGTCCGGATGAACATTGCCTCGGTGAGAGAGAGGCGGCGGACAAGCGAAAAGGTGGTTACCCCACTACCTCCCTCTCTCTCGTTGTCGGCACACTAACCTTGTCCCAAAGTTGGCCGTCTCTGGCCGTGTCATTGACACAAACGACGGCGGTGGTTCCTTCGGCCGTAACAAGTTCATTGTCACTTGCGCAACACGGTTTGTCTGTAGGTAGTTAGGTAGGTTTGGCTGGTTCCTTGGTTGGTTGGTTGGTTGGTAGGTAGACAGACAGACGTTGCTCCTCGACGAGGAGCAAGAAACGAGATTGTTAAACTTCTGCCACAGGTATACGTGTACACATACCTACATGCCTGAACTAAGATCGTAAAGTCGTTATAACTATGGGAGTATAAAAGTGAGTTTACCCCAATTTCATGATTCCAATTATAATTCCTATTTCCCTCATCGAATCTTACTTAGATATATAATATATGTATAGAAATGTAAGTAGCGACGAATGAGAAACGAAAATTTTAGCCCTCCGCCTTAACAACCGCACGGAGTTAGGGCGAGCAAAAAGGATCAGCTATATGGGTTTGGGACGAGCGCTAGAGAGCGGGTGGTGCAGACGGCTATAGGTATCTAATTTCGATTCTCACCGATCGATGACGAGCGGATTGATTTCTCGCTATACTACCATACCAATTTCTGATACTAAATAACAGGAAGAAATAAACTACGTGTCTTTTAAGAAGTTCGAGGAAATATCTACGCGGGGGTCTCGTATACAGTTCGTTGAGTCTGATATAATCGCCCACGCGTACCAAAGTAATTAACAAAACGCCAACACTGATCTCATACCTTACTATTGTTCTTTCGCATTTCGGGTATAAGTACGTAGAGATAATTAGTCGACGATGTGACTGCGTAGGTAATTCTCTTTGAAATTTAAACCTGACAATAAGCAATGAGATTAGTAGCCGTTGTAATTCCGGGGTTTAACTAAATTTCGGAAAACAACTTCCCCGAAAAAGGTGGGTATAGGTAGGTAGTTTTTCCTCCCTCCAGTACCTAAGGGCGAGGGTTTTTCCTTTGAACTATAACGTAAAGTAAAAGGGAATAAGAAAGACGGTGGAGGCGACGTTAGGTACGGGGGAGAGCTGCGGAACAGCTGCTTCGTCTTAAAATGGACGAAACGAAGGTTTATTGGTTTAGGGCTCAGCTTTTCTCGCTCCGAACTTTTGGAATAGCTTTATTGCGCCAAGGCACCAGCAGTTGCTCAACGTGATTAAGACTTTCGGGGAAATCGCGGCCAAAGGCAAACTCGGAGTCGCTTTGTGATAATGAAAAGGCGAAAAATTCATAAAATTTCGTCAATTCGACGTTATCTTGTAATTGATCGTCGAAACGAACGCAATACTTACGCGTCTCTTATATCTGCAAGGTTCTTTGGTAATCCATGGGTTCTCTCGTTTCATAGGGTGGTGTGTAGGTATAAATTAATTCTCTAAAAGCACGGCAGGTCTTGATTGATTGATCGTAGATATCCTTAGAGTTGATTATTTTATGTCACGTCTCGTTTCGTCGGTCCTGATACGTGGATTATTTTTTTTTCTTAAACTTTTTTCGTGAACAGCTGCAGGACGCCATTAGAAATGAATTTGAAAACACGTTTAGGTTTAGGTTTAGGTTTAGGTTTAGGTTCAGGACTTAGGGTATGTTACACAGTTCAGCTAGTTTATTTCAAGTATTTCGAGTCACATGGCTCAGTGATACGTATCAAAACGATAAGCAAATGCAACAAAAAATCAAACAACAAAAAGACGGACTTGGTTTCCTCTCAAATGAAACAGGGAAAACCTTTTCCCATCACTTTTTTTCTTCTTCTCTTTCTCTTGCCTTTACGCATCTATGCATACATGCAGTAAGAGCGGTGTTAGAATCACGATTCACCATTCACGATTCACGATTCACTGAACATTGGTATTTATTTAAAACTTGTAACAAATCGTGTAGGTATACGGTGACTGCACGCTTTAACGATATCTGTAAATCACCGAATTAACACTGACAAGGTATAACGTGGGGTAAGTAGGTATAGCAGCAGAGGCCGAAGTCCCGAACGACTCGATCTACTATTTTGAATGAATGATTCAATTTATTCAATTTATTCCTTAATTTCTTTTAGTTTCTTTCATTTTCTTTTTTATCTCGTGTGTAAAATAAGAACGGTAATGACTGCATTGTGAGTCTCGGCACAGCCCTGCAATAAATGACGATGATGAGGACTGTGTAATCTCCTCCGTCTACCCTGTGGCAAAGCGGAGTGACGACTGAAAAGGAAAATGCAGCCCCTGCAGCCCTTCGCTTTACTTGACGACGAAACACGCGGCAGGCAGGAGCAGCACGAGGGTGCCGAGGGCTGGAGTTTTGTACCCTCGCCCTGGTCTCTCCTTTTTCTATCTCTCTCTAATTTCTCTCCCTCTTTCTCTTCCCGCTAGCTCTCCTACGAAAGAAAAACTTTCCGAACTCACTATCCGCAGGTAGAAAGGTCGTCGAGGTATGTATATATGTACATTTGTTGTGTGATTCTACCCTATACATACACGCACGTTTATTATACAGGGTGTTCATAGAGTCGAGGAACTGCAAAACGAATTTCGAATGTATCCCAAGCTGAAGAAAAATCATACCATTAATTTAATGGAATAACGAGATACAAGATATTTTCAAAAAAGGAATGAATTTCGTTCAATTCCTTTCCGAAATATTTACACATGGAACGATTTTTTCATCATTTTGATCACCCTGTACATCTCCGTGTATCTGATTTGACAAATTTTTCAACGTTTTTCATAAATTCTAAAACCCATCGCGCTTCTAATACGACAGTAAAATTCTTCGGGTAATATTCATAAATTTCATGAATAATCTAGGAGTCTAGTCGTGTAGCTGATATAGGTATAGATGTGTGTGTGTGTGTATATACCTAGAGGCGCAGAATTCGTTGCTTGACAAATTATACCCGATCTACCGACCTCCACTATTCTAGACTATTATACTCGGAATATATACTCGTTCACGAAGAAATCTGGTGTGCCTAGTATCTGGTATATAATATATATAAGTCGAAAGTGGCTGCAGTAGGATAAAATCGAGAGGATGATGGCGCGTTGCCATCGGTTAACTTAAATTTATGTATTATCTACGTATGTACATACGAGATCCAGAGATTTAACTGGCTACTAGTTTTTCTTTTCTTCTCTTCTCTTCTCTGCAGTCTTATCAAAAAATTACTTTCAACATCTTACTGTATCCGTCCTATGTATAAATACAAATATATATATATATGTATACCTAGAAGAGATGAAATTTTCTCTATAAGATAATATAACAATAAAACTCGAAACGTTTTTTTGTATACTTCATTTGACAGCAAAACTAAAACTAATTATCCCTTGGTAAATCCTACGAATTATAATCCACCGAATCCCTTATAGTACAATACCTACTACCTCGAACAAAACGAAGACAATTTAGAAAGTATAATCCTGCACGCCTTTACCTAAGAAATTTGTAAAGTTTAACAAGTATGTAAGTCGTAAAATGAAGTATGGCAGAATTTCCGGAATTAGGTATAATAAAAATTTTGTATACGTAGGTAAGGACTGCAACCCTTAAAGTCGTAGAGTCGAGGAAACTCTTTTCTTTTGTTTAAATTTTTGGTCATATTTTATCTTATTTTTCTTTTTTTTTTTTGTTCTTAACGAACAATGCGGTTAAAATTGAATCGAATTATATACTCTGCATGATAAAATTGTAAAGGAGAAAAAAGTAAAGAAAGAAAAAATAAAAAAAAAAAAAAACCAACAAGAAGAGAGAAGAAACGAAGGAAGAGAGCATTTTTTAAATCCTGTCCAGGTTTCCTCTAATAATTATATTCATCGTGCGTAACCAGAGAAGCCACCATACGATACCAGCGAGTGGAACGAGACGAGAGAGAAAGATAATACATACATGTATACGTACCTATTGGAATATACATAGGTATATAAAAAAGATAGAAAGAGACGGGTTGATATAAAGGTTCTGATTTGTTAGACACGCGTCACATAATTTGAAACGATGCGCGCTACCTGCATACGTACAATATATTACCAAACTACCAAACTACCAAACTACCGTCTCCTGTCTCTAGATTTATTTTTTCTTTTTTTTCTTTTCTTTTCTTTATTACAACAGAATCTACTTATACTATATCTATGTGTATGCTGTTAACTGTCCTTGCGCGAGAAACCCACGCGATAATTTCAAGGCATAAATAAACACTCTCGCATCTCGTATCTTTCGTATATACATATCTCTCTCTCTTTCCCTCGAGTATAGGTATATGTATTCGAAATTTGAATAATACCGACTAAAAGTTTTTCGAAAGGGGTGACCACTTTGCATCGGTCTCCCCTATATGTAAAATACATCGCGGATCATCCGGAGTCCAGACTCGGGACTCTATATAAACTTCCGGAATACATAGGTAATTGTACGAATCATTATCACTCAACATAATACAAATATTGTAATGTATAGAAGCGAAGAGACTCTATATATAGACTCTCTTCAGCCCCAGGGTGTTGAACGCGGCACACGTGTACCTCTTAATTATTCATCAGGAACTGACCGCGGCCGAGCGAGGAACGGCGACTAAACTCTCTATATACATACGGCGTTAAGGATATACGTGCTCTTTTACGGTTTAAAATAGCATCCATATATATATATACATTTAACCACTACGTCTACCCGTTTGGTTATATGAAAATAAAAATAAATGATCATTAATAAAAAGTAGACAAAATTTTAATGAAGAAATATAGGAATGGTTCGACTGCATACAGGGGGTGTATCTTCTCTTTCTCTCTTGGTTTCTCATTGCAGAGCATCAGGGTATAGGCAACAGGCAGACAGGAGGGTTGAGTCCCCTTTGTTTCAAAATCACCCCTTAATTAATCCCTATTTAACCAATCGGTTTGTTTAAACGTGGCTTAAGCGCGTCACGGGGAACCGTAGCGGTATGACAGAGTATGGTGGTCCGTCGTGTTCGAGGTGTCGTAATTATTCAGGTCACTGACGCATCGATATGCAAACTCGTGTTCGTCATTCGTAGAACAATAATGATTAGTACTTGTTCATTTGACGTAGAGAATTAAACAGTTGAAAAGAAAATTAATGATCGTATCGTTTCGTTGATTATGGGTCCGAATCCATATTTTTCAACTCGTCAGTGTCGATGGCTAACTCGACACATTGCATGCCTGAATTATAATCAGAATATCAAAGAACACCTTAACTCTAGAGTAGGTGAGGATTCCCTTCCGTATGAAGATACCCTTCCGTTTAATACACCATTGCCCTTATATCTTCAGCCCGCGATCTTTCTACAAAGAGATCCAGACCCTCTGCTTTTATACAGTTTCAAAGCCAGTCGCGACACCCTGACTCGGGAATTAAAACCATCAAGAGAGCGGAGGAAGAGGAAGAATAAAATACATAAAAGTCTGATACCAGAGCCTGAAATTTCTCCATTTCTCTTATCAGGAAACTGGCTCTTCGCTTATAGGAGTAGATTATTACTTAGGCGAGAATTATGCGCTGGTTTAGACGAATACGATATCTAACGAGGTCTGATAAAAGCATGTTACGTAATTGACGAGCAGTGGTCTCGCGTCCCGTTCATAAAGGGGGCGGATATATCCCCATGGGTATATTTTTTTATGGGATATTTTTGCATCCTCGTAAAATAGCAGTGGGAATGAAATAATTTGATCAGGCCATACCGGCGAGCAACAGATGGCCACAAAACGAGCGAAACTTCTCTTTCTCTATCTCTCTCTTATCTCATTGCGATAGTTCATTAGTTAGTACTAGGAGGATTACGATTTTTTATGATTTTTAGGTCCAATTTTCAAAAAGCCTATCGAACTATGCCTCGAGCATTCGACAGGGTCCCGATATAAGCGAGGAAAAATAACAATTGCGGTGGACTAAAGCGACCTTTAATTTGCTTTTCATCGAGCTCCATCCACTCTAAAGGGAAAAATAAACATTGGTTACTCGCCCGCGTTCGCCCTTTCGGGTTTTTGTCCGCAGCATCAGAGTGGAGGACGACGAAGGCGTAATGGCGTCCGTTTTGAGTTGAGCAGCGTGGGTGGTCTTGTTCTCTTTCCGTTTTACCTTCACCTTCGCCTTCGCCTTCGCCTTTGCCTTATATATCTTCTCTTTTATGCACTGATGTTTATGGTGTTCAGTTTGCAGAAGAAATTGATCGATTAGTCAATTTTTCAAGAGTTCAATGAATATTTCATATGTAATTCGATAAGCGGAGCTAACATGTTCATACATAAGGCATAAATATAAATATATATGGACAAAAAGATGGAATACATTTATTTTATTCCGTCTTTAATTAACGATTCCTAAAAGATGAGAGAAAGAAGATCTGATCGATGAGTTGGAGCGGATATTCTGGGCATCGTTGGAGGAGATGCATACTTATAACGTGAAGAAGTAACGTTCTTCTTACGTGACGTGAAGATGAAGGAGAAACGAGTCGCAACGTTTCAGCTTGAGCACCTCTATACTATAACTATCTTGTGAAAAAATAGAAAAATCTGAATTTTCCGAGCATCAAGAGTTCGTCGTAATCATAAACCAGTCAAGTTTATTGACAAAAGCGGGAACGGTTTCGTTTAGATTGGAAAGGTTTATTGGTTTTTGAAGTGGACTCGGCTAGCGGTGCTTCTGCTGCTGCACTACAGCATAGCCTAGCCTGGCGAGAGTCGCTCGTCTTCCGGTGTTTATAGGTATATATTATGAGAACAGCGACGAGATATTGGATCGAGATTAGCCAACAATTTAACCGAAATATGAAGAAGAAAAATTAATTAAAATAAAAAAAAAAAAGAAAGAAAACAAATTGTAAGAAGAAGAAGAACGGAAATAGTAAGGAATTCCATTGGACTTGATCGCAAGTCTGCATTAGTATTATAGCGGCAGCTGAATTGACGATAAATCTTTGATCCTATTGCAAAACCGTGCCGATCCGCAAGCATCGTGGTAGACCCGGTCTTTTAAACGCGTGTATATCACAAGAGCAAAGAGAGAAAGAGAAAGAGGGAAGCGGGAAGAGAGATTCGTACTACAATAGGATCAGAGTTCATTCATTCACAAAGAGACAACCGCCCCGCGGATGTTGGATGCTTGATGTCGGGATGCTGGGATGCTGGATGCGGCCAGTTGGCGACTTTAATCGGATACACAACTCCGGTTGTTCTGCAGGCTCTCGCTTTCCCTCTCGCTCTCACTCGAACTCAACTCCAACTCCAACTCAAGCTCAAACTCTCGCTTTCAACTTCTGTCTCTCAATTATTTACAATCTCGATTCTACTCCTCGACTATTGTTATATGTAAACCGCCTCTCAGAGTCGGCACGGCGACGACAGTACTGTACAACTATTTATATATACACACACACACAAGCCTATCTATTCTTCACATAGTTTAACACCTCGTAGACATACAGGTTGATTAAGCTTGAATTCAGCGAAAACTAGGATCGAAGAAAAAAAATCGAAAAACGGATCGATAAAAAAAAATGCGAAAATTCCGTACCTAGATAATTAGATGAGGAACAAAAAACGTCGTGAGAAGTTTACTCTAGGGACAACGGTGAAGGAGCTACGGTTTGCTAAAGCTTAAATTGTGCGAAAACTAGGATCGAAAAAAAAAAATCGAAAAATGGTCTGAGACCAATCTGTAAGAAAAAATATTTTCAGATGAGTGCTAGGCCTATATGCTAGCGTAGATATAGGTTGCATAGACTAGGCACCCCGCTCAACTTCCACTCATG
Organism: Tenthredo notha; assembly: GCA_914767705.2. Taxonomy (NCBI): domain Eukaryota; kingdom Metazoa; phylum Arthropoda; class Insecta; order Hymenoptera; family Tenthredinidae; genus Tenthredo; species Tenthredo notha. The sequence goes on from OU611916.1 coordinate 10,036,244, forward strand.
GCCAGCCGAGTCTGTACCACCTATAGGGTTCCGCAGATCGGTCGCCTAAGATCTTTCGTAGCTCCGAAACTATTGGGCCCACGAATTTTTTGGTAAAGGAAATTTAGTCTTAGAACATCGCGAAGAATTCACTCTCAAAATATGGCTCACTCACTACTTGTGCTTGGTTCTACCTACATGCGTGTGATTGTAAATGATGTGTACGCGTATGTACGTATTAGGAAATTGCAGTACAGGTAGATGAACGACCTGTTGTAGGGTTTGTCATCGTAGATAGATTACAGGTGTTTGATGTCTCGCGGCGTCTTGTAGCTACGGCGGGGGCGCGAACAACTCTTAGTTTCCGGTGGCAATCGCCGGAATTACGTCATCGCGTCGTTGCACCATGCGACTACCGGGAGCAATGAGCGAGAGAGAGAGAGAGAGGGAGAGAGAAAGAGAGAAGGTACAGCGTACATACATACCTTCATACATGCTGTTGTAAAGTTAGGAGTAAACGGTGGAAGGGAAAGAGGTGCAGAGGAAGGAGGGAAGTTACGGGGGTGGGGAGGTGTACGTGCCTGACCTGGGTTAACGCCCTAGTCAACACAATGCAGCGTTGTTTTACCTATCCCATTGCATATTTCGCCAGGGTTTGTTTATGCTTCGGCAAACAGGTCCGGTGAACGACGTACCTGTGCAGCACCAACAGGAGGGGACCCCATGGCTTAAACTGGTTTTCCTTATTTTGTACCTATATAGCCTTTTTCTTCTCTTCATTTTCCTTTTTCTTTTTCTTCTCCTTTCTTGTTCTCTTTATGGCAGAGCGAGTTGTACGTACGTACGCACGCGTGAGCGAGACGTGAACTAGCATATAAGAAACTTTAAACTGTATACCAACGAATTTGGTATATATTTTCATCATTATTATTACATTATCCTGTTTTCATTTTCATTGCAGAATGATTTGTTCTAAACAGTACCTATACATAAGTGTATAAGGTACATAGAAGATACGTTAGTTCGATTATGCAAGCGTTACATAATCACTGCCGTTGCTACTGATTGAAAGGAACGTTAGAGAAGAGATATACGTATATAGGTGTACGATACGTATACCGCGGCAATAATTCCGCAACGATTTGTCCGTCCTGCGGATTATCCTTGTCACAGTACCGATGGCCCTGGCCCAGATTAACGCTAGTGCATCACGACTCGTCATCCGTTCGTAGATATAGGCAAGGATAACAAAACTGGTAGCATATATAAATCTATATAGGTATGTATGTATGTATGTATATAAAGAGCCTCGTAACTTCCACAGTTTAGCGATCTATGTATAGCTGGGGGAAAAAAGGGGGAAAAAGAAAAAAAAATCAGAAAAAGGAGAAACAACGCTCTCTTTTCTTGTCGACGAGTTTCCTCGACGAGTGTACTGCTGCTGCAAGGTATAGAGAGGTAGAGGTACACCTTATAACTACTGTGGGACTTGGTGCTTTATGCATTGTTCGAAGTCTGCAGCGTATGGGCAAGGCAACTAACACCGTGCCGCGGTTTGCTAACCGGAAATTCTAACCAGGTAATTAAGAGCACCTATCTAACTACCGGCAACTAAGACGTACTCTTTTTCGACACGGTTATACAACATACCTACACTTGTTTAAAACGTTTGTTTTGATCTATTGCACTTGTGAGCTACGTAAGTGTATAGAAAACTTCCGGTAATGCGAGATAAAATTATGTCCACGATATAGCGATGATCCTTTATTGAGATTGTCGCGAGACAAGATATTTGCCGAAATCGGGGTCTGTGTCGAACACGTATTTCGTCGATATCCTGCTGTTAGTTGGACGGGACTCCTGGCTGCGATATGTTAAATAAATTCCGACTACGAATGCACCGAGCGCGTTCTAAATGGCGAAAAAAAAAAAAAAAAAAGAAATCCGCGAGTGTTGCGGACTGCGCGAATCGCGTGGGTAGAATATGCTTGGTCTATACCTATATACGAGGTCCTTTAACTCCTCGATTCTTCCTTCTTCCTTCCTCCGGGTCCAAGCCAGAGTTTTAGCCCTCTTAGTACAAGTCTGGACTCGGCGGTTGGGCCCCGAGGGTCAACGATCCTCTGTCAAGGACACATTCTAGCCTCTCAGAGCTGAGCTCGCACACTACACACCGTGCAGGCTACTCGCAAGTGCGGAGCTAGGGCCGCTAGTCAAGATAAAAGCTAAATCCTATATAATGAGAGGACGAGACACATACGCGAGAGTATGAGGAATCGGTGGTACTCAGATCCTCAAGCAACGTCATAGTAATCATCATCAGATAGGATATAGGATACTCCGAGCAGATGTGTCTTCGTCTCATTCGACGTTATTAATTACTTTAAGCCAAGGTTCTCTATTCGTAGAAAAGCCTAATGATAACGAGATAATTATGGATTAATCGATCGATGATAAGGTATTGTTTAATGCCCGTGTGAATAAACCTTCTATAAGATTGAACAGCGGATGATGTGGGTATAAAATACTCGGAAGATGATCGGCAGATATGTAATAGTCTTGTTGCAGGCAGGTTCATTACTTCATCATCAACCGGGCTCATCATCGGTGGCGGTACCGATATCTTGTTATAAAGCGTATACACAAGGTTGCCCCGCGAGAATGGTAATATATGTATGATATAGTGTAGTTTAGGCTTCCCTCACACTGACCGATATGGTAATATGCCTGTGTGTGTGTGTGTATGCGTCTACACAGCGTGGATGGATGCAGGGCAGCGGGAAGAACGACAACGACAACGACAACGACGACGGCCGACTCCTCCGTCGCGACTAACTGCATCAACCGCGGTGTCGTTGCCCCGAGGGGAATAAATTTCACCGAGAGTTGAACCCTCCGACGGTGGGGGGGGGAAAGGGGGAAAGGGGTTACGCGGAGGAAGGAATGAGCGTGTAGGCAATCGAGGATTACCGATTCTTATCACGAGGTCAAAAGGTTGCCGGTGCCTGGTGCCTCGTAAATTTTCACCGACTTGTCGAGGTGGGTAACTACCTTCGTTTTTACACCTATACGACACAAGACTAGAGGTGATAGGCTGCAGGTTGTATCTGGATGTAATAAAAGAGCTAAGAAACGTCTATAAATTGACTGGTTAATATTATATACCCTGATGATTTTCGGTATGGATTCAGGTAGAATGTTATAATGGTTATCGTCAATTAACGCGAAGGAGGATGGGGAAGGGAAAAAAGAAGATCAGTAGACGAAGACATACATGATGCAAAGTTAATGAATCAAATCGAATCGGTTTATAAAACGAATCAGATAAAAAGGCGAAATAATTCGTAAACGTTGATATCAATGATTTCGCGAGATATCCTGACGTGTATAATTTAATTGCGAAATATAGAAATGACGGATGGATTGATCACCGTAATTTGACAAATCGCCAAGTCGTTGATCGCGAACGTATCGAAAAAGAAAGAAAAAAAAAAATCGCAATAAATAAAGAAAATAATAATTCTTGGAACACGAAGTCATAAACGAAACTTCACGCGTTTTAGATATACCGGCGTTATACCAACGTCGTATTCTCTCGTCCCTCGTCGTAGGTATATATCGTATCGTTGCAAGAGATAACGGTAAATCAAGTAACCAAGCAAAGCAAAGCAAGGCGAAGCGAAGCAAAGCAAAGCGAAGCAAGAAACCGAGGCTTGATGGCCAATATTTTCTAAATGATTGATTACACGCTATTAACGATTACACATGTAGGTATGTAACATACCTAAAGCTGCCTACGCTAGCGCAGCTCGGTTTTACCATACCTAACGCATAAGGTTTGATAATAATAATAAAAAAATTTAAAAAAAAGAGGAAAAAAAATTAACGGAGCTATCGGTGTACATATATGCGGTTAGCATAGTGTAATATGAATGTAAATGAAGGTAAAAATCTGCTTCTTGTTTGTCACCGTCTGAATCCCAGGCAACGTTGACATAAACTGCACGGGTACATGAGCATACAACAACTTTTACTCGACTATATACTCGTTTCGCCGTTTCGCACACGGGGAGGGAATGAATAATGTATTTTAGGATACTGGCCGGTGGAAGAGAGAACGGCGTTTATTGAGTCGTGTATAATGCATCGTTACTGTAACCTGGATATGATGTACCAAAAATATTTACCACTTGCGGTACTCTCAAAGATGCGGTAAATCTACATTTTCGCATTCTATATACGCGGAGTTGGAATAAGAATAATAACGAAGAGGAGCCGAGAACGCGAGGGACGGGATCTCTCTCGAGGTTCGAGTTTAACCGGGGCCAATTCCGAGAGACGACGACGTCGAGGAGGACTTAGGATCGTCGACCCCGACGCCGCAGCGCCGCACAGAGCGGCGAACGAAGACGACGACGACGACGAGATACCAGAATCGGTCCGGTCTTCGCAGGTTCGCTTCGTCGTACTTTTTTCATCGGTCACGGTGTGTAGCTATCCCATCCCGTCTCATCCCATTCCATTCCACATCCCATCCGAACGAATAGAGGGCTAGAGGGCTCGGGCGCGTCGGCTGGCTATCCTCCGGAGTTCCTCTACTACCTTCGTCGCTGTAGCAAGCAAACGAGAAAACGAACGAACGAACGAGCGGGCGAGTGAGCGAGCGAGCAAGCAAGCAAGCAGCCAAGGAGCTGGATATACCGGGTCGAGGGCCGCGAGGACTCGACTCGCGAGAAGGTAGGTAGGTAGCCGGGGTAATTGCACCCTGCCAAGGACGCCAGCTGATGCACGCGCGCCTCTACCTTCTCCTTTATAGTTCCGAGCCGTAAGAGCTTCTCGCGGTTCTACCATAAGCGCTGCACCGCGATGGCCCGACTGCACTGTGTTCCGAGAGGAGATACACAGGCTTAGATCAAGTTCGATGTAGATATACGTGGGTATATCTCTTATTATTCTCTCTATACCTGTTACCAGCTGGTATATGACCACCGCGCACATATACAGCTTGAAATAAGCGCTTGAATGTGCATCGACATCCGAGCTTTTGCTTTTACGCTTCTGCTAGTGTGCCGTAAACACGGGGCCGCCATATTTAAACATCCCGTCGTCCACGGTGGAGGAGAGTGACGTAGCTTACGTCGCATGCGCGATCACCTACTTCCATCCACGACTGACGAGGAGGAGAATCCCGAGGTGGGGAAATGAATAAGTACCTACATACAAACCAGAAGCAGAACCAAGTGAATCAAGGAGTCATGGTGCCTCACTTCGACAGGTAGGTTACACGGATAGACCGGGATGCAGACTGCAACGCCGGAAGTGGTGGATTCAACGATACCCGAACCACTGCTATGAGGTAAAACTCAAGGAGCTTATTATGAGACGTGATAATAAAAAGGAGACGGTACTTCCGCTCGGGAATTAACTCCGATGATACTCGGAGATAATTCTTCACGCCTGTAGATATAGGTATGTAAAAAAAAAAGCCGCTACATCATATGTGCCGAGTATATGAACGCAGGGTGCGTTTGCTTGGCTGTTTGCATTGTAAGACTAAAAAATGAACAATATACGGGATGAATGGCGTCCCTCATGGTCATAGATTTATCTCAAATTCGTTTATCAGAAAGGTTGGAAATTCGAGATCGTCTCAAAGTAATGTATAGGTAATTTCACTGTCTACAGTCCGGAGGAACTATAATCCTTTAAACTTGTACCATTCACGCAATATGCTGGCACGATGTTGAACTGTATCGAATGAGAATCAAAATAAGAAAAGAAAAGAAAAAAAAAAAAATGAAGTGCAGAGATAAAACCTGGTTATACCGTATATGACTAAGAGGCAACAGCTCTGCGGTTATCGTAAAAAGATTAGAGAGACAATTATACCCATTACTTAATCGTATGTGGTAATAAGAGTGACGTCCCGCTCGCATCGGTGTGATGTACTGTGGCTATGATAATGAAAATTACTGGCATCGTCGTCATGTACCGTGTACAAGATAATTGCGTGACTATAGTTGAAGTATAAGACGGATATGAGGTAAAGATAACATAGTTTCAATGAATGGATAATTCCTCGCTAAATGACACACTTCCTATTTGCGGAAAAGTTCGTTATTGAAGTTGCGACGTTGACTAAACGGTATTGATTTCCTCTGAGTAAATCTTGAACGCAGAATCTGACATCTGGCAGCCTGCAGGCCTTCGCAACTACATAAGGTCGAAAAAATCTCCGGGTGTCACGTGTCAGGGTAAAAAGATTCACGTTACTTCGTGACTATAGTCCGAAAATGACTTCGAGAAGCCTTCATTGGTTTCACACGTCCTTGGCCTGGTCGTCCTACACCGTCCATAGCTTTGTCATTTCAGGAATGTCACGGTCCCTGATGATGCAGGTCCTTTACATCCTAACTCCCTCACCTCGTCCACAACGTTTCTTTATTCTTCTATCGCAAGCTAGTCTCGACCTGGGTGCATCGCATTCGAGCAGACCCTTAACAATTTCTTTACAAAAGAATTCCTATAGTCGTATGATGCATCCCTTCAAGTCCTTATCTCTGTCCCTCCGTCTACTGGCTATTAGAATGTGAGTCCAGGAAGAATATGGACATAGAGAGACATGAGGAGACGGTATGGTAAGGTAAGGTAAGGTAAGATGAAGTGAAGCGAGGTGAACTGAAGCAGCATCATCGCATGGTTATTGAAAAAGTATAACAAGCAGGTTGAATTTGGGAGAGAAACTTGGTCCCTGATGTGGTGCAGCTATACCATGTACCTATACCGTTGTTGTTGTTGATCCTCGTGTCGTGTGGCCTGCTGCTGCAGTCATACTACGATTATTCTTTTTATCTACCAGCACGTAACCGGAAATGATGAACAAAAGAAGACTCGGCAGCGCTATCCCGAATGCCGCTGCTATTGACCGCAAATGATGTAGGCAACGGCAGAGTATACGGTAATAAAAATTTTCGTACCATGTATGTATACAGAACGAACAGTGATGGAAAGGAAAGGAAAGGAAAGGAACGGAACGGAAGGTGGAAGGAGCGACGCCGGATCAAGAATAATTCAAATAATTAGCTCAAGTATATGACGGAGAGAGTAAATGAACGAGCGAACAGAGGGCGAATATTTTCTGCGATCGTATACCTATATAAAATCGAGTGAAAGATTATTTTTTCTCCCCACGTAGTTTCTAAAACCTGACGAAATATATCGGCTCGTAATATTATCAGCGAAAAAAAAAAAATAATAATCGCGAGCTTGTTGAAATTTATACGAAGACATTTATCGTGGTTAGGGGTAGTTGGGTATAATCGTGGCGTACACGAAAGACGGTGATTTTCACAAGATCACACATCTGGCTGTCTTAATCGCTTTAGAAATTTGGATAATATCTGAGGTATAATCGTTGCACCGATCTTGTAATCTTCTCGTTTCGATGATAGGTATAAGCTCGTGTAATCATAGGCACGTCTTACACCTAGACGATTTTAAGTCACTTAAACATATCGGAGATCTTTTTTAATACCGTACGAGCGCAGTCTACTTAAATTTGTAAAAATAAACAAAAAAAGATAGAAAAAGAGAACAAGAACTCTCGCGAGCATGCGAAATTCTTTACTTCGAGGTAAACGGAGCCCGCAGGACACAAAAAAAAATATATATGGATGATGATGATAATAAGGGAAGAGAGACACACACGTGACCTCAATTCATGTGGTGGCAGCAGGTGATATATGTATAATTTTTTAATTTTTTCTTTTTTTTTTCTTTCTTCAAACTTGTCAGAATCTTGTGGCCTCGTCTGAATACCGTATTTTTTTGAGACATGAAATCGATCTCTATCACATCGGAGAAAAGTGATACGCACAAGCTGAGATGAAGAGTTGAAAATATGAGAAAAAGAGTGAAAATACAGTGTCGTGAAATAAAAAAAAAAAATTATTCGTATAGAGAATAAGAATAAGGATGAAATTTTAAATCGATAATTCGATCGATTGACGGATTCTAATATTTTTATATTTCGATAAATCTCTATACGGTATACATGGTATAGCTTTGACGTAGACCCATATGCAAGGTAGTAGAAAAAAATCATCGTTACATACTGCCTATTGCAGGTGTATACATATATTTTTTTCTTTTTTTTTTTAACCCGTGTTAAACTTGTCGGACACGTTCGATCTAGATTACTGTATCCGCCAAGTAAATATTTGCCGTTTCTCGTACATACCACGATTAGATACAGACCTGGGTAGGTATATCTACCTGCAGTATAGTACAGGGTGTAAGAAATTTTTCTCAATTTTTGTCAATTTTTTAACTTTTTTTTTATTTCCTTATTTACCCGGGGACTAACTTCGTTCTTACGTAAGTATATAGAGGTGTATCGTCGCGGGATTCATTAACCAATATTTTTCTTATGTCCAAATCATCAACAATTTTTCGTCGGAAATGACGGCAACGGATTTATGAGAATGTAAAAACGTCAGTGGTGCAGGAAATATATTTTTCTTCATATTTTAAATACATCTAGATAGGTATAGGTATATCCTGGGTATGGGTCAAGTTTCACTCAAGTTTATCTCTGTCAGGCGCGAACCTATCTCTCGGATACAAACATACCTACATACATGTAATAACATATGTTGAATACCTTGACTATCTCATAGCTTTTATACCTATATACATCTACCGGCAAATGATATATAGGGTGTTGTTACACACGTGATACACCTACACCTACATATATATACGAGAATTGGAATCGGACTCCGAATTATTTTTTTTACGCCAAGAAATTGATTCAAATTGTTTTTTTTTAATATATCTATTGCTATAATTATATAGTGAAACTCACGCTTTTCGCTTCATCGTGTATTGATCCCATAGACCGAACTTCTTCCCCGTCTCTGTCACTAGTCACTTGATTTTTTTAGTTTTCTATTTTATGTTTTTTACTATTTTTTGTTTTATCGAAAAGATAAAATCACAAACCCGCGAGTCATATTTTGTGTATTGAACTTTCTTCGAAGACGGACGAGTCTCGACTATTGAGAGAAAACCACGTGGGGCACAAGTATTCTTATTTTTATTCTTATTCTTCTTAACGACACGAGTATTTCAGTCTATAGCCTTAATATAAATAAAATACCCCATGGGCAGATATTGTCACGCCAGTCGAGAAAGACTCCAATCTACCTATATACATGCATATATAAGTATTCGAATAAAGTGTGACGATTTTTCGCGTAGAGAAATTATCGCGAAAAGGTATAGAAAAAGAAAAAGAAAATGAAAAAGAAAAGTACTGTAAAATAAAAGACCAGCCGAGTTTTTCCATTGACATAGAATATCGATGAGGAAGAATATGAAACCTGTTTATAATTCCATCTTCTCGTGTCTCAAGATCGTCAAGTCATTCAGGAAGATTCATTATCCTGAATCTCTTAACTCGTTACAATCAAGTGTAGGTACCCAGTTAGCTAGGTTCTTATATTATTTCCGTATAAAGTATAAGAAACACGACAGTGTCGTCTAGTGATAAAACTAGTTTGTAAACTACTACGTGACAGGAACGATGAATCGTCCGTAATTTTCATTCATTGAAATTCCGAACAAATCAAAGAGATAAATAAGTTGAAAATCATTAGCAAACCTATGTACACTAAACGTAACGGATTCTGAGCCGGATGTGTTTGATAATTCTAGAAACAGCCAATCGGCGCTCTGGATTACAAAAATGCAAGGCGCCGATTGGCTGTTTCTTCAATTGTCGAACACATCCGGCGCAGAATCCATTACGTTTAGTTTACCCGGAATACTGGAATGAATACCAATACAGTCAATTACTTCTCCACGTAAAAAAAGAAAAAAAAAGAAGAATAGAAAAAAGATAAATGAAACAACAGAACATTGACGTGGGATTATCTTAATTCTTTTCTTGTTTGACATTATATCTAATTGCTAGCATAACACGGTTGTAAAAATTTCGTTGACATAATAATTTAGCCCGCATCTAGCCAAGAGAATTAGCAGCAGCAGCAGCAGCAGCAGCAACGACGACGACGATGACTCGAATTATAAATTCTTAAAAAATTCATTAAGCCCGCATGATCTATGGACGAGGGCTGTTTGCTGCCGGCATATATCCACACCATAGGTTATCTTAACATTAATCAGGATCTAAAATATTTAATATGTCCATTAATCAAACGATTCCATCGCATCGTTGCGATCATGAAATTGTATAAATTGCATCGGTGCTGGTAGGCTGCAGTTCGGTTTGCAATTTCCTTGCTGCTGTTGCTGCTGCAGTTACCGCAACTAGTCGCAATGCACGATGTCGTCGAAGGATATTACAGCTGCAGATGTGGTAACCGATTGTCGAAGGACTCCTGGGACTTACTGCATCCTTTCCTTTCACGATACTGCAGCCCCATACCCGGGCGCACGTGTCGCATACAAGAAGCTTGTTTCAAACAGCCTTGGTATCGCCTTAGAAGGACTTGAGCCCTTGTATAAAAGCAAAATAGTTGTTTCTTCCTTGTACACGTCAATTTCCAATTACTTATAAATTGTGTACAGAATTATTTATTTTTATTTTTATTTTTTCCAACGAAGATCGCACCTCGCGTTATTCAGACACTTTAGCAATTGTACTAATTAAACTTGTTATAGAGAGAAGGAGTTGGCTCAAAATCACGAGTTAAATTTAGGGTATCAAAGTTATCCCTCCGTCCATATATCCCTCCCCATCTAACCAACGACGATATCTTTCTCCCCAAGTATTACGCGCTTATATAAGGGAAGAAATATCCCAAGAGCACTCTAAGTAAGAGACGAAACAACTGTGAAGTATAAGGAGAGTCATTTGTCACGTCTAAAGTGGTCGAAGAACTTCGAAGAGCCCCTAATTCCGTAACTAAGAAATAAGAATTGATATCGCGTAATGAATAGTTGAAAATTTCTGTACATTCCTCATTACGAGTTATTCAATAAATGCGTGAATTTTAGAAGTTTCGAAATTCTTAGCATTTCGTATAATATTCGACTTTTGAAATTCTGAACTTTACCCCCGAGTCCCATAAATCGATTGAAAATTATCGCATAAAACTGCCTCCAGAGATCTTTGATGTCGATTATACATCGCGATAACTGAACAGCTCCCACCTTGTAGCCTCGAGTAGGTGGAAAGAGGTACGCGTGCGCTCGAAACAGCTTACTTAGTAACCTTGATGTTATAATGCACTTTCCATTGCATTGCAATATGCATTGTGGATTGCAGTGTAGTAGAGTGGAGTAGAGTCGTCAGAGTCATTGTTTAAGAAAAGGTTAAAGCGTTCGCATGGTGTGCATGTTACGTCAGTAAAATATTAACCGCGTCGCCTAGATCTGTCTGCATCTAGCAGCCTCCTCTCCTCTCCTCTTCTCTTCTCAATGTCACCACTAGAATATTGTAATTTCTTTGTGCTCCGAGATAGTAGGTACCTCTAGTAGTCGTTCTTGCAGCATTAGCCTACTTCAGCCTTGTGCCTAATGACTAGAAGGCTAATTACGACCAGCGCGAATCAACAGATAGGGACTGCAGCTCGTCGTGACTGCAATTTTATTATCATTATTTCTTCTTATTTTTCATTATTTTCTTCTTGCTTTTTCACTCCTACTACCACTTCTGGCATATCTCACCCTGTGTTCAGTTCCTACTAATGTACGTTACGTGAGATATGCAGTATAGCGTGTCTATAACGCATACACATTCGTTCCTCCTCCTCCTACTCTTCCTCCTACTCCTAGATCGCGAGGTTACTGAACAAAGGTGCATACGTGTCATTTAAAGGCATAAATAAAGTCTAGCTCTAAAAATGTACGAGCTAATCTCAAGGCTTGTACTTAAGTCGTTTTCGTCGTGGTAGAGTTGATTTGTATATAAAATAGTTGTTGCTGATGAAAGGCGCACCAGCTCACCTGCAGTAGTTATACAACAACCTTGCAAGCGACGAAGAATCGTATTTGTACCGTATTTGGTAGGGACAGATGTCGTGCGTTTACGTACTGGTCTCTGGTCTCTGTACTTTGTATCGCATGTTGAAAACCGGACGAATCCTACTGTCAGTGGCTTTACTCCGAAGGGAATAAGAGAAAATGGAAATATCCTTTCCATGAATGGTTCTTGTAGTGACGAAAAAAAAAAAAGAAAAAAAAAAAAGTGACTTGTTGATGTTCGTTATGTACCCATCTGGACCACATACCGTCTCGACTTTAAGGAGTTTCGAACCGAGTCGAATTTCACCTTCTTTCCAACTTTCAATATATCGCACGGTCATAGTAGAGAATAACGAAGAATAACGAAGAAGAAGAGATGTCGCCGTTTCTTTAACAGCAACCCAAAGTTCTCTGTTACATACACTTCGTGTAAAAAGATGCTAATTTCTTTTTCGTAGTAGTTAGAGATTTTCTAAACCCCGACGTTACGCCACGACTGACATATAATTTATGATAATTTTCCTCATGTTCTTCTTCTTCTTCTTCTTCTTCTTCATCTTCTTTTTCTCGGCTCGTATAATAATAACGAGAAGGATTCACCGTCTCTAATTTGACATTGTTTGAAAATAAAAAAATGCTCGCCTTCCCAAAGACTAAAATAAGTAACAATAATTCTCCCATATGCATATATCGCCCTTTGTGTTTCGATCCCACGATTAAATATAAGAAAGACAATAAGTCGCCTGGGGTCCTTTTCAGGATTGGGTGAAAAAAAAAAAAAAAAGAAATGAAATGAAAGAAAGTGATTTATTTTATCCACTAGGGGCTGCACCCTGTCTACAATTCAAGTCAGAAATCTCTAACAGGCGGAAGTCCTTGAAGACCTCTCCTTACGGAGTAAATTAACTGACGTCAATTATGCGAATTTCCTTTAGAAAATTCGCGACGGTTTTTTTCTTTTTCTTTTCCCCAAAAAAATACGAGAAAAAATGTAAAAGAAAATGAAGAGAAGATAGTAAAATAAAACCGTTAACGGTCTTGGATAAAGAAACTTCTACACCTGTGAAAACAATTCTTTAGGGACCCGCACGGACCGGACGCTAAACGAATACCGAATGCTCAGGCGCGCACATCCGTTCAACAGTTAATTATTCACTAAGCTTAGCTCCGCGGTTCTCTTCCCGCGTACCGTACCGCATCGCATCGCATTGACTTCTGCCGCACGAAGAACTCTTGACTCTGTTTGCCGATGGGCTGACTGGTGTGTCCAAAGTAGTTGCTGGTCGCGTGCGCCCGTCAACCCGGTCATCGTACGACAGCTGCTTCGTCGTAGTCGTTTGTGGTCTTTATAAAAAGACGTTTGAAATTTCAACGGTTCCCCTCTCTCACATAATCCTAAACTGTTGCAGAAATATTTCCGAATTATCAACCGAGAGTTTCGTGAAGATAGAAATTCGTTATTTTCCGTGATATTCTTTCACCGTCCTTAGAGAAATTCGACTCATTACGCCCACGGAACAAATGTATGCGAAGACATGCTAGGCGAGGCGAGGCTGATACCTATAGAAGCTTAAAAACCTCTTCTGCATTCGGCCTTTCTCTCTAGTATATCGAAAAGAGAGAGATTTGATCGTTGCCTACGCTGTGCTACACGCACAATACATAAGCCGTGGTATAACCCACGTTGTACCGTAATCCTGACCGGAAGTACACGCCCTAAGAGTACCGGGCGCGGTCCTACAGTTCGTCCGCGTACATATACCTGGTACAGTTGTTAGCATTTCGCCTTATCCTACATACGACGATGACGATGACGATGACATGACAGCGTTTTGCCGTACGGATGAACGGACGGACGGACGGGTGTTGAAGATAGGTGTTGAGGAAATTTACTCCAAATATACATACATATATAGATATATGAGTCTGCCCGGATACGAAGCGCGATACACCGGCTACACATTTTCCTGCTAATCTTTATACCAGACTGATAAGCTCGTTCATATATGAGACGTGCTTCGTAGATAGGAAGTGGTTTATTTTTTTTTTTGTTTTTTTTTGTCAACGATAAAATCAGCTGTTTCGAAGAAGTTCGTCATAATAAAATATCGCGTTATTCTGAAGAAGTCTGCGGTATATTATACCTTGACGTATTTATACCGAACACGTAACTCCTGGCCCAGATATAGGTATACATATAGTACATAGCTATACGTGTAATTTGTATACGTACTACGGACGGGCGCGTAGACTTAATTGGAATTGAAAGGATTTACGGAAGGGTCGACGAGGGTGAAGATATATCAATTCATGAATTATAATTAACGCTTTTTTATTCCCCCCCCTATAGTTGGTGCAATTAGCATAACAAATCGGGGGCGATGTTTCGCTCTATAGGAACGATAGTCGAATACTAGAATCGTAAGGGATCTTTTATAGTTAGTTGAATCGTCGAAATATAATAACATCGACAGCTCTTTTTCATTCTCTTATTTTCCAATTCACGCGATATCAGATCCGATGGGTTAAACTTTTGGATATTTAATTCGAGGCCATCCCATTCCCCTCCGAGATTATAACTCGGTGTATATAATCGTGCAGTATTACCCCGTCGGGAACCGCCCCTATCAACGTCTGCCCAAGCCATATGGCCCGGAATTGTACGAACCCTAAGGTTCCTTATTGTTAGTTCTTGTCCCGACAGCCCTGAGGCGATCTAAATGTGTCCGTAAAGCTCCGAAACCGCAATCATCGTTAGAATATCCTCTCGCAATTTTTTCACGGTTCATCGAATCCCATTATCAGTAGCCGATTAATATTACGAAATCGAATATTTCATCCCCTACGCAGTAATCAAAATCGAATCCGTATCTGGACACGGCGTACGGTAGACCGCAGCATCTGCCGCCAGATGGTCAGCTACTCCTGGATTACAGCACCAGACCAACGAAAGCCTAGCTTCAGGCCCCTGGCACATATATACATATACGTCAAAGTTAATAAGTGACGCATCGCGTGCGGTTAATTTTAGGGTTGATGGGTCTACGCGTAAGATCGTCGGTAGTGCGTAAGTCGAATGTATTTCGTATGAATTTCGTAACGATATGGGTAACCTATATCCAACAGCGAGAACCCTGGAAGGTATACGGGGGTATACAGACCCGATCGTTTCCCTTCTAATAATTACCGTTTCAATAGAATACAGGTAAGCAATACTTACGACCAGATTTGGATGTCTGATACATACCTCGTCCGAGGGTAGTGTCCCGTTCATTCACTACCCTAAGTGCACGCTTGAGCCGAGGTTTAACTTATTAGATAGACGTACGTAGAACGATGGACTCCCCTCTGGACAGTTTTCCAATCTTTCATTCCAACCGTGCCGTTGCAGGTGTACGTCGCAGCCCAAAACCCGTACCAGAAGAAGGAGAAGAACTGCTCCGAGCAACCAACACAGGATGTACACTCTTCGCCACGGGGCGGGTTTAGGGTGGCTGGAACTCGCCATGAAGAAAATTGTGAATTCTATTCGCCGACAAAATTCTTTATAGGTATAAACACCCATATGGATACGAGAACGAACGATACCCGTTCATCAACGTCTCTTAACGTTTAATTAGATCGCGAGTAGATATACTGCCGACGTCGCGGCGCGGCACTAGGCGACGACTAATAGAGATTTATAGAAAGAGAGAGAATCCATACATGGAACTTAATTATTCCTCGATTTTTATAACAATAAAACCGAGCTATCAATTTTTCTGAGGTTCGAGGTAGAACGGGGGTTGATCAGTAGCGTTTTACCCGTAACTGGTTCGTAACATTTCGTGTCATAGATTTACACCTTGAAGATATTTGACGAAAGCGTCGCGTCGACGTTATATAAGTTTTTTCGTTCCATTTTTCCGTATATTTCCCACTTAACATCGTATACCGTTGAAAAATTCCGCAGGGCAACGCGAAGGGCTTTCAAGAGCCCTCCTCGTGGTATCTCGCTTCCGCACCCTCCCGCTAACGGAAAAGTAGCGCACGTAGCGCGCGCTCTGAGGGTGAGACCAGCTCTGGAACCCCCGCTCTCCTCTCTCCTCTCTCGCCTCTCTTCACTCTTCGCTTTTCCACCCTCTCTCCTTCCTCTCTCTGCCTACCGGGCAAATCCACCCTGCACACAACAGGGAGGTCGGGCTCGGTCGATACGTCTAGCGCACCGTCCCCTCGCATCCCTTGCCGACACGCGGCACGAGGTACGCGCACTCCACTCCCTTACTTCTATGTATACATATATATACACCTAGTATATATATATATACACATATATATGTATAGATATATATATACTCGTGCAGCACCCCTAAAGGGATATGGGACACGTGGGGACGAGGAAGAACGTGACCGATGGGCGCGAGGATTCGCTTGCAGACCGGAAGTAGATGAGCCTCGGGTCAGTGCTGCAGCTTTTCTCGCGATCTTCAAGACTTCGTTTCCTGTCTTTCTTTACTTATTCATTCATTCATTCATTTATTTATTTATTTACTTATTTCTCTCTCTTTCTTTATCTCTGACGAAAGAACACAAAGCTTCCGGGTGGAATGACCGGAAGTTGTGAAACCGACAACAGTTCGATCTACTATGTCCTAAACGATGGAGATGATATGCGAAGGGCAAGTTGACGAAGAACATTCAACTCATCGAATCACACATATTCTATTCTCGACAAAGTTCTTTTTTTTCCTTCAACTGTCGATACCAAAGCCAATTTTTTGCCAATTGTTTTTTTTTTCAATTGTTTGTTCTTAGATAATTATCAAAAATCACAGTGATCGCGGATCATCCTGTGATAATGAGGTTTTTTTTATGAAATCCTTTAGAATGGAGGAGGTATCGTATATATGCAGGGGTGCGAGGGTGTGTATTGGTAAAAGCATATGGTTAGTCTCGTTGTTTGCATTACCTAGTTTGATGAATTATTGTTTCTGGAATAATTTTAGAAAGCAATAAAAGGAAACATAGGTGCCGTGTGAATGTTAGCTGTTGGATTTTCTGTTCAAGGTATTTGCTGGGGAACGTTTCGTCGCTTTGGATTAGGACGAAATAAAAAATAGGGAAATGACAAGCGGTCAATCTCATTCATTGTCAGTTAATTATATATATAATATATATATAATTGTAAAAGCGAGAAGAAAAATAAGATAAAATAAAATAAAGAGAACACATATATATAACCAGGATATGTTCATGACTTTATTTTATTTTATTGTCAGTTTGTCTACTGCAGATAAGATAAAAAAAAAAAACGTATATATTGGATGATACGCGTTCGTCAATTTGTGATAGTGATCAATAATTTTGTATTCTTCAAAGAGAACGTGAAATTTTTCGATTTTAATTTTGTTTTTTTGTCAATTTTGCTCTCTATCCTCCCCAAACCTTTTCCTACTCCTCCTCAATACGAGGAGATAGACAATTTCCAATATCGTCAACTTGCCTCTGTGAAATTAATTCGTTTAATTAAAAACCCGGGATAAATTGCCACTGCACCTGGAGGATAAATATACCTTCTTTGTTTGGTGGTAGTTTTTTTTTTTTTTGCCAATTTATCGATATAATAGCTAGATAAAATTTAGAAATTTAGAAATAATTATTCGCCAATAATATAAGATCGATAATAAATAAATGAAATAAGACCACAGGATTCGAAATCTCATCGTTTCGTTTGAAAAAAAATTTAAAAAAAAAAATAAAACAAGACCCAGAAAAGAAAAAAAAAAAACTGCTTTCGGTTTCAATCTATTCATTTATTTTTTCATTCTTCCGCTACGCGTAGCTAGGAAGTCGCGTTGGTGTTCTTCGGTAATTAGATATAATCGCGGTGTGTGAAAAAGACGGTAAATTACAACATAAACGACGGAAATCCTCGTATTTCGCGTTATTTGTATAAAATATATAAAATTCAACTATATGTTAAGTTTATATATATAGGAATAAATATATTTTTGAACGTAACGCGGTATCTACCCCTAGGTACCATTGCATACTTTTTGTTATATTATATAGGTATAATCACCATGGGAGTAAGAGAAAAGAAAAAAAAAAATCGAAAAGAGGAAAAGAGAGAAAAAAAAAAGGGTACGTTTATACGTGAAACAGACAATTGCCCGCAACATGCACCGCGGTGCTCTTTCGTATTCATAAATACATACGAAATCGATCAGTCTGCAGAGTTCGTAGAGTCTGATATACCCACTTTTGTTATTATAGATCGTGGAATAATGAAGAAAAAGAAAGAAAAATAAAGAAGAAAAAAAAAAAAAAAAAAACGAACCGTTTCCCTAGTATAAAAATATAGCTAGCAGTAGGTATAACACGCGATACATCATATGATATTCGAACCTGTACACGTGTGTATGCATATGGCGGTAGTCCCGATCAGTCGTCGCGGCAGACAATGGCTTATAAAAACTACAGAGAAAAAAAAAAAAACAGAAAAAAAAAAGACAACAGAGATAGAGAGAGAGTTTTTACTCACGAATCAATCGATCACATTCAAAGTACAGGAAAAACGAGATGGAAAAAAAAAAAATGAAAAAATCCATATGTATATTATATATAAAAATGAATCGTATCCGTATATACTATTTATTTATTCGATTTGATATGAACAAGTCGATGGGTACAGAGCGTGACAGACATTTTAAACGATTGATCGATTGATTGATTGATTGATTGATTGATTATACCTATATAAGCTTTGGGCAAATTATTTTTAAACGATATGAACGATCGTAAAACAACGTTCGGTATTTTATTTCAATTTTCTATAATAGCTGGTACCTAGGTAGGTATAGATATTAATTTTCACTATTCGTCAATAGGTGTAATAAAATTTCTAGCCTGCCACGACGTCGGCTATATGTACGATACGTAGATTTTCTTCTGTGTATACCTGTTATAATTAAACGTAATTATAATTCTTACATGATAGTATTGGGAGAAAAAAAATTAAAAAAAAAAAAAATTGATTGTAAAACTCGTCTGTATACAATACGATAAGTTAAAAATCTTCCCGCAGGCCAATGGTCAAAATGTGTGAAAAAAAATAAATAAATAATGAAATGATGAAATTTTTCGATTCTTATTATGTATACGGATTCTTATAAGTTACGTTCAACCGCTTATCTCAGTTTCTCGAGCTCGACACCGTTTAGTTTTACATAATTAAGTGTTTTAATTAAATTAAGTAAACGGTAATATACTATATAGGTGTGTATATATATATATATGCCTCTCGCGTTTCCTCCCGATATTAAATATATCCATAAAATCTTAATCTACAATCATTTTCTGTATCGACAGACTTATCAAACTTACGAAAAATTTTCATTTCCGACTCCAAAAATCGACTCGATCCATATTTACGTCGTCAGTTATAACGAAGAATGATCATCTTACCTGAAATCAGAAAGAAAAAAAACAAAATTAAGATTAGTTATATCAATCAGCTGTAATGTAATTAAATTAGCCACATAGAAAGACTGTGTCTACAATATGCAGACTGCATCCACGTACACACGTGTAAGACAATATTTTCTAAAAAAATTAATTTTTCGAATATAATGTCGCGTATATATTATAGCAGCATGATTGAGCATTCGATCAGGTTACGATATATCCTGATTCAGTGAATCCGCACGTTCACAAGCTCCGTTCAAATAGCGAACTACGACGATTCTCACTCACGTATGAAATATCGAAGCCAATTCTCCGCGACCTGCCTCAACCGCGGAGGCCGAAGAAATAAAGATACGAACGAACGAAAGAACGGACTACTTGGCGAGTCGGCGGCTCGTCTAAACTCAAGATATACTATAGAGTATAAAATTTAGTTTAGTTCAGTTTGGTTTAGTCTAGAGTCTAGAGTCTAGAGTCTAGAGTCTAGACCGTCGTACCCATACAACAGCGATGAGCTATTCAAATATTTTGGCCTTGAGGATCCAGTCGCTAGACTGGCGAAATAGGTAGGTAGGTAGGTGATTATACTCTGCGTTGCCTTGCGTTACGCCGGAACGAGTTTCGCATCGATTGATAGGATTTTACTTTTACATTTATGTATATTTTTTTCTTTTTTATTTATATACATTTATTTTCATTTTTATTTCCAATCACGGACATCGTTACGTGCCACGAGGTGACGCAACGTCGATCGTCTAACGGAACTGGACATAGAACCGTAACGTGGATTCGGAATTGAATGATCATAAAATACATCATCAAACTTATGTAATATATTATCATTTTATTCGAATAATTAGCTACAGCCTTATAATAATGATATTCGCGTATACGTCGAGGTAGATTCGACACATGTTTCTTTCGCGAAAAATAAGAATATAATTTATAAGTAGAAAAGGGGAAAAAGCGATTTTGGATAAAGATTCGATGTTGCACCATGGGGCCCCCGATGGTCACGGCGTGACGAAGGATATGATGGGAAGACGACGACGATCGGAAACGTCTCAATCGTAGAATTAAGAATACCTATATCAAAGCCAAAGAGAGCGAGATGGAGAAAAGGAAACGTGACGAGGCGTGAAAAATAAATTCGTCACAGTTTCGTTCGTACACTGAATTCTATTATATATATGTAGGTATATACACTGCGAACGGCAAAGGCAACGGCTGCAGGTTGTCTGGATTCTCGATTAATACCTCATAATACCGTTTCCTTTTATCTTTTTTTCTCCGACGATCATACGGAGTGGCAATCATATCAATTTTATAGAAAAGAATCTCAACTCTTCGCAAATTTCACTCTCGGATTTATTCCCGAGAGAGAGAGAGCGAAAGAAAGAATTAATCAATCGATCGATTAATCAATTAATTAATTAATTAATTAATCAACGATTTCACTCAACTTGTAGCAGCCTCAGGGATATACCTGTCTGCTTAATGGGCTGCAGTTAAATTGCTTAATTTAATTTTTTTTTTCTTATCAAATTGAATCATTACGCGATTCTACGTATAAACTCATCTCGACTTATTTCTTCCGCGAGACAACTCTTCCGCCTGTAGCAAAAGGAGCAGCAGCAACTTCTTCGTATTCGTAGCAGAGTTTAATTATGCAAGTGTTTGCGGTTTTATCGGAAGGATCACGCGATTGCAATCGGTATATAACGCGTTCATTCGCAGAGAGGAGGTCGCATTGAACGAGCGAAAAAAGGAGCGCCACACCTGCCCTATACCTATACCTTATACCATACGATCGTTTTCTTGCGCCTCGATACATCGAAGATTTTATTTTGCGATTGCGTCGTATCGAGGCGTCGAATAAAACGTCGCTATTATCCCCAACCCAAAATCCCCCAAAGGTGAAAAACAAAAAAAAAATCCGAAAATTTCTAGATAAACTAAGGGTAAAGGATTTTCATCATCCCCGCGACTCGCACAGAATCAGAAAAAAAAGGGAAAAGGTAAAAAGGTAAAAAGGACGATTGGAAAGATTGATACTGATTAATAGAAAAAAATAAAAAAAAACTACTTAAACCCTTTCTCTTTTTTTTTTTTCCTTTTCTTCATCGTCACAGTTGGCGTGCCACCCTAAACTATATAATATGTCCTTCGGTCGTATATATTCCACGTTAACTACTAGGTATATATATACCTATATCCACCACAACTCTAAAACCCTAACGCGCAGCAGGAAACCGTCGGTTTAGATAAAAATCTGAGAGTAACCCCAAAACGATTTATATACATATATGTATATTTATATGTGTAGCCGCATCCCCTGGCCTAGCTTCACCCCTTACTTCTCCACTATTCTCTATTCCCCTCTCCCTTTTCCCTTCACCATAGCAATTACCGACACCATAGGTACCCATAGATATCCCATGAGGCTGCCAGACCCCCCGCAGTGATTTCGAAGAAGAACCGTTCTTCCTATACACCTTTTAATGTTGCCATGTTTTCTTCTTCTTTTTGTTCTCGAGAAAAACAAAAAAAAATTCACGAAAGAAGAATTTTTAAGGAAAAAAAGAAGGGAAAAGTTTTTTTTTTTTGTCAATTTTGAACCAAGCTGACCATTTTTTTGCCCTCATGATCCTCCGTTTGGAGAAAGTACACTTTTTCCCCCCCAGAATCATGACCCTGCTGTTGCTATTTATCGCGGTAGTTAATTACATGAAATTACTAATTGACATGACACTGCGATAAATATATAGATTGATCTCACCTCGACTTATACCTTAGAGTTTATCTATAATCGGTTGTAACACTACGCGGTTTAACATGATATAAGTATACCGTCATACGACAGGTATAATCGTTTATACATATATGTATACATCTATTATACAGGTATAATATTATACTCCGCAACACCTTGCACCTTGAATATGTATATATATGTATAATGTATATATATATATATCAGATACTGTTCACGTAGCTATATTTTGATAAACGTTCCAATTACCTGTTAAAGCAATATTATACAACAGGTAATAAACGGCGCGATGATCACTCGCACGGTATCCATATAGCAATTCGCAGTATTCGCTAATAATGTAGTTTTAAAACCCTAGAAAATCCCTCCTTTATTTTCTCCGATACAT
Organism: Tenthredo notha; assembly: GCA_914767705.2. Lineage (NCBI taxonomy): Eukaryota > Metazoa > Arthropoda > Insecta > Hymenoptera > Tenthredinidae > Tenthredo > Tenthredo notha. Next base: position 10,058,821 of record OU611916.1, read on the forward strand.
TTATGTAAAATTTTTCTTTTTCTTTTCGCCAAATCGAAACCCTGAGACGTATAATATTTCCTGTGACAGCTGGACAGGTGGACCCATAGAGTCTCACTTGTTGCTTGCTTTTTGCACGACGATATAAATGGAAATTATTACCAGAGTGGTATACTCAGCGACCTTGAAGTCGAGTGGCTTTAATTAATCCCCGAAAGTGATAGTCGTCGTAAGATGATGATCATCATGTTCCGTGAGCTTAATTTTTTTTTTATACCTTTAATTTCATATCCATCAAAAAAATAGATCATTCGAGTATTTGGTAAGTTTTGAAAATCCGTATAGACGCGATACTACACATGGGATATACACCCTGCGTGTCCATCCCTCGATGACTAGGCAAAGGCTAATAACTATTTTTGACAAAGAGAGGGCCGCACGCGTGAGTCACGCGTTTCAAAATCCCTTGGGGCATGAATTGCTGCCCCTGCAGAGTATATGGACCCCCTAGAAGAACCGGGCCAATAATCCTACGGTTTGATCCGCATTGTTACTCCACAACGTTGCAGTATGGCGAATCCCATATGATATATGCAAAGCAAGAGAGGGTTCAGCCTCGATACATACGATTCTTAGATCAGTTTATCCGATTTCTACCGATTAGTCGGAGTAATAATTAGAAGAGATTGAAAAAAAAAGAAATTTGAAGAAATATATCGATAAAAATGTAATATCCTTTAATATAACAAAGAGAAGGTTGGTTTTTCTTCAGGTGGTTTCGAACAGCTGTTGAAACTCGTCTCGCCTCGAAGGGATCAGCTGCAGCAGCAGCAGCAGCAACACCATGTGGATGTATTTTAAGTACCTATACATGTAGATACGTGTATCAGTGGCATCGGGGCATTGGCACAGTGACTAACCCGATTCGTATAATATAATACAGCTTTGCAAACGAGAGGGAGTCCGTCCACGACGAAGGATTAAAAGCGGTGGACTTGGTGACTGATTGACGAGTGACAGCCGCATTTCATAACGAGAAGTACTTCGAGTCTGCTTTTTTATGATGGTTATCAGAATATCGGGCGATTGTATCAAATGTATATTTATATATAATTCGTATATAGGTACACCTTGTCGAATCATATGTACGTATAATTTATGTGTGTGTAAGATGTAGCGACAGAAACATCCCTTATTTATTTTCCGACTATTCGTGGGTACTGTATGATTAATTTATGCGTAGTAACCCCTTTGTAAAAGAGTTGAGTACGAATCTATACGCATGTGTGTGAGGCAGGGGCACAGCTGATGCTTTTTTTGCAACTACTCTATATGAACCCGAGATATTAGAGAAGGAAATGAATGGGAAAATATATATAGGGGGTTCGCGGGGTGAATAAGAGAAAATAAATTAAAAATTAAAAGTTGAAAAGTTTGTATATAAATATATATATGTATGTATATATGCCTCGTGATATATGTAAGATACTATATGCATGTACACGTGTGTGGGGTTTCGTAAATCAATATTACGGAGTGGTCAGCACGCGGAGGAAATTCTATGAGCACTTTGCTTGTGGTACGTTGTAGTTATATGCGCACCGTACCATATACCATAATGCAGTTAGATTGCTTGCGAAATTTTAGGACTAAATTTCCTTTGCCAAAAACTCGTATAGGTATTCGATAAAGTAAATTTAGGCTTAGATTTTCACGGGTAATCCTGCACCGTCAAAATACGACCCGCTTATATTTGAATCGCCTTGTGTATATATATATACGATGTGAAATTAGTTGCAGTTCTATTAGTACCGTAGGGTTTCAACGAGAAGCGGTAGTATGAAAAGTTGTATCTGTATATAAGCTGCATGGGTGCACGTGACGGGCCCCTGCAGGAATCGTGGAGATCGTGTATGGAAAAGAAGAGAAAAAGGAAGGTGAATAAAAAAAAGTGCAGAGTTGCTCTCGCGTCAGCTGCCTACATCGACGTTGCACACGCGCCGTGGTAGGTACTTCGCTTTCATCCTCTCCCTTCGCTTCTCTTCCCTTCCCTTCCTTTCCTTTCCTTTGCCTTCCCTTCCCTTCCCTTCCATTCCATTCCCGTCAATTCCCTCTCCCGGGGTCATCCTGCTGTCGTAGTATAGCGTAAACTGTACCTACGCACACGCGTACCTCACACACGTCGTTCAATTACACTCTATACTAACTGTAGCTCACGATTACATAACCACGAGAGTGAAATACGTACGTACGCGTGTATAAATATTTATATATATACATATATATAACGTCGACGTCCACCTACACACAGATAAATGTATCCAAGGAATAGCGAGGAAACTCTTGCGTACGCGAAAATATTTGTTAAAACATGAATCATCGGACATTGGTAGAGACGACTACGTGGGTAGATAAATCTTGGGAAAGTCTTGTTATAAGCTGAGGTGTTGGGGAAACATATTTTTCAATAATTCTTCTTCGCTGATAAAAAATGAATGAATGAGTAAATGAATGAATGAACGAAGCTAGTCGTTTCATCCAGCTACGAAAATAGAGACAGAAAGAGATATTAAACGGTAGGATTAATTCCGAGAGTAGGCCAACCTCTTTAATTAATTAGGGCAGAGTTTGGTGTACGCACGTTCCCACACTAAATTCTAATTTCCCCACTTGCGAACCGACAGAGAGAGAATCTAGCTATAGTTATAGCCTGAATACTATAGGTACTACCCGGTATATGTAATCGTGAATGTATTTATATAATGGTATATAGGAGAAGCCAAAGCGAGGCTATAACATACGAGAAGAGAAGCCGCGCGAGGTGGAGATCTAGGGTGGTTATAATGCAACCACCCCGTAAAAGATCTCCCACAATAACACACAATCAAAGGTATTATTTTCAAAGAATGGGTGCACGGAGGGTATTGAGAAGGAAGAGCGAAGCTGGACCCTGGACCCATGGACCCGGCACCCCTTCGTCATTACGAACTGGCATCACGCCGTGCCATGCATGCCACGTGCCCAGGTTTTATCTATCCTCGCCATGTGTCGCGGCGAACAGGACGGAGGCAGCGAGAGGAAAGATTCACGGTTCAGAAAAAAAGAGAGAGAGCGAGAGAGAGAGAGAGAGAGGAAAAAAAAATATGGGAAAATATATAGCGAGTCAGAAAGATGAAACGAGAGAAATGAGACACAGAAGAAACGAGGACAGTGGAGCAGCCAGCAGCAACAGCAGCAGCAGCAGGTATTGTTAAGGGGTGCGGAGCGCCACGTGTGTATAAGCTACCCTCGCGATTTTGGGTTACAAAAGGCCCCCTCTTCGACCGGTCCCACCCTTGTTTCTAGATCAAAACTCCTGTACCCCGCGATGGACCAAACTCAGACCTGGGTCAGTCCCGATGTAACACTTTGCGAGACACGCGCCCCGCATTACTTTTCTCACTAGTTTTTTTTTCATACCTATTCATGGTCCAAAGACTTTGGGGCAGGTCCAGATATATTATAGACATATGGGTGGAATTGTAGGGTTGGAATCAGGCTTCGAAAAGCCTCATGTATAGAAATTGTTGATTACAGAGGATCGGGTATAAGGAAAAGGAAACTTTCCAAGTACTTATATTGTACTCTGATCGAATATGTATACGTACATCACTGCTTTATGCATCCTCGATTAGACGAGTGGTATTTAAGAGGCCAGGGGTTGTCAAGAAGACGAACAAGACTATAGTATATAGAGAATAGAGACTCTAGCTGCCATCCTTCAATGTTCGACCCTAGTTCGAAAATGTGGGGGTTTACAAAATAGCAAATTTAATCCCCTTACACCCTATTTGGTTTTGGTTTTAGCCTCGGTTTTACCTCCTTTTAGGATGGTACGGTTGCGTCGGATACAGCTATAGCTATACCGTGAGATTCGATTTTACTTTTTCTTATTCTTTTCCTTTTTTTTTCTCCCTTCATTTCGTGTTATTCAATTTCATTCGGTTTTACACCGTAAAGATAGACTAGGAGGTATATAGCCTAGATTAGGTAGAAAAACTTTTGCGTTAAAGTGTACACCACCGTAGGAGCAGAGCAGAGCAGAGCAGCAGCAGCAGCTGTATCTGGGTGGTAGCTCGGCGTATCGATCCCTTTTCTGCCGCGAAAACTGAAAGGGTCTTTTCGCCCTTATAGAGAGAGAGAGAGAGAAGATAAAGGAAGAGAGAGAAGGCTGCTGCTACTGCTGCAGCCTGGCTCTGCAGAGCCTACGCGAATTTATCGAACAATATAAGAGTCCTTTTCGAAGATACATCGCCGTTGCTATACCAGCTACGATCCCATGTACCCAAGTTTCCTGGACGAGCTAAATGTATAGGAAAAGGAGTATGTTGGATCTGCGGCTATACCAACGAACGCGTGACGAGATACCGATGACGTGTGTTATCCGGAAATCCGGCACGCGTCTCTGCGGTTTTTTCATTTATTACTAGTTATTATTATTATTAACGTTATTATCGTTGTAATTCTTTTTTTTTTTTTTTAATATATTTCTATGTCATTACGAAGAGAGTTAGTCATTTTTACTACCAAGAATTAACGCCAGTGACTCGTTATTGCGCTTTTTTTTCGCGATATAACGCCTGAATCTCCGCACGTTCTAAGATTATTCCTCGAAAAAATTTATATCTATAAACGAAACTATTATTACCTTAATATAAAAGGGAAAAGCAAAAATAATGAAAAATATTAACAGAATAAGGACGACAGGTGGCAAACCCGACGATATTATTTCTATAGAATCAAAATTGCCCGCATTTATTCCCGGAGGACTTTTCTTATCTTGCTAGTTTCTTATTTACAGTACGTTTATACACGTAGGATATATACATGTGCGTAACTTAACTTGTGTATATCTGTACATTTATATTTATATTTATATACATATACACAAATGTATACGAGGTCACAAGTCACTCTTCGAATTAATAATTCCCGTGGCAATCAATATATCCGTTAACTCTTGCCGTGCTCACTCGCTTCGTTCAGTAGTAAATTTCAATTAACGACCTAGGAAAAAAGAAAAAAAAAAGAAAAAAAAAGTAATAATAATAATAATATTAAATAGCAGTTTTCTTTATAGAACTAAAGTAGACAGCTATATGGCATACCGCGTGGGCGTAAGCTAAGTTACTTTAGCATATCTATACTCTCTGTAATAGTTTTACATATATATAGGTAGGTATGTAACTATTTAGGCTGCTGCTGCACCTCTCGTTGTAAAAATAAAATGGTACACAGTATCCTACGCTTTACTTTAGTCTTTACAATCCCGTTGCTACTTCAATGGTATAGGATAGATATAGGTAAATAGGCAGACAAGCTCTAGAGCCAGAGAGCTGTCCGCGTTGCTGCTGCAACTAGGGGGACAATGAAAAATGATTGTAGCCCGTAGGCAATGAACGCAACGGTGCAGGGAAGGAAAGGAAAGGAAAGGAAAGGAGAGGCAAGGAAGGGAATAGAAGAGTAGGAGGGGGTACTTTCATTACACTAATTGACCACCGAGCTAGGCGGGGATGGATAATGGCTCGGTAACGAAAGAAGGAAGGGTAACAGGGTGAGGGTATGAGGGGATGAGGGGATGAAAATGTCATCGTTAGATATCGAGCGAAAACTGAGCGCGGGATCATTCCTGAATTTATTTCAATATATAGCATTAAGCTATCCTAATTAATCTATAAATCTATTAATCTATTAGATTATCTATTTATACCTGCAATACCTGTACCTAGTTAATTTCATTAAATATTTATACCTAGCAGCACCTACGTGCATAAATAATTCATAAGCGGAGTAGAAATATAAATAATTTACGGCAATCAGCTAATGAGATGATTTAATCTTGCAGTACCTATGTAACGATTGCGGATATAATAAATAATTGTAATACGAATTTGCAAGGTGAACTAATTAGGTGTGTAGTATATCATTTTATACCTAATTGTCGTATTGTATTTTCGAATTATCTTATTTTCGATATACTTAGAAGTAGACACGTATATTGACGTATTTTGTTTTACGGAAAACTAGAGGTATCGCAGTTTATCTACAGACCGCAGCCTTGCGGTCTTGATTCCGTAAAAGATAGAGAGAGATTAGAAGTTTGAAAGAATAAAGAATGAAGAAAAGAAGACGGTAGAAAATAGGGAAAAAAAAAATAAAAAAAATTGGTTGCCATAGCAAGCCGTCGAGGGTTCTAATTCTAGGGGAAAAATCGACCGTGAAACGTGGAAGCGGAGCGAATATAAGAATAGTGAGAGGAGAGTATCTGACGAATCGAAAAACGCGTATAGAAGAAGGATGAGGAAGAGAACGATGAGAATAATCGAATGGAAAGTAAAATAGCTGCGGAACGAGAGGAGAGAAAAAGAGTGGAACAGAAAGAAAAGAAAAATAGTAAGAAAAAAAAAAGGAGAGAAGTAAAAGAAAAATGAACAATAAGACACGCAGCGAGGTGGGAAAGAAGAAAAGAGGGGGCGAAAGAGAACCAAGGGCTTGGCTTATGTTAGCCGTGAGACTAGCTGCACAGGTATAGCTACTAGCCGTTTTGAAAACGTACAAGTTCGCGCAGAATCCAAAGAAAGAAAGAAAGAAAAAAGAAAAAAAAAAATTTAAGTAAGGAAGGAAGGAAGTAAGAACACAAAGTTCTATGAACGGTGGAGGAGGCACGTTACAGTGCGCGATATAAAAAATTAATCGAATCTATTTACAAGTTGGTACCTATATAACCGCAGGATCGTGAATATAAGGGGATCCGCAGGTATAGGTACCCTGCAGTACCTACGTCCCGTGGTACAAAACTCCCACGAAGCTGTCTTAATATTTGATCATCGCCCCCCTGGTGCAGAGTGCAACCCGATGCGAAGGACGGTAGCTGGTCTTTTTATATTATTGTCCCTTTACGAATCTTTTATATACAGATCAGGTATACACCCTGCAGACCTCTGCGTATATTTCCTATATAACTATATATGTATATTCTATTTTTCCTTTTCTTCATAGATCCTTTCGAAAAAAAAAAAAAAAAAAACCCCGAGTATCTATCCGCATCTAGTTGAATTCCGAGATAGATGTAATTCGGGTTACAGTTTACTACAAGGACTGTACCTCATAACACTCTCGGGGTCCGCACGTCGTTTCCAGATACAAGTCCGAGATAAGACAAATCGGAGCGTAGACTCACTCTCCTCAAGTTGGCTAATGCGACCGACTACACTATACCAAAGTATACTAGGTATACTACTACGAATAGAAACAGGAAGTTCAAGACTCCGCCGGTTCTGAGTCGACTGAACAGAAAATTTGGAAAAATGATTTTCGAAAAATACTTCGATCAAATTTCATTTCAAATGACATTACGATTCGTTGGGAATTAATATTCCATAGCTATCAATAATTCTTTCAACTAAAGTGTTAGTTTATTATCATTGATTTCTTTAATTATTCATTTATTTCCAGGCTGTCGTTCACCGCACGCTAATCTGCATTAAAGATTAAATAGTAGCTAGTGATTAGCACAATCACCGCAGGGACTGTAAGCCGGAGCTAAACGTGTGAGGATTACGTAGATAAAAGTTCCTCCGTACGTGGATAGTCGAAAAAGCTAAGAAAACTCGTAGTAGTAGCAGCTCGAGCGTGTAGCGCGTAGCGGAGGCATCTTATCTTCTCAGGTCAGATGCGCCAAGACGCGACGCGAGGCGACGCGACGCAACTCAACTCAACTCAACTCGACGCGACGTGGTTCGGTTCGGTTAGGTTCGGTTCGTAGGTATTTAAAAGGCACCACCTCGATAGAAAACCAGTTCTTAAGGCACGCAGCAGACCGCTGTTGCTGTTGCTCTTGCTCTTGCTGCTGCAGGGAAGCGTAACAGAGGTAGTAGTAGTAGCAGCAGCCGCCAGCCAGCCAGCCAGCCAGCCAGCCAGCCAGCCAGCCGCAGTATCTTGGTATACCTACTGCCTACCCCGCTGCGATCAGTTCACAGCCTCACGTTCTACGCGATGTAGAATTTATACTGATATACATACGAAGACGTAGCTGTTGTTCTCCCTCGCTCCCGCAACAAGAATCGATTAAATTTCAATTATATCAAACTAAATATAGCTTTAAAAAATCAAACATCGTTGTAAAAGCATGAAAATTTCAAATCCAGACATTCGCGTTTTCACTAAAAAAAAAAAAAGGATTCATTCTTTCTTTAGCTCGCCGTGTATAGCAACGTTATAGCAGAAAAGGGTTCTTAGGGTCAGTGTGCGTAGCGTAGCTCGTTCGACATCTTCATATTATATATCTTCTTCGGATTTTCAGAAGCTCTACTTATACCGCTCGCTGCAGCCCTATAGCTTATAACGAATAAACTAAAGCCTCGAGTCTTGTTCCTGGTACAAACAGCACGCGGTTCGGCCGCGGTTCATCTCTTGCTTCTACGCGCTTCTTCTTCTTCTTATTATTATTATTCCTTTTTTTCTTCTTCTTCTCATAAACTCCCGTGGGAGAATCTCAACCAAGACGAATCTCGCTCCCCCCCCTTCTTCCGTCCATTCCTATCCCGCAGATTTCTGCTATAATATAATACACCCTCGAAAAATATTCCATTTCTTAGTTCAATCTTCAATTAGTACGGTTACGTTTATCATCGTGTAATCACTTTTCGCAATTAATGATAATTTATAGGTAGATATTATGCACCGAGTAGGTAGATATCGAGACATTTTCGTCTAAGCAAATATATCGCTGAAGTTACATACATAGATCTGCACAGCATCCTGGAACGAGTATATGTACCTACGCGGTTCTATTAATTGGTCGTTAATTACACGTCGCTGTAGGGTGGTTAATGAACGAGTTGCAATAAATCTGGGATAAATGAAAAATGTTATAACGCGAAAGGTAGAGGTGTGCAAATATGTCTGTCTGTGTATATCATATGTGTAATTGACAACGAGTCAAAACGGACTGACGATCATCGTGATCGAATAAAAAATTATACACATATAATAAAATGAGTAAAGTTTCAAAGTTGCAGCGGTGTTTTCAAGACTCCTCCGTCTGTCTTGGCGAGATGCGTTGCATAGCCATAGCCAAAGCCATAGCCATAGCCATAGTGGCTATATGCCTCGATATAATGGCGGCGGGTGAGCCGCGTGGGAACTGAGTGAATCCGCAGGTATAAGGTATATTATAGCGTAGGTCCATAGTGCTGGCGCGCGTTGCCTTTGAGAACGACATTACGAGTTACGACAACAAGAGAAATAAGAAATAAGAAATAAGAAATGAGAAATAAGAAAAAGAAGAAAAAGAAGAAAACGCAGCTCTAAGAGTCCGGTGCGAAGTTGATAACCTCGAGGAAAGTATTACGTAACATCTCTCGACTGTATAATATGTATATATGTATACGTAGGTATATATCCTCTCCACAATTCTCGCGCGCGTTCAGTTTTATCCCCGGGTGCTGCTGCTGCTGTTGCCGCTGCCTAACGTCCGAACAGGTCATACATATTTATTTTTCAGACTATACCTTATACTCGCACGTTTTCTTGGTGCACTCTCATCCTCATCAGTGTGCAGAGTCTCTTTAATTCAAGCTTATCCGAAAGTCACAAGTCCGAAGACGATTACGTTACACGCGTAACAAAAATTCAATTATTTATTACCTATACCCGTGACTTTTACTTTTTTCTTTATTTTTTTTTCTCTCATTTCATAATTCCCCCCGTCCTCTATCTCGATATTGTTATACAATACTGCCACGAAGGTTATATTGACAATAAATAGAAATTCAAGAACGTCTGTGTAATCAGCCATCCCGTTATGTCATTCGATAGATAATCTTTTGTCGATGTAAATATAACAGCTGTCTGTCAGTTTGTTCCCGATCACCGAAAAGGCCTATTGCTCTTCAATTATGCCAAGACTCGCGTCGTTAGAATTATACTATTGTTAAATCTGTTAGTACAGCGATTGTATTATTCGTTGTTTCCCTACAGTGAAGCAGCGATGCTTTCATTATCATCTCTCTATACTTCACGTCCCAGTAATCCTTTACCTTTACCTATTAATACTACACAATAATTACGATCATATTGATTCTAAGTCACGAACATCTCAAGGTAGAGACATTCAATGGCCTTTGTTTAGATACGTTGCATTAAATATTACGTAATTATTATCAAACCCATGTACAATTTTTCTATACACGTACCATCTATGCAGGGTAAAGTGCGAAGAGATGTCGAATTTCTCATATATCTGAGATTTGGCCAACAAATGATGTTGCAATGATGATTTATGTTTGGTATTGGAGTAACGAAGCAGATGACAATCGATATTGCGATCGAATTTGCACAAAGAAGAAAGTAATGGAATAGATGCCGAATGATTATCCCATCATTTTAAGGGGGTCTACACCACTTTGGCCCTCGGAAAAATAGGTATAAAAATGAAAAAAAAAAAAATTCACGCGGCTATGAAATATATAATAATCAATTATTACGCCCTTTAACAATAGTTGTTCGTATATAATCTATTTTCGTCAGTTCTCCGTCAACCTATATATATATCTGGTCTAGGTACCAGGTACCTTCCCTATAGTCCATAGCCTCGATGATCATGCCGCGTGTTGAACTGCGCGTGTCCGTGTGCGCCGAGGGTTCAGGAAGGGCCAACGAAGTTATTGATCCAACGCTAGGGATGCATGAGTATCTCTGTCTCTCTTTTCCTCTCTCTCTCTCTCTCTTTTCGCACGATTCGGCCTATAACACACACGCCTACGAACCAAAGCCGGCGACGTTGTAATCGCCTGCAGGGGCTGCGGCAGCATCAGCATCAGCATCAGCATCAGAACCAGAACTGAGATGCGCGAGGTACCCTCGGGGTTGCGCGTCGACGTTCTTCTTTGACGAACCGGAAATTGACGTATCGCAAACCGAGAACCGGGGTCGGCAGCCATTTTCAATTTTCACGATCTCAACAATCTATATATACTCCTTCCCGATTATTCCCCATTTCTCAACCAGAGAAACCAAAATATAAAAAATAAAGAAAAAAAGCTCATATCTTCGTCGTTGTAAAATTGTCGCCAAAGACTTATACACATAGAGAGACTATACCGAATGTGAATATAGGATAAGACATTTGAACTTTGGTTTGGTTTTGCTATGGGATGGGTTGGATCGAGTCAAGTTGGTTCGCGTCTAACCGCCGCATAACCATCAATCCTTGGCCTACCTCAATCGAATTAGGATTGTACCTCGCGACTTTGTGATTGACTGATATGAGCTGCTTCTGGCTATGCAGGTTCTGCTCCTAAGGAACCGGAAGATACTATAATACATCTGATATTATTATATAACGACGAGGATCGCTCAATGAGATTATCTCGAAATATTCAATCCGACAAGAATCGAAATTCGATAAAATTAGGTACAAGAGAGAGATTATCACATCTTATTCTAAAACAGGAGCTAAATCAGATGAGGAATAATAATCCTTCAATTTCCGCTCGGTATTAAATATTGATGAATCTGAGATTCCCGATTCTTGTATAAGCATCCGCATATTGCATATCTATAGATGAATAGATATATAGCTGAAGCAAGAGTAGTAAAAGTAGTTGGTTAGAAACTGTTCGAATGGAGCAGGAGGAGAAGAAGAGAAGAGACACAGAGAGAGAGAGATAGCAAGAGCCGCAATCATATAAACAGAGTCGTGAAAGAGATGAAAGGAATTGCAAACGACCCGTGTGCCTTGCTGCAACTGCACCAGCAACGGCTAGATAATTTACGAACTCGTCGAAGAAAAGGAAAAATGACGGGTGCAGCAGCAGCAGCAGCAGCCTGCATTCGACTATTACTATGGGATATGGGTACCTAACGCTTGCAAGTTGTCCGTTCGACATTGCAAAAGGGAAACTCGAGATCGTAATTTTATTCTTCGCCTTATACATAATATTCCTAGCTAGCTCTCGTCTGAATCTTGTTTTTACGTTATTTGAAAATGTTATTACCGTCAATCAGTAGCGAACGGTGAGACTCGTTGTTTCGTAAACGCTAAATTATACGATTATTCAAGATTCGAAATTCAAGATCGCATTTCAAACAATACGTTTCAAACGACACGCGAAAAATTTATAGTATATACCTTGTGCAATATTTGCACTGCACAATTAATAAATATCACCCTCAAACGATCTTATTCAAACGTTTATACCATTCAACATTCGTAATCGTCTTATCTTTTACATTACTACAAATCACGCCGTGACGATATGCCGCAACTGCAGATATATATTATATACCTGTATGTAAAGCTAAGAACGAGGTAGCGGCGCGGTGATCATATCTGGCAATTCGCGCCTTTAAATTGACCGATAAATTAGTACCGCAACAAGTACGTTATATGCGGTCTTTAAACCAATGCAAGATACACATGCATACACACATCCATATGTCGTACCTCGAGCTGTAGATACATAAAGACATGTAATTTCTATTTGCTTTATTTTCTATGCAAAATACGGAAACTTTATATCGAGTTGTTAATTAGAAAAAAAAAAGAGGAAAACGATATAAAATGTTCGTCCTTGCAGCAATCAGCAAGCAGCATCACGGAAGCGGGGGAGTCGCGTCGAATGGCATAACGGTATTGCGACAATTTATTCGGTTGGCAAACGGACAGACAACGCTGTGATAGAGCTGGCAGCTAGATAGCTATTGCTTGCTTGCTTGCTTGCTTGCTAGCGGGAGGCGAGATTCCAAGCAACCTTTACCTCGATCCGCGCGGCTGTGTACCCGACCAACGAACGAACGGGGACCAGGTTGTTACCCACGTTTCATTCACCAATTTCACTTTCACGGCCAGGGCCACAACGAACGGCAAGCAAAGCAGTCGTCCGCGATCGCGAGTACCTGTAGGTAGGTAGTTAGGTAGGTACTTACTGCTTAATGCTTGTATACCTGCACAGACAGCAGCGCCGAAGAAGAAGGAAAAAAGTAAAATTATAAACGTTCTCGTTCTCTAATCTATACGTATATTTATATGTAGAGAGATCTGCATATCTTATACATATTTATTTCTCATCGCGTATAGCCATATGTGCCGACTGACGGATAACGTCGAGATATATATACGTATGCCCAAAAATATAACAGCCGATTATTATAATTCGCAGTCTAAATTCTAGTCGTCGATACGAGCGAAGTTTTATATACGTATAAATATGCGGTGGTAGACGCAGATAGTAAGAGGAGATGAGAGGAATAAGAGAAGAGAACTATGATGAGGATGAGAGGAGATCGAGCTGTAAACCGGTAGGTAAGTAAGTGCATGATCAAGGTCTCGTCATTTTTTTTTTTTTTTTTCTTTTCTGATCGGTCAATGATTCATAGTCAAACTCCCTACCTCATAGCCGGGTCCTTTGATACAAACTACGAGACGACGGGGCAAGGTTACATATATCTGAAATTTTTTTACAGGTATAACACAGCAGACGGATGAACTTGGCGGATCAAGAGCTAAAACTCCGATTCTCATTCGTCGGCCGTTCAACCTCACTTTTATATCTTAATATGAAAAATAAGTAAAAAGAAAAAGAAGAGGAGAGAATTGATGATTCTATCACGTGGTCAAGTATATTATGTGTACCCACTACAGAGAAATGGGTACATTTATTTAGGAGAGAAAGAGAAAGAACTAACGGAAATACGGTTTTTTCTCTCTATTTTTTTTTTTTTTTTTCTTTTTTCTACGCCAAAATCAAGTTGATAGCGATTAGGTATACGAAATCTGTTGTCAACAGGAAACAGGCGCTGCTGCTGCTGCTGCAACGCCATTCTTTTAAATGGACCTATAATAACGTAATGCAGAAGGTCCGTCTTATAACTGATTTTATGGAAATTGAAATGATATGTAAGATTTAAATAAATAAATGAGGTGAAAGATTAACGGATTATTTAGATAATATATTCGAGTCTTTTTATGTAGGTATAAATATATAATATATATATATATATATATATATGTTCTCTTTCCTTTCCCTATAAGATAAAATACGATAAAAATTTCTAGCCAGAGGCAAACTCGTAGTATATTCGAGTTTGAGTTCGAGTTCGAGTTCGAGTTCGTTTGATTATTATACCTAGACGTATATAGGAAATGTAAAAATAGTCTAGGGACTCGGCGGGAGCCATCTTACAAACTCTGTGTGTGAAGATGTGAGAAGGCAAACGGGCAATAAGGGCCGTAGGTTGTACAGTCAGATTTAAAAGTTTTGGCCCCCATGAAGCCTGAACCGTGAACGACTCCTCCACGGTACAGTTAACCGAGAAAACTTTAAATTTATGCTGTATAAACGCGATTATTATATTACACGTTGTTTCGCGTAAATGTGAAGCGACAAAGATAGAGAGGGACAGAGAAAGAGAGAAAGAAAAAAATTAAATAAAAACCATTAACGAATAAGAAAGAAATAAGGAGAAGCGGCGCAGATCCGCGAGCAACGTACGTACTGCTTATATATATGTATGTCGCGATAAGTTATAACCTTGAGATTTGACTCGGTATATGGAAATTGTGCAACACCTGCCCACCACAGTACAGCGCATCGCTGCACCGACCCCGACGACCGTCAGCGAGTAAGACTGATCCTCTCATACCTCCCTCCCTATACATATATACTTGATTCTGTTTACGTACGGTACAAGTAGGAAGGAATAATCAGTGAACTGCAGAAAAAGAACGACGAAGAGATTCGGAGTAGTTTGTTTGTTTATTTCTTTAAATCTGTTTTACTTGATTTTGTTTTTTTTTCAATTTTATTTTATTTGCGAGTATCAATTCCCCGTTAACTTATTTACTGACTGACTGACTGACTGACCAAAGCGATAGCTATATACTGCAACAGGCTTTGTTTCATATTTCACAGCCTATAAGATTAGAAAAATAACTCTTTAACCATTTCTACGAACTTAAGATTTTTCAAATTAATGAATCACTAAGGTCTGTTGGCAAAATTATTAGCAAATAATCTTCTCAATCTCTCTCTCTCTCTCTTCTTTGCTAGTTAACTTATGCATTTACGTTGAGCAAATATTATTATATCAATGACAGTACGAGACGATACACGTATTATTAATGTGTGTACCAAGTAAACAAAGAAATCTCTATGGTTAAACGAGATATTGTTAGTCGCTCCTTTGTTTGTCAATGAAGATAATATTCTAATAATAATAACGATAATAATGATAATAAATAAATAAATGAATGATAAATAACGCAGGTGAGTAAATCAATCTTTACACCTTTTCGTCCCCCGATCAGTGTTCTTCTAGATAATCGATCTTGTTCTTGTAGATAATAAATAATGAAATTAATGAAAATAATGAAAACAATAATCAGATGACGACGAAGTCAGCTGGCAATGCTGTTTTCGTTATCACGCTCCTATAGTACCTCGGTTTTTAACAAATAAATATCCGAATGTGAAAATAGGCACGAATTGCATAGTGTAATGCAGTGAATTGAAATAATCGTAATTATTGGCCGAGTGCAATGCTCTTTACGTTGTAAACATCTGTCGTCCTACAGTGGGCCGAGACGAGATATTATAAGACGGCGACAAACTTATAACTGAATATACGCGCTTTATCGTGAAAAGAAAAAAAAAAAAAAAGACTTGACGTACGAATAGGGAACAAAGAAGTTAAATGAGACTGTATCTACATATAATATGCATATTTTCTGAATCAGCATTCTTTCATTATTCCCACGATATACATAAAACACTTTTACGTAGATTTAAACAATTTTATCTATACCTGTGTGGAAATGTTTTTACTTTACAACTAGATACAATTGTTATTGCATATGACGGTATAATACTAGTACGTAGGTAGGTAGGTAGATACGTTTGTTCCTTCGTATACGTAGAATCGTAAAAATAATACGAAACCGGTTAGTTGCATAGCAGTTCGTATAGGTATAATAGGGTATAAGGTATATCGTGTAGAGGAGTGAGTGAAAACGTTACGATATACACATAATAGCCAGGGAAATTCCGTACTATGTATTCTACTATCTCTCGCAAGCCTGGGTGGTTGTTGGCCGACGACTATCGTTTCGTAGAAATAATCAGGTTGCGAAATTATTTATCATCAGTCTCTGCGGGGCGTTGTCATCGAAAACGAATGCTTTTCCCACTCCTCTATGATCAGAGTATAATGACTTCTTTGTCTTTTTTTTCTTATTTCGATCGATTGATCAAACTGAGCAATCGGCTGCATCGTCGAAGACAAGACAGGACGAGTTAAAATATCGAATAATAAAATGCATTCGATTACGATCAGAATGAGAATGCAGAAATTTTCAGCTTTTGGAGTAAACGAAACTGAACGTCGATTGGGGGAAAACGGAAAGAGTGGATAAAACGTGTTGGGCAATACAGGTTCGTCTTTCCTTACGTTTTACTAAAATATCTCAAACTTTGGTGGTATTGTAGAAATTTGTGAGAAAAAAAAAATGTATTTATTTATTTACTCCAATCATTCGGATGTTAGACCTCGATTCCGTTACGCAAAGAAAAACGAAGAAGAAGAAGAGGCGAGGCGAGGCGAAGCAAAGAGGAGAGTGAAATAAAAAGATCTAATAATATTTACACTTTTTTTGAAGGGAGGGGAGGAACCGAACAGAACAACGAGATACACGAAAATACAGACATAGTGGCCGAGGAGCCAAGAAGCTCGGGCTTTGTCCGTTCGAACCTTCGTAAATTTTATACGATATATAGGTATGCATGCACGGGGAAGCGAAGAAGTGAGGAAGGAAGGAAGGAAGGAAGGGAGGACGGAAGGACGGAAGGACGGAAGGACGGAAGGAAGGAAGGAGTCGGACGCAAGCGTAAATAAAACTTTTCGACGACGCGTCGATATAGACGATAGAGAAACAATATATCGCATAGAAACGCGAGAGACTAGCCAGGCACGCCTCTCTCTCTCTCTGTCTGTCAATTTTCAACAACAAACTAACCGATGCCAAGTCTCCGCTCGCGCCTCGTGTTTCCTCCGAAGAAATACATGCGAGCCAGGGCGACGCCGATCGCGAATTTGAGGCTACAGCTTGTTGTAGAATAAATGCGAACAGGAAATGCACGCGTTTTGTTATAGAAATAAGAAAGGATCGATCGAATAACGGCTCTCAAGTTACAACGTTGTAATATAATAATAAAATGGTTATTTCTCTAACTCACCTGTCGGAGCTTTCGGAGCTATCGTATCGATCGACGCATCGTTTCTTCCCGCAGGGTCCAACGAGGGTATCTTCAGCCGTCCTAATTTGTCCCTTGAATTTATTACCCACCCCGTTCGTATCTTTTTCGATAGTTTTAACCGGCACTCCCCGGGCCGGTTCGGGAATGATAAGACCGCGAATAGCCTCGGCGTTAATCTCCCCTAGCAACGACGACGCCGTAGTTATATCCTCGCCTAAGTTAACAGTCTTTCTCACATTGACCGGGTGTAGTATAACTACAAGAGTCTCTTCGGCCGTTGCTGGCTCGTGAATAATTGTTTTAGTTTTAGTCGTAGAACCGCAGAGCACATCGTCACTGACACAACCACTGATAATACTACTGCTACTAACTTCATCCTCATCATCACCGTCGTCCTCGTCGTCCTCGTCATTCTCATCATCGTCGTCGTCCTCGTCCTCTTCATCATCGTCTCCGTCGTCATCCTCTACACTTTGACGATGACCACAATCACGATTAACATCAATATAAATATGATCACTACTTTTCCGACTATTCTCATCAACTAGAACACAACTACGACACAAATTTTTATTATCACTTTCTGTCACGCGAACTGCAACCCCCTCCTTATCAATGTTTATCACCACATCGTTATTACTAAACTTGTGTCTCTCCTTGGGCACGCGATTTACAGAGCCGAGCTCTATCGGCGCCTCTTCAACGCACGGCCCGTCTGCCATCTTGTAAACGAACAACTGCTGATGCTCTACGCCTGGCTCGGCGGTACGCGGCACCAGTAGTGGTGGTGGTAACGGCGGCTCGCGATGTGTGCCTCTTTTCTTCCTTTCAACCTCCTCGCGTAAAGCTACGGAGCGAGCACCTACGGAGCGACCGCGATCAGTCGCCCATGTTGACTGGCGTCGTGACGTCACCGTGCAGCCAGGACGCTAAACCAGTACATACCTCCACCCGCCCCGCGGCATCGTAGCTACTCGGCTCTTTTCGCCGATCGGTCACGAAGCGACATCTCGATTCTGGGAACCGCTAGATGGCGACACCATTCGACATCCCGTATTCCAGTCTCGTGCTTTCTGACTTATCTGACAAATTACATACACGGAATGACCAATTGAATTTAATTGAATAGAATAGCGCGCACTGATTTAGGAAATGGGCATGATACGATATTGTTCTAATATTGTATTTCAGAGAGATACATCCATGCGCATACGTTATAGATCTATTGTTAAATAATAAATAGAAAATATAATATTATTCTAAGTAAAATGTTTCAAGTATTTCTATTATTATATTTCCCTTCCAAGCCAGATAAATAAATGCATAATGTATGATTTCACAAAATCTACGGCTGAATAAACAAACTAAGAGTAGCCTCTGATCGTGGCAAGATGTCATTTCGGAATTTCCTAATATTTAAAATTGTACGGAAATATAATCCGAGATATTTCGTTATTATTGTTTCTATTAAATTCACATTGCTTATACTATATTAAGATTAGTTGTAAAAATTGCCGATAAAAGTTAAAGAACTAGTCCGCAAATAAAATTTGTAAATCATTTACACTACCTATATGTATACAGTTGCTCTATTATTGCTGAGGTTTATCATCACCCCAAGATTCCGATTATCCTATAAAGTATAATTATCGTATTTTAAATCTTAATTTATTTGAACCGATAGTTCTCATTGATTATCGTCCAACAACTGCCACAATTAATTCAATACTATTGTTGATTTTTAAAAACTAAACGTAAAATCTCATATCCACAGAGATGTTGGAAGCATTCCTTCAACCGTAGCAACATTAGGCGTAAGAACTTCATTGCATAAGAAGTTTAGAGGTAGATCAACCAGATGCCCCTGTAATCATGAGACAACATTTGAAATAAGTATTCATTAGATTCTAACATTAGCTATCGGTATCGAATAAAAACTCGAGGCTTGTCTCATTCTTGCATTTTATTCACTCACCTTAATATTCCCGATCAATTGCTCGGACGTAACAGGGTCCTTTAAGCACAGGGGTGTGTCTTCCTGGTACGATTTGAGCACAGTAAAATTGATGACTGTGTCTGATGGGATGCAATTGAAAATCTGTAAATGATAAGCAATGTGGTAGAGAGGGAGATCGGTCAATTATCTATTGAAATTAACGTGCGATACTAGCGGAGAATCTTACTCTTTCAAAAGTTTCGGTATTCAGTTTGCTTCTAGCACGCCAAACATCACGATAAAATGATTTTTTCACTGGATCTCCGAGGTCAATTTCTTCGTCCGAATCCATCAGACCCAGATGCTCCCTAAATAGCTGCTTTCTTAAAGAACTGCCGTATTTTCCACAAGAAAATGACATGCCGTTCATTCTACCGTCGTCGAATTCTTCGTCCTGGAATGAATAGGGATAATCAATTTATGGGGCAGTAGAATTATACAATTTTTTTTTCGAATTTATTATTACACTCACGTGAATTATAACTGCGATTTCGCTGTCTCTACTCGCAATCATACTTCTGTCGTTGATGTTAGCTGATCCGCAAATCACAGTTGAGTCATCGACGATCATTAATTTGCTATGAACATAGATCAGCTCTGTAATCATGGTGCCGTTTAGTACAGAGTGATTTCTCAATCCATGAAACGTTATGTATTCACTTGGATCTTCTATACCAGCTTCAATCAAGCGATTTATAATTGCGTATTTACCTCTGGAAGAATAATATCCGTTTTATATTCATCGCCAATCCGCTTTATCCAGTCGTTTATTAACTAATCTTTAATTAATAGGAAAATAACACATACCTTGAAATAGAAGCGTAATTCCAATGAATTATAGCACGTAAAGCTGTCCCTGTGGGACCTCCGACTTCACCCTCGAAGCCAGGCAGCAATGGCATTACGACAAATACTCTGAATACAGAACCTTCTCTCTTGGCTCTTATTATTCGCTTTACCAAAGTTTCTCCAATTCGATTTTTGACAATGTCACCTTCTACCGAAGCTAGCGTTATGAAGAATTGGTTCTCTATGTAAATGTATCTGGGAAATATGATGGAATGTAAAAGCTGATGTAGATGGATATTTTTATGGGCGAAAATTCACGATATTCAAACTAAAGATGATTAGAGGAATAAAAAGAAACAGCACAAAATTAATCAGCCTTGGTGAATAAAAGAGAAAAGAGAATAACATGCAAAAACGTTAGGTATCAAGAAATTGTTAATTAAGCGTTACCAAGGGGAAGAATCGCCTGAAGCGAAGTGGTTCTATCTGTAATTCCTCTCTTACGATGAAACGTTCCAACGAAGTAATAGTTATAGTTATTCTTCAGGAAATTCGTAAGCTACAATTTATTTGTGCTTATATGAATGATCATTGAACGAGATAACGAATTTTTATTATAAGAAACAATACGGCTTTTGAATTATTGCAGAAACTTTCTGACACTCTGGATTTGATTTTACAAAATGATAAATACAGCTTCTCACCTTTGGGCGTTACTGATTGCATCGATGTAAGCCTCGTGTATACTCTGCTCCAAAGTATCTGACTCGAGAAAACCTGCTGACCACGAGCTGACGGATCTCAAAACTTGACAATTGACTTTATACTTCATTGCCCCAGTCTGTACAAACGGCGCATAACTACTACAATCGTTGTAAGATTTTGGCAGAAGGAAAGGATAGCCTGGGTTCAAGTTTGCTTTTGCCAACTGAAAAGAAACAATTCAGAGAATGTAAATACAATCAGTATTAAACTAGAATAATACAACGCGATTTTCTCGGAGAGACTCACTTTAACAGCGTTCCATCTCTGTATGAAATGTCTGGCAACATCTCTGGCACTAGCACCTTGAACCATAACACCAATATCGTGCCAGGGCATTCGAGGGGTAGTACATCTATCGACTAAGTCTTGATACGGCAATTCAAGATTACTGAAATCTTTCACTATGAAATTGGTGTAGTCTTTGCCCAGCCACAATTTGGCTGCCCCAGGTAATCCTAGGACAATATCCGAGCTGTTGCAGACCATATTGTCCACTTCGTCAAATGGAGTTTCCTGCCCTATGCTGGAAATGTAAGAAACTGTTAGGTAACCTGGGGATTCATTTTCGTAGTTGAACTAAGTCCAAGATGACTCACTTGTCTACTTGGTCTTCCTCGTCGCTGCTTCCTTCGTTGGGACTGTAGACCATATTTATAAACTCCTTTCGCTTTAATCTGACGTTTTCTCTGACTTTGTGAACAGTTGTCTTGGCCATATCGAACAGATTTTTTCTCTGAGTATCAGGAGTGTTGCATTTAACGTAGTCGACATCGTCGGGTGGTGATAATAACAGGGGATCTCCGGGCTTCAATTGCGGCAAAGGAGATTTCCCATTCATCACTGGTCTGAACGAATGGAATTTATCATGAATATGAACGTTCAATAATCTCGCCTACTACTTTTCTATGCAATATATGACTTACAAAACGGGCAGGGACCTCGTTGTAGCCATAGCTACAGTGTTTGCTGCAACAGCGAGAGGAAACATCACGTGTTTGTAGCCCTTAGCGTTTCCAGACGGTCGGCTACTGTTACTAATTAATTTTCCTTTAATCGGAATGTACATGCTGGATTGGTGAGCAGACCCTGTGAAAATCTGGCTTATTAATATGCCTGGAATCTTATCATTGTCACGTATTTTCGTTCGGATACGTGCCTAAGTCTACAAGCCTATGCTCAGGATTGTCCCATCTCCCGTAACACAAGTCAATTCCACCCAGAAATGCTAGCGATTGATCGACGACTACGATCTTTTCGTGATGAGCCCAGAGAAAAACTCCCACCCTTGCATGGTCCGGATGTCTCAGGACTTTTATATTCTCTGGGCATTTTTCCACAAGACGCTGTTTACTGTAGAAACTGTTGATTCCTAGTGCTAGTTCAACCTCTTTGTAGATCAGAATGAACACCTTTACGCCTTCCATCTGAAATTATCATCAAACAAGTCCATCATCTATCTATTCATTAATCACAAATGCATATTCCACTCTCAGAATTCAATCTCAAGTAAATATTATTGGATCAAACTCACCAAGGCCATGTTCCTATTTGTCCAGACATAAGTGTAAACACAAGTTAAAATATGTTGTGTATAATGTTTCACAAATTTGTTCATACGAAAAAAAATACTTACAGCTTTTCTCTGCAAAATTTTATCCAGTCTCCAGTAATCCCCGTCAATCGCCGGTCGCTTCATAAAGATTTCAGGTGACAACCACCAGTCTGCGATAAATATTTCTTCCTTAGCTGCCTCCAGCGCGTCCGCTACAGCAGACATATATCCAGATCCGTCAATGAACCAAGACGCCAGTGTCCCTGGTCGGTACGGAACGAATGATTTGTGAGGATTCCTTTGTATGAAC
This sequence comes from Tenthredo notha, assembly GCA_914767705.2. Taxonomy (NCBI): domain Eukaryota; kingdom Metazoa; phylum Arthropoda; class Insecta; order Hymenoptera; family Tenthredinidae; genus Tenthredo; species Tenthredo notha. The sequence continues at coordinate 10,081,506 of OU611916.1, forward strand.
GGTTTTCCTAGAACGAAAACCACCGCCGTTTTTATTTAGGATTGTCTTGCATCGTCAGTTTCTTTGATAGAACTTATTTTCACCTTCGTTATTAGCCAAGTCTTGAATGAACTCCATCCATTCCTTGGCCTTTCTTCTAGTCCAACATTTAATGACTATATGTCTGCTCAGATTCATGATCTGCAAGCCGTTCCTCAATCCAGTAGAATACATTCCCGAGCTAACTTCAAACCCATGATCCATTAAAATTACAGACTTTATTCTACCATCCGCCGGTCTCATGTAGGCAATAAAACTGTCCTTCACAACGAGATGTCTCGAGTGCCAAGTCCCACACAAAGACGTGCAAAAGTAGCTGCAACGTATACAACACATGCCTCCTAATAATCCGCACATATTACAGCCAGTTTTTGAGCCCGAGCCAGTTCTCTTGGAGACCATTCCTTCCTTGCCTTTTAAGCCCAATTCGAGGATGAAGGAGAGATGCGATACTTCGAGAAAAGCGATCTGGTATCAGAATAAGTCGGAGATTAAATATTTGGGTCTTAGATTGACACGCATTTTGGTATTTTGGAGATTGATAATTACAGTGTCAGGGTGGCGTTTGTAGATATCAATTTTAAGTAAGTTTTCAAAGTACTGTTCCAGCACCCGCATTCTGTGGTCTAGCTGTTCATGCGGCACAAGAATGTCTGGTTTGTTTGGAAATCTATAAATATACATTATTATTAGACTGCAGCTGTAACATGGCACTAAAATCATACAAATGTTTTCAACTCATAGACTGTTTCTAGTTTCAGGGTATCCACGGGGTATCTTCGATTTCATAATTTTAAAACTATTTCAATATTCCCATGATGATTTCAAGGAACAAAAGAAGAGATGAAAAAAGAAATTTCCAAATTTGTTCTCACCTAGGTAGAGCGCCTCTAAGGCGTTTTTTCTGTCTACCAGATCCATAGCTTTTCAAGCTGTTTCTCCTCTCCCTATGACTTTTTGTTGGAAAAGGAATTTTCAGAGTAGCTCTATAGACCTTGAGTTGATTATGAAGCAACTGTATATGCTTGTATCTCTTTTTGATAGTCCAGGTAAAAGGTCCGTGGGTAAATTGTATCGTGTATAAATTAGGATTGAGTGGATGAGTGGTGATACTTCGTTCATTGTCGATAATTCGTACTTGAATCTCGACACCAGGGATAAATATCTGACGATCTGGACTCTTGAATTTAACTGCAGGATTATGAATGGATGAGAATTTTCTGGACCTCATACAGCCTGAAAAAAGAGAAGTAATAACATGAAAATGAAATCAAGCCAAAGATTTTTATTTTATCAATCAACTCACCTTTGTTATCGATCTCGAATTCTTCCTCAGGAATTTGAACAGCTGCCTGATTCTCGTTTTCAATTACAGGAATATCAAAAGACTCAGGAACCCCTAGGTAATCGTCGTACTCAGAATCAGGGGACAACGGGCCACCGTCAACTTGGTTACATTCATTCTCAGCATTGTTGGTTGGCTCGTTGTTGGTGTCAGACATTTTACAACTGTTTAAAATGCTTGATAGCTACTTGTTAGATATAAGAGGTTGCACAAGAGATACCCAAGGTCTTTCTTAATAATTGTTACTACAACGTGTGGAAATGTTGCGATAATCATTACGCATTATAAGGCGTTGGAAACACACTTTTATTTCTTCCTGGTATTACGATCTAAATATATCAAGTGACCGATGCGATTACGCGATCAAAAAATATGGAATAATTATGATAAGTCAAATCGAACGATTTATAGGTTAGAAAGAACAAATTCTTTTTCCACTCTAGGTATAATAAAATGCGATAATAAACAAGCATACGTACGTACGGTTGATTTCAAAGTTAATGTTATCGGAGTGTTTTGAGGTTATCAACTTCTCAAGTCCTTATTATAATCTTATTTTGAGTGACTACTGATACCGACAATCGTATATCTTATCAGGTGTTGTTCAACGAGATATACTTAGGCGGGAGTATCCCGTATTTCAACCATTGTTTAAACAATTCTCAATGAAACTGATTCGCTACATAATGAACACAGGGTTATGATTCTACATGGGATCTACACTACACACAGAACTGTCATCGCCGTAAAATGCGCAGACACATGCGCAGAGAATGAATTTCGACTCCATTAACTGGCGGTAGGTATAAGTATGTGTCATCGTCGTTTATAAGGGTCAATTGCAATTACTGTAAACGCGTAAGCGCGCACGCCAAGTCGGCAACAGCCTGTTTGTAGATCTCTGTTCGATCAATAGAGATATAAAACATCGCGATCTATATTCATCCCCGATTCAATACGATTTTATGAATCGTAATGATCAATGAAAATGATATTGTCTTCGCTTCGCAGAATATTTTAATCGCTGTCTTATCTTGCAGCGATTAAATAGTAGTAAAAAAATAGTAGTAGTAAGCCTTGAAAAATGGAGCAGTAAGTATAATACAACTGCAGCTCTGAATATCTATCGGCATAGATATTGACACGATTGCAGTTTCACTTTGTAGCAAATCGCCTACATCACTGATTACAATAGACTGATAGGTAATTACACGCCCGGTTGAATATAGAGAAAGAATATTCTCACAATGATAACAATCTGTTATGGCGTAGCTAGCTATGATATACTAATCAAGAAGAGAATGAGAATGATAATATATCATCGATCGATTAATTTTGGTAATTTAAAAAGGATCGAGAGCTCATCGCATGGCCTTAAACTTAGAATTTCTCCATTTCGAAGTCTTGTTCTGAAACGAGGAGTATTCTCTAATCGGCTGAACATCCTCCGCGGCTGTAAATAATTTCAATTTCACCGTCGTCTCGTGAAGGTATTTTATTATAGCAATATTGCAGCGCAGAGGAGTTCGGTGATCGTAAGTCCGCGTATGTCGAGGCGTTAGCAGCAGGTATAGTATACCAGGTAGGGAGAGTTTTGTACGAATAGTACCGATGTATAAGGTGGGAGTAAAGACGGCGAAAGGGAAATGCCGGGTACGCGTACTTGTTGTAGTTCTTTTTTATATTCTCACTTCTTGCCCCTGCCCTGTTTTTTTGACCAGTCGATACGGATCGAGTTTCATTTGTCTCTGCCACTTTGCCACTTCGCTACCAGCTCAGAACCAACTACAACCACCCGATCCTGAGGACTCCAGGCTGGTTTATTGTCCGAATTAAAAATGCATCGCGCGGTTCGCCGGAACTGATATAAACATACGCACCACAGCCCCTCAAGAAGAGGAACATCGCTCGCGTGTTCCTTCCATAATCGAGAATTTCGACTTCCTTGTTTCCCGAATAATTATTAATTTTTTTCCATTTCCCTTAAGTGTTGTTCTCCAGTTTTTGATTTTTCTTTTCTTCATACTCTTCTTCAAACACCCCATATTATTCTCATTCAATCTCATATATCCCAACGATCGAATACTGAAACTAAGAGGATTCGTCGGGATCCCGCAGTCCCATCATCATATAGTGTTTATATTATATTGGTGTATTGTGCAGATCGTTAGTAGACGATTTTTATTTTACTGTGGTGCAGTGCTTGCAGTGTAATGAATTTTCGATCGGAATTATAAGAACAGAGGATCGTAAGGTGAGCAAACAGACATTTATAATTAATTATACAAATGAGAGAAAAAAAAATTCTCCAGTTCATCGACGTGAACGCACATACTTATATTATGAAACGCCGATTTCTTCTACCTGCAAGAAAAAGAAGACAAGAAAAAAAAATATATATAAACTAGCCGATGAATACCTACTTCGATTTATTAAAAGTCGTGATGTATTTTTTTTTTCTTTTTTTCATCCTTCTTCTTTTATATACAGTAGCTAATGGATCTGGATTAACGACCTTTGGAACATGGTTGTCAGTAGGGCGCTTTCTATACCACGATATTCAGTATCTTACGTAAATATAACAAGCTGCTTGGTATTATAAAGAAGGAATAAATATTGCGAACGCGTAGAATTCGACTAAACATATATACTTACCTATACATAGATTAAGACCAGCTTTTATATATACAGAAATTCGTCGCGCTTAAAACGCTTTTTAGTTCACATTCAAGCTATAGAAGCGAAACATAATAAGTTGCGAAATCTGGATAAGGAGAAAAAAAAATATAAAAATTGTATAATAACGAGAAATCGGAGTAATTATTATTATCTATGAAACGTATAGCAATCGCAGTTCATTAGCTAAACTAGTAAAGCGGCATAATCAGGTCACAACGTCATTCTATAACCGCGTGAAGTGCGTTTTATTTTTCGAAAATAATAATTTAAACGCGTTCAGACCTTGTCGTCAAGCTCGACTGTCGTCGATATCCTGCAGTATTACACCAACTCGTCTTACCTCGTTGACCACAGATTCTTTGGTCATTTTCCAACCGGACAGAATAATTAGGATTTTCACAGGAAATAAGAACTAGCCATCGAGATTCGCGAAAATCTGATATACCTCATTTCCATGCTATTAGCCTACTCCAACTCACCTCGGATTTTATTTTACCGTCTATATAATTAGACGATAAAATAAAATGCGTGAATTGTTATACGGTTTACTATTTTTCTAACAAAGTCGTATAATACGACTATAACGATCGTCGTAAGTTTCTAAGCATAATTAATATCACAGTTTTACGTGTAGTTTATAATAAATTCAAGTATGTATGTATTATGTATAGTATTGTATGTGCGTTAGTCCATAATATTCCGCATTCTTTGAGAGAGGGAAAGAAAAAAAACGGCGAGAAAAATATGAGGAAGAAAAAAAAAAACTGATGTGAGTTTGCGATGTATAATGTATTATACCTTCTCTTTTGTTTTATTGATAAAACTGAAAGTGAAGAGGTGTAGAAAATAAATTGATGCTTGCATACAATTATTGAACGTGTTTCCTTCCTGCACTCCGGCTATTAATCTCTCGGTGAAAGTAGGTATATTTTTAACTCCGATATAGATGTGTATAGGTATATTTATTTTGCGAATTATAAAATCCCGATTATGTCGATCTAAAAAGCTTATGTGTCTCGCTCCTCCTCAATTTATATATAGACACTGACCGAAAATTGACTAACCGTATAAATCGAGTCATAATGAAGGAGGATGCAAATGCCAACAAACTCTAAATCGCGGCTGCAGCCACCATCGTCATCTTGCATCATTCGGAGACCCATTCTCTCCAGAGTCATGAATAAATAATAACAAAAAGCAAAAAAGAAGAGAAATGTATAACTGATTTCTTATTTTTTCTTTGTTTTTTTTTTTTTCATTTTTAGGATGAAGTGGAGACTCTCCTTTTTCACCGTGGTGATATCACTGCTGGTGGTACTACTCTCCGTTAATGTAAATGCTCTACGTGGATCAACCCCTCCGGTAAGTTTTTACGAATCCGTGTATCATATGTATAAATGGAATAGATCGAAACTTTGAACAACCGATTGTAATAATTAAATACGTGCTCGTGCGTGCATGTAATAAATTAAAACAATATATAGGTACATATAGATGCATGTATACCTGCTGAAAGTGCAGTATAGAAGAGTTAATGTCCAGTTCGAACGTCGTAAGAATAGAAATCATCCCGTTTAGGAATCGGATATGAAAATAATAATCGTCCTCAGCACTTAGACGCCCATGCCGATTTCTAGTCAATATCTTCATACGATTCAACGTCCCGTTTTTTGTTCATTTTCACTTTTGACATACGCAGACTATATGTGTCATCCCGCAATAAAATCCTATGTAAGAGATAGTTCGTCTTTAAATTTATGTAAACCTGTATAGACTACGTAATAAAATGTTAATGTACTGCACCGGCTGTGAATCTCGAATCTGGTGTCTTTACTCTCTATAAGTTGTTGTTCACTGTCTACTGTTTCACATTAAAGTGTTTCCTTACTTAATTTGCAAAAAAAAATAAAAATGAAGCTTATACAATCGTAATTACACCGAATCATATCTATTCCTGCTGAACGCGTGGACGAGCTTACTTGCATATATCCTGTTACAAACGCACACATGATTTGTAAACAGCGTATAATTCGGTTCGAGATCAGTTTACAATATGTTTACAGGTATCGAGTTGCCGATTAGTCGCAAACTGTATCAGATTCTAACGTATGGATCTATTCAGAGTCGAGGTAAACGAATAAATAGAGGAAATGTCTCCTTATGGTGACATTCCCTCGAGTTTCGAATAGTAATTCTTATCATTCCATTCCTTGTTAATTGTGAAAGGATCGGGCAAACCCCACACCGATAAAATTCAAGATATTATATGTGTGGATACGTAGGAGTATATGTTAGACGCTGGTTGACCAGTAGGTATGAGCCATACCACTACCACACTCTTCGTAATGGGTAATCGCCGAGAAAAAAAGTATCAGTGGAAAGTACTCGACGTCGTAAAATAGCAAGACAGTTCCCAGGCGAGTGCCATTATACAAGTATAATATGCGCGGTCTGGTCTCTCTGCTTTTCAGTTTAATATTAAAACCGAATCCTATATGCTATTCCAGGTTATTTTTCTCGCCACGATTTCGCGGATTCATTTCTTGCACTTTCGCTTAGCTGAACCGAAAGGTCATCGTCATCCTTGAGACGAGTACAGATTGTTGTTTTATTTTTTCCTTATTTATAATGCAGGTGTCGAGTTAATTTAATCAGATTTAATGCACGTATAACTCATTGCAATCAAGATTTTGGGCCTTCGATCCCATCCGTGATAGTTAAATGTTCGATTAAGGCCTCGACCTATTGTTACATCGTAACTTACGCAACCTTTTTGATTATTGATAATTATACGAAGACCCGGTGACGGGGGTTCATACAGGTAAAGAGGATTCATCTAGTCCAAGGTTTCTGTCGCAATTATAAGTAGACATCCATCCTGCAGCGGTCATACTCATACATTATAAAAACGCGAATAAATATATACCTTAGTTTTTTCTGAAAGATGATTCTCTCCGAAAGATACATCGCGTTCTCTACCTACCAAACCGATCATTAATCATTTATAGTTTAAAGCAAGACATGCGCGTGATCTGGATTGCAATGATATTACGGTTTCTGCGTGGTACTGCTTTCAGGTTTTACGTTCGAGCTATGAGATAGCTGTAAAGTGAAAAGCTGATAAAACCGGTCGAGAAATTGTCGAAATAACTGCATACTGAATCGAGTACCTACGTATCTCGAGTCGTGTCAAACGCTTAGACAAATCTTTTCTTATCATTTTCGAAATAGTCATACAGTGAGGACGAACGTTTCTGAAGTCCCTTTTGAATTTTTTACGATATCAAGACGTTTGATCAAACGCTCTCCAACTATAGGACATGTACACTCCACGACCCAGTGACTCGAAATTTAAGATCTCACCTTAAAAGTCCATAATGAGGATAGGCAGGTACCTAGCTAGTTAAAAGTTAAATAGTGTTTTGCAGAACGTGAAAGTCCAGGAATACGTCCGTGGCCCCGTGTCAGCGGTACTCTTCGCGAAGATATATCGATCAAAGGTTACACAAGATCTCATAATCCGTAGAGAACAAGACGCTGATCTTTTTTTAATTACATATATTCCGAGCATCATGGTCCATGATCCATCCCGCAACACCTGGACCAGGTTTAGGCCGCACATAATGGGCACAGGTTTCTAAGCTATGGACTTATAAACGAGAAAATTGCCAACTGGATCGCATCTTTGGCCTCTTTAAGGCAAAAAAATCTGATCAATAATCGATCCAGTTATCGACAATCACGTGTATTATGACTTCTTAGCGTAGGCCAAGTTGTCCTGTGGAATAGGGTACAGCGTCCAAGGTTGTCGGCTACCTTTTACCTAGCCGTTGGATATTTTCTATACCTGTACAACGTGGAGTGGTATATTTTATAATCGTGGAATGAACGTGCTAACGTACCTGCGGCCTATCCGCACGTATAAAATAACTGTCTAAACTTTTGACGTTACCTGATGTCTCGCAGCTCTCGTCTTCTGATGGATCTTAGATGTAATCGCAATTCTTATTGCGATTTCACTTCGCTCAATCCTCGGCGGGGGTCATGAAACACCGTATGATTTACGGCCGTGGTTGCACTTGTATAACGCTACATCAAATCCCCGGCATCATTTCAACGCTTAGAAAATCATCAGCTTGAAAGTATTTCGCTAATCAATTTACAGAAAAAAAAAAAACTCATTAGGTCATCTCTTGGTCTCATACTATCCTATAGGTATACGCTTGTTAATTTCACCTTTGTCATTGCCTCTAGTCACTGCAGCTTGACCACAATTACGATATCGAGTGACCATCACCACGAATCTGGTGTACATTTAACCGACTAGTTTGTACAGTCATTCGGTAACAATGAGACACTTTTACTCCACTTACCACTACTAATAACATCGCTACTAGTTTGCTGCGTCCTTGAACGAGAAGCCGCTAATAGAACAAGATTCGTTTTAATACTCGATTTTCGACTCGCGGTATAACCGAATTTCAATTAATCCATACACACGATCTAACAAAGTCAATTAGCAATCGCGACTGTGCGATAGAGTCGTCACGAAAAATAGATTCGCATCGTGTGAGGATTTATAATAATTAAGTCTAGCGAATCGGAGATTATCATCGGCCTTCGAAAAAAAAAGAAAAAAAATCGTACACACTAGACGGTGTGAAATAGTTGAGAAAATGTATTTCTTGTATACGTCAGACGATTGTTAATTTCTACTTATCTCGTCGGTCCGCGGAAGTTGTGTGTACCTATACCTAGGTACCGGAAATAATTTCAACGTGAAATTATTTATCGCCTAATTCTCTTTTGCTGTATATGAATAATACCTACCCAATTCTGAGCGGATTAACACATCCCGGGATTAATGTGTCCCAGGATTTGCCGCTCCCTATTCGGTACTGGTGATTCGTTATGTTCTCAACCAACTCATTTACCTAAAAGCATATACCTAAGTCTGCTTTCTCGGAAGTGAGGACCAACCAATCTTTCTTCACTTTCAAATATCAACCTCCTTGATTATTATACCTATATACAATGCTATCCTACCTATATATAGCCGAGTTAAAATTTTGGCAGAAAACCTACTCGTAGACAAATATATTTCCGGAAATACCATTAGCCTTACCACAGAGCGAGCGACGCTCCGTTTGCTAAAAACTCACGGTGTATCATATCTTCGCTTATTGCGGGGGTGTGCGACTCGTCAGACTGGTAAAACAGCATGAAATCGAAAGCTTAATCTTCGAAAGACGAGAGTGGTCCTTCGGCGAGTATAGAGCGTCAGACTGCAGACCAGTAAACGGATATATCGTGCATGAGCATGCATATGTGTATATGTAATGTGTACACCTTGAAAGATCACTGCATGGTATAAGAAGTATGAAGAGTAACCCGTTCACGCTCTCTTGCATAAAGTTACGCAAGAATTTGAACGTATAGGAAAGAATAAGTGGAATAAGAGGCTCGCCATCACGTTCTTCGTTAATTAACCCAGGCGTAGCTGTGGATGCGTAAGACGAAGACGAAGAAGAGGTTCAGGAGAAGGTGGTGGACGTAGACGTGGACGAGGACGCAGACGAGGACACGCGAGGTCGCGCATATATGTATATATATATAAATATCGGTGTTTGCCAAGGCCCTAAGGCGGTTTGGTAGAAAGTTTAAATTCTTCTCTTCTCCTGTTTGTGCTCGTGTTCTGATCGCCTCGAGTTACACGAAAACTTGCTCGGGTTAAAAAGTACGAAGGTGTCCCCCCCCCCCCACCGAAAATACGCAAACATATATGCACTTTGCGAAATACGATAACCGTGGTACTCCGAACCTATAACGAGCTTGAAATCGCTTACTTATCTTCACTCATGGAATTTGTGATTATAGCATGTATATCGATGAATTAGCTCGAAGGCAAAGACTCTCTCATCGTCAGGGATCACCCGAGTATTACAAAGTCACCGTATAATTATACCGGAATAATTCATACCGTAATGATTTTTTATAAAGTTCGAAAGTGTGCATATGGCATAATAGATGATAGAAATAGAAAACCTGTGATTAAAACCAATTCTAAGATCCTCCGGTTTGACCCCGTACGAATAAAACTTAGACACGCCTAATTCATCTGTGTTTCGTAATTTGCATGAATTCATCCGCGAGTTACGTCGCTCTTAGATTACACTGGTTATAAATTAGCATAAAATTTCAATAAAAACTGCATGCAGTTTTGTATACCTATACTTTTGCGATATTTAAATGCACGATTGTGTTTCGGTGTGCATTTAATTTCGTAAGATTTCTATATTTATATACGAATTTTATAGACTATCGATTATTCATTAAAGAACAAGTTTTTTACCTCGAGTCATTATTCTCTATTTAATTCGGCAATGAGTCTTACGATTGACTCAAATCTGACTGGGTTTATTCACGGCCTTGAAGTCGAGACTTTTGATTACAGCTGAGAGTTGAGACCGTTGTATCAAGAACATAAGACATTTATCTCTATACTCTTGAATCTCGTACAGTTTAATGAAATGATACATACTTATTCGCTAATTATCTCCGAGAGTGGACCGATCTGTCCTTCATTCTCGTACCGAAGTACAGCCTGGTTTATCCTTTAGTCAAAAAATTGTCCCCATAGCATTTATATACCATACGAGTCTTAACACTCGTTGATATTCGGAGTTTATAATAAAACCAGCTCGTTCTTGAATCGGCAGAAAGGTTTCGCTCGTTGAATCGGTCAACCGCATAGATCAGACTAGATAAAACCCCCGCGAGTAATCAAACACACGTATAATCGAACCGGAAGCAAACCAGGATGCCGAAGGACGAGGGCCGCGATTTAACCAGCTGTTTACGTCAATCGATGCCAGATTTCATCTCGATTAGATAAAATGACAAGAAGTATTACAGAAATGATAAACTAAGGGCAGGATATTGCCGTTCAATTTCTTCTGCCAATTTTGCGGATAATGAGTTGAAATATAATCGTTGCGAAAAGAGGCAGCTGTTGTTAATTTCCCAAAGTATCTATACGGTATAGGTGTACAATTTCGCCAGAATATTGTCGACCCAGTTGTCCGGACCGGTGTAAAGCGGTCTACCTTCGAGGGAGTTTATAATCCAGCCAACCTCTCACTTGCTGTAATTCTCAATATGATTCGTTGTATTTTCCTCCCTAGTGGACGAATATAGAGGTGTATGTATATATATACGTACATACGTGCTGCAGGTGAACCGTTTATGCATTTACAACACAAGTTTAAACGTCATAGCTGATACGAGTAGGTATACGTGCAGTGATAAAACATTGCATTGTGCCCGGGGCGACTATAATTATAATATGATATTTTATTATCTTCTATATCGAGTCGAGATGCAGTCTTGTTAATATCGACACGCAATGAGGTGTCGCAAAAACTAGCAAATGAAAGTTAAGGGTCATGGAAAGTGCAGCTGTGCGATTTACAATGCCATCGATACGTTGCATTCTCATATGTATGCATGAATATGCATACATCTGTAGTTCGTCCAAAAATATCGAAGAACAGAACAGAATGTCGTCGCAATGAATCGAGTAGAATAATTTCGCAAAGTTGATCAATTTTTTATTTTTTTCTTTTCAACCGCAAACACAGGCAGCCACTCCTCGTGTTATAATTATATACTTAAGTTTCTATTTCTTAGGTCTGCGGAATAAATTTCTATCCCATAATCTTCCAGCTGTCGATTTTATGCCATAAAGATTCTGTTTGATATGATTTTTTTTTTTTTTTTTCCCAGGTGTATGTCCCCTTTCGGTTAATTCTAGTTTTTGCGAGGGCGTTACTTCGGCATAATACCTACATTATTTCGCATTGTTCTATTGTTACAATTATAAGAACTCTGTTTAAAGACCTCGAAGGCATTCCTTCCGTCCCTAGGCATATTATGTATCTAGTTGGGTGTGTACCGAGTCTGTGCCACGCGACTGACACCCACTTTTACTTTCGTTAACCGTAGGTACGTATACTTGCAAGTACGCGATTGTCGGTTTGGTTTAGTCAGCCAGGCACATGCTACAGAGAGAATAGAGATAAAGAAGTTTTAAATACGCGTGGGGGTTAAAAGTGGAGCAGACCTTTTCTCGGCTTTATAATATGAGAACGTATCATATTATCCCACTGTCTACCCAAAGTATAGTCGAAGGTTGCGGTCTGCACCTGGAATATTGCGTGAAACTGAAAGAAAAAAAAATAAAGGATCGTTCGAACAAATTTCTCGCTTCTTATCTCGTTCGCGGATATTTTTTTTGCTCCTTTTTCATTTCTTTAATCTTATCATCTTTTCACTTTTTCACTTCTACACCTAATCTCTTCGTTAATCGCGATCAAGACTAAACAACTGTTCAATGCAGCAGCCGTTGGTTTCAACAACTTTACACGCGACCGTTTGAAAGTCGCTGCCGCATATGCCCAGGGGGCAAAAAATTGTCCACGCCCAACCTGAGACGCGGTATCCGCGTACACCGAACTAATCATTCTATTTCTCACTATTGGAATAAAATCTCGATACTTATCCTTAAAATCATCAACGAGATAATCTCCACTCCGTTCTATTCGCTCTTTAAAATTTCGCGAACTTCTTGTATACGAGCGTGCAATTGCCATTATATAGCTGCGGAAGTGATTAACGTGTAAATTTTAACGAATTAATTAGGCTAATAAACGTAAGAGAATCTACCACCTATCCTCTCGCATGAAGCATATAAGCGAAAGGTGAATTGGCGAGTAGTTGAACGCGGTTGTACAGTTTGGAATTGATTGATCGCATTTAGTCACTCTCTGGTCTCTGTATAGTCTATAACTCGGATATATTATAACACGATGTCAGGAATTCACGCTTTCACGAGCACAAATTCCCCTTTTATTGATGATTACTGTTATATTAATAATATAGAACGTTGAAGAATAATTCTTTTTTCGATTTATTTTTCTCCTTTATTTATTTCTCGCCAAAAATTTCTTTCCTCACCGATTCCGCGATATAATAGATGACGATTTTCATTTTCATTTTCAACGGTCACCCAGATCGGACAAGGTCCAGCGATACTTGCACCATCATCGTTACTCGAATCCAAGATATTGTCTCGCGATAAAGGAGATGTAGGTATAAGGCCTAATTTCCGAATGGTTGACCACAACGCGGGTACCAGAGTGATATAATACGATTAATAGTATTTCTTTTTTGTTCGAAAGAGATATCCTAATTCATCAGCGCAATTCCCTGCAATCTCGGATCTGTAACGATTCATACAAAACGGATACGTATTATTTTATTTAGTTGTATGAAAAAATTCATTCTAACGCAACGGTAATCGAATGTGAAGCTGACTCACCTCGGACAGTTATTATCGAAACTTACTTACTTACATTGCGTTAGATTAAAATTATTTGAAAGTGTATACAGTAGTGTAGCGATCTATTAAAACGTTCATTGTGTCAGTGTGACATAATTATTAAACCGATTGCGATTTCGGAAGTAACAATTATTATTTTCCTCGATTATTAAGGAAAATGAATCCCATTTTTCTTGGGACTGAAGATATACATAATCCGACCCGGTTCTGATATCAGAATGTCTCTATATAGGCATCGAGAATTATTAAATTTGAGAACCTCGAGGGGGTATAATATTATAATTTCAAAATATATATATACACACATGGTTGATTGATTGTTAATTGGATGTGAAATAACCCAGGGTCCTTGGCTAATCATCAGCCATTAGGCGTTATTAATAATATGCAAAAAAGATTATATACCAAAGATAAACTCCTGGTGAGATCAAGTATAAGCATATTAGACGTAGGCGTGGTCCACGTCTCTTGGCCCACCGTCGATCGTCGTATGCTGTTTTCTTCTCGCTGTCCTTATTTACGATCTACTTTTTACGAACGAGATTTCAGATTACTCCAAAGTGGACCACTTTTGCCTTTGCTTTTGTTGTTGCTGTTGCTGTTGCTGCTGCTGCTGCACCGACGAAGGCCACGTAATTTTATTTTTCGCGACAATATCTTTTCGGTACAGACACCCTACCATATATTTAATACAAAACGAAAGGAAATAAGAATTTATTTAAACAATTAGTCGATTCGGACAATGCTGTAACAAACATCTGTAGTTTCTCAATTTTCATTTCATGAAGTAAATAGGTGCGAGTTAGTTTTATGCATGATTAAATACAGTTAAGCAACTCTATATATTATATACCATATACCTGTAATAAAAGTGCAAGATGTATTCCTAGACTAGGTAGCATTTCATTCGAAATATTTATATATATTCGTTTGTTGAATAAATTTGCGTCAGATCGCAGAAGATGAAAAAAGAAAAAAACGAAATAAAATATAAAATATCAGGTGTCAGAACACTCTGGGTAATCGACTGTGTTAGTTGACCAGGCGACCTCAGATTTGCGAAAAAAAAAGTGATGGAACTGGTAAAATAAAAAAAGTTAATATTTGCTAGGTACTTAATTTTGCGCGTTTCTTTATAGCGTTTTTTTTTTTTGATATGTATATAAATATATAGGTATAAACAAATATATACATATAGTGGACGGCGATTCCGGATCACCTTGTCGAAAGTAAAGATTGCGTTGAACTGGATCACCTTAACTGAAACTATGTGGTCATCCGCTTTGGTTATGTAAAAATAAAATTGCATATACACATGTAGGTATACCTATACAGATTTACCGTATTACCGTATTGTGTCTTAGTTTATATAACTTATGAGCCATACAATTATAGCTGGAGATACTCGCTACCAGCTAGGACCTGGAGACTCGTCTCTTTCGTAAGCTGACGTATAAATGGCATATCTCATACTAACCAGGAGTCGTCAATCTGATCATATAGTAATTCGCACTCTTACATTAGTTGAATTAGTTATCGAACTACTCTGTATGCTAATTGTAAGTATGATTGAAGCCGAGTCAATTTCATTAGTATGATATTTCGCCAATGATAAGAATAAGGATGTAGACATTTCAGGGATTGATTTTCGGAGATGGGATATCTGAAACTTTTGTCTAGCATAACTGGGAACGAATTACCCGCGATTTCCAGCACTTGACAAAATTCCATATAAATTTTGAGATTGTATGGACGGATATACATCAAGTTTAACAGCAACGAAGTATATCTACGTTAGGTGGGCTGCATAATCACGTGTTAAAATCGCGATCTTTGTTGGGATAACAGCATAATACCCAAGTAGAAAATATGTAGCTACATACCAGTTTGAAAAGTTATGCAACTTAAGTACCGGTCCGTGTAACGGATCAAGAAGCGTAGATTTAGCGAAAGCTTTCTTGTTTCCTAGGATACCCTGGATACCTCCACGAGAAAAAAAATTAACATATGTTCATGGTCACGGAGCTGCGGTATTCCGCGTGTCCTCAAAATACATTTCGGGTTTTTTTTATCCTTCCATGAAATTCATTTGATTATAGGTCGACGATCAAAGGCCATCGACGACCAGGAGTAGAGGCAGTTCCAGGTTCGGCCAAAAGCCAACATCGACCGAAGACGAGTCTTCGATTTCGACATCAACTTCCGGTGCAATTATCCGCCGAGTCGGTTCTCCGATAAGAAGGTCTTCCAGGCTTGGTTCTAGCCTCGAATCAACTACCAAGGCTGCATTAGCAGTTAGAAAATCAACCGGAAGGAGCCACTCGACCGTGTCTAATCCCAGTCCCACTGAGAGTATTAAACCGGAAGACAGCGTCCTCGTCGAGGATGTAGAACGGAAGATCACCGCGAGGAGAAACACCCAAGTATCGAAAGACGAGGTAACGACGAGGAGGAATGGCGACAGGAGATATCTACCGGAAAAAAGGACCAGGCTGATAACCGAGACGTCGGCTTCCGACGTTGAGTTGGAAACGCCGAAGGACACGAGTGCTCGTGGGATTGAGAGAAGGGTATCGCGCTCGAGGAGCGATAACAGCAATGACGATAAGACCCTGGCACAAACTGGACCCTCGATATTTTCCAGCAACGCCCAAGTATCCAGGTCAAGGACGGGCAGGAAAATACAAAATCCTGTTTCTTCGAGAGAGGCTGAGAGCGCCAGACCCGATTCCAGAAGATGGGAATCTAGGCTGGGGAATTCAAACTCCAGAGTCAACGCCAGAAATTTTGATATTCAACCCCTTGAGGCAGAGACTGTCCGAGTAGACATTCCCTTGAGCATTGCTCAGCCCGAAACCACCGAAGGCACCACGATTGCGACTGACAGCTCGGCAGTGACTTTGGAGTCATCGACGAGGGGCAGAGGCAGATCTCGACAGAGTTTGAGCAGTGATCAACAAGAAAATGGACCGCGTATAGAATCATCAACCTTTGGTACTGCCAGGAGTAGTTTGAGACGTGGTGGCTCGAGGTTTACGGAAACAAACGTGGAGTCGAGCACCGCAGGAAAAACCAGAGGCAGTTCTAGTCGCGGGGCTCAATCCCGGACCAGAAATTCAGGGAATAAGTCCTGGGATTCGGACAGTGGGGCTGAAGAGGCAAATAAATCGCGAGGGGGACGTGGCAGGGGAAGAAAGACGGTCGAGGTTGAAAAAAACGATGAAAATTTGAGCTTCAGATCTCGAAGTAGAGAACCTGAACGACAAGCCAGGGTCGTTGAAAGTAGGTCGAGGAATTCTGGGAGGTCTTCGAACAGAGAAGATCAAAGATCGGCGTCAAGATCGGGGGGAAGATCTTCGGATTCGATTGATTCGAGATCGAGAATTGAGCCGCCTTCAACGACGACAACGACGACAGGTTCGCCGGCAACACAGCCAGAAATTTCTACCGAAGGACCGGAAATTGTGGCAAAAATTGAAGAGCAGGAATCGACGGTTTTGCCGGAAACGGAGATGGTCACTACGGCTACAACCCCGATTGCAACGACTTTCCAGAGACTTGAAACAACCACGAAGGCAATGTTCGAGGTGAAAACCGAGCCGAGAAATTCCAGAGGAAAATCCAGGGTGAATGTTGGAACCAGACGAACTCAAGGGGAGGATGATTCCGGTGACAAACGTCTGTCAAGGAAGAGAAAATCGTCAACTACCGAAGCTGGGATCACGAATAGAAGCGAATTTAGGGGCAGAGGAAGATCGGCTTCCACTACTTCTGTTACGGAGTCAAAAGAAATTCCGCGACGAAGATTGAGCGGCACTATTAGTCCTAGGGAAGAATTGAGGGTACCGAGTACGTCCACCTCGCCTGAAGTGCCTGATAGCAGTGAGAATCCTTTGCGAAATATTCAAGGCGATGATGCGGCGATCAGAAAGACTGCAAAGATCGAAGTCAGCGAGGTTGGACAAAGCTCGACAACTCCGTTGCCTGATATTGTCCCCAAACGAAGAGGTATGAAGAGATTGACCATCAGGCCGAAAGACGATACGGAAGAGCTTAGCACAGCTTCGAGTATAAAATCGGTTGAGACTTTAAACGAGAATGGAAAAAGCAGAGGAAGAGGAGTAGGAGGAAAGCCAAATGGAAGTATTGCTAAAAAACCAGAAGTCGAAGTATTGGATGAGGACAATTATCCCGCAGATTTTAAAGCGAGATTGGCCCAGCTGGTGAGCTCGTTATATATTTATCTATTACGAAAATTGATACACTTATCATTAGGTCATTTTTCCCTCTTTCGACATTCACTTCTCTGCATTGCTGCAACGAAAGTGCTTTTTTCTTTTTCGGTACTAAACTCAGAAGTAAATAAGAACAATGTGGAAAGATATAGCATACCTAACGTCTCAATATTGAAAGTATACATATGGCTAGAGCCTAATAATAGATTAGGCAATATCGTTGCTGACACGTAGTCAATTTATACCATTGAATTCAAAGTAGCTTCGTAAGTACAATCTACTGCGCGTTCTACAATACGAACAAACCATAAACGAGGTTCAACGATCAATTTTCCTCGGCCTGTTATTTACTAAACAAATAATATAGGCGCCTGTACAATTTTTTAACGGAAGTAGGCGAGCTCTACTCTCTTTTTTCTCTTCATTTTATAAGGATAGCCAATTTGAACTAGAAGTTCACCCAATTGCACACAGGAGTTAAAACCTTCACTATGCACTATAATTCGATTCATATTTCATATTAACCATTTGCAGAAAAATTCGGACTCCAAACTTCCCGCAGCTATAAAATCTGCGCCCAGAACTTTGACCCAAGTGAGTATAAAATTAGGTAACTTAAGGTTCAGGCTAGTTAGGCATGCGTTTTAATGATCTGCAGATTAAAATCGTAACAGAAATGTCACGTTTCCGGGATGAGTGAATTTTCTGGTTATTAAACAAACCCGGAGTTATGTACGGTACGAGAAACTGCTACCTGAAATTATTTTTCCGCTCGTCGGACAAATTAATCTGGGTATTAGGTAGAGCTGTACAATATTTTCCGCTACCTGGTAATAGAAGAAATTTCTATGCTTTGCTACCAATTACACAAATTTCTACATCTCGTTTCTAGATTGGCATCCATCATACAATCTTCTTGCGATATGTATTAAATATATAATAAAATTGCTGCCGCACCTGCGAGATTATTTATTTAATAGAAGAAAAATAGAAATAAAAAATAAATAAATACTAGAGCAATTTTGCTATATCGAAAGTAACTCGCGGAAATTAAGGCCTTTGTTAAAATTGATTATCGAATCTCCATTCTACAAAATTTTCTCAAGATATCAAGATATTCGACGAACTCTTTGTTCTGGTTATAAGTGAAACCGTGCAGTGAAACTAAAAGTTTGAGGGAACCCCACGTGTCCCTGAGACGTCGGAAAAAAAAGAGGACTCGACGTTCACAAGGATACGAATGTATATCCTTTTTACGAGTCTTTCTTTTTTAACCTTTGGTAAATTGCTGCATACAAGTCCATCTGATAAATTGATTTTATTCACTTAGTGTCGAAACAATCTGCACTCTATATTCTATGAATAAAAATAATCCTTTCGATAATTGACATTGCGTCAATCGTGATCAGTCAATATTAGCTTTGAGATTTGATTTCATAGATAATCAAATCATGTGTTACTTCTCTGGTTTTTTTTCGTTGTTTCTCTGTTTCTAATTCGAATACGACGAATTAGTACAGCCCCAGTAA
This sequence comes from Tenthredo notha, assembly GCA_914767705.2. Classification (NCBI taxonomy): domain Eukaryota; kingdom Metazoa; phylum Arthropoda; class Insecta; order Hymenoptera; family Tenthredinidae; genus Tenthredo; species Tenthredo notha. The sequence goes on from OU611916.1 coordinate 10,100,733, forward strand.
TTATTGATTAGAATTGCGAAAGAGAAATTTATCGTCCTGTTACAACTGGTATAAAATTATTTAATTACACACGGAGAATCTGTAATTAATCGAAATGTCGGTCACCTGGCTACTTTTCCTAGGATAGGGAGAGAACCGATCGCCTGATAGTTCAAGTAGTTACGTGGTCAAACCTAAAGAAGTAAAGTAAACGTTTCTCACCGGCGTGTCTTAAAAATCTATACCTCGGTATAAGTAGATGCAACTCACACGGAATAATGAAAAACCTGTTAATAATTGTTAGGATAGTCGAGAAAATAATACCCTCAAGTTATTACCTGCCTTGTTCATTGCGAAGTCAGGAACTCTGAAATATAACGACTTAAAGATCATCGAGGCGGTCTCGGAGTTTGAAAAAAACCCGGATCCCACCTCCTACACGGTTCATTCATTTATTTTGTTTTTATTTTTCAACTCATCGGAGAAAGTAAATGTTGGTCACAAACGAAATGAAAACGCTCGCTGAATCCGCAGCTATAGCGTTCAATTCCTCCACAGGTTCGGAACGAATCTTTTTTTCAACGCACATCTACTATATATCGCCTATCTTATCTGCCTTGTGAAATAATCCGGATTTTGATCGGATAACCGATTAGCAGGATAGTCGAAAGGGTCAAAAGTAAGCCACGCTTTTTTTTTTCGATCCATTTTTTGATTTTCATTTTTTCGATTCTAGTTTTCGGTGAATTTAAGCTGTAGAATTCCATAGCTCCTGCACCGTTGTCCCTAGAGTGAACTTTTGAGGACGTTTCTTGTTCCTTATTCAATTATCTAGCCACGCATTTTTCGCATTTTTTTTTCGATCCATTTTTTGATTTTTATTTTTTCGATTCTAGTTTTCGGTGAATTTGAGCTTTAGCAATCCGTAGCTCCTTCACCGTTGTCCCTATAGAGTAACCTTGCAAGTCTGGCAAGCCACGAATCTGCCTGGTCATGCCGATTTTGATATCAAGGCACACCACAACAGGGCCACTTTAAGGCCCTGGGTAGCGATGCAAGTCTGGCAAGACACAAATCCGCCCGATATGGCCCATGTTGATATTAGGGCATGCCACAGAAAATTTCTACACGGGGAAGGATTGAAAATTTCAATAATTCTAGTTTATTTTTTATATAGGAATATCTGCGCATGTCGTAGTACATACAATCGTTTTACCCTACGCGCCTTGCGTCATATTATATCAAATGTCAAATGTCTCCACTGAACTTTTTAATCGATCAATGATTCTGTCAATTCTAATTACTCGTAGCAGCCGTCTAACTATATATTAAAGTGGAAGAAAAAATATATAAATAATAGACACGGATTTAATTAAAAATAAAGATATGGGATTAGTCGTGGTTTTTTTTTTTTTTTTTTCTTCTCATTTTGATTTGTAATTAAATCGCGGATGAAGAGAAGGTTTCTTTCAAACTTGTTATATATATTAGAGAATTTGAAAATGATTAAGTATAACGACATTATAAGATTTATTCAGTAAATATTTTTAGCAGAGGGAACTCGAACCTTGATCTAAATCGTTATTTCATAGTCGAAGGTTAATTGATTGTTAATTTTATATGCGATATGTCAATTATATCGTTTTTATAGAACTTCAAGAAGCCTTCGCCAATCCTGTTCTCGACGAACGGACGTTCGAAGCTGGAAAAGGCAAAGAAACTAACGAATCCTGATGTCGATTCAGAAGAGAACGAGCTCGTCGTTGAGCAGACTTCCGTATCCCCGTCAACGCCGCAGTCTATTCCGCAGCCCCTATCACCGCGGAAGTCTCTTTTTGGAAAACGTCCGAAGCTGCGGCCCAGCCCTGAACCAAAAATCGTAGAACTTGCAGAAAGCATGAAGCCTACATCACCGAACTTAAGTCGAACGAACCTCGGGAGTCGTCCGAGTTTTGGAAAAAATCGAAGGACCGAGAAGCCCGAGATACTTGCCGTCAGAAAGGAAAGCTCAAAGACTCTGGCGACGAATGATGGGGTCGTGAATATAAACGAGAACTCTAAGATCAAAGCAGCGAAGCCACGGCTAAATTTTGCGAATCGAAGAAGCGTCCCGACGACGGAAACCACCGTAGGAATCGCCGCAACGACCTTCCGCTCTACTACGCCCCTTGCAACGACCCCGAAGCCTTTGCGTTTGGATGAAAATTCGGTATCGAAATACGTCAGAGCTGGTAGAGTAACGGAAAATGTTGAAAAAGCGGCGATTATATCGGTCGAAAGTACGACGACAGAGAAATTAGCCAATTCGGAAAGACCCCGCGTTGTTAAAAGACTGAACGAGCGGTCAACCGATCTCCCGAACGAACCTACGTCCGAATCTGTCACGACTTTGAAACCCTCTGGTCGATATACGCGGCGAAAATCAGAGCCGAAGACCTTCCGGAAGTTCGATCCGGTACCAAAGTCTTCGGGTGAACCGGAAGCCTCGGTTCCCGTGAAGCGGGAATTCCGCCCAAGAACTGCTACTTATAGAAGACACTCCGAGATGCCGGCTCCTCTGAGTCTCAACAATCCAACAGAAAGCCCAGAGCTCATAAGCATAGCGATAACCCCGAAGACTCTACAGTTTCATGCGACTTTTAAATCTGGAGCATCCCTGCCGCTCACGAACGCCAGAAATATCAACATTCAAGTATCCAACAATTCTGTCAACGCGGATAACAAGACCATATCCATTTCACTCGATGGACCCGGAATCGTAGGAAGCAGCAATGGAGAGACCGGAAATAGCAATGTCTTCAATCCGACCAGATCCTCGTTCTTGATAAACAGGAACACGTCGCTGTTAGAACAGCTGAGAAGCACCGTGGCCCCGCTTTTGTCAAGCCTTGGCCTTAAGTCGCCTGCCTTTGCCGGAGCTTTCAGGAATCCGCCGACCAGCAGTGGGGTAAGAGTTTGTCAAACTTTTGCACATCTGCAGTTTATTTCGCTTTTCGGACCATCGATGAGTAATCAGAGATTTCTGATAATGAATTTGCCGATTTTTTTAACTGCTCTTAGAATTCAGCGATTCGAGTTACTCCCAGTGGACAGCCTCCGAGATTCAGCGCGAGATACAAGGGTGCCGAATTGTTCGTTAGAAGACCGGCTGCTTATCAGCCAACAATACCATCGATCGTCAGCTCGACGACACCTCTGACACCCCTGGAGGTAAGAATGAGCTGGACCATTCTGCGATAAGGTTTAACGATGTCGGCGAGTAGAGTCTTGCGATGGGTTGTAGGTCGGGTCTGGAAAGCAGGAGATGACCGACTGTTCACATTCATTTTTCGCGGTAATTTTCAAGGCGCCGATGTTGCTCCTAGCAGCTGCCGATATAGTCCGCAAAGTCCACGATTGCGACCGAACTTACCAGTTACCAACTGCCAGCTTAAAATCGGCGTATATGTTTCTCAGTTCGTATAAATTCGATACAGTCTCTTTTGCCGACGGAGCCAAGAGTTCGTTACAAAATCGTAGTGAAAGTACGGTTCGAGATTGACGAACGAATTGTGCCGATTTGTTATTTCAGTCGATGAGGAATTGGGAATGCGATTTTTTTCTTTTAATGATGTTTATCTTGTGATAAATTTTGTTACTTTTTCGGTAACTCATCTTTGCATATGTATAATTCGCATGTTTTCGTATTTTAGTGGAATAGGTGTAATTGCCGATTGATTATGAACTGTAAATATTACACTGTTGGGTAAATTAATAATCGTATTGTTGATAGGTTTAGCACGATCACCGCGCACGTCTTGTAACTGTATAGCACCCTGGCTGCACCTTTTGATTTCAGGTATATGGAGTCCCATCGCCGCTGGACGTTACCAGCCCTGGTGAACCGAATGTTCTGACCTACTATCAAGCATTGGAAACCGCCAGCATTAACAACGAACAACAGACTGACGTACAACGACCCACGAGCGTTGGCCAGGTAGACAACGATAACGATAAAGACATTAACGACACGAACAATTCTAACAATGACATTAATACGGCACCAACCATTGATCGACGGTTCGGTCAAACCGGAACAAACCTCAACACATCTGAAAATGCGATAACAACGGAGGCTGAAATGACCCAAAATCCATTAACCACTACGATGGTTAGTCTCGATTCCTCTGAAACAACACTCAACACAGCACAAGTCAATCCCACGATCGATGCCATTATAGAATCCACACCGAATTCACAAATGACAGTAGAGCCTGCCACTGAATCTGTTCAAACTTCGACAACCAGCTCTGTGTCGAACGAGTCTACTTTCCAATCTCTCGATAATTCTCCAACGACACTTCCGACCGACACAAACTCAAACCTTACACCGGTGCCTGACACTACCGTGGCTCCCGATACCGAGGAAACATCTTCTCCTCAAAATAACGATCCTTTTGCAAGGATCTTGGACACTAGCACTGTTTCGTTAGTGTCCACCACAAGTGTAATCGAAAACGTTGAGACTACGACGAGTCTTGCATCTGTTGAAATGCAGGAAAGTACGACAGAGTCGTTACAAGAAATGACCACGCAAGGCAGTGCTGACTTTCTTCCAATGTCAACTGCCTCGAATGATATTCTGACGACTCAAATACCCGAGACAACATCCATGCCTTCGCTGCAAGTCGAAGTGCGAATCGATGCTGAAGCCAGTACCCCGTCTGCAGAATCTTCGCTTGTAGATGCCACGTCAACGCCAGATTCTTCGAACGTTGATTCAGCCATTAGTTCAGAGTCGAATGAAATCAGTACGACCGAGACCCCGAATTCCGGCACACCCCAAACAACACTTCCCATCTTAGCCCGATTCTCAGATTCCGAAACCCCCGACGTAACGACAGTAGCCTCATCGACCCAAGAACCGACCGCCCCGTCTAGCCTGGAAATAGAGGCACTGTTTGGAGTTACCACGGACTCGAGTCAGGTAACAAATCAACAGGAAACAGAAACCGCCACCCTAGTCACCCCCGCAAACAGTCAAACGGAATCATTAGAGCCGGATATCGCGACAGACACAACCACACAATTAGTCAGCCAGTCTGACGCTATAACAACAACAACGACAACAGCCACAACGACACAAATTGTTCCGGAAAGATTAGAGCAGGGAATATCTGAGAGTGTTGGCGAAGGTGTCTCGCAGTTTATGTCAGAATCAACGACGATACTGCCAGAGATCTTTGCTACCACTTCGGAGTCGAGTGACTCTTTGATGTCTACGACGTCAGAGACACCGGAAATAACGACGGTATCTGGGGATGAACCACAGTCGACTACTGTCTCTCTTGAAAATCGTTTTGCAACGATTTCAGATACGGTATCCGTTACAGCCAGACCCTCCTTGGCTAGGATAACTGAAAATTTAGAATCTCTTACAACCGTAGCTCCCGAAACCACAACGTTTATGATAGGCGGTGATGATACGACCGAGAACACAACTCCGGAGATTACGAGTGAAATTAATTCCATCAATTCTAATCAGTTATTGGCAGCATTGATGGCCGATACCATGAGCACAGAAATCCCAGTTCAGGAAAGCACAACACAAACTACAACACCCTTTGAATTATTGTCCGACACAAGCACAACGTTAGCAAATATCTTAACGACACCAAACGATTCTTTTGATATATCAGCCAGGCTAGGTGAACCAGGAACAACACAAGACCCGACATTAACAACTAACACAATTCTAACCGTTGAGAGCGACGGGGCCTCACAAACCACTCGGGTAACCGAAGAAAACAGCACAACAGAGCTAACCGCTAACCTATCCACAGTAAACGAACTCACGACCGAATCTATCCAAGAAACAAGCACAACCCCTGAACCCAACCCCAACCTTGTAACAGATACGCCAACTCTGCTTGCCCGTTTACAGGAGGTAACTGCAACTACAACTGCATCCGTAACCGCCCAAGGGACGGCTGGTGTCGACGTGCAAGCAACGACGAGACCGAACGAAACCTCAGAAATTCCTGACACCACATCACCCTCCTCGATCACTCAATCTCCCACAACCACCATGTCCCAGGCCTCGAACGACCTTGATATTCCTGAAATAACTACGACCACGATCTCGCCCGATTCTAACGAACCAACTACCGTTTCTTCCCAAATGAGTGCCGATCTCATGGCTACTACGGAAGACACACCCGCGACAAGCACGGCTTCAGGGTCTTCATCGGAGCCTGAAACTACACCAGCACCGGTTATGGCTGCTACGACAGTAGCTATGCCTGAGACGACCTTTGGCATCGATGAAAACCTGATTCCCTCCAATTCAGAGACTACTCCAGCTTCCAACGAGCTCGTGACGGAGATTTCTACCACGACAATCGACGCCATGCAGGAACTGAACGAAGTTGACCAGCCAGCTACGACAGCCAGTCCAGATACTACCACGACGGAAGCAAACCCTGTGGCTACGACCAGTTCTACAGAGGCGACGACCTTAGCTGCTACCACTCAGCCTTCTCCGATGACAACGACCACTGCTGAACCTTCGACTACTCCCCAGGTCTCATCCACAACTGAACCAGCTGCTCCTGAAACTACGACCCCTCGACAAATTCAGGCAGACATTCCTGATCCTAGGGATAATCTGATTTCAACAACTTTGTCGCCAGTTTCGTTCGTCAGTCGATTTGGCGGAAACAGATTGACCCCTGCGCCTCGTTTCAGTCCTAGCTCGTCTACGCGGGCTCCTTTGAGGGACTATCACGTGTATGGGATCTATCCGAATAAAACAATCGTGAGGAAACGACCCGAGGACAACCTGATCGATGCAAGAAACGTGAACAGCCCATACGTGATTTTCGGGATTTATCCAGACGGAAAATTGGTACGAAAATTTCCGAATGGTACCGTAATACCGGATCCCCCGAGGAGCCCAGTCGAAGTCGTCTTCTCACTAAGCACTTCTACTACCACAACTAACCGGCCCGGCCCTGTCTTCTATAACCAGGCTAACCAAGGCTCTTATAACCAGATTACTCCAATTTATAATAACCGATCTATAGCGAGTATCTTCAACCAGAATCCGAATCGTTTTGATGCCGTCGATCTGGGATTTACCGGTAACACGATTACCGGAAACAACGGAGGAGTTTCCGGTTTATCGAGCGTTGGTATCGCCAACAAAAAAATGGTACTCGCTTCTTTTCGTATCTCTGATTTCCTCAATCGCCGATCGGCCAAAGGTCCCAAATTTGTGAACCACTTGCTACCAAAAACAGGAAGAAAGAAAAAATAAAAAAAAATTCTAAACTCGTTCTCCTCGGCCCATCGGTGATTAACATTTTTACGACTGGTCCTTATGATTCAGCTAATCGTCTTCACTATTTCATGCAACGCCATAGTAGCTCAATGTGTAAATTTTGTCGTAGCTAAAAGAACTAATATCAAATTGTGTTAACTCTATTAATTTCAAGAATGAAAATTGTACATTCTAGTAGTTACAAATTCGAGCTTGTCATTGATTCCCTTTCAGTCTCATCTCGCGGACCATTGATCAGTTAGTTGTTTCAAATTTTCTCAAATTCGAATAATAAATGTTTTCGATATATTTTTCCAGGTAAAACAGACGTCGAAATAATAAAATTCGCACGTTTCTATATTATATATATATACTGTTTGCACTTGTATCAATGTAGTAGCAATTATCACCTGGTTGTCTTTATATTCATCTCTTGCACTCGCACTATAAGCATCATTGCACCTGTATACGTAGTAATGCAACAGATCCAAGCTTACATATTCGTTTCCAATTCCCATGTACACTATTGAGCATATTTTACCAGCTTACGGGTTTATCGCTGAAAATTATTTTCGAATTGCGGAAAGTAAATTTCCAACTAATTAGCGACTTTAATCAAGGTACACGCCTATTTTCAGAGTGACATTTTGCTAGAAACCCAAATGGGAACGAACTCAAATACCGCATCTGAAATATCCGACCTCTTGACTACCTTGCCGAACGGTAATACCGGAGGGACGACATCGACACCCTTCAATTTTGGTGGTACTACAAATTTGAACCTTCGAAACGGAGGACGAATCACTCAGGATAGAGAATCCGAGGAGGCTAGTAGATCCAGAGAAACCAACGGGCAGCGCAGCTCCGTTTACCTCGGTCAGGTAAAACCAAAAATTATTACTTGGAATCCCATTCGCTGTTAGGTAACACCTTTCTGCTAAGGAGCACCACTTTGTGTTAATTTATGAATACGAGGTGGTGTATACGGTGTATTAGAACGGTGACGAGTGGTCTAACGCCTCTGGCATCATCGAGTCATGAAAGAAACACAAATTTTCCATGAAAAGAAATTCGCAAAATTCCGTATCTGAACCGTTACGCAATGGCCTTGGATTCGTGCTACTTGTATCCTTGATTTATGCAAACTATTACCTACAGGAGAAGTTCATCAACTACTGGAGCGACAGTACGCCGAATACAAGCCCGAGGGTTCTCAGTGTGAGGATAAATTCCGCGACTGTAAGTATCCGGAGAAAGGATCGTCCTTTTTTTGTCCTCTTCTTTGTTTCGTTCAGTAATTTTCAACCACTTTCTCCAGAGCTCTGTTAACGTCGGTCCAGCTTCTGCCGCTGGTTCGCCTCTCCCATCGTTCGATATTCTGCCGGGAAACCAGCCCAGAAATCCGGTCACAACTGCTCCAGGATTCCCATGGAACGATCCCCTCGATCAAATATTTGGGATAACGACAAACTCGCCCGTTGCCACTGCCTCCGTTGCGACCAACACTCTTTCGGTACGATTCGGACCATTTTATGAACGTTTAGTCCCATTCCTCCTAATCGTCTTTTTTTATCGGTTGTTTTTTTTCTCAGGATAATACCGGCAGCAGGTCCATCTCGCCACGGCCCATTAATCCTTTCGTGGAAGTATTCACCCCCGTTTCAAGCACCATTGATATTACGGTTACTGGCTTGACGGCCAGCACACCGGCTCCTCTCACATTGACAGAGGCCCCAGCAGCTACAACGACCACTCAGGAACCGACTACTACTACAACCACTACAACTACTCCGGAGCCGACTACCACGACGACTACAACAACTACCCCGGCACCAACCACAACAACCACAACTACAACTACAACCACGACTACGACTACTCCGGCACCAACGACTACAACAACTACAACTACTACTACCGAGGCACCAACAACTACAACGAGTACGACCACTCCGGTACCGATGATTACTACGACAGAGATTTTGCTGAACCAGGACAACCCTTCAAGATTACCGTTGGGCATCCAGCAAACGGAGGCGTTTGGCAATACTTTCAATGACTTGGCTTTCCTTAACTCCTTGGTGGGTTTTATTTTATTGTTTTATTCATTCAGATCGTAGGTTTGTTTTTTTTTCGACGATTAGGGACTCCAAAATGTAGGATTAATACTTACAGACGAGAAGATTAGTTGTCATATGTTGATTTTTATATCGTTTCAGTTACAGCCAGCCAATTCAGGCAGCTCAACGCCAAAGACTCTGTCGGAGGCTGAACAATTCTTAGCAAATAAGGTAAGTCAACGTTATTGTCATTATTATCGAGCGAATACGACGCTGATTTTTTGTCTTCTATAGGATCTGTAGGTTGAATTCAGTAGGTGATTTAAAGTTGAAATTGCACTGATGACAAATCAGCATAGCGGAAAGTATCTTTTTTTCAATATGTACCATTATGGCAAATATCCCGAGGCGTATAATTTTTTGACGAATTGGATTATCCCCGGTGAATGGACATCGCGACCCTGACAAAAGTCCTTCGCATCGATCACGCTCACTGAGCGTAAGAATAATCTATTTTTTCGCCGTCTAAATCATGACAATATCATACCTATATATGATCCTGATATTGCCTCGTTGATTTAATAGAATTGCTAATATACTTTATGGAAAAGTATTGTAATATACATGTACCTATACGTGTTCTTTTAACTACTCTTTGTAATTTATGTGTATTTATAATGGGCATACCGCGGTAGTAAAACTCTATACCAGGTATACGATATATTCCCAAGATAATTGTTTCTAATTATTACTTGACGACTGATTCATTCGTTAAGATAATAGAAATGATTGATTGATTTCTGACGCGCCTAAATCATTTATAACGATAACAACCCGCCCGGCTTATCTTCAATCTCACATTATAGCCATGGGGGATTTAAATTTCGTATTAAGACACCGAATGGTAATCCGTTGATCACTTATCAATTATGCCAATAAATTTGGAACCCGGTATTCGCCATTACTTATCCTGTTACGTTATGCTCCGATAAATCCCGGCTCGGAACCTCTGTGCGAAAAAAAAATTCATCTTTTATCGCGAAAAACCCCGTGGAGCGAGTGTGTAGAGTAGAAAAAAAAATAAAGGAAAAAATCCACCGATACATAAAGTGCCTAGTAAACGCGTAGCAGTCATATTTTAAGACTGGGAAAACAAGATTCATGCCTCTTACTGTGTATACGCCTAATCTATTATTATCTGTGAATGAATCGTCACGTGGGATCGGTATGGGTATAGAACAGGCTGATTCCAATCTCTTGCGAAACCCAGGGGCCGTTCGTTATTCCGTTCGCTATCTTGTGTTTATTATTCAAACTATGAGCCTAATTTTTCATCATTTGTAATCACTGCCTGGTTTCGATCAAAATATTAGTAAAATCTAGCCAGAAATTAATTGCCATTACGTTATTGCTATTACTGGTATGATTCAGGCCGGAAATTGTCTTGCCAAGTATCCTATCTCATAATCAATGTCAAACTACTACAAAACAACGTTTCAGATACTCTCTTTGGCTTTGAACAACGCTGGTCCAACCCGTTCACCAAAAGCAATTCGGCCGGCTAACGCATCTCCCAATTCATTCGATTTATCAACGGGTTCAAAGCCCCGATCGAGACCCATAATAATCGACCTTTTGCCGGCGTCGACCACCCAAAAACCACTACCAGTTCAGACGTCTACTCAATTCACTTGGAAGCCGGTTCCTATCGTTAAGACTACCCCGAAACCGGCCACCTCGACTCAGCGGACGACTCAGGCGACTTGGAAACCGATTCCGATTGTGCAGACCACCAGAAAAACGGTTCCAGTCGTTGCAACTACACCGAGGATCGTCGAAACTACGCAGAAACCGACGACCAGTCCCAGACCGACGTCTCCACCTACGACGACGACGACGCAGAGGCCGAGACCCAGGACTACAACCCCTCAGCCAAATCAAGGCTTTGCTGCCGGTCTTTTGACCGCTTTATTCGGAAGCAATCCTTTCGCGCCAGCAACGCCGAGCCCGACGCCAAAGCCTGCGCCTAAGGCGGTGAAAAAGCCGGCCGCAACTACCGCGAAATCTGTTGAAATTAAGAGACCGGTAACAACGACGGTAAAACCTGTTCAAACTACCGCGAAATTTTTGACTAGTAAGGATCCGCTCAGAGCTGAGTCCTCGAAGATCGTTTCGACGACGGAGAAGCCGGTCACAAACGGGATTACCGTTTTATTGAACAATCCGAACCCCAGAGTACCGACCCTTCCAAGCTCCACCTTCTCCCCTGAAGAAGATGCGAAGTTTTTAACCGCGCTTTTGGACTCTGCGAGCTCGCGGAAACCCGGAGCTCCTAATATATCACCCGCTGACGAGGCCTTGCTAAGGGCAATTTTGAACAGCGCCAAGCCCTCGACAACAACGACTCCTTCGAGCTCTACCTTCTCCCCCGAAGAAGACGCGAAGTTTTTGGCCGCGCTTTTGAACTCCGCTTCACGACCTGGAAGCGGAACTTCGTTAAAACCCGGCGCACCCACCGACGACGAGGCCTTCCTCAGGGCGATTTTGAGCGGTCAAGCCAACGTGGAACCAGCTTCTCCAAGAGCTGCTGGTACCAGCGGTGGTAACGACGCTGCACTTTTAGCAGCGCTTTTGAAAGCTCAGGGAATCGTCCCGTCGACACCTGCCAATAATCTCAGAAACCAGCTTAGCTCTACGGTAAGTCGATCGAGAGCAGGAAGGAGTCGGTGGAAATGATTGAGTGACCTGTTTCTCGTTTTTAGACTACGAGAAGACCTGCGACGACGACTTGGACCCCGAGTTCCACCTATCCTCCATCGCTATTCGACGCTTTTAACAACTTTCGAAGTCAACCGAACCCCAGTGATGGAACAACGATCGGCGCTTCAGGGGATGACACTGTGAGAGGTCAGGTCGTCGGTGCAGCAATTGGGGCGACTAAAGCCTTCAGTCGATTTCTTGGCGCAGCTATAACTGTGAGTAGTTTTTTTTTTTTTCTACTTTATACTAAAAAGAGAGAACGTTTCATACATTATGCTATCTATATGGGATTGGAAAAATATATTCGAATTATATTATCCAGGGAATTTGGAAAGTGAAAAATTTTGTAACAAGTACGATGTTTTTCAAAATTTCAAAACTATATGTACGTATTCGAAAATATATTCTACAATGATTTTGTTAAACATTTATCCACAGGGTGCAGCTCAGCAGTTTCAATCATTTGTAAGAAATGGAACTAGGTACGTTTCTGATGCAGTTGCAGGATAATCTCTCTCACTAACATAACTAATTAGGATATTTATTATCAATTATACTGTAAAAAAGAAAAAAAGACAAAAAAAAGAAAAAAAAAATATCCTGAATATTAAAATTCCTCCGCAAGCTGCAGTTAGGCGAAAATTTGCAGTCTGAAAGGTTATACAGTTAACTATTTTTTATTTTTTTTTGTTCCCTGTAATTAATCATAACATACATATATATAGTAGTAGTAGTATAATAATATATTATGGTTGTGAAAAATCTTGTGAATATACAAAATATACATATGTTAATGCCGAGAGTGCTTCTTTTTTTTTTATTTTTTTATTTTTTTGTTTTCAATATTTGTATTACGTAAAGAAAGGATAATCAAAAGTACGGCAGATGTATATATATGTATGTATATAATACATACATGTGTCATATATGTATAACTATGCGGCAATGGTGTTTCAAGGTTCTTCGATGAGCAGCGACGATAAATTTCTTAATTAATAATTCTGTATATAATGCCACACCCAAAATTCTGACAAACTTTTAATAGCATGCCACAGTTATAAAATACGATCTTATAATTTCTTATACGGTTCGATAAAAATCTATCGTATTATATGTAATATTACAATATGCTCGAAAAATAATAATCATTTAATAATTGTTATTATTACATAATACCAGTATTTCGTATTCTATAAATATATTATAATACATACCTATGTACGAGGCACATATATATACATACATATATTGTAGTATATAAATTTAGTTTCTATAACAGGTATGTTAATATCGATTTTGAAATACTCTATATAGGTATATATACATATGTGTGCTCCGATATCGTATGACGAAAATAATTCCGCCTAAGGTATGTATTATATTATAAAGGCTTATAGGTATATATGTATGGGGCTTGATGCGATTAGCTGAAAGGCCTTAAGGCATAAGCGTCAATGACGCGACTCTCGACAATTATTTCAAACTAGAATATTATAGTATGTCTAATAAAAAGGAAATAATATTATAATAGCTGCAGGTTGACCTTTTGATTGAATAATATCACGATGAAACCTAAGGTGCTCGTTTCGGTTCTATTATACTCGAATGATTTTACAAATACTCAATTATATAATATATATATTAGGGTGATTCAGAAAAAAAAAAAAAAATCATTTTTTCTTCCAAACAGGCTCAAAAGTTTCATTCAGGTCAAAAAGTATGCCTGTTAAAATTTGAGCTCTTAATATTAATATTGAGTTGCTCCGCATCGCACTTTTCGATTTTCCGTAAGAATAACATAGGATAAATTATATTTGCTTCTTCTGATTTTTATAACTAGCAAATGATACGTCACACAAAGAATCTACAGACATATTTTTGTTGGGAAATGAAAAATGAAAAATAAAAAAAAATAAAAAACCAAAAATTGAAAAAATTAAAATTAAAATCAATCAAAATAAATTAAAATTTGACCTTGAATAACTTTTGAACGAATGGACTTATTAGAAAATGACTCGGAACTTTTTTGTAGAGCGTTCAATTCCCTACAAAAATGTGTCTGTAGATTCTCTGTGTGATGTGTCATTTGCTAGTTATAAAAATCAGAAGAAGCAAAAATGATCTATCCCATGTTATTCTTATGGAAAATCGAAAAGTGCGATGCGGAGCAACTCAATATTAATATTAAGAGCTCAAATTTTAACAGGCATACTTTTTGACCTGAATGAAACTTTTGAGCCTGTTTGGAAGAAAAAATGATTTTTTTTTTTTTTTCTGAATCACCCTAATATATATATATTCACAAACCTAAATGATAATCAGTTTTTTTTTTTATTATTATTTTTCATTCTCTCTGTCTTTCTCTTAATCGATTTAGAAAAATATGTATAAAACTATGTAAACTATATTAAATCCTATGTAAAGCCTTGCAAACGTTTCTAGGGTATGTAAATTATTTAACTTTTATTATTATATAAATACATACCTATATGTACTACCTAATGTATTCATGAGACATTTGTAACGTTATCAATTGTAATTATATTTTATTTAATTATTATTAGATATATACATATATATATACTATACACACACCCTATATGATATACATATACTATAATAAATGAGTAAATAAAGAAAAAAAATAAATAAATAAATAATAATAATTTTTATATCTTATATATTTATATATGTATTTAATGCTTATTAATTTTAATATCTATAATATATTATATTTAGCACGCTTTATACTATGTACAGGTAAAGGAGGCCATACATATACCTAATATATCATCAAACGATATGATCGATTATCGATTCATGAAAAAAAAAAATTGGAAAAAGTAAAAAAAAAATATCGCGCAATTTTACGAGATATATGTTTTTTCGTCTTCCGAATGTATATTATATCGTTTCATTTCGTTTTTATTTTATTTTTTCTCTGATCTTTATTCTTCTTATTATTCTGTAATAATAAAGCAGAGAAAATTTTTATTATTTTCCTATAGATTTTATTTTTTTCGATTTCTTTTCCCAACTTCGTTTCCTCAATTAACAAACCGTTGTGAAAAAAGACAATTAGCTACACGTATCGCGTGGTTGTGGTAAATATCGTTTTTTTTTTGCCACATATATTCGTGGCTCGAATCTCTCCCTGTTTTATATATATATGTATATATTCTCGATTTAAACTGTGGGACGATTCGACTCTTCTTTGACATATATATAGCCGGGTTATAACATGCCTCTCATCGCCTGGGAATCGGTATCTTATAAGATATACATCCAAAGAAAAGATGCGAGGGTGAACGCCCTAGACCTTAACCGCGCGCTATGCGTTATACGATTTCTTTAGCCCCAAATGTGAACCGCGTTTCTTATTACTGCTACTGTATGCCCTGCAGTTCGTTATAGATATATGATCTTTCAGCTCTTATTGTATACCACCACCAACTCGACTTAAAACCTGTGAGTTTGAATATTTATAATGTTTTAGTGACGTCTGCAATGCCAGTTTATATACGGATATATACGATGAAATCGACGAGTTTTGAGAAAAGAAGAGAGAGAGAGAGAGAGAAAAGGAACCATCATATATATACTATATACACTAGTCGAATATAGTAATAAATTACCATTGATTATACATATTCAGTATTATATGTATGTATACGCGTGTGAATATGTAATTGCTCTAAACGAATGATGATCGTACTATACGATATTATTGGAATCGGTTATATAACACAAATTATTGGATAATAAATAACAAAGTGAATAACGATTATCGATGTTATTTAACTCTTGGCATTATCACAGAAAGATATCATTAACATACATATATATGTATATATATCTGTATATGAGATGAAAAATTTCGACGAGACTTAAGACAATCGTACAACGGCGTGGAATACCGAAGACTCGGTGCAGCTATGACCATATGCCATGTCAGCTACTATGCCAATTTGAATAAATTAACACAAACGCTTTATTCGCGCACACACTGTGCGAAGATTCGACTTGCGACTTGCCAACTTCGAAGCTGGTAGTTGGAAGTTGCAAGTTGGAAGTTGGAAGTTGGGACCGGGGACCTCTGGGTCGCAAAGGAACACCCACGCCATACCCGATGCCCGTGTACCATGGGTATTTTTTATCTCCGATAATTACAGCTAATGGTACCATGGTAGTCTCATTGCATGGAATGAGCTCAACGCTGCGCTGTACTAGCGAAAGCTAAACGAAGACCGAGTGGGTCTCTTGTATTGGCGCGATATGTACCATTAACCGTGCTTCGTTCCGAGTTTGTAGTATAGGGTATACGCGTCGATACGTCTCGATATTTAATTTATCGTCTGAATCGCTAAGTGGACGAGCGATTATCATATATACTATATAGTGGTACAGCGTAGGGAAAACCTGGCTAAGGAATATGGGTACTTAATCCCCCGCATATTATTCTCTCGGTTAAACGAAGAAGGTAATTTCTTTCGCAATTCTTCTATACCGAGGAAACATATTACAGATCTATAATATATTATAAGACGACGATTTATCGAGCCGCGATTTTTGTTCGAATTTTTATTACGAACTGAGAATTGAGACTTACATCGTTCAGATATCTGACATTTTTCAACCATACAGACAATCAACGATGCGTTGAATTGACGCGGGAGTGAATCATCGTTGTCATATCGTTCTCGGGTATAGATATATACGGAATATCCAAGAAGAAGTTGTTCAATACCGTTTCCCACGGTATAAGACGTACATGTCGAGATTGCAACAGCCCAGGCCACTGCAGAAATAACTGGCATAGATCTCGCGCAATATCGTAATTATACCTTTTAAGACTCATCCTCGGAAGCTGCGAATACCTAATATCAAGGAAACCGAGGCAGCCTTAGGCGACTTCTTTCACGAGTCCGAGAAACGGGAATAAGAATCATCGCCACACGCGAAATTCACCGAGGCAGGTAGTCAGCCGCAATTAGCTATGCCTCATACCTCAATTACTCCGTTCCATTACATTCCATTATCCCTTTTTACGCGAACAATGCAATGCAACGCGATCTCCTCTCGCCTCTGGAGGGACACAATCGCACCTTTTCCCAAAAAAAAAGAGAAAAAAACAAATCGAAAACCATAAAGTCGACGCAGATACGTCGTGCGTCTATAAAGATCGAGTCGCAGCGGTGAAAAGAGGCTGCAGGCGTTTGCCTAATGCCTGAAACAAGGCGAAATAATAATGCAAGAGCAACAAAAGGCAGAAAACACCGGTAGGCAGTTTTGTAGCTGTTTTTATCTGCTCCTGGGCATCGGGGGTCCATCGTACGTATCCCCGTTCGCCAGTGGGCCCGTATGTAAGCCGGGACGCATCTTGGGGGGTTCGTGTGGGAACGAACGTCTCTTTAGTCCCTGCGCGGGGCTTCTTCTTCTTCTTCTTCTTCTTCTCTTTCTTCTTATTTATCTTTTTCTTCATTTTTGCTTGCCCCCCTGATGCACCAGCCTTGCCTTGGCTTGCCTTCTCGGCAATACTTGTTGCTTTCCTTGGTGGGGCGAGGTCAGCGGGGTCACAAACGCTGCAGCACCGCTCTCCGCGATACACGGTGCCCTATATTTACGCACGGTATAAGAAACCCCATTTTTTTCTTACAACCCCCGAATTGCTGAAATGACAAACAATCTTAGGAGCCACTCCGGTACCGAACGAAAGTTGACTTGACCAAATCCTCGTTGTTGATTAAAAAAAAATAGAAGAAACTGATACGTTTTATAGTAATCAGAGAAACTCTAGCCAATCAATTTATCGATTTCTCTTCCTTCTTCCCTTCGCCCGATTCTCCTACTTATTTCATATTCTCGGGTAAGATACCCCGAGATTCGTTGTGAATGATGCCTAAGGTGGCTCCAGGGTCCAGAAAAGATGCTGCGGGGTGGTCGCGAGCAACGGGGTACAGAATCTCGGCCCTCTATGGACCGCGGTATAAACGACGAACAATATCTTTGGTATCTGTGCTGCTGCACCAGGGCGCCGAACAGATTCCTCGAACAATGGAATATCTCTCGGACAAACTTGATCCGAACAAATAATTATACCTGTACCTACCTGCCTACCTGCTATATCCATAGCATTATACCTACCATTGAGGGTGGTATTCGCTATGCGTTTAAACGAACATTTCCTCATATCGCGAATAGAATTTCATTTTTACATATTCGCGAGGGCTGCCTCCTTCCCGATTCTCCATCCCTTGAGAGACTCCTCTGACGTATAAATTAGAAATAAGAAGTGGGACCTTGGCGTCAAGTCACACGCGTTTAAACGAGTATTAACTTTTTTACACCGTTTTTTCTTCGGGGACCTTTTTCTTTTTTTGTCTTTACTTCTTTCAGTCCCCAATCGAAACCCTGGTTCCTTTTGACTCTTTCTTATTGTGAGAAAACATTAACGCGTCATAACGGTTAAATACTGTTTTCTCTTATTTCCATCCCGCTGCAGTGAGTGTCTCACGATTCAGACGCGCGTGTAACCACATACTTAGGAGAAAAAACGATTTCATTCATAACTGGGTTCGTCGTCTTTCTCAATGATTGAACAGTCGGTCGTGTCACTCGGAGGAAACGATGACACTTTCCTTGACGGGATAAACGATTTAGAAGAACTTAAGACTCGTTGTAACGCACGCGTTGTATATGTCCGTAATTACTATAATATTTGATATCTGTGTCTAGATTTGAATATCACAGAGGCTGATGACAAGTAGAATGAAAAAAAAAAATAACGTAGAACAAGGAATTACGAGATAGGAGGAGAGGAGGAGAGGAGGAGATGAGAAAATAAATAAAGGAATAAAGAAAACGTATCCCGCGATCGAAATATGTATCGAAACCCATTGTTATTGAGTTATGCGAGGGTTAAAGATCGGCGAGATGAACGGGTCCGATTCCATTTTGATTTACAACGAATTACAATCCGCTGAAAGTATATCCGATGCATAAGAATAGTTTTTTTTATTTATTTTTTACAAGTATTTATGTGAGACTTTTTTGTTCATTCATGAAGAAAAATGTTTATATTATGTTATTCTTTATTCCACACGCAGGAGAGTACGCATATTCGTTATCCATTTTCTGGTTTATTCCGAATAAGGCGCTATTTCATTTGAACGAAAGGGAAAGAAAATATATAACATCGAGGAAATGTGACGCGATGCGGTCGTACGGGGAATTCCAAGCCGAGTGATAAGCGCCTTGGCGTTCATATAATTTTCCCGCGAGGTAATATGATATTTTTCAAATACGTAGATTGGCGGTTTACCTAAAAACAAACAAATTAACAAGAACAGAATAAATGATTTGTTATAAAAACAAACATTTCCTCGTAATAATCGGATAATTTTAAGAAATTCTATTCGAACAATCCCAAGCGCTTTTATTCACATTATCCCTAATTTCTGTATAATAATTCACCCAAATATATACCCAGGCTCATGTACATAAACCTGGTTCAGTATGCACGCAAACGTATTTGATTTCACAACCTTATGTCTCGCAATAGGGAAAAACCAGAGGCTCTAACCGGGCGATCGGAACCGATAAGTGTCCAGGGCCTAGACTTGATTATATCTACTAATTTGCGTGGGTGGATAAATGTTTATTTAGTCGAGGTATAAGATACGCCGATATTATTGCAAACCGCAGAAAAATTGGGGCTGTGTTTGAGTTTCCATAAAGAGTATTTCCCCAAAAGTTTACAAAACCGTACGAAAAAAATCTTGGAAAAAATCTGTGAAATCTGTAGTTTCGTCGGTTCGCATCGGTCATTGATAAAAGTCGTAAAGTCGGTTATAATATAGTTATTATTACAACTTGAGGGCGTTTCGGAAAGCCTCAGTATGTCGTTATGGCGTAATGAACAGATCGAATGAAAGTCACATATAAACGAACGAATGTTGCAGTTGGCTTGGGACACTTGGGCTCATAGCTACATAAGAGTTGATGTACAAAAAAAAAAAACAGAAAAAACAGTGGAAGCATTTATCTGTCAGATCCGGATACTCAGAGAGTACATTAAGAATTAGGGCCATGAGAAGAGCGAGGACCCTTTCGACTTTTTACGAACGACGAGCCATGCATAGGGTCTTTATTTTTACCTTTTATTCCATTCATTTTTCATTCGGGAAAGAAATTATTAGACTACTGCCAGTCACTGCTGTGATATTTTTATACAATTATTATGCGAGTCCAGGAAATGAACTGATTGATAGGTAATCGGTGAAATTCAATGAGACAAAGAAAGAAAGAAAAAGAAAAAAAACTAATGACGTATTATAAATTACGCCTGGGGGTCCCATGGTGGTGGTGATGATATTTTGAAAGGCAAATGCGTAGATTGTTTTTGGCGTATGTATATACCTATATACCTATATATAATATATATGTGCGAAGGTATGCAAAACCGCAGAAAATCGTCTCGAAGGAAAAAAAAATAAAATAAAATAAAGAAATCAAGAAATAAAGAAATTGACTTAACAAGGATATAGAAATAACTTTTTATACCTTTCTCACCGATTAAAAGGTTTGCAAATTTCTACTTATTGTATTACGTATCTAGGTATGCCTACCCAGAATCCTATAAATATATAAACAAATTTCCAATGCTAATTTATTTCTCGATATCGGCGGATATAATTTATATATACTATATCTGTATTACATACACTTACCATCATACGTCAAGTAGTATATATAAATATGCTAATTATTCGTATATATATATATATAGGTGAGATATTCCACGAATCGTTTGTTCGCGTTCATATAGAATCTGTAACCATTACGCTTATATATTTTTTTCAAATATTAATCCAGGTATCAACGAGCGACAACATAATATCTTGATTAACGCCATATAGCGTATATATATACCTATACATATAGATGTAGTGAATTGGAAAATCCAACCTCGTACATCACGCAAACATCCAGTTATAACATTCTTGATACTATTATAATTACCTGTGTGACATTAATTACGGAATTTTTAACCGATTATCTATTTTCATAATGTCCCTATATATATATAATACACACACATAGGTATACATGGGTATAATTAATGAAAGGTTCCTTTTTATACATATCATATATTTTATTATTATTATTATTATCATTGAATATACAGAAAGTGATTAGTCTTCGGACTCGAACCTTATAATAACTAGGCTATTATATATCAGCTAAAATCAGCCTACCGTAAACTCGGGCTGCAATGGGCCACCGCGTGCGCGTGCAAACCATTCCGCACCGTCTAGTTTAATACCTATACCTTACCTATCCTACCTACCTACCTACCTACCTATCTAACGTTTTGTAATTTACATTACCTTCCAACGCGGATCTAATAAGCACTAATCGCCCACGCGAATAACTCGTTCCTTATTATATACATATATTTGTATATATATCTATCGGTTTAATATTTATGCACATAAGTATAGTACCTACCAACAACTCGAGTCTATCGGCGATATACCCGACATCGATTTGTACACTCATAACTATCATCAATATCCCACATATATATATATTTATACATGTATGTATATGTATATTACGAGGGGGGGTCAATGATCGTTATGTTGCGTAAAACTAACCACTGTATTAATTAATTCGCGGACTTCTTATAGTGTATACATTTTTTTCTTCTATTTCCTCGATATACCTGATTTGAAATATCGCGGGTATAGGATTAGTAAATATGAAAGATGTTATATATTCTCTGATCTGGAGTCGAAGTGGTATAAATTAAATTCGTCCTTTTTCGTTAATTTTCGCTTTTCCTAAAACTTTAAATATATTCTTCGCCTTTCGAAATCTATAACGTAAACGCGAATTAAGTCATTCCCGTGACGTGAGTTGGGGAGATATATCATTTCTTACGTTACGCGAATATATAGGTATAACCAGCTTAGGTATATACCTAATAGAAATGCATAAAATTTTCGACTATTTACACTATAAATTGTTAATATAACATCTCCTCTCACTTCTCTATGTATATACCTATATATATATTCCCTAGCGCGTCCATCTATTTACATAAGAGTAAAGCTGCGAGTAAACAATATATCCGATGTATATGTAGACATGTGTATACGTATATATACATGCATGTATTTATGATACAAACTATATGTACATAGATATGTATAATAGTAAATGTATATTATATGCAAGGTGTATGAAAGGTTTAAGCGCATGCGCGCGCGTTCTCCACGATTTTGTAGGTCGGTTGAACGTAGTCGGAGTAGTCCTGGGTGAGTTTGGCCACTGCAGGTCTGTGTCGAGGGCCGCGAGCGATTCAGTCACGCTGAGACCTCCTAAGACATAGCAGATGTAGGAATAGGCCATTCATATGACTTGACAAAACGAGTGCGCGATTCTATTTTATTTATTTATTATTATTATTATTATTATATTATTTAAATATTATTATTAATATTATAAACTGCTATAATAATTTCATCTCGTTCTTTTATAAACATATATTCTTTTTTTTTTGTTCGAAAGAAAAATCATTTCATTGAACGCGGAATTATATACCTAAACGATAGCAGTTATTAAATTATTATTATTATTATTAATATTAATATTATTATATTAATTACCGG
The DNA here is from genome assembly GCA_914767705.2 of Tenthredo notha. Classification (NCBI taxonomy): domain Eukaryota; kingdom Metazoa; phylum Arthropoda; class Insecta; order Hymenoptera; family Tenthredinidae; genus Tenthredo; species Tenthredo notha. The sequence goes on from OU611916.1 coordinate 10,123,508, forward strand.
TGTGAGAATCGCGAGTGAAACTTTTTATTCAACAAGTATATAGTCGTTTGTATACATATATAGGTATATAATAATATACCGACCTACGACCGTAAAAGTACACGCAAATTATCATTATCAACAAGACCATGGTGTACGGCGTAAGCAGCTTCGACATGGATTCGGTAAGTCAAGTTCTTTCACCCTTTTATAGAATACTTTGATTATTTATTTATCGTTAAATATATATTCATATGTATATTATACATATATGTTGATATTTTATTTCAAATATTATAGCCCGGCTGAAATAAAATATATAGTTGATTCGTTAATTAATTATGTTATATTCGCGGAGAGTAAGGAGATTGGCGCGGGAAGCGAGGGGGGGGTGGGGAGTCGCGAAGCTAGCGATAACAAACCCATCGCGGTCTTCTTATCTGTTTAACATTTCCGAAAAAGGAAAAAAAAAATTCTCTCTCCCTCTCTCTTTCTACCTAACACACTGTATTATATAATTGTTTTAAATTCTAATCAGATAAGATTTTTTTATTTTATTTTTTTATGTTATATTATAATTATTTTCGCGCGAGTTTATACAGTCAATCGATCTTTTTTAGTCGCGAGAATCTTCACCGATCATTTTATAAACTGCGTATATGTATAGGTACACCTTTTATGACCGAGCTGCGAGGATAAACGGTTGTGATATTAATATAACCCGTTATAATGGGGGAAAAATAAATAAAGAGATAAACGCAAATAAAAGTAACGAAAAAGATGAAGAATAAAAAGAGAAAAAATTAAAAAAATTACGAAGGATTTTTGTTTCCTGTTTTGCTTTTCAATCGTATATCAAAACTCGTTTTTTCTTTCTTTGACTACTTTCTTTGTTTCTTTGATCGTTATTTTAAAAGGGTATAAAACTTGACTCCAAAAAACACGCTATGCTTGACAACGCGTCATCTGGTTGATATTGCGTCTCGAAACGTAACCGCCTAATTCGAATGGCAGAGGATTAAACGCGAGACTTCAACGATCGTGTTATTTTACATATAGAAATATGAATTCGACGTTAAGATAGAAAAAAAACGAAGAAAAAAAGGTTGAAAAAAAAACGTACAAATTTGAAAATTCGAAGTTAATCTGTTGAAATAGGTTTTCTACAAAGATAAGCGTTTAATTGTCCTAGGTTTAGATTTAAGTAGGTGCGCCCCTGTCGTAGAAAGACCGGCCTGCCTAGCAGCACGTCAGCACACTTTCGAATTGACTACTTCGCTCGTTGAGCCTGGTATACCCTAGTATGTATAACCGAGTAGGTATATAGAAATTCACTCGACGACGAATAATAATGTGATGGAAAATCTTTCGCGTGATTTTGAAACCCCATTAGTATCATTATCTTTTTTTCTTTTCTTTCTAATCTTTCTTTTTTATATCACTGCATAAACCCATATAATACCCGCAGATCTATAAGATTCACGTGTTCTTCTTTCTATACTGATCGACGACTTTTTCTACTTATTTCGACTCCGGCTTGTTTCATAAGAAAATAATAACCGTTCGATCGTTGCATTGATTTCTTGTCACTATATTAATCAGGCGTTAAAAAAAAGAAAAAAAAAAAATACGAAATTCAAATTCGAATCTATAAGGAAGTCGCGCCAATATATTAGTTTATCGCTAATGTCTCAGCGCCTACCTCGTTCTCTCTATCTCTCTCTCTCTCTCTCTTATCTTTATGCATATTAATTCGCGTTATGATTATAGCTGAAAGTTTTCATTCAATAATAACGTTCGGTAACAGTAAAGTGCGAATTGTTATGGAAATGCGGTATACATGTACCGTTAGAGTTGTTGTGAAATTTTTACTAAAGAAAGTCTGCTCGTTCTATAGTGCAGCCGAGGTTGATAGTGTGTGGCAGTATGTCTCTGCAGATCTCACCTATATCTATACATACACGCTGGAGATATCGTATATATTATTACGTATATATAGGTAATATCATCTCGTTTGACTCGCAATTCGTTCGTTCGTTCGCATTATAATTGATTAAAAATTGAAAAAAAAACAAGAATAATTGATTGATCAATCTTTTTTTTTTCCATCACCTATATATATATCACGAGGAGGTGATTTTAAAGCGAATTATGAACATGTATAAGTTAACGACGAGTGCGGGCGGTCAGACAGATCAGGCGCGTGTGCTTTCGCATTAGACTCGCCGAGAGTAAGAACGAGTAGAAAAGGCAGGCTTTGTGCGGACGTAGTTGACGTCCTTGCCTGCTGACCGGCTGTATTATATACATATAGTATAATTCCGACAGATTCGAATCCCTGGCTCAAGGGCGTGGTTATAATTTCTATATACCAATCTCCGCAACACTTAATGTATAAGTAAATAATTATTATTAACAAACCGCGCGTACGTTTCTCACGCACTTAAATAACTACATATACACATGAGGAGGCACACCTGTGATACTATCCGTCCCATGTATACTTGTAGAGATTTTTAATCAACTCGTTTGTACAGTGTATCTTATCTCTTTATTTAAAAATTTATATATATATATTATTATACATATTGAACATATGAGGCTAAATTACCTACCAAGCTACAGGTCAAAATAATTAGAACATTTTTTTTTTTTTAATACATATGTATACTTATATACATGCGAATGAAAAACGAATCTTATACATAAGTGTGTATGTACAACAATTCTAAAATGGCCGCAACTCGTCTTTCTCGATGACTACTACTACTACTACTACTACGACGATGAGAAATTTTCGGTGAAAGTTGTTATGCGATTGCGTGTTTAAAGTTTTTGTTATTATATACCTGCTCCTGTTGCTCTCCTCCTGCGATCCCCCTGCTGCTGACCACTCTACCGGTTTTCTGTCCAGTCGTTAGATATACTATTTCACTATACTTATACATCTATTATCTAGATTAACATTATTCCGGTAAAAATTCAGTTCACCAGTATAGTACAATAGAAGTATAATTCTCTTTTTTTCTGTTCTTTTCTTATATTTTATCGAGATGTATATAAAAATTTATGTTTTTAAAGACGAAAAGAAAAAACAACTTTATTTTCTTTTATATTCTCACCGTGTTTCGACGACGACGATGACGATGACGATTACTTTTACATAGGTATATAAGAATCGGAGGATTTAGTATAATCCACAGACAATATGCAGAGCTATATACTTCTTCTTCTTCTTCTTCTTCTTGTTCTTCTTTAAAGCTTTTAAGAAGAAATTTTATATACCTCCTCTCTACCCCCAAGTATTCTTAGTTAGTAGTTCGCGCATCTGTCCAATACCCGCGTATTACCTGGCTCTCGACCTTCTGCGATTTCTTGGAATAAGAGAAATATCCAGTGTAGTACGCTCGTCGAAGATACGGCCCCTCGCAGCTTCTTTTCATCGCTGCAGTAGGTACATCCTCTTGCCGACGTTCACCATATATATTATATACCTATTCTCTGAGAAATTCTCGAAAGATATAATTGAATAAATAAATAATTGAATAGAAATAATAATAATGGGAATAAATAAGAAACGATTGGTACCTATATGAAATATTTTTGGGCGTTGTAAGGAAGAAAAAAAAAAAAGAAAAAATTCCTCAAATGACGCATGTATCTCTGAAACTTATTTCCTAATTCGAAATGCTTATATGTGTGTGTGTATATATATGCAAAACCGCCTAATTCAGCCTTCGGAGTAGATTGGTAGTACCAATAATAAAAGATCGCGTTCGAAATATGGTTCACCTTGATACGTATTATATGTCTCGCGGAGTAGCTTAGAGATAGGATAGGTATACTATATACATATTACTAAAAAATAATTTCACATACTATATTATACCTATATCTAAGAGGACGGAAATATTAATTGATTGATTAATCGATACTTTACGTATCTAATAACAATAACGCGATAATGACTATGAAATAGGATAATAGTGTAACAAGAATAATAGCAAAATTCATAGATTATTGTTGTTGTTGTCATTATCATTATTATTATAATCGAAGCGTAAATATAGTCACGTAGGTATATAGGTGTATGTATATATCTATATACAACTATAATTATTTCTTTGTATAGGTGTATATGGTATAGCTGTTGAGCAATGCAATATACGGTGTCTGGCATGTAGTTAGATTATATACCTATCTACCAGTTCCAGGTAGGTACAGGCCACGATAACTTTTACTATTTGACTATTTATATCCCGACGAGTATATAGGTATAAATATATACATATATATATAGTTATATATAAACCCTACCTTATATCTCGCCTACACTATGCCTTTAAAAACAATATAAGCGTATCGAAGAATATCAGTGCTGCGAACTTCTATTATCATGTGATTCAAATTTTGCGGGTATTTGTGGTATCACCCCTAAAAATCTATATAGTTTCCGAGCTATGGATAATCTCAAAGTTAACCAAACGCAGTTTTATATATATATACACATGTTCTGTGTGTATATATGCAGCTATCCGCAGCAGCAAAGTTGCAGCAACTTTAAAGGTGTGTAATATATGTATATGTATCTCGTTTGAGAGACAAGACAAAGAATGAGGGTATAATGGCCGTTGTAAATTTAACTTCAACTCGTATTTTCACCCGCGGGGCATTCAATTTCGAAACTGCAGCAATCTTATGTGCATCGTGCCTCCCTATGCAATACCTGTATACCTAAGCTGTAGGAATTCAGAAAAACATTATACCCGATGGTTGTTCTTCCTATCACCTCGGTCATTTACGCGTATTAATCAAAGAAAAAAATAAAGATGAGAATTATCTCAGCTACTCCACCTACACCTAAGTCTATAATAGGATTGATATTGAAGAGACGCGTGCGCTGCACCTGCGTTTATATACAGAGATGACATACGCGTATCTCATATACTCCAATCATTTTTACAAAAAAAAAAAATACAAAATAAATTCTCTCGTTTGTTTGTTTGTTTTTACTTATTTTATTATCGTTTCCCCGCGCTCATAAGAGACACGTGCGATATTCAAGCTGCAAGTATACCTATATATATGGTAGATAAAATCGCGATAGGTATTAACAAAAAACGGAAGTTTGGCCATCAAACCAAAGCATATATGGGTATTTCTCCACTAACGGGAAATTTTCCTATCGATTTTGTCCACGAACTTTTTTTCTTCAAATCGCTAAGAAAACTTGTTCAGTAAGAGGAGACAGGCGACCTGAACTGTGTGCTGTAAAGGGCCTGATCATTTATCCAGTAATTTCCTTTTTTTTTGCGGTCATATGAAAAATGGCTACAGGGGACTGACATTTTTTTCTCTTTCTCTCCAAGATTGCTTCCCTTGTCGAGTTTCCCGCATTTCTAGGCGCCATCGTTGCATCGAATCACCTAAAAGTGGTTGATACGTCAGTCCCCTGAGTTGTCTAGACCCAGGGGACTGACGCCCAGGGGACTGACATTTCACGGAAGCGGACATTTTATAAATACGAAACAACGTATACAAAAGCTACTGGTTATATTATTAACCTCCCGTTTTCGACACAATGTATAATCACACGAAAATATAATTTGAATCAAAAAATTTAACCATAAAACAACTTACCAGGGGACTGACGCACGAAGGGGTCCTACACACGTTATGCAATGGCGAAAGCTGAATCGCCACTAAATAAATGCCACTGACGGCTCGACCTTTGTTTATTTACGTAGAGCACATTTTTCAGGACCCTTTCAGCACAGGAAGATGGTACCACGATCCATCAATTAGATTAGAATTGACTTTAAACTTGGGACAGGGGACTGACTCCAATAATCGTGGACAATTTTTGCTCGATCATTTTATACATTTGGTAATATATAAAAAATCAACTGCTATGCGGAATGAGTACCTACGTTATCATAGTAATTGAACGAATAGAGTAAAAGTCAAGTTTCCTATCACGTAATTATAAAATTCTATCAGTGACTGCGATTTTGCGTTGTGGACACGCCAGGGGACTGACTTTTGGCATGCTTAGAACGAGAAAAAGGCATTTTCTCTACTATTATTTTATGTTTTACATTGTGGCTCAGTTGGAACTAGTGACACATTTTCATCTGTGATAAGAATATAACACGAAAAAAAGATATTTTTTATGTTTAATTTGCCGTGGACACGGGTTTTCCCGTTAGTGGAGAAATACCCATATAATAATGTCATACAACATTCGCGAGTGGATTAATAAAGCTACTAGAACTTGTATATAGGTATATACCTATAAATATATATATATATTTATTATAATAAGAGAATTTACTCCGAAAGACTTATATATATATCTCGTACACCGACGCGATTCTTCTACCTATACCTCTACCTACCTACCTACAGGCTCTACGGTACGGAGCAACGTTTTAACCGTTATTGGCTGCATGTGCGACTTCGCCTACATGTATGCCTATATACAAGCTGCTAAACTAATGGACGAGTTTCGCGGCAGAAACGACTGAAATTACCCACAGGGCATATATCGGGCGCGCGCGCCTCGCGTCCCATGCTTCTTCTTCTTCTTCTCCTTTTTTTTTTTCTTATTTTTTGTATTATTATTATTATTATTATTATTTCGTTCGCGACGCTATCCACCCTTTTCTCTTCCTCTTTATATTCTCTCTCTGATCGTTTTTCATCGCTCCTTATAAGTGACGCGCTGCTGCCACAGCATCTTCTCGCATCACGCAATAAAACTGCGTGAATTACTTCTTTCCGCAAATATATACCTTCTTGTTGTATATATTTTGAGACATTTTGGTCCATGGTCGGAAGCATCAAAATTCGAATATGATAGAATCAAGGACCATCATGTATATAGGATCGTTATTCAAGGAAAATTTATCACCTTTCGTTAAAAACCGAAGTTTAGCTTATTACTGACCGCATATAAATGTAATGCTTGACCAGTGAATGAAATCTTTAGGGAAAATAACAGAGAAAATAGAAAATATTTAAGAATAGTTTGGATATGCACGAGTTTACCCTAGAGGCTGAACAATATACCTCTACACCACGATGTTATAACCTCTGGGCTAAAGGTATATACATAGGTATTTTATAGAAATATATCAGTAACGCCAGTGGCATGTATTATTTGCAAACTAATGTATTATTCAGTATAGGTTGTACGACTGCGGCAATGTACGACGACGCATACATAGGTATCGTGGTGAAAAAAAAATAAAAAAAATTTGTAAATCAAAAAAACCAAAAACAAGAAACGAAAACAAGTACACAGATCAATAGGGGAGATTGTTTTTTTATTATGGAGCTATTTTGTGCATATTACAAGAAAACTGAATATACTATATATCTCACGTTGTTCTCAAAAGTGGTTAATAAATTGTCTATATCGTTGCAGCATAGCTAGACACTTATACATGTATTACTTATATATTTATCATGTATATAAAATAATCCAAGTCTTTGGGGATAAGCTTGACTCGCTGCAAGAGGCAGCATATAGGTAGGTATAGAGTATCGGTTGGTTCGTTCGCGTTTCAGAGTTCGATACGCTCGTATGAATTCGTACAAAGGTATTTCGCACCGTTGTACAACGAGTGGATATATCTATAGCATAAACACATATATGCAGATATACGACATACATGTGCATAGTTACGTACCGTCCTCGTACGATCGTAGCTGTTCGGTATTATAATAGATTCAAGCTAAAGGGTTTGTATTGAGATATCAGTAGGCACGGGTCGAGCTTGCACCGCACTGCACTGCACTGCACTCCACTCCACTCCGCTGCACGGTACTGTAATGGCCTCTCTTCTCTTCCGAGAATCACCCGGTCACATCCAATATATACCTACAGAAGACCATTTGCATACATATATATGGAAATATCTATACATATAGATGCGGGAGGTGCAGGGCATTGGGGGAGAATATACCATGCACCACACATGTGGCTCCTTTATATACCTATATGTGATAAGGACCTTCTTAATATCATTTATAGATTTAGGTAAAGATTTTTATCCATCGATCCATCCACATGTCGACAAGTACCAAAAAATTATATTCTTTTCATCTTGTACATCCAGTATGCACATTCAGGTAGATGAACGAGATGAGAGAAGAAGAGGAAGAAGAACATATTATATAGTTCGATAAGACGCGTGATTCAGAAATGCGATTTATCCTGTCATGTAGCGTATTTTCCACACCCTGTCATCTAGGATCTATAAGTATTGGGGTTTTTTATTCTATTCATATTTCTGCGATGTATAAGACATTATAGTACCGCGATTATTCGTTTGGCGAATTAATTTGCCATCTTGCCTTGAATTTATTTATTATACAGCTAGTAAATCCGCGTTACGTCATATACCTTGACTGATACGATCATTGCTCACATCAGATTTTGCTGACAATATAAACGTTATAAATATCTGGCTTAAGCGGGAGGACAATTAATCCGAAATTTATTCAAGCTTTACGTTGGAAGGGATGGAGAAGGGAAATTGAAATGGAAATCGAGTTGGAGATGGATATTGATATTGAGGTGGGAAATCCCGTCACAAATTTCATTACCGTATCTGTATAAAACAATCCGAACAAGCCCTGGCTATACCCACTCGGTGCTGCGGGCTAATCGTAAGCTATAAGCCAGCCAGCTATAGCTATTCCTAGTATTTTTATATTACAGCTGTATGTATATATATATAGTCGTTTATGCTATGGTTCTTTTTCTTTTTTTCTTTTTTTTTTTTACTTCTTTTACTTGCCTCGAGGCAAAATTACCAGTGCGATCAGCAATCAGCTACTGCAAGTATATAAAATATATAGATATATTATATATATATACACCAGCTACCAAACATCGGAAAATTACCCGTGGATATAATAAATTAATGAATATTTTTTTTATTTCTTCAAATTTTAATATACATCGATGATTAGAAGAGACGAAGCAAACGAACGAACGAACGAAAGAAGAAAAAAAAAAGAAATAAGAGTTCAACCAAATTAGACACTCATAACGCGATTTTTTTTTTTTTTTAGTACCTACCAGGTGATTTCAAACAGATATATATGTGATTTTTTTTCATTCATCTCTTTTTTTTTTGCATAAAAAGATAAAAATATTGGATATTTTAAAACCCACGATAATTGAACCGTCAATTTTAAAGCCTCGTATTATAATCTGGTGTATATGGATTTTCCGCTTGCTGGTCTCGATGATCGCGTATACCTATACCTTATACTCGCGGTGAAGTGGAACGACGCGATCATAGACGTCAGCGACTTGCTAATGAGTTTTTTTTTTTTCTTCTTTTTCTTTTTCGTTTTCATTAAAAATAATCATTTCATACAGTACAGTGTAACTAAACGATTCTAAACTTCTGATCAAAACTGTATATACGTGTATAGGTATACCTACCTATACCTGCGGGTAGATAATTAATTAAGGAGAATTGAATATATATACGTATATAATGAAAGTACGATTTTACCGAGAGTTATCACTACATCGATATTATTATAATAAGGAATAATCAATTATTTGAACATTATCATTATTATTATTATTATTGATTATTGATAATTGATATATCATTAGTTGAGGCTAGATATAATGATCTGTGGTTCATTCGTTGATAGTTATAGAACGCGGGAGATCGGAATGCGGTAGGATTGCTTGATCAACACATACGACTCGATCTTCGAGTATAAAATTAAATATGTATACACATATATATGTCTATATAATAAATATCTTTTCGAAAAGATTTATATCTCAATGTCTATATTATAGAGAGAAAAAAAAAAGGAAAGAAAAGAAATAGAAAAAAAAAGAAACAGCTTGCCATATACGTCCATTTACTTACTCTATTACTTACACTATATAATTACTTACTAACTATACATACAAGTTTTTAATTTTTTATTTTTATTTTTTTCTTCTCTCCGTCGTAATATCCATACGATCACTTCGGACTTGTACGTATCTATCTATTAAACGTTAAACTACTCCTAGATAGAGCTACCTATATCATTTCATCTCTTTCTCTATTTCTAACCAGCTGGAAATGCCCACTTTAAAAATAGAGTCCAAACTATACCGATAGATTAATAATCATATATACCCACGTATACATGTATGTTTATCTATCCATGTATAATGTATACTTACAAACCGCTACTATTATACTTGTATACCATATATTTACACTAAAATCTCGGAGGGGGTTTCGTCCACTTATCTGCGTTGAAGAAGAAAGAAAGAAGAAGAAAAAAAGGAAAAAAATGGTAAAAAAAAATTGTTAGCTACTAAAAAAAAAAACAAGACTAAAAAACATCTTGTCCAATTCTATTCTACATATAGGTAGGTACATAGATAAAAATTGTTATTCTACGTTCATCGTTTTGTTTCTATGTAGAATATTTTTTTATTTATTTTTTTTTAAATTTTTTTCTCTCGGCTTTTTTATTCGAGAACCGTGAACAGCCGGCGTCGCCTCTTGTCGTGTTTCCATCGTCGCAGTAGTAGTTCCCGGTGCTTGGTCGGGCGGGCCGCTGCGCGTTGTTACTTCTCTCTTTATTTTATTTTCTTTCTTCTTCTTCTCCTTCTTCTTCTTCTGTTCCTTAGTCTTTTATTTTTTTTTATTTTTCTTCTTTCTTATTCTCTTAACGCGACAAGGACGGAGATAGGAAGTGTGTGTGGCGTAGGGACCCACGGGTTTGGAAAACCCAACGGTGCGGACGGCCTTGGATTCGGAGTGGTGCTCCCTCTCATACCGCGGAACCGGCACGACTGACCCCTTCTCTTCTCGCAGACGAAGACGGCCGGTGATTTGGACCCCGTTAAACAACTATCAGGGCGACAAAGAGACAGAGACAGAGAGGGACGACGGCGACGACGACGACGACGCTCTTACGAACTCGTATACAAACACACGCACACACACATATATGTATATATATATGTGACGTGGATCGCGCTGGACCAAGTCCCGCGATCATATCAGAATATGATGAAAACTTTTTTTACTTGGCGAAGTTTGTATTTAAGAAAAAAAACTGAAATATTAATGTTTTTCGGTCGATCGTTTAATTATTCAACACACATGGGTGTATAAGAAAGTTGAATAGGAAGATTATGGATATTCTATGGAGAAATAAATTTACGAACGACGCCGCATTGAATTCGTGAAATATAAAATCTTAATAATATAAGTAAAATAAAATAAAGAGAGGTTTTAACTGTGAGGTACGCGTATACTGCGGACTGGAGAACGTATATAAGATAAATAAAGTGGCGTTTGCGATAGCGTAAACAGTAACATAATCCCACGTAATGGTAGTATAACGCGACGGTATACTAGCGTCAAACAACACATAGTTATGGAACTCCTCTTGGCCCTCGTCCTTTGTCCGGTTTAGTTGGCGTTATTAAATCTTTTATACTGCTGGTAAATTCTCAAAACGTACCGTTGTGATGCACCAGTGCAACGTTTATGCGTTTCGCCTTCGGTGGATCCCCATATTTCATCCGACTTTATCTCCTTATTATTATTATTATTATTATTTATATCACGACTGGCTATTCTACGGCAACGCCTCGTTAAATATTGGAAAATTAGATTCAAGGTGCGTGCAGGGAAAATATTTATTAACTCTTAATATATAAACTTAGTATATATGTACATGTGTATGTATATAATGTTTGACTTCACACCTTATAGCTACTGGGTTTCTCCCTCCCTTCTGAATGATCAAGAAATAAACGTTAACACTTTACGCAAGTATTATATCATTATATGAGACTAAAATCTCCTCACTGACATAAGACTTGACTTGATTTTCGGTAAACTGTAACCAAAATTTTGCATCATAATTATCCGAATGAATAGAACCAATGAAACAAAAAGGAGGATTAAGAAAAAACCTATGACTTATGGTACGTTGGCTTGGGGATTCCCCGTTCAAGCAACTGTCCAGTACCTACTTATACATGTACCGAATAATCTACTCTCGAAATTCAAGGCTCCTGGTATAACATGTGACATTATTTTTTACCAATAGAATTTTAACCGATCGTTAGACACGGGGGCTTATGTGGTAGTCACGTGGTACCGGAAACCTAAATGAGAATCTGAAAGATTGTAGAAGAAGAAAAAAAAAAACTAATTCTATAGTGGGCGCGATCTAAATCTGATCGTAATATCGTAGATACTCGCCCGCGCCGCCACATATCTATCTTAATTCGCAGCGTGGACGTTAATCGTTATATACCTATATCTAATCGTAAGCCGGGCTGACCACCTAGCGTCTGAATTCACTGCCGGGATCGAGGGTATCGCGCGCGTGGCACGTGCCGGTCGGTAATACAGGCGAGAAATAAAGATAACATACTGAAATATATCCTCCGTATGTGGAATGGGATATAGAAAAATAAGAGAAAATTGATAAAAAAAAAAAAAAAAAAAGAGCCTGGATCGGGATTAAAGAGAGTAAAACGATCTGTGTGGTGTAGTAAGAGTGTAAAAATTGTGTTTGTAGCTATGGAACAGCATACGTCACGGTGGCTATAAGAAACAAAGAAATAGGTATACGCGGTGGATGCTGACCGTCGCGTATATCGTAGCGTCGTAAAGTTAAAGTGGAGTGGAGCGGAGCGGGAGTCGGAGTCTGAGTCGGAGTGGGAGTTATTAGACAGGGACAGTTTCAAGATCGAAGGATTGACCGAGAAGAGAAGAGAAGAGAAGAGAAGAGAAGGGAATGAGAGGAGGATTTTTGTGACGACGAGAGGACGAGTTTCGTTCGTTCGTATAGTAGCTACACATATACCATACATACGAGAGGAGAGTTCAAACCGGGCGCGGGCGCTGCGAATTCGACAATTTTTGATAGTTTCGCCGGGGGGATAATAAGTCGAATAACACGCCGCGAGACAGAAGACACGCAACTGTCATGGCGGCCGCACGTGACACCGAAGAGTTAAACGTCAACTTTAATATATAATAATAAGAATAATTCAGAAAAAGAAGAAAAAAAACGAAATTATTATTCATTACTTATTCGCATTTTCATTTTCAATTACTTTTTGATTTTTTTTCTTTTTTCTCTTCCATCTTCGTTCTTTCGAAAAATATATAATTTATACTCGACACACGTGCGGCTCTCTGTACAGTAAGTGATTCTTGACGTTTCTGTTATTACGTTTATATACCAATTGCGAATAGAAAAAACAAGAAGAATTGAACGAATTGAAATTAAACCACGCTATAACTGTTCCTGATTATTTTATATACATGATGGTATAAAATTCAATTATAATTATTCTGTTCAATGTGAGATTTGAAGAAAAAAAAAGAAAAAATTAATTTCTCTGTGATAATAACCGGAGGCTGTGCACAGGTATAATAAAATCTTAATATAAACATAAAAGTATAACAACGAAATAGAAATAAATTTAAAAAAAACTATTTATTTAAAAGCAAATGAAACTAATTATTATTTATTCATACGTCTAAAATATATTACGAAAATTGAATGTGATTTTTCAATGAAATCTTGTAAATAATATAATCTATTGTTTTAAATCGTAAATGCTCGTGTTGTTCGTGAGTAGAAAAAAAGAAATTTTATCTATAGACTGCAGCATAAGTGAAAATATTTTTGAAATACTCCTCTTATGATATTAATACATCGGTTTAAGAAGAGAAAAAAAAAAAAGTGCTTATAATTGAACCACTGCCACAACCCAAAACCATATTTATCACGTTATAATGTACATACACGTATACATATCCAAAGATATATATATAGTTGACGTTTCGTATCTCTGACATCGGGATGATTTTATCTCTGAGAAATAAAACTGTCGTCTTCCAAAGATTACATTGATAATTTGGTGAGTATATTATTATACATATAGGCGTATTATACTTTGATATAAATCTCATGTATATAATATATATCCGTAAAATAATGAATCTAGTACATATGTACGTTCGAAGGTTGTGCAAACGCAAACGCGGATATGAACCTTTCTTTATTTTTTGGGTCCTTTGTAGATTGCGTATATAGAATAGTTGTATCGATCTATAATTTATTTCGCCATGTAACTTATGATAATATTAATTGAACCGCACGCACCCTAATAGTTATTAATCTTGTGTGTCTATAATAATATGTGAAATAATTTCGGGTTTCATTTCATTGTCAGCCAAGGACTCGAGGTGATAGTTGTCGGTAAACGCTATACCTATATCTAGTATACCTACCCGCTAAACGGGGGAATTCACGAATATCTTTTCACATACGTCATATATCGTCATCATCGTAGAGACTTGACGTCATCCGAATATTCACTGTGTGTACCTATCCACCTATCCACCTACCTATCTACTCGTATATAGGTATGATCAATACCCATATACATATAACTGAAAATTAATTAGACTGCATAATAGAATAACATTTATTTATTATAGAATTTTAATAGTTTCGAACGGTAAAAATTCGCGATTTTAATATTTATATACATATAGAAAGGGTATTTCCCGAAAGTCTGCATAGCTAATCTAAATAAGACTTCGACACGAAGAACATCGGAGGTTCAAAATTCCGAAAGCAAAAGATCCGAAATGTTGAAATTTCTGTATCGATCGTATCGAAATCAATAAGGGGTCAAAATTAATCATCTTGAGATGAACTTTTTGGAAAGTAAAGTTTCAAGATGCTATCAATTATTTTCTGACATCTTGTAGATAAAATCTGTTTCCGTAAAAGTATGTCTGTTCTCACATCCTGAGAAATGGACCAAAATTGTCAGCTGATGTATCTTACTCACTATACCCCGGGGTCTCCTTGAAGGACCGCTCCACGTGTCGTCGAAACAAAGCCCCGCGCGCGCGTACGATTATATAGATATTAGGTATATAGGTATAATATACCGCGATAATTCGTGACGCAATATAATGGGATTAGAAAGGAATCTCTGTTCCTTGTGACGTCACATAAACGAACCCCGCACGAGTCATGGTCCTTGAACCTTTTTTCGGGTCGACGAACGCTAAGATCAAGTATATAGTTACAAATATATTTATACATATATATATATATATATACAGCCTAGGAGTCCCGCAGTCACGCTTCGCCATATTGGTTCGCTCTACTTTAGGCGTGGCTGTTTCTTTTTTTTTTCTAGGTTTTTATCCATTTTTCTATACAACTATTTATCCGTCACTGATTTTTGTAAGAGAAAAAAAAAGAAAAATTATTTCTAATTTAACCGCGCGTTATTACGGTGTAGATGATAAACTGACTGAAAGTGAGAAGCTATCGATAGAATTAAGATATACTTATAGGTAGGTATATAGATATATGAACCTATATATACATGGATGAGCTAAAATTGCACCGTTGTATTAATAGCGTTTGGCTACTCTTACTCTTACTTCTAACTAGGTTTGCGCGGGATGAAGGAAAAATAAATAAACAGTACATCTTCGAACCGGTCAGTTTTCAAATATTTCCTCCGCGACTTGGTTATTTCGGTTATATATATATATATATTTCGACGGACGTACATACATACGTATACGGCGCCATATGTTCTACGTTTATTCATTGATCTATTCCCTGCCTCTTTTTCTTTTTCTTCTTCTTCTTCTTCCGCACGTGAAATTTTCAATCAAAATGACGCGCGTATCTATCGCTAAATATATACATCCAGTCTATTTATAGCTTTACATCCCTTGCGGTATAAACAAGAAAAGTCACAAGATATTCTATTTCCGAAATATATATGTATATATGTATATATTAAAGAAACAAATAAATCGTCCGAAATAGATCATCGCATTCATTAATGAGAGTACGAATATCAGTAGATTAAAACCTTCGGTATATTATTGATACAATTTTAGAATATGGGGAATTTTGGAATTATACAACAAAATTCAATGCAATGCATAAGCCTTCGAAATTTCCCATTCATTTATATCCTGCGGCCCATACGCAATGATGCTCATGCATGCGGCTGCAATAGACGGAACAGAAACAAATGTGATATCATAAAAGATGTGGAAAAAAAGATGTACAGGATATGGAGCTTAATGTGACGTCAATTGCCCCATGTATAAATGTGTGTGTGTGCACATGGTTGTGAAGCAAAGAAGTAAACGAAATGAAGAGAGAAAAGAAAAAGAAAGAAAGAGAGTGAACCGGAAAGCAAAGAGAGAGTGAAACATAACACGATGGGTACATACATAACGTATATGCGAGAATTTACTTGGAGTAAATATGAAAAAAAAGAAAATACTCTTTTTTTTTTATGTAACCGACAATCGTTACGTTTGTGAATGAAATGAGAAAGATGATACGAATTATAAATGGGGTAAACAGTTTTCGTGAGAAAAAAAAAATCCTGACGTTAAACAAACGCGATTTAATTTAACCAATTCAATTTCCAACGACTTCTTTTGCCAAGCTGCTTAATACTGGTGACTACGATTTAACGTTCGATTACCTCACGATCTCAACAAAACTATAAATTCTCTAACCTTATGCGATATATTTCTAATTAAATTTAATGAGCTTCTCGAAGCCGCAGGGCAAATAAATGAATTGTATACTGATATTTCATAATGTATAGTCGACGCCCGTGAGGTTACAGGTATCGGTCTATACATGAATCACATATACTGGTTTATTAAATACCGGGCGAGTTGTATAGTTATAAATAATAATTTATCAAAAAATTCTTGTATCCCTTTTGATGATGAATTTTTTTATTACCCATCAAATTCGTAAATAAGTTATTCTCGCCCGTATAGTTTTACCATCCGCGAACAATAATGCTCCGAAACTGCAAGTTTAACGAAGCTGCAGTAGGCGCGGGGTCAGACTTCAAGCCGCGATATAGAATGTCGAAAAGCGAAAATACCCTGCGAAGATACGCGCACTGCTTTCACATACACATTTATATATATGCATGTATGGATATGTATGTATGTATATTATCGTTTATTTCACGTCGACCTTTGCGGGGCACTACGTCAAGATGTCAGACCCGACCCATGCCGGTCTTATTACCTGGCTTGTAGAGTGGATCTGTACGAACTCTCTCACTGCAGGGGAACACAGCGTAATGGGCTCACAAAGCGAAACAAAGTGAAGTCAGGTCAAATACAAGACAGGCAATAAACACGAGGAGAGATAAATGGGCCTTGGGTGCATATACATACACGTACACGTACACATGCACATGCACAACTAGGAATATGGTACTTTACTCATTTTAAATACGCCCTGTATATACTGCATCGTTATCTTTCTGCATACGGGGTGAAAAGCCGGCCGTATAAGCTTCTTTCCACCTCCTCTTTCATCCTCGTTTGTATTCATTTTTCACTCATTATACTCGTATCACTCTTCGCATGTACTTACGTATGAATAAGGAAAGTCTTATTTCTCGTTACAGATGCCACAGACGGTGCCATCGGCCTCTGGATTCTCATCCTCTTTCGACTACTGTTCTTTCGCATTCGATCTCTCCCTACTACCCGACGATCACGACTCGTTGAACCCCCAGGATTCCGGACTCCTAAAACCACCCCAGATAAAACAGGAGGCTTTCTCTCCTAGGCCAAATTCACCGAATACATATCCGAGCCCACCTTATCCTGGACTTTGCGGCGAACTATCACCGAACTATTCCGGCAGCGACGGATCACCGGGATATCCAACAAGCCCTTATTACGTTCCCCAAAGCCCACAAAGCGCACAATTTTATCCTACGAGTCCTGAGCCATTGAAGCAGCCTGTCAAGAGAGAAAAGAGTCTTGACCTTTTGGCGATACTTCAAGAGTCTAGGTAAGACATCGAAAACCTTTGGTCAATTTTAACACGATATTTAAACCTTCGGTATCTGGTTAATCGATTACAGACTTTTGGCCGAGAGTCTTGGGTACAAAGAGGACTCCACCGACTGCACTGTCCCTTGCACACCTCCTCGCACCGAAGAGGATATATACAACACCTTGGATACGGATTTTTTCGCAAAAAAAGATGACTCGAATCCGTTGCTGAAAGAGATACTGTTTAAGGAAGAGCCGCTGTCGGATTCATCCTCGC
Source organism: Tenthredo notha (assembly GCA_914767705.2). Classification (NCBI taxonomy): domain Eukaryota; kingdom Metazoa; phylum Arthropoda; class Insecta; order Hymenoptera; family Tenthredinidae; genus Tenthredo; species Tenthredo notha. The sequence goes on from OU611916.1 coordinate 10,141,655, forward strand.
CTCTGTCGCATAACGAATTCGTGAATTCTCCGCTGAGGGAACTCCTCTTCAAAGGGACCGGTCACAAGTCAGTTAACACCATCGAGGCTGATACGAACGCAAAGTTCTCCAGGTCGCAGGGAGATCAGCCGAAAATAGCGAGTCCTTCATTGAGAGAGGAGACCGTGTTCAAAGAACATTCTAAGAACGATCATCAACTGCTGAGGGAAGTTTTGCGGGACACTAGCTTCCAGAGAAAGTACAACCTACGTCCGGTAGATTTAGGGGGTGTTGGGACAGGGTTTGTCGAAGATATGGAGGGCAGCGAATGCGTCGGCGATTTGGCCAGGGAACAAATTGAACCGGTACTCAGCCTCGCTATGCAACAGCTTCAGAAGGACTTCGACAATACGTGTGTTGCTCTGGGAATTCATCCAGGTGAGTTTTGCGCCGTCACATAATAAGGAACATTTTTTTTCTTTTTTTCTTTCACATTCCTTTTATTCTCAATTATTTCGTTTCTAATTCGTATTCGCTTCTGCGCTACCTTGCCGCAAGCGGTACCTACTCGTGTGGGACGTAATGCGACAGACCGGTTCCTTCTATTGGTCTAAGCGGTGACGTCAAATCTCGGAATAAGTTATGAAACCCGTGGGGTTATGAAACTGGCCCGATGATCCTGAAGGTCGTACATTATTGGTTGGAGAGACGCTAAATAATTATCGCGTTTTTTTTTCATTTCATTTCGTTTTCTTTTTTTTTTTTTTTCTCTTTTTACTTTTCTCTCCTCCCATCCATCGATCTTTTTTCTTCTCTTTTTTTTTCGTTTCCTAACAATTCTACAACGATTTTATTATCCCCAAAGAACCGAGACGATGGAGTGCCGCTGATGTTGCAGCGTGGGTACAATGGGCTCGTAGGCAGCTCCAGTTACCTTCGGTACCGTTGGAGAGTTTCAACATAGACGGTGCCACCCTGGCAGCCTTAAACGAGGAAGATTTTTGCCAGAGAGCACCTCAGGTGAGAAATAACAAATTTTTGAAAATTCTTCAACATTTTTTGTTCGGCTCGATTACCGCATGGCTGATTTTTTTTTTTTTTTTCTTTATTTCTCGTGGGTTAAATGCGCTCTCGTCTCTTCGACGTATCGCAATGATAGTTGAAAAGCAACGAGGATACTCGGAAGTGCATATAATATTCGATCTCTTATAATTCCGAGGCGAAAGTGTCGAGACGAGAAAGTGAATTTCTGGAAATACGTTCGATGTAACCATACCCCTGCTGTCTTGTCCTATACACCTTGCGGCGAGTCGTTTTTAATTTTCTTTTTTTTTCGACTCTTTATTTCGCATTTAATTTTTGTCCGGGGCATAAGGCGACGCGACGAAGTAGAAGGTATCCAATATCACGTCGCGTCATTAAAGAGGAAATTTTTCTTATACCAGGAAACGATGTTTACCCAACGATCGCTTATTACATACCTATACATACGTATTATAACATTATGATACACCTTGTAAAATTTCTCTATATATTTATCGATAACGGGAAATAGTCGTGAAAAAAAACAAGAAAAAAAATATCAATTTATTCAATTACTAGGAAGTATATATATTATAGTATATAGGTACTATATACCCACTTATTTACATGTATTTGCGGCAAATTTCACATGATTGCGACATCTGTACGTAAGGATCAGTCAGACGAATACGAGAAAGTGTAATTTACCTAAAACGGTACTACGATCGAAGTGCTAATAAGCCTTGAAATAATAAACTTGACTCATTCGCGATTTCATTCGTTCCGAATTCCAAATCATTGCCAAATTTGTTACTGCAGAAATTCTATAGCTTTTATATGTATTCAACTCGCTCAATCCTTTCCGGGAATGTGGTTTGAAAATGTTTATTTCACTGAAAGTTAGAGCGATTATACACTTTCGATCTTTCGTCATTGCTTACGTCTTAGATGTATTTTCTTTTTATTCTTTTTCTTTTTTGTTAAATACGGTTTTTACGTCATCCTCGTTAGGGTCTGAGACATTTCCTGTTTCGGCGAGTAGTTTCCTTAACGATCTGTATCGAGAAGGATAAAAAAAAATGAAAAAATAAAATAGCTAAATAAAGTATGACGAAAAACGAAAAGAAATGAAACGAAAAATAGTCGATTATCTGTCGACCGCCTTTATGAAGTAAACACTTCTGACTGGAACGAAACAAATTGACGCACTAGGCCGGGAATGAATCGTGAAGTTAGTGATTCATCCGAATATCAACCGTGGGATAGAATAATACCCTTTCCACGGCATGGTCTAGATGATAATTTGTCGAGAAAATGAACCGTGAATATTGAAATTATAACGAGTCGAATATATATATGTATGTATACGGAGTAATCGATTCGGCTTTGTGATACAAAAAAATGGAAGTAAACATTTTCGACGAAAATTAGTACCGACTACCAAGGATTATTGCGCAATGATATTATCTGCCTCTCACAGCTATGGAAAAGAAAAACCAGTGACGTCATCTACGTCGATTAAATTCCGCAATATCAACCTACCTGCAATACGGTATATGCAATAAATTGACAATTCTTTACCCTCCCGAGGTCTGAGACCTGAATCATTGCATACGATCTTACGTCGGTGTAAATCATAACGCGTTTTCCGAGCCGCGTAAAGCGTCCGCGTCGGTCGTAATCCGATCCTACCGATTGGCTAAGGATCGTGTCAGGATATCTGCGATTGGTAGAGACGCGGGAACGCGAACGTCCGACAATTACGTGTGTGTAGTTCGCGGGCGCGAGCGCACAAAGTGGGTCACATATACACAACGTCAAAGCCCTGCATGCCGCTTTCTCTTTGCGAGCGCGGAGCGATGAGGAATTCTAACGTTCGGTTAACTCTGCTCTGCTCTGCTCTGCTTTGTCCCTCGCCTTTTTCCTCCTTCTCGCGTTATGTCGCGTGCAGGATTTTGAATGAGGAATAAATAGTATGAGGATTATGACTATGATGCACTTTTGCCAATTGATCTCTTCGTCTCCTATGAAAATTCCGAATCATCTTAGACGAATTCGGGAGTCACTCGATAACGAAATCTAAATTCTGTTGACAGTGCGGTAGCATGCTACACGCTCAACTCGAGATCTGGAAAGCTGCGGTCGAGGAATCACCGAGAAACACTTTAGCCGCTTCCTGGAGTCCACCGGGCGTCGCGTCTGCCCCAACACCGAACACCAGCACAAGCGGAACGTCTACTGCGGTTGGTAATCAGGGTTCAACATCTGGGAACGGGTCCTCTTGCGCAATGGAATATTCGGATGGTAAGTGTGACATTTTAGGGACAAGCGAGGTACATCCCAATCGCGAAATATATTAGTCCCACGTTTACCTTCTCCCTACTTTTCAGAAGAAGAGGAAGAGCCCAGTCCTGTTCAGACTACTGGGGGTAAGATCCGTAACGGTGGGTCCCACATCCACCTCTGGCAGTTCCTCAAGGAGCTTCTTCAGAGCCCGGGGGTTCACGGGTCGTGTATAAGGTGGCTGGACCGAACCAAGGGCGTCTTTAAGATCGAGGACTCTGTCCGCGTTGCACGACTTTGGGGTAAGCGCAAAAATCGTCCGGCAATGAACTACGACAAGCTTAGCCGTAGCATAAGGCAATATTACAAAAAGGGTATAATGAAGAAGACGGAACGGAGTCAGAGATTAGTTTATCAGTTCTGTCACCCTTATTGCCTATAGATCGATACTTAAATTTATATTTTTAATATAGATTTATTTACATTACATATTCGTCTTCCGTCCGCGTCAGAGTATACTCTAATTAGTTTACGAAAATTATCACGATTTTTGCTCGACTTACGATCGGACGAAACCCTTTTTTTTTTTTTTCTTATATTATATATTATATTTATACATGTATTTATGTATATTTTTATTTAATGGAATTCTATCGAAGTCGAGCAGAACCGATTAAAAAAATATATATATATATTACAGACTTCCGACTCTTTCCGATTAATTTATTAATAAATTATACGGGAAAGAGTTTAAAACCGGAAGTCGTTCTATAGATCCACCAATGTTCGGGTTATTTTTATAACACATAACCCGGAACATATTAGGGTGGGTTTCACCTCGTACGCCAAATCTATAGGCGATTAATTATACATTATTATTATCTTTTATTCTTCTTTCCTTTTTCTATTCTTATATTTTAAGGATTTTCGACTATCTATATTCTATTCTAATTTAAAAAAAAAAGCATTACGCGGGAGGTACGTCCCGCTAAACTGTTTTTCTTGTACATATATATCATATCGTTATTATATACATTTTTTTTTTCTTAATTTTTTTTTTTCACATTTTTTTTTTTTTTTTGTTTCTTTTTCGTTTTTTCTTTTTATTATAATAGTTTCCATCTTTGTTAAAAGAAAAAAACTTATACACCTAAGTCTCCTCTTATATTTGCTTGCTGGTCTCACTCGTGGGCTGTCTATAACGTCACTGGCCTACCTTAGCGCGTGGAACTATTCGCTGCTGCTTGGCTGGCCTCGGCTGTCTTCCCAAGATAATAAAAGTGAATAAAAAAAAACAGATTTATATACAAAAAAAAATTAAAAAAAAGTACAGAAAATCAAGTTTTCCTTGAAAGTTATGACCAAGCTTTGAAATTGACCTGTGACCCGTTTTAAATCGGTTCACCGTAACCAATTGGCTCTCAACTCTACGCGTTTATGACGCGAAACGATTTATTCCATAATCGATTATCCCTGGTATAGTTTCGTGGATGAATAGAACAAAAAATGAATAAACAAATAAATAAATAAATAAAATTCCATTTTTCTCAAAGTCGAATAAAGTGTCGTTAATTTTACAACGATCGCTTATTACGCCGGCTAATTCTGATGTACAGTTTTTGAAAAAAAAAATTAAAAAATCTGGGTTGAACAGCAGGTGACAAATACAGCCCTAATACGAATGAGACTGGTGATTTTGGTCCCATATATCTATGATATATTCAACGTTGTATGTTCCATGAACGATTAGGATTTAAGATTTATTAATTAAGAATAGGCTCACGTGGGTCGCTGTTTTAATATAATAAATATAGATTAAAATAAATTTTTTGAACCTAGACGTAAAATGCATGCATATAAATTTAATTAGCTTATTTTTATTTCCATTTAAGAATATCTCTATATACATATATATATCCTTCTTTGTTATAAATAATATATATTATATATTATATTATATTTTATTTATATAAATATGTATAGGTACATAGATTTGAGGCGAATAATCTTTAAATGTAACAAAGATCTATGGAGAGGTGATTTAATATCGTATATCATATTGTAATATATCCAACTGCAGTATATATCAGGTTTGTAAATTTACCAAATTTTTATTTATTTAACCATGTCGTCGATTATTATAATTGTGCGATATACTATACCGATTTGTATTATAGTATATATATACACGATCGTTTTCTGACCTGTACAAAAAAAAGACCGTTAATCTCTTTATCGTTCTTTGTTACCTTTATAGGCACGTATATATGTTTATATACTTGCGTAAATTTTAATTTGTCTACTTAATTGATGTAAGAGATTATTATTATAATTTTATTTAAATTAGATATAATAAAGTTATATTACGTACTTTGAAAGTATAATAATTAATAGATTAAATAATAAATTTCATTGTTATTATTGAATAATAAAACGAATATCTTTATATAGACATATATATACATATATATATATATATATATATATATATATAGAATTATACATATGAACATATATCGATAATTCTAAACCTCGAATAAAGAAATGAGCTCTTCTTTAGGCGATTTTTAGATATCAGTTTACCTTGTGTAAATAAATATATATGTAATTTTATATGGTTAAATTTTCAATTTATTGAATACTATTTATGTATTGTTGACGAAATTTTAACTATGTACACAAATACACACACACACACACACACATACATACTATATATTTAATATATATATATATTTTATAAAACGTATATATAAATTATATTCTAATACGAGATTATACATAAAAATATATATATATATATATAAAATTAATTAATACAAATAAAAATATTGTTAAATAATTCTAACGAATATAGACTAACTCAAAAAAAGAAAAGATTCTCTTTAAATTTCCAACTTTATATAACCCATTCTCCTTCACAAACAACAAATTTCTACCTATTCTTCGAATTGATTGAACAACCTTGCTTATAGATTAAAAAAAATAATTATTTATTTTGTTTAAGACAGTGAAAGTCACTGCCAAGAATCGCTGGTGAAAGTGAATGAATCATTATATAAAATATCTTGCACACAGTTCCATGGATCATTAAATACGTGTGTTAAATGCGTATATGGGTGGCGTGAATCACCATCTAACGCACGTGCGTCGCGACGTTTGACGTCACGTATTCTCATTCTTGATCTTATACTTGGTTCCTTGGATGCTGAGATTCAAACGCGTTGATGAAATCCTTGTAAGTTAATTTATTTGATAATATTATATATATATAGGTACTAAGAAATGGTCTACCGAGGTATATATGTACGATAGTATATATTTTATATATATATATATATATATATATATAGAGAGAGAGCGAAGAAGATATAAATCGAATATTTTTAAAATACGTATATGGTGTCCTATCCTATCCATATCTGTTATGGTCATAACTGCAGTATGCGGCGCGAGTAGTGGGCGTAACTTGTACAATATAAGAAGAATTTACGAGGATTTAATCGGACAATTAATCTAATCCCTTGTTGCAACAACACCTCGAATAGAGGTGAGGCGAGGTGCTGCCGAGACCCCTCGAAGGCAATATACCGCAATGCGGAGGAATAAATCCTCGAGGAAAACTAAGAAGAGTATAAGAATACTAATAATAATAATAATAATAAAAGAAGAAGAAGAAGAGTATAAAGAGAGATTTGAACGGACTTATACAACGGTTCAGAACTTCGGGGATAACGCGATAGTTAATAACACGCGGAATAGAGATGCAAAGAGATGCCGTCAACGAGAAGATAAAACATCGCGGTATGCGAGACGCGCTCTTGAATACGAAACCTGAAATTCTTATACGATACATTATACTTTAATCCTCAGCTAATAGCTGACCGATTTGGTTACACTCTCGAAATGGGAAACCGCGTTTTCGATATATCAGAGATCCTTTTCGTCATCTTCCAAAAATAGAATCAAGTAAGTCTCGAATTATTGTCTCCTCGCATTGTGCAGATTTACCGTTTCACGATGCGAATTCAAACTACTCTCCTCTCCTCTCCTCTCCTCTCCTCTCCACGATGCGGCATATTGTCTTTATACGCGTAAATATAAACGCACACGCACTCGTATAATATGTACACGTACACATCGAGATGCAGTCCAACGGCGATGAAACACCCCCGCATTACCGGGCGCCGAGCCCGACATCCACCAAGGACGACAACATTCTCCGCGAAACTAATTGCCAACTATACCATACTGTACCATAAGTTGGTGGCTGGTGGCTGGTAGAGAGGTACACCTACCAACTTGCTCGTGTTCACTATATAATACCAATCTACTGACTATATCTATATTTGTACACGCACCAGTTCACTTATTTTATTCGTAGGTATATCTAAGGTATACCCATACGCCAATCCTTCCCTATCCTATCCTATCCTATCCTATCCTATGCCACCATTACCATTATACCTGACACACGTATCTGTATCACTATCTATATCTACGACACGTTGAATTTATTACACCTTAGAGTAGGTACAACGTGCAATTTATACTTTCATTGCTTTCGGTATACGCAAAAGATTCGCGCGTCAAGTTTTATCCGTGTATACATAAGGTATATATATACCTACATATATAATATGCGAGTATTTATGTTTGCACAGCTTTATTACACTACATGTATGTAGTACGTAGGTATAGAGAAATTGTTGTTGGTTCTATAAAAGATGACGAGTGTATAAATATTGTATAACCACATCATAGTTTCGTATATATATATATATATTTTTTATTTTATTTTTTTCTACTGTTAAAAAAAATACTTATTTCGTACCGCGCGATACCGCAGACTGTAGCGTTTAACGGTTTATCAAATCGTACGAAAAAAAATTGGCAATCTTTCACCTCGCTGCAACTATACACGTACCCGGTCATTTTCGGAGGGATGATAAAACCGACGAGTTGTAATTTACGGGACCGTCTCGCTATTTCTCTTTCACTTTTGAAAAAGACAAACAACGAGATAATAAAAATCAAAGAAGAAGAAGACGCGCAAAAACGAGAGAAAATGAATTATGAATCACTGTCATTACGCGACACACCAACCGTGAAGTGTAATATTACTGCACTTGACTCGCCTGATCTTCTGGCACAGTCATTTTCAATGAACAGCAATTATTATTCACATTCAAGATTGTTTCTATTTTCTTTTTTCTTTTTGTTCCTTTCGAAAATGACCGCAAGCGGATCGTCAAAACTTTTCTCAACTTGTATATTGTAATATAAATAAAATAATTGCAGCTTGCGGTGGTGCATACGATATCCATTTCCATTCCCAAGATACAGAATCGCGACGTCCATATACCTACCAGGACTCGGAGGACTATCAATACGTCCGTTTAAATCGTGGCAAAGTGAAAGAAAAATTGTAGGCGAGAAATCCTGTCCGTAAAGACAGCCAAGCAGTCCCACTACAGAGAGCTTGAACATAAATCCAAATTAGCGAGGTACATATCGCGTTTAGCTTCTTCACGATACGTGGTGCACCTAAAAGATACCTCCTGCGCCTCGGCTCCTCAGTCCGGTGAGCTTGTGAAATAGTGAGGAGTAAAATAAGGTATCTCACCCGAATCTGGCATCACAATTTGCAGTGAATAGGATATGTCGGTGTTAAACACGTGGGTAATTGGTAGGCTCGAGGAAGAGTAGTATACCTCTTCGAGAATTAATCAGTCAGCTACGATCCTTTGGGCTCTTTATAGTATTTCATGAGTTTTGAGAGAAACTGACCGACACCGATAAGAGATTATATTTAACTGGCCTAAGGCGTTTTATTGTCAGAGACATGGCTAGCAGATCTCAGTACTTTATCCGTAGATAAACAATTCACTACATACTGCATACGTTCGAAAACCACGAGCGTTGCTAGGTTCGGCGAACCAACCCACAACATTAGACTCGTTGCTAAGGACGCTGTTAAATGTCATGTCAGCATATTACGAGAAAGTGAAGGTGCTTGTTCATACTGTTCTTGGTTTTGGGTTCCGGTCTGAAAAACCCTACGTTAATTATCATAGTTTATATCTTAATTGCATGAACGCAAGCAGTGACGAGAAGTAAATTCAGCTTCCTATATACATCTGTGATTCATTGATGCCTGTACCAAATGTCTGGTGAATGAGTAAGCCGAACCCCTTCTCGCAGTATTGAGGTAAAGAACGATTATCTCCTTACTCAAGTATAGAAAACGTTGCAACACTTTTAATGGATCTTACATAGCAGCACCGTACTGACTGTGGCTTTCGATAGGGATTGGAATAGCAGCACATGTGTACCTTACAGGCACGTGATTACTTGTTGGGAAATACGCATTAGAATCGATTTTAAATGAAAAGGAAAATTTCTCCGAGATTTAAAAGACGTAGTCTGCCTAACGCGGAGATCAAATACGAAGCTGGTAGCGATAGACTGACGGATTTCAACGCTGACAATGATTCGGACTCGAATATCCAGTACACTAGTACCCCGCTGCAGAATATTAACGATAGTCGCATCAGGCGGCAATTTAGTGCCCCTAATTTTGACTCACGATCAGAAGAATCTACCGATGCAGCAATTAGAGCCAAGACTAAGCCTTTAAAGAGACGGAAGACCGCGAGGAGTTTGAGAAAAGAGCGAATCCCTAGTGCTAAGAAGATCGCCGATGGCGAGGAGGATCGTAGGGAAAAAAGACGGCGGAGATCGAGGAGGCGGAGATCCGGAGGGGGTAAAAATAATATCGAAGACGAGAAAGAAGACGATTTCGAGCGATTCAGAAAAGAGAAAAAAGCGCATAGGCAAGGTTAGTGCCTTCGTAATCGACCTGGAAACGAGTTGCACGTTTTATTCGTCATCCTCCGTCATCCTCGTATATATTTTGAAATCAATATTCCAGATGAAGAAGAAGAAGAAGAAGAAGAAGCCGGAGAGTTACCAATCGCAGATCTGTTACGAAAGGCTCAGGGAAATCAAAGGAGTCTGCAAACTAGGTACGAGGATCCGATACCATTGCCAGAACTGACTACGGACACTCTCTACGTGCAAGGAAGGAAAGGATTCAACGCTGTTAAAATTGGCAATTTTAGAAGCGAGAGGAATTCGACCGAGAGATTATCGAAGCCCATACACATCGCCATCAAGATACACAGTTTGTCAAAAACCGTGATGTTATTCTGCCAGGGACTTCTAGGAGGAATTGCCTTGAGCCAGGTCATCCTGGTGAGCGAGATAAAAATTACCTTCCAAGTTTGTCAGAGCCTTTTATCAAAAATTGACCAAAGTAAAAAGGGTTTTGATGTTTCAGGTCACAAAAGTAGAAACCGATTCGAATGTTCTGGCGCAGATCAACTCCACCAGCTACCCGCACCTTGTTTCGGGAATATTTTTATTCCTTGTAACGATGTCTCTTCTAGCAGCGATGGATAGGTGGGAAATCGAGACTAGAGACCTTTAATAGACGGCTGTGATGTTTCATTCAAATCAATTTCTGTATTCCAGAATCGACATGGCCAATCTAGACCTGGATAATATCCGCGAAATTTTCACCTACCGGTTGATGACGATCGTTACATTTCCTATTTACCTAGTCGCGATCTGCATTCATCTTAGCGTGATAAACATCGACCAAAAGCTGGCGACCGTGGGTCAAGAAAGTGCGGTGGTATCCAATGCGGTAAGTATCATTGTGATACTTCAACGGTCTATGACACATCGAAAATTCCTGCTCGCTATATTCCCTCGTGAAATAATATGCGGTGGTCAGTATTTTCGTGATTTATTCCGCGTATCGTAGTGATAAGAATTTTCTGTTTTTCAATTTGCGTAGGTCGAGCACGAGGAACACACCGCACTCCAACGTCAAACCCATACGTGGAAATTCGTGCTCTGTGTAATCGCATGGTTTTTCGTCGCTCTTGGACCTACCGAAGATTTGACCACGACGAATCTTGAGGCAATGCTAAAATACGCTACTTGAAATTATTTCTTTGCTGTGAAAATTGTAATTAAATTTTTCTTAAATACTCGTTACTTTCGTAATGTGTAATTGAATTCTTTATATCTAATTACACATTACTTTGGTAATGGCTTGATTCAATTACACATCACCAAAGTAATGTGTAATTGAATCAAGTTCATTACCTTTAAATAACTTTATAATTACTCTTACTCTATATTACTTTAAATTACTCTACTTTATAATTACTTTTACCAATTGAATCGAGTTCAATTACACATTACCAAAGTATTGGGTAATTGAATAAGTAATTTCAATAAAAATGTGAGCAGTGACTCGCAACACTGCAAATATCCATGTAATAATAAGATCGTTTATGCAATGAACATGTATTATTATAGTAAATTGGCGCATTCTTGAATAAATATCTCTTGAAATTGTAAATCATCGATCATTGAATCATTTTCCCCTGTCCTTTCCTTGCCTATAAGTCGAAAATCATGAAAATCGCATGATTTCATAAAACCCTGAACTATTTTTGCAATAAACATCAATACGCCTTACCATACGCAACCCGCATGCCATTCGTGTAAACGACAGGGCCCATGTTAATTTTTGTTGCCTATTTGGTGTTTTCCGATTGCCTATATTCAGGCGTATTGAACTTAGAAAAAAATGGTAAAAATCGCTACTATGAATAAGCACAGAGAGACGTGCATGGAGCAACGCATGCATGCCTGTATCAATACACTATTCCTTTCCCCCTCCAAAAATTTTAGAACACCTCCTCGGGTCAGATGTTCTCCTGATACCAGAAGATCTTTTTCGAGTTAAAATTCAAAAAATTTCGAAAATTTTAGCACACCTCCTCGGGTCAGATGTTCTCCTGATACCGGGAGATATTTTTCTCGTTAAAATTCAAAAAATTACAAAAATAGCTTATATGAATAGACATAGAGAGACGTGCATGGAGCAACGTATGCATGCATGTATCAATACACTATGCCTTTCCCCCTCCAAAAATTTTAGCACACCTCCTCGGGTCAGATGTTCTCCTGATACCAGGTGGTATTTTTCGAGTTAAATTTCAAAAAATTGTCAAAATAGCTAATACGAATGAACGTAGAGAGACGTGCATGAAGCAACGTATGCATGCATGTATCAATACACTATGCCTTTGCCCCTCCAAAAATTTCAGCACACCTCCTCGGGTCAGATGTTCTCCTGATACCAGAAGATATTTTTCGAGTTAAAATTCAAAAAATTGTAAAAATAGCTAGGCAAGGGAAGGACAGGGAAAAATGATTCAATGATCGATGATTTACAATTTCAAGAGATATTTATTCAAGAATGCGCCAATTTACTATAATAATACATGTTCATTGCATAAACGATACATGGATATTTGCAGTGTTGCGAGTCACTGATTACATTTTTAATGAAATTACTTATTAAATTACCCAATACTTTGGTAATGTGTAATTGAACTCGATTTATTTGAAGTAATTGTAGAAGTTATTCAAAGTAATTATAGAGTAAGAGTAATTATAAAGTTATTCAAAGGTAATGAACTTGATTCAATTACACATTTTACTTTGGTGATGTGTAATTGAATCAAGTAATTACCAAAGTAATGTGTAATCAGATGAAAATCCAATTAGACATTACGAAAGTAACGAGTATTCAAGAAAAATTTCATTACAATTTTCACAAGACTGAATATTTGATAGGAAAAATTGTAGATGTGATCGTAATACGTATAATATATTACGAGTATATTATAAAACGAGTTATTATATTACCGCTTACAGCCCCTATAATTAAATTGGTTTGGAATAATCTACAACGATTTGTAAAATGATTTGAAAGTTGTTGTTGAATATTGAAACTAGTATCCGACATGTCTCGAGTAAGACGTTAATTTTAATGTTAGATAGAGCAGCCAGCAGATGCTGTGATATAAAATCTTGTGGTTGTCACTAACCGTAGAAAATATTATAATTAGGTTTTTCATTATTTATCACCCATAAACTGGGTTACAAAGTCTGCTGGCTGAAAATTAGTGGCCACCAGCTCAGCTTGTTTTCTGTACAACGTTTTAAACGGAATCGATTCTTAGACTAGATGCGAGATTTTACCAAAACTGATTCAAAAGGTACTGTAATCACGAACTATTCGCTTATGCTACTTTATTAATACTCAGCGGTGCAGAGTTGTCTTGCGGTCATTCCCCCGGTGCTTGGACTGCTTCACTCCCTGGTGTGAATCCTATGTCCTGATGAATTTTGAAGAGATTTTGTTGAAGATAGGCAGGAACTAGTTTCCCTCGATGAATAACGCCTGTGAAGATAAAAACTAGATAAACACAGGATACATTGGATAGATTAAGTTTATGTGTTTTTTAGGCAAACATTCTCAACTAAGTATCAAAGAATTTCTAATTGTCATTACGTTCATACATCTGTATAAAATTTATTATAGTATATTTCTTATGATTGATTTTGTAAGCCTGCCTCTCAACTATTTTTAAATGTGATATAAACTTTCGACTATTTTCAACAGAATCAAGAATGTCAATAAGCTAGTATTACTAGTGCATATGCATGAATAGATTTTCCAATCTTTCAATTGTTATGACTGGTACTTGAGACTCTGAAGTAATTTATCACCAATAATGAATTATGTCCTCCTCGACTCGTGTGGTGTCACCCATGTTCACTCGACGAGGCTGCGCCGGTCACTGAACTCTGGGACATTGTGCACGGCTGGTTTGGTCTACCGCTGATCGGCGCGGGGTGGGGGACGTCATTGTCGTAGGTCAGTTTACGCCGGTGGCGTCATTTGCTAGGCAACTATAGAACTCAAATTATAAAATAGAGATGTAAACGAGGAATCATCCGGTATTAAGATCCTTCCTAATATTTAAGTATCATTCTAAGTTAAAATTCATGATTATTAAACATACATTTAATATAACATATATTTCATATATTATATAATATGGTTTGTACAATAACTCAACTTTTGAACTCAGAAATAAAAAATTAATTTTATATCTATATTTATATCTAGTCTAATTTTCGATATCCTTTACTGCTTTTCATGAGTTTTTCACGATCGAGTATAATGATTCTGGTCATTGCTCTTCATTGCCATCATCATCATCATCATTATATATATAATAAATATTCACGTATAGAATATATACCTACAAAATAATTTTATAAATTTGTATTGATACCAATTTTTGCAAGAAAATGTCAAAGAATCGAACAGGAGGATAAATCGGGGAACAAGTATTCTCCCGGAAAACATTAGTAAAATCAAATTAACACGACAAATTAGTTCACCCTCGGAGTCGTAAAATATGCTCGTACTTGAAATATCACCCTGTATATACGAACAATGAATTAAATTAAGACGAATATTGGAGGGATACATTTATAGCATAAATACAATAAATTATTTAAACAATAATAATAATAATAATAATAGTAATAATAATAATAATAAAGTAACAACAAAAAACGGACCGTAGTACCCTGTAGTCATATAAGTGTTTAATATCATATATACCTTATATGTACATATTAGGGTGGTCCTTAATCTAACCATTTTCGAATTTTAATGCTCCCTACGATGTCAGGTCAGAACGTCTGGAAATATATTGAAAGAAAAAAACAAAAAAATGGTAAAATACTTGGAGACGTTCTGGCCCCATGGGAGCATCGAAATTTCAATATGACCGAATCGAGGACCACCGTAATGCATGATATATATATTTATATATGTACATATTATATAGCATATAATTCTAAGATAAAATTATCTAAAATTGACATAACAAACTATATTTACACTTCGTCGATAGATATAGGAATGTTTATCACCTAATACTGTTGATGGGCCAAATAATTTGCTGTAAATTACCATACTGCACCTTTGAATTTGATGAATATATAGTATTATACCCGAAATGGTTTTCTAGTGAGAAAAATATTTGTCCAGTTTATAAATACACGTGTTCATAAGCGGAGGGATTGCCCCTTCTATTGCCAACTGGATTCTTTTCATTCACAGGACTTTCGATTGGCAAAGGTTCGACCTTAGCTGGAGCCCCGATATCCTTGGAATTATCGAGTGTAACATCGAGCCCGAGATTGTCGTAAGCGAATACGTTAGTCCAAGGAACACTACCCGGAAAATGAACGACATCGGTCCTACTCCTGTCGTCGGATATCGCCCTGAACCTCTGCAGAGTAATGTTCTTAGCTTGGGCAGGTTGAACCTCGATAGTATTTACGTCGGCGTTATAGGAATTGTTCTTCTTGTTGAAAGCGTTCTCGATTTGGTTCAAACTCCGGCCTCTAGTTTCGGGAAGAATAGTCATAGCGAATATCGCACCCAACAAACCCGAGGTACTGAATATCCACATCGTGAATTCCAAACCGATCGCAGTTCTCAGATCAGGGTACGTCTTGACCGCTGCAAATGTCATCATCTGGGCTAGTCCGGTCGTCAGACCGCTAAGCGGACCTCTGAACCTCAGCAAATATAACTCCGAAGTCATGACCCATGGCAAAGTCAGATAACCGATCATCGAGAACCCTACGTGTCCACCTATGCACAATAGAGGCACCCACGAGGGCATGGTGTATCTTATCGAGAGGGCTACTCCACCGGCAGAAATCGCCATGCCAATCCCACTAGCACATGCTAATTGTTTTCTACCGACAGATCTGGCCAGTCCAGCGCCGAGTATAGCGGCAAAAAGTCTGACACCACCGATGGCAACGCTTCCGGCATATTCGTCAAGTGTTACGCCGATGTCCTGAAGGACTGTTACCGCGTAGAATAGGATTACGTAAATCCCCGATAGCTGCTGAAGCGCGAAGAAGAAGAACAGAGTCAGGAAAGGCTTCCAGACGTTAGGTTTGTGCAGAGCTTTGCAAAGACCACCGCCAGTTTTTCGCTGACTCTCTACGTTCGATTTACACAACTCGGTGTGCTCGGCCTCCGTCAATATACCCGGCCCTCGAAGCCAGAGCAGAGATTTCTTGGCGTCGTCGGTTCTACCCTTTGCTGCTAACCAGGCAGGAGTTTCCGGTAGAAGTCTGTGGGTTTGAGATTTAATGTTAGACATTTAGTGGCCCAGGAATTCCCGGGATTTGGGATCCATCTCACCTCACTAAAGCTAGGGACAATATCGCCGGGGCGATGCTTATGGCAGCAGCTCTTTCCCAGCTTGTCAAAGACCCGAGGGTATAGGCCATCAATACTCCGAGGGAGACAACAGCTGGACCGGAACTTGCCAGCCATGCCCGTTGCTCGGGCGCTGCGACCTGGGGAAACGCGATGATTTAGCAAAACTGTAATCAACGATACGCCGATTTTTCGGCAAATTTCACAGCCTTTAATTAACACCGGCTCATCAACCGGTTGGACGAACATGATGTCGATGATTTTGAATAGTATGTAAGTAGCTCCGTGACGGGTACCTATAATTGATTCATTAAACACCTGTGATTATAAATGTACCTCACTGACGTATAGGTAAAGCCCATTCGCCATCCCGGCACCCAGACCGCTGACAAAACGGCCTGTGTAAAGCAGAGGGACGTTCGTCGCCAGGGCGATGAATAGCCATCCTGCAGCGTGCGGAATTGTTGCTAATGCCACAACCGCTCTGCGGCCGAACAACTCGGCAGCAACTCCGGCGACCAAGGCGCCGATGGGATTAGAAACTACGCCTAACGAGGCGACCCAAGAGGCTTCAGATTCTGTCGCGAATCCTGATTCCAGGAGTTTTGGTATCAAAACTGCACTGAAACCCTGGGAAAGACCGACTGATATTTGACCCGAATGAGCAGCTAGGGCTGCGAGTATCTGAAAAATATAAATCTCAGAATTTCATAACGTAGGCGAAGAGGCAGATCTATTCGCGTTATCCGTTTATTTTTACGCGATGACACTGAACCTGGCCAAGGCACCGGTTTGAGTTTAACAATAAAACCGTAGGTATATACGTACGGGTATACATTATCGATTATATAGCGATAAGCAGCTAATATTTTTACACGTGTTTACTCAGGAGCGCTGAAAGTGTTAAATAAATAATAAATATAGCGCTTATTATTCTTGGCGTTTTTTCCCGGGCCCGTCTACAGCGAGTGAGAATCGGTAAACAGATTATAAACCGACATATAACTCGGAAGTTTTATATCCGGATTTCATTCCAAGGAAGAGAAGTTCAAAGATCTTGATTTCGGTTTTCATTAAAAGAGTAGAGTAAATGACAATTAAAGTCGAGACGAGTACAATAAGCATTCCGAAATCTTGATTCACGATTTATTCGCGAAATATAATACGTGCGCAGTTTATAATCAGGCATACGTGTGTAACTCGAGTATCGCTGTATGACAGATTTTACCCGATAATAATCCGTTTGAATATGAATAATGAAAAATGAGAATACACAGCCTTCTTATACTCGCAGAAAAAAAAATGGCTAATCAGAAACTCGTAATACGATTATAGGCACCGTGTATATATGACAAAATGATCGTGCCGGGTATTGCGTTTTGGGCCAAATGCCAAAATCCAAAAATAATTTAGTAATATTCTTTCTCAACGGAAGCGGACAAATTGCGCACGATCTTCGCCAGCTCCATTCAGCTATCCTGATAAATATTCACTATCAGGTAGGAAAAAGACACTCTGGAATTCTCAGTATCTGTTAAATCGATTCGAGAGGAAAAAAAAAACCGAAATCAAATTTATTGCTCCAGATATCTGTCTCTCGCGATCCAATTGGCACCCAATCGACATATCGATTATTTGGAAAACTACGTAGATTCACTCACGGTTAATCTTGGATTCTGCATGACGATATCAGATTCCCAAAGGGTAGAAAAAAAAAAAAAGAAAAAAAAAAACTGATGAATATCTTTGAAAATAATGAGTAGATTTATTCAAGCTTTGAAAACTGCTATGGGAAAGACCTCGGTTTTACGAACCACGACTCTAATTCCTAATACGATAAAAATATAACCAAAATTTTCTATAAATTAATCGTAAACGGGTTAGCCAACTCGAAGTTTAACTGACTACGACCTTTGCACGAATGAGAACAACACTTATTGTTTAAGCCATATGCTCGCTATATGAGAACTTCTGATAACGTACACTTGTGGGATGGTTTGCTGTTAACCAATAAACACGTATCTTATAAAATAGATATTATGCCGTAGCTCATTGTGGAGGAAGTCAATATTCAATCATTATTCCGCGAGTGATTTATACTATTCGAATAAATTAATCATTCGTTAATATCGCCTCACCGCAGTTTCATGTTTATATATGTTTATATATATTGTTTCTTTGTCAAGGCAGTCGATAATTTCTCGCTATAAAGATACGACCGATTTATTTATCATAGAGTACAGCAAACGATCGAATTATAACTGGCTCAAAATCCGAAACTTGAGTGATCAATCATTAGATAAAATTGAAGACAGATAATACTGGGAACAGTGATTCCAATCTCTATTGTGATTGATCATTTGTTACAAGTGCAGATAAATGAATAACTGAAAGAGCCAATTATCGATCCTATTATACGTATCGCGAATTGATTATATCAAATTATCTGACTCGAAACGACAGCGAGAAATCTAACGGAGTGATTTATACCTTCGAAATAATAGGCTGATCTTAGCTTTTCCTATATATACCTATACGGTTAATGACAAATTCAATTCGTAACCAATTAACGTTAGATCGAATTAGCGAAACGCACGATAATTTCTGACTAGGGTAAACAGGCGATAAACACGTATAATACAATCTCAATTAAATCGATTATCGTATTTGGTAAAGAGACACCTGTAATTGACAATTAGTCAATACTATTTAACAAATTAGAATTGAAATTCATTTCGCTTCGTATGTTGACACAGAAGCTTGCCTGGCGTATAATGTTATTTGATCGTTATACGCATATAATAGTATAAGACGTTAGAGTTTATCAAACTAATCGCAGTAAATTAAATAGACGGTATACACTACTTCCGGCATATGCTCAGCTGTTTGTCTATACAAATGGTAAATATAAGAAGACAACGTGTTACGTGTATAAATTTTCAGAATTCATGCACATACGCGAACGGAATATTATTGAATTTTCTTTATTACTTTAATAATATATTATACCGATGGTTTCGCTGAATTAGAGAAATATTGGCAATTAATTGCTTCTCGGTTTCGACATCGGCCCTGAATCCAAATCGGTCTTAGTTACGGATGAGATTAAAAGGGGAGGGATAAAAAATGATTAAAAAATCGATAGAAATATTTCAAAGTGCAGAATTCTCGAGAAAAATTAATGCAGGTATATAGGTAAAGGAATCCCGGTATCTCGAGCGTAAGAAACACTTTGTTTGCGAGTGTTTCTATATATATCTAGTATTCCTTTATCGAGTTATTAAATAATACAGGATATGTTATATTTGTCTCATTTCTTGTTTACGATTCTTCTCGCAATTATAATCAGCAAAAAAAAAATATAATATTATATAGCGGATTCTTCTCGTCTCGATAAACAAAAGGAAAAAATAAAAAAAGAAGAATTTCCTACCTGGCTAATATGGAACTCGAATCTTATATCTTATAAATGCCGCACTGTAGTTTGTAATTAATTTAGAAACGTAACTTCAAACGATGTTATTCATTTGGCACGGCACGACCGAGTTTAAACGTGCTGGGATTAAAAATTTCCCATCTAAAGATCAAGGTACGTAAAACGTACGTAAATTTATACATGTATGTATGTATGATATACACAATGTCATATACGCAATACGTGACTACGATAATCAAGACCCAAAACTTTCCTCGTACACATATAACATATGTTGTGTTTAATTTCCATAGCAACTCGGACAACAAACTTAATACAAACGATTCGGCCAATATTATCTTTCATAACTGTCAGAAGATATTTATCAATATACTACATTTCCTTAGTAAATGTATATCGATCCTTTTTATATAGAAATAGAAATTCTGGAATAGAAACGAGCCTTTGGAGTATGCGAATATCATTTCGGATGACCCGAATGATCGGTTCATTTAATACAAACACGTTTTGCCAAAAAAAAATTCGCCTCATTTCCGCGGGAAAGATAAAACTGCATAATTTCAGCCGCAATTCTTCTTTTTTTTTTTTTTTTGAATATACTTACGGACTTTGATTCTTCGAAGTGAAATATTTTCCACCAATATTTCGCCTCGGCTATCATATCGCCGCAGGCCCACTTCCAATTAATCTGTAAATATTATTAAAAACGTAATAATTTTTGCAACTTTCATATACCTACGTGGGTTTCGATTCAATGGGCTCGTCAAAAATACAGTAGGATATTTTCATCGAGACTTCGAAATGATACGAAAATGTCATTGACGCCGATTTAGCATCTGATATGTTGTATAAAAAATAAAATAAAAAAACGAAAAAATAAATAAATAAATAATGGAGAGAAGAGAAAGATAAAAAGGAGAAAACAGAAGTGAGATAAGATCGAGGAAGGCGAACGCGAATGCGTGTCGCGGAGAGTAAATACAGTGCGGAAATGAAAATATGTATCTGAATAATGCGTAAAAGGAAAAAGTGACGGTTAATTCAATACGCGACATACTATCTCACGTTTTAGCAATTAGAATGGCAGCGCATATTCCTCAGGAGATAACGTGAGCCTAATTCCCTCACGTGATGACCATCGCGCATTATAGTTACAAATTGAATAATGACTCGGACTTAAACTGGTTGTTCAGCACTTTGTTGCTGTGCAGCCACTTAGGAAATTACCACTCGGGGCACTGGGCATAAGAACTACGTGAGTCATAACTAAAGAGTACGATAATTATTTATTTGTATCAAAAATTTCGCCGCATTAAAGCCGAGCGAGGTACCTACTTAATCATAATATAAACTACCCCGAGCTCCTAGTACGACATTCATCCATCCGGTGCAACAAGTAGGAATATCGTACCAAGTGCACGTGAACCCGTACGAGGATTCTTATTCAAAGAAAGAAACGTGAAACTCTTTACTATCAATTCGAATATACTTGTTAATAAATTCACCACCCGTTCTTAGACTCGACTCATGTCAGACCGCGTGTTTGAATAATGAATAAATCGACAAATACGCCTGAAGGAGGCAACCCAGTCGCGAGTTTGTGTATTATAAGTAGCGCGCGACAGGCGTTCGCCTTTTATCGACTAGATTCGCGAAATGTGCGAATTGCTTAATGAGACTCGTGGACGGGGGCCCCCGGTCGAAGTTACGAATTTGAATATTATTGACTCGCGGTTTTTTGCTAGAGTATTCCCGCGAAAGTATATATAGCCGATTTAAAAAACTTTCGTATCGAAGCAAACAAGGGGTCAACTTAATCATCTTGAGATTTGCTTTCTGGAATTTGAATATAAAAGTATAAAAGAGGGTCTATGTTCTAAGCTTTAAAGTTTATGAAAAAGTTCTATAAATCGTGAAAAATAAATTGGGAATTTTGACAATTCGTAAGTTTAATCCGACCCTGCGTTTAATGCGAATGAATTATATGTGTCGGAAATGGCGAGGAAGACATTAGTTAGTGATGAATGATCGCGGTATGGTATGAAAGCAAAATAAAAATAAATAAATAAAAAAAAGAAGTGAAATGATTGATTCGATTTATGAGTCGTCAAAGTCGTAGCTGGTGTATATGTCGTAGCAGTAGGCACGGGTATAATAAAGCAAGGAGCGCGCATAAATCAAGAGCGCATATATATTTCAAAACGCGTTGCACGAACGATTAATAGTGAAATCTGAGAATGCGAGTTTAATAACACAGCTTAGTGTTTCCTGTCGCGGAATTTTCGCGAGCCTAAATCAACATATCTTTAGAACATATGACTAGTAGCTATTGTCCTCAGAATGCAGGAGTTGAGTTGAATTTTTATTTTCACCAAAACAATGAATGAAGTTTCCAATGATTCATAGTATGTATATATATTTTTTTTTTTTTTTTGTTCAATGCGTTTAATGGTGGGTATAAAAAAAAAAGCGAAAAAGTGAAGCAGCGAATACCTCGAAAAGAGGCGGAAAGTCCTATTGAATTTTTGTCTTTTTCATATTTACGAAAAAACAGAAAGAAAATAATAGAAAAGGAAATGTTTGAGTCGGTAAAATTTATGACTTTCATTTGCGCGAATAAAAATGGTATCCTGGTGCAACTATAATATAATTCTCCTCGTTAACTGATATCTGTTCATAGTTTTGCAACACTTTCTATTCATGGGCGGTCAAAGACACTGACGTAGAAAAAAAAAAAACAGAAAAAAAAAAACAAAAGGAACGAGAGAAAAAAAGCGACGTCTCAATCACGCAGCGTGAAAATTGAATAGTCGGTCAAATCGGGAAAGTAAAAAACGCGGTGAATAAAGAAAATTTTTGCTAATTTCTACTTCCGCAGCTTTGAGCTAGGAAAAGCAAAAAAAAAAAAACTACCTTGATACAAATGAAAAATAAAATAATAACTCGTAGCTTAAAAATCGAGTAAGATGTAAGTCGAATCAGAAAACTAGAAAACTAAAGAAATAAAATTATCGAATCGATTCAAATTTAATGGGTCAAGAAGACAATAAATTTTATGTTTTTTTTTTGTTTTTTTCAACTATATTTTTTCTGTCAATTCAGCGCAATATTGACACCCCTCAGCAAATCAATATTACTCACATAATTATTTGCTCATTGGCACAGAATACCAGCTGGGTATTATGAAAGTCCAGATTTCACGTAATATTTTATATTCTACAAATGCAATGTAGATTCGGTATATATAATATACAGAATATAATTTATTACAAGAAAAACTTATTTTGCAACTTAGAAAAATGAGGTTTATTATCCGTCGAAGTTTCTCACCGACTGATCTGCGGCACGTCAAAAATACACTCCGTGATGTAATTATTTTTTTTCACGATCAAAATATAACCGCGATTTATATTATGTGCGGAATAAACATCGGTGCACACTTTATTCTTCGTTTCTTCCACGCATATGTATTATAAAAATTGATAATTATGCACTATCGTTGTAGTTTGAATCATTATTATGTATTGTTACTGTGCATGTATTATTGTCCTTTATATAATCGTGTGTACCTCTATATATATATATATATGTATATATGTATTTATTTGTATATATTTTTGTAATAAAAATGAAGAAGAAAAAAAATATTTACTCGATCATTTCATTCACTAGTTTCATTGAAAATAAATAATAGTCATAAATACATTAGACACGTGGTTTATAGTAACTCGGTACATCGATTCGCGTTTCGATACAATTCTCTCCTCGCAACTCTTTGATTGCTACTGAGTCAATCGCAGTCTCGGTCGCCGATTTATACGCGGTAACACCACCGCCGTCTCAAAACATTCTCGTCGTAGGTGTGATGTGCGGACACTGCAGATGACGGTGCCATATGCCGTATAGCATCAGTATATACTGTCTTCAACCGAGATCTACGATCCTGGAAATAGACGACTTACGATCTACAAAGATGCGAGATCTTCGCTTCTCAAAAAGCCGCAGTTTTTAATTCTGGAAGTCAACGAAGCGAGAAGAATAAGAAGAATTGAATTCTGGTCGTTCACTTGATCGTAGATGTGAAATTTGAAGAAAGATTTCCCTCATTTTCGCGATAAAAAAAAAATTAATAACAATAATCGCATGGTAGTCACATATGGCGAGCAGAAATTTCCGGACTCATCTTAATTTTATATCAATTTCAAGTCACGCCAGAGTAACGCTTCCTGCAAAACTAGCAGGTATATGCAATTCTCACAATACATAATCATGCCGTGCATGAACACCGCGCAAAATATATTCCTTATGCATTTGGCACGATGAGTATATTCTTTTATCATATAGCAAAGCTGATAAACTTCGAGTTCATCGTCGACTTTATATGTCAACCGAAGAAAATAAAAAACTGTGTATATAATAAGCATTGCTACTTCAGATTAGACCCGAAGGACGACCTATTTCCACTTTTTTTTTCTATCTTTTCTTTCAGAGCTCCAAGTCTCGGGTCACCCATATTCAAATTTATACCACCCAGCTGTCTGGTAATCATTGACGAACTGATGGTCTCGTTTACTATCACCGTCCTTTTTCTGGCTTGTAAAAAATGGGCTGAATTTTAATTTCTGTTCTGGCTAATCATTACTGCAAAAAATTTACCGATTACTTTCAATTCCCTGAAGTCTAATTGTAGTATATAAGTCACGATTCGATCATTTAAATCCAATCTATTGATTGACAATAGCTGCTTCCGGTCAGCCAAGCGATAGTTAACTACAACCCGATATCTTCGTGCCGCGTAGTTCTTTCCGATCTCAATGTCACTGTATGCGAAATATTTTTATTTCATTGCTTTACAGTCAATGTTCGATTAAAAGGTCGTTCGCATTGGTCGCGAAACAAGTTCCGAAAATAATTTACATTATCTTTGCCTTTCAGAATTGGACGAGTTTTTCATTTGAATGGTTTGAATTTGAACCTGGGGACTAGAATTTGGTTCGAGGAAGTAGAAGAAGAAGAAAAGATAATAAGAATAAGAAGAATATCGTAATTTCATATCCAGGGAGGAAAGTTGTTTATGAAAAATTGGCCACGTGTATAGAAAAAGGCATTTAACTGTTAGACCGTTGCTATGAAATGCGAAAAAGTGATGTTCACGGTCTAAATGACTGTAAGTATACTATCCTAATTGTGGATATAATTCGAGACAGGTAGTTACGGCGAATTTTGCAAATAGCAAAAATGAAATAGCAGCATTTTTCATATCTATACCTACGAGAGGACGGAAGTGTAACAACAAACAGTATAATCGTAGCTCGTGCAGTTAAAAAATTTCGCTAATTTTTCATATTTTACGTAAGCCAATTTTCAACGGGCTAATGCTCGAAAAATTATCCTACTTGTATCCGGTTGGTGACTGCGCTTACACGGTTTTATCAATTTTCTCGTCATTTTGGCGTGCTAAATATATTTACTCCGAAATTCGCAATTTATGATATATTTTTTTATTTTTTTATTCTTTTTTCATACATAGCGAACGTGCTCGGTTTTGAATGCGATGAAACCCTATCCCTACATATGTACTGAAAATACTATGCAGCAATAAGTAAGATAAGTGAGTAGATACGGTATGTATGGATTTAATCCCACCTTGGAAGGCAAAGTGCAAGTGATTGTAAGAACGTGCACTTGAATTAAAGGGGGAATAACGTAATTATAATGATAAACAAAGTGTCCCTGACCTGGGTAATGCTAAAACGAGAAACGCGAATAAATGAATTCAAATTGCAGCACTAGCGGTATAGCTATCCCAAACCGTGATACGGGAGTAGATATCCCGCATAGCCCGCGTTAGTATTAAAATAATTTTCCAATTTTCAAATAGTCAAAATTATTTCGCGTATAGGTACGATATATGACCGTATTCGGAACAAAACGCGATTATAAATATATAAATATATGACCCGTATAGTTAGGCAAAAAATGGTCTTTGCAGCAGTTATATATACACATATGTATATGTATCAACCGCCGTGATCGGGTTACTATAGTGTTGAAGGCAATAGGCGGGGGAAAAAAAAAATATTCCCGAACCGCAGCTCGATGTATTGTACAGAAAATATGTAACCATTAAATTTCTCTTGATAACTGATAAATGTATCGATAATTTAAAATAGTTTCTCATACGTTAATCTATTTTCCCTTTCGTTGAAATCAAAAGTAAAATTAATAAGAGTCGTATTCAAGTCCCTATTTATATATAATTGCAACAGAGGATATGGACGACATATTCGCCCTAGGGAGCCTTTGTAATAGTAAATAGTAATTGTAAATGTTGCGGACTTGGCCTAGAAGCCGATCATATAAGGCGTCAACGTTGGTTTCTTTTTTTCTTCTCATTCATTTTTTTTTTCATTTTTTCTATTTTTTTTTTTTTATTTCTTATTTCTTTTTTCTTCTTTATTAATAACTTTACCATTTCCAGGAGTCGAGCCAAGGACCATAACACACATATGCATATGCGTGTAACTGTATCACACATTAGATACGTATATAGTATATGTACCAAGTCGAGATCTGGTGTTATAACTATAGTAGATCTAATTTCGCCTCAGATCCAATACACTAAAAGGCATGATGTGATTAAAACATTCGTATGTATATACATACGTATGTATATAGTCATGTTACATATACTGCCAACGACCGTGGAGAGTTTGAATTGTAAAAGAAACCGCGAATGAGGACCTAGATTAATTATTACCCAAAGAATTCTTACCTATTTATTTTTATTTTTCTTTCGGATAGAAATGATTCCCGCAGGAAAACTACTTTTACACGAATGGAAGAAAAAGAAAAAACGTAATTATCTTAGTTTGATTTTTTTTTTTTTTTTTCATTTCTCTCGCAGAAAATCTATTTCCACTCTCTGCTTCTATTTCTTTTTTGAGCCGTGATGCTAATGCGTTCGGTGTTATTATATTAATAGAAATGCAAAATACTGGCCCGCCTTTAGAGACACTGTGACGATAGAAAGTGTTCGAGTTGTGTGTTGCGCGTACGATACACGGCCACGTTCAAGTTCGCTTTAAAATTCATCGAACGCTTGCACATTTCGTTCGAAGGACGTACAGCCGTATATTTCTACTCATATCAAGCTGGCGAGAGATCCCTGGCGTAGTCGTCGATATGATTGATCAGGCTTTAATATTCTGTATTAATGAGGCTGAGACAGACCTCCGTTAACTATTTTTTTAAACATTAATTTTTTTACACATATTAGACTGCGGATAGAAAAAATATCAGTCCGAATTGAGACACCGATTTATGTAAATCGACTATATACATACAAATACAACGCCCTGCGCAAAAGGTAAACAGGGCAGCTTCCGGTCGAAGGATTAACCTACTTCCGGCCCGAGAGAAAAAAAACCTTGGGCCTTATTTCCTACAGCGAGTCATACTCATACCCAGACGCGTGACCCCTACCGCGAGGCCTAGTCGATCACGATGAGAAAGGCCCGGCACGACGCGACGCGACGGTTGTCGTCGCGATCTGATATCGCGAATAAGTAGATATAGACACC
Source organism: Tenthredo notha (assembly GCA_914767705.2). Taxonomy (NCBI): domain Eukaryota; kingdom Metazoa; phylum Arthropoda; class Insecta; order Hymenoptera; family Tenthredinidae; genus Tenthredo; species Tenthredo notha. Next base: position 10,169,154 of record OU611916.1, read on the forward strand.
AATGGCAATACCTATATACCGATCAGGGTTGTCCCTAATGCGATCATCTCTGAAATTTAATACTCCCATGGGCCAGGACGTCTCGAATTATAGAAAAAAAAAATTCAGCCGAAACCCCAGGTTCCTATCTCAATCCTGAGTGCCGCCCCAAAGCCTTTGAATTTTCCCATTTTAATCAAAACACGATTTTTGACATTCGCGGCTAATTTTTTTTTTCCTTCTACTGCAGTATAGCTCCGAAAAATTTCAAACTTGTTACACTCCTTACCTGTAGTAGTAGGTATTTCATAAAAATTCGACAGATTTCCAACGATTGTATTTTCGAAGCTACATCGCATCACGAAAAAAAAAATTACTCACTCCGAATTGTGATATATAAAATTTTGTCGTTAAAAATCTGTAAATTTTGTCACGCATACTTAATGGTATAGGTAACGAGTGTACGGAGTTTAAGATTCAGAGAAGTGATAATGCAATAGGAAGTATAAAATAACCCCGAAGTAATAAAAATCTTATGTTATTCAAATGGGAAAGTTCGAAGGCTTTGAGGCAGGGCTTAGAATTTCATTAAGAATGGGAATGACGATAATTAAAAGGATATGAATATCTGTATTATAATTGAGAATTCATTATCGTATCCCGAATGCAATGAGATAAAAATTGATAAGCGATGACATGACGAAAGTAAGAACCGTATCAACGAACGGATATACGTCAGAGGATGAGGATACTCGTGGAGAAACTACTCGGATAAAACCAGGTTGTATAAGGAAACCCGTAGAAATTGACGCGATAAATTTCCGTACAAGTTGAGCGCGAGAGGCTAATGAGGAAAACGACGTACCTTAGCGTAGGGTGTAAAAATATATATGCAAGTCATACGCTGTGCAGATTTTATAATGTAAAAATATTTTACGAATAGGTACCTATAGGTGTGAAAAAAAAGAAGATGAAGAATTTTTGTTTTGTTATTTAAATAATTCATTGAACTATCAAATCTCGCGTATTGTAATACAGATACGAGCTTCAGTCACGAGTAAATTGGCTAAACCTAAATGCATAACACAGTGCAGATTCGGGACGTCAACCTCTTTGTGAGTCGGAAATGTAGCTAAATATCTATATACTATATGTTTATATATGATATGACACATCCGCGAATGACGTCAGTAGCGCAGTTACCAAACGCCTTTGACAAATGGTAAGAGATTAATCTATGTAGTGTAGCTTGACAGTCGCCACTTGCCACTCGCCACACGCCGGCCGGCGTGCGTCTGACTACGCACGCCGTTACTACTGGTCCATGTATTTCAGGTAGCGGAATGCAGGCGCTGAACGAGTTTATATCGATAAATACTTTAATATTAAAGGCCAGGTTAAAGTTCCGAATGTTAAATGCTCCGAATGGTAAAAATTCCAAATTTTTAGAGTGAGTATAATCCCGTAAGATTAGATGAAGCAAGAAAAATATGAATTGGATAATGACATATATGATTACTACTGTACAATCATTTTTTTTTTAGTCTGCTGTATTTCAAATTACGGTATCGTTTCGACGCCGGTAATCAGTAGTACTTTGTTGGCTTGTTAAATTGTTATTTTCGAATGAAAAAAAAGAATCCAATTAACACCCGTGGAATAACGTACGAGTATGCATACCTATATGTCTACTATATCTACGATCTAACAATGAAGATAGTATGAACCTGTGCGAATCGTGCAATTCAAGTCCATTTACAAGCTTCTAAAATCAAGGTACAGCATGTGATAGGATCGTTGCATCATTCACAATGTACATACAGGGTGAGTTTTATCGCAAGTGTTGCAAGCAAGCGAATAACATTTTATATTACTATTCAAGAAAATTAGGATGACCTCGATATCACTGAGGTGCTTAAATCCATTTAAATTTCATATCGACCATATATTATTATTTTCTTTTTTTCCAATACCTCGAAACGTTCTCGATATATTCGCTCGTAACACTCTGGAAGAACTCATCCTGTATAAATACTTAAATATGAGATAATTCAAAGCTTAAAATTGACGAGGCTAGGTGGAAGTGCAGCAGCAGCGGGTAATACCACAAGCCAGATCAAAGATAGATTAATAATAATCAGTCAGAACGAGATACGTTGATTATATTAGCTGAATTAAAAGTACAATAGAATAAAATCACGTAATATAAGAAATTGCTGTGCGGCTGTTTAATCACATCTTTATCGCTACCCGTACCATATCGTTAGTTACAGCGATCCTTAATACGTTGTAAAATAATTATATCAGGAAATAGAATTTAGAAACGCACCTTATGTCGCTAACATAGTCCACGATGACTGACGGTGGAGACAGAAGATGTATATCGAGCTGATGGCTCGATATTATCAAAGCGAAAGAAGAAGGAAATAATAAAAAAGAAAAAGGAAAAAAAAAGATCGAAGAATAATCGCAAAGTTGACACAGCTATAATTATATTGAAGAAAAATTGTCTGGATATATTTATGTGTACTAGTTGAAAGAATCGCGATTACTGTTCAGCCATTATTATAGATTACGTAAAATATAAATCATGCAAATCGATACAGAGGATCGGTGAGAAAAAAAAAAGTTTATAATCAATTCAGTGATAATTATTATGTCGTTAAAAAATCGATTCGATTTAATTCAATTAAGAAAATTAAAATTACGTTTCGTCCCCGGATCGTCGCGTGAGATTGATGAATTAATAATCCTTCTACAAGCCTTGACTTATCCCCGAAATTATAATAAAGTATTTTATTATAATTCGAGTTAAAAATGAGAAATAAAGAGAGAGAAGAGAAAAGAAGACAGAGATAATAAGTAGAAGAAACAAAAATAATGTCCCATGTACCGATTGATTTCGTCTTTGTTGGTTTTTTTATTTTATTTTTTTATCGTATACTTAATTCCACCCACCTCTTATGAGAGTGCAGTGGGTTTAGCAATCGACATATGTATATGCATAAGGTAGCTGTCGATATAAACGTCGGGTAAAATGATCATCCGATCTCTTATTATTCTTCGTGGGAGAATATAATTCATTCGGGGAGACGGACCGAGACCGAAACAGAAAGGCGAAAGTGCGATACAATCATGCATGATATTACATGATATTGAAATAATAATCTGTAAAAACGGATAATCAATATGTACAGAGTTATTGACGATTGAGTTTAAGGAGAACCAGATAACTATATAGATACATCCATATGAATGTTTCTTTCATAGACCGATGAAGAGCACTTTTTATTATTCATTTTTTTATTTTATTATTATTTCTCTTGTAACTATTTCGAAACAGACGAGTTTTCGGGTCAAAGTCAACCTCTGGAATATCAATTGTATCGTAGTATCGTAATATTATAATATATAGCACGTACTACGTGTTTATAAATTGTAATTGTTGCTTGTTTACAAAACTATTCAGAATAAGATATGCCTGGTGGTACGGTGGACGTACGAAGCGAAATAATAAAGCATTTAGCGATTAGATGCGATCTGATGAATAAGTTTCAATCCCCTTCGGGCATTAAAGAACGGAAACGCGTCTGTCTGGTTTTCATCATTTTATCATAATTTTTTTTCTTTTTTTCTTTTTTGTTTCTTATTATTATTTTGTAAATATATCACAAGCTTTGGAAACTGCAGCGTTATAATAAATTCAAACAAGCATAACTGGCGGACGGTGATGCAGAATAAGATTGTGAAAATTATATGAAATGACGCGTTTAAAAATGAATTGCATAATTTCCTCAACTTTCGCGCGTTTCTGCAAACCGGAGAGAGAAACGGAGCATATCGAAACGAGCGAACGAACAACGTCATACATATATATATTTTTCTTTCCTCGTTTTTCTTTCATTATTTATAATTATAGATAGATTTTTAGTACCCGGGATTTCATCTCATTAACCTTTTTAGTTTTTTATTATCGGATTAATATTTCGACCGCGAATAACGAGCGACACGGTTCGGTCAGTAACGAGAAGAGGAAAAAAAAAAAGATGTGTTTTAATAATGACGAAAAACCTCATACAGGAAGGAATGGTAAATTTCCATCAATTTCCATGTACCTATAGATGCGTACCTAGAGCGGTAACGTAACGTAACGCTATGTTGCATAATACCTCGGCAGAAAATAAGGCCTTGACAATGACCAGAAACACAATAATGTGCAATAAGCAAGCAAAGCAGTAGGCTTGCTCGATGCGGTAACGATCATGTTATTCCGTATCGTGTGTCATTAACTCTTATAGATTGCTGCCAGGTATATGTATAAAAGCTTAAATTGATGTTACGCGAATTAAATTGATACTAGCCTACGCGATTCTATTATTTTTAATCCGATTCCGGTTAAATAAATCTTTTTCACGCATCAACGAACCGATACGAGTTTATATTATATAAAATTAAAAAACTTACGAAAAACAGAAACAAAGAAAAATATACAGATCGAAATAAAATCAATATTTATAATTTCCACGGGGTGAATTAAATTATTGTCAATTTAAAACGAGAAATAAAAAATAAAAACGAGGAATAAGATACAAAGAAGAACTCCTAATCTCCTAATAGTTTTATATCACTGGAGACGATTAGAGACGACGAGAGCAGTTATGAAACTGGATTATCTTTATATGAAAAATAAATACATGATCGGAAAATAACCGGAGAATTCTTACGTTTGGTAGAATTTAAATGTCAAGTTTATATTTATTTAAGTGATGAAATATAATAAAAGTAAGAGACAGTAGGCGTCGAGAGTAATTGAATTTTATGACTTTATTTTTATTTTTATTATACGCAAGCTGTACAGCGATCAGAATAATGATCCGTTATATTAACTACGTTTCTTTCGACTCTTGCCTTTAGATTCGCTATAATTTTACATAATATTTTTGTTGTTTTCATCATTATTGTTACCTAAATGAAAATCGAGCTGACTAAATTCTCAGGCTTTTGAATTATACGGGAAAAAAAAAAAAAACCAATCATTAGAGCGAAGCTAAGACTTCAATGAACTATTTCTCGTCGATTCAAACAACAAAATATCATTAATCGTGAGTAAGATTAATCTCCGTGTATTGCGCCAAGCTCTGCACGTGCCTCACGACTCCTTCTATGATACTTTGCGATCGCTGGTCTATAGTAAAACGCTTGATAATCTCTCCTCTCTTCCATCAGGTTCTTTATCTTCTCTTCCAATTCACGGATTTTCATCATCTCAGATTCTTCCCACAAATGATGCAATAATTTTTCATACTCTTGCTGGGCGGATGAGAAGATGTAACGAGACAAGAATCTGCTAATTGGATTCTGTAAAATACAAATTATGATGATACTCTGCTAATTTGAACGTACTTCTTCTACTATTTTGCTAGAAAAAAAGCTTTTCAATTCCTCCGATGTCTAGAACTCTGTTTGTAAGTACATATGAATATCTGAAAAACAATCTCTATCAACCCAAGACGTACTCTATAGTACTCCCAATGTTTGGGGGTGTAACCTTCAGGTATTTCTTGCAGGGTTGCCGGTCCCACGAATATATAAGACCCTGTTATGACAATGCCGACAGGAATGATCCCAAGCATGAAGTAAAAGTGGAATACATCTTTGGTTCTGTTCCACTGCCACCTGCTTGGTTGAAGGGGAAATATGCGTGGGCCGTGATCGGACATAGCTCGTATAGCTCCTGAATGGGAGAAATAAATTGGGTCAATAATTGATAGCAGATACCAAGAACGAGCAAAGAGAGAGAAAGCAGTGTCAATCTTTACCAATAATAAGATCCGATCAACTATGAGAAGATTAAAAGATCAGAGTGACATTGAGTGCAGCACATATGACCCAGGGGTGCTCAACGACCTCGTATTTAAGCTACGATTTGTTTACCCAGATATGATAGAGGAGCTAAATAACGTTTGCATATAGATTTGATATTAAAAAAAAAGGAACGTAGGTCGTGCTCCGAGTCATAATAGCAAGGTTATTGACGTACCTATAAGGGAAATCGCGTTCTATTGCGTAACGCGTATCCCTGGTCTGTTTTGTAACCTAAATATTTCCGAAGGTTGATTCTAAGCTAATCTATGCTAGATATATATCATGGAGTTTGAATAAAGCGGTTTAATATTCACCATTGCTTTGGAGTTTTATTGGCGACAATCCCTTAGATTTTATCAAATTTTGTCCCAAGGCACGAAGCGTGCTGCTCCACACCGCCATCTTGAATCGTCTGCTATCTGGTCGTGAGTCGTGATTAAAGAATTGAGAGCCACTGATTTACGCGAACTATTTTACCGACAGAATTTAGCGAGGAATTAACGAATCATTCAATCATTTTGGCGGCTAAATTTGACTCAAATATATCTTGGTAGAAAACGAAAGAGGAATTTAGGCGTATTATAATCAACGATGAAATTGATTCTGTATCAAAGAACTGAAATATGCCTCATATAATCGTGAGACTCGTGCTTTTCACTTGAAAAATTCAAATATTTTACAGAGGTTTTTTCCCCAACGATAATTGAGCCTGCGAAAATGTGTTGTTTCGTTGTTATTGCTTAGTGGTAATTATTATTCTACACGACTGAACCGACGAGAAAAGATGAATGAACTTTGCTGTCTGGTTTGCGAGATATTTCCGAAGATCGTTTGCGGTACAAGACTACAAATATTGTGAGGAAAAACACGATGACACAATTATTGAAAGTTTCAACTACTTAATGACGTTCAATATTCTTTTATATACTACATCCAAAAGTCGGAGTTTAATCTCGAGTTGCAACATTTCGACGAATCGATATCACAAATAACAATAACTATTCCGAGAATCTTGAGTCTAGGTCGGCGTAGCGGTAAACAAATTAGATTAACGTAAATTAGAAAAATTTTATAAGAAAATATCGCTCGCTCAATTATTCGACACTGCAGCTTGGAGGTAATTTAATTATTTACCAAATGATATTGTACTATTTAACGTATTTGTCTATCGAAAATCTGTGAATTGACGGCAGGTTCTGTGGGACATTAATATAAATATAAATATAAATAGTTTCGCATGGATATATAGCAGTAAGCAAAAACGGTTCTGACCTTAGGCACATTGCCAGAATTGACCTCTCTACGAATGCTTTTATTGTACCTTACTAGATAGCCAGTGTAGAGTGGTGTGATATTCGGCATAACAATACATTTCAAATTCTTTGGTCTTTTTTTTATATTCTATTTTATTTTATTGATCTTGATTCGAGTTGGGGTAGTTGATAGAAACAAAATTTCATTGTCAGAGTGTGTATTGAATCCTCGATTCGTTGTGCGTGTTCAAAGTGTATATATAATAAATTTGAAACTGCAGTCCCCACGACGACGATAAATCAAAATTTGACAAATATTAATATAACGTATGGATTACATAAGGTGAGTTGAAAGAAGAGTGGATTAAAATGTTTGTAATATAAGGTGCAAAAAAAAAAAAAAAAAAAACAGACAACTTCTCATCTTTCGGGACAGAGGAAAACTTTCTTCGCTCGTTACAGCATATTACAGGTAGTCTAGGTGAGATATTTCGAGAATTCTTCTCTATCAGTTCACTGTCTACGAAAACATAAGTTACCTAACCGATTTTTCAGCCTCTTACTTATCTACGTTGTTAAAAAGTAAATGATTTTAGCTGCGCCGTTAATACGGCAACTAGTTATGCATTGAAGATTATCGAATAGTGGTATAATTGGAGTCTAGCCAGAGTCGAGACAGACTGTTTATTTCACCTTCTCTTTGCAATGCGATATCGAAGATTATTTTATTATAGGTCTCAAGGCAGCAGCTGTGTTCTTAATGAAACGATTCCCTCCTTTTTAAAGACTTTACATTTTATAGGTATATCCAGCATCAAACGATGTTCAAATAACAAATATATGCCAAAAAAAATTGCGACTATATAGTTTAAAATTGAAATTTTCCACAAAGTGTAACAGGATCTGTATAATAATTATATGTATGTTCGTGTATGCGTATAAGATTCTATTATCTTTATGCGAATGATATATGCATGTTACCATTATAGGTATAATTATAGTGCAAAAAAAAAAAAAGAATTACAGCGTTTGGCTAGAATTAGATTTTTTTTTTTCTTTTTTCTTTCTTTCTTGTTTTTTTCCTTACTTTTAACTACAATTCTCTTCGCCGTATGTTTAGAGTGTGTCAAAAACATTCCGCGGTATATGATTGATAATAAAATTTTGTTAAAAATAAAAAAAAAAAGTATGAAAATGAACCGAGTACATTACATACTATGACTACACGTGTATACGCAGATAAATCTAGATATATACATAAGTATAGAAACAAGTCGTGTACAAAAGGTAGGAGACTTTCCTTGAAAACAAAAAATATAATTCACCTACTCCTCTCTTCATTGTTATCCATAAAACAAACAATTTGAGTCTTTGTAAGGTATATAAAGATTGCCAGATAGGCATATGATTCTCGTTAAAAGATAAATTTTCGCATTGTTTTAAAATCAGGAGACTTTCGACTGATACCATTAGCAGATATATCATCATTATTTATATTCTAACGTCGCTGTTATAACGCGTTTTTTTGCAATTTTCGAATAGTCAACTTTTTTCATATATATATTTTTACGGTGAAATTTCGATTTTTCAACAAATCATTGGATGAAATGACATTTTCTAAACTACAGGATCCGTGGTACGTAAAACGATTGAAAGTTTAATAAATATAAAAAAAGAATCTCAATTTATAATAATATAAAATAAAGAAATGATTCAATTGATTTTAATTTGAACTACTATATAAAGGTTGAAAATTTTATATAAAATTCATCGAAGTATATTATCGCATTTTTTAATTTTTTAATAAATAAATCACCGCGCGTGTCTTATCGAGGCGACTGGAATCTAATAAGGACATTTGAAATATGACAAGGTGAGCGGTGTATTTCTTTGTAAATACTAGAAAACTTTATCAATATATACACCCGAACGCACACGTACAAATATATCTATCGATATATGTAATATATAGCAATATAATAAAGAAATCGAGACCAAGATCGAGATCGAATCAATTGTAGATCCATTTAACGTTTAAAGTGGTTTAATTAACTCATTCAAATATCCGAAGGGTATAAAACTACTGGGGTAAAAGAAGAAGAAGAAAAATGTGACGAAATTGACAAGTCAATTATTTCTCATTTCCTATAGAGCGCTATAATAATATGAGAGACGAAAACAAAGTCTTTGATACTTTACAGCAGCCCCCAGAATAGTTTTAATTATAAATAATAGTATAAATTCATTTCCCGATTTATATATATATATATACGATATACATACACCGCGTCGGTGTCTATAATACGAATGGTATCGTAAACAGCTGTTTAATTTATCACCAAGCCAGGTCAAGTGACTCGAGTTGAACTTAATAAATGTCTGTGAATTGTAGCGATACGTTACAGACTCCCCAACTATCCCCACTCTTTCTCTCTCTCTCATACCCCTCATCTGATATTATCATATGACTGTCACGCGTTAAACACACAGATCTCTGGACAAATCTTAGCGTTGTTTCATCATTTGAACTTAGTAGCTTAAAAGCTCATCTCTCTCTATCTCGATATTTACACAGTGAGGCATATGTCATAAAATCAAAGTTTATAGAGAAAAGCACCGGTTATCTCTGCCCAAAGCTTCTGTATTCATTTAAATCCTGACTAAACTTTCGTATATATATTATATCAATGGAAAATAATACGATGATATAATTGTAGTAATAACTAATTAAAACTTACATAAAATATCAAAATATTACGTATATATTATCATTATCGTATCACGTGTTCAACTACGTAAGCGGTATGTAATCGTAGATCATCAATCCGCTGCACATATACATATGTACATCTATCAATGATTTTCGAAAAGTATTGTAACAAAACTCAATCAAAAATGAATAATAAGTTAATAAGAAAATTAAATATCGTTCTGTTACAACATTCGTCGAAATATTGCTCCATTATACTCGGCCATGTATGTCCTAATGAATTAGCGAAAACTAATACCTATATCTATACCAGAGCTACCTATATGTATACGTACATGTAATATCAGATAAACGGATAAAATCTTGATAGATATAATCCACATATCCACGCATAAGGTACATAGGCTAAGGTATTCTTATTCTTCTTTTAATTATTATTATTGTTATTATTAATTAGCTACTACAATCGCTAATCAGCGCGTCAACGCGTCAGCTAAACATAATTAACCTGCATCATGTGTATCGGGAATAAATGAGACACGGTACGATGATGAGGTCACGGGGAACTCGTATCGTACGCTAGTAGATGAGAGACAAGCGCACAGCAAGCGCGAAGCGACCGCGAACTAACGACCAGCCTCCTCGGTATGAAACTCCGAAACACCAGGGGCTCGGGTCAGTCGTGGTGGTTTAGCCGCGCAGTCTGCACGTGGACGGGCGAGAAACTCTCCCTGCGCGATTTTTTTACGCATTTTATAAATTTATACGTTTTACAAATCCGTTAAGGAGAATTTATAACTCGGATTATACGAGTCTTTGAGCTCCGTTTTACTCGGTGCATTTTGTTCTTTTTTTTTTTCGCAATACACGGGTGTTCAAGATAATTGAGAAAACACAATATTATACATGTTTTTTAAAAGAATGGAGTAAGTAAGTTTTCTCGATTCGAACGTACGACGCTCGGTTCTTCAAGAACTGACAAAGAAGTGGACGACAGACAAAGGGAAACTGATAATCCAAGGGGCGAAAGTAAGTGGGAAATTTTTATTTATTTATCTATTTATTCATTTATTACTTCTAGTATTAGGACTTTCATTTCATTTCTGCATTTCGGATATTTCATGTGATTTCTGTACAACATATCTTGTATGTGTAATTGTGTATATGTAAATGTATGTCGATATAGATATACTAGATAAATCCAGCTCGTGATATAGAAACGATAAACATAAGTCCCCTTCTTCTTCTTCTTCTTCTTCTTCTTCTTCGTCATTTTTTCTGCTATTATTATACTGTACGTATATTGAAAAAAATAAAACTCTTCTATACACATATATACAATATTTCTATAATCATATAGGTGTATAGAATTGACAATAAATAAACCATCAGCTGATGTAACATATTAAATTTACTTCAACGTTTGTAGGACAACTGAAACTTATCAAAAATAATTTCGATATTTCGATTTTTATATATTGCAATAATATACCATTCGAATATTGAAAGAAAAAGAAGACAAAAAAGAGGAAAATAAGCTATGTTTTATCGAGCCTTTCGGAGTGAGTGTTCAATATTTAAAAAAAACCCAACTCTATAGATATAATATCAGAGCCTTTATACGCGTTCGGTTATTGCACCAGATAAAAATATAACAGGATTTCAGTAATACACCTGCACCGGCCTAGAAAGTCACGCGGTAGTAGTAAAAGAAACTACGGTACTCATTGTAAAAGTTTAACGCTTTTGTTTTTTAAATTTATTATTATTATATATATTTTTTTTCATCCTGAGCGAAGGTACGGTTCTTTTTGTTACTTAGGTGGTGAAACAATACGTGTAAAAAATTAGGGTGGTCCTTGCCCCGAGACACTTAGAATTGAGACAAGAACCTGGGCTTTGGAGTACACATTTTTTTGTATAATATTTAAGGATTAAAATTCGAGTATTACCGAATTAAAGACCACCCTAATAAACATATTCGGATTTTAATTTCGTCGCGTATATCTTGTTCCTTTTTTATTTTCAGGACATAAAATGAGAGTACGATTAACGCGCAGGAGAGCAATCTGCAGGAGTTGACGAGAAGAAAAAAAACAAAGAAAAATAAAATAATAATAATAATAGAAGAGAATATAATTTAATCTATTATTATATAAATAAAATTGAAAGAAAAGTACATATATATATATATAGTTCAAATTATACAGGATCGACAAAATAACCAAATAAATAAATAAATTAATTAATTAATAACTGACTACATAAAAATAACAACCGTAGAAGAATTGACAGAACGAAAACCTACCACTACTACTATTAACAACCATGGATCCGTACTCGTTGAGGTGAGTTGGCACTCGCATAATAATTACTTATTCTCGAATCTATAATTACGCATGTTGCTCGTTTCGGCATTACATAGATTATTGCGTCCGGTTGATATACCAAGAACAGCTGTGCTGTCGTCAAATCTCCCATGCCTTCTATACTTTTCTATGTATAATTATAATATGCCAGTACATGGCAGGAGACAAGGCAGGAGAGCTAGTGCCGAATGGAAATCTACAAGCAATCTATCGCCCGTGTACCCAATACGTATCACGTAATCTTTTGCAACGTTTTATTTCGCGAAAACAAAAAAGAAAAAAAAAAGAAAGAAACCAAAGACTAGAGAGATATGTACAGCAATGCCTGTTGCCCATTAGAATGAACAAACACATTCACCCACGTATACAGTGTACATAATATAATTAAATCTATATATACGTATACCCATACATTCGTAATTTTTCCACGAATAATGAACATTGCATAATTACTCTAATTCGAATTTCATTAATTTAGTGACGAACGAAAATTCTACAGTCACAATATAGAACCCATTTTTAGGGTTGTATAAAAATCGCGGTACCTACCATAAATCAAAAACCAAGCCCAAGGGTTGATGCCCTTCTATTGATCGAGCCAACTGAAGCTATATAGCTTATATACCTACAAAGCGACGAGGCTGCAGCAAGCAGCAGCGACTGACAGTAGGCGAGAGCAACGCACGCTTGCTCGCTAGCTAGCCAGCGAAGTAGTAATCTCGTGGTGTAGAGAGGCGTATGTACATAGTCGTCGAGTATTTCTGACACATCGAACTGCTACGCTGGCTGACATTAAACCGTCGTTAGATTTAGGACCTTATCAACTCGTATAGCCATAGGTGATTCTTCGTGTTTTCATTATTACCCCGATTTAGTATAGAGTCAAGTATAGGTACAAACTATAGCTAGGCGAGGAAAATGGGTCAGTGAAATATCAACAAGCCGATTAGGGCGCGGTTCTAAGTATAGGATGAAAGGAGGAAAGACTGCAGTCTGCATTTAAAGACCCGCTGCTTATCATCTACATATATAGTATATAAATAAATATAAGTGGGTCTGTTGGCCCATACATATATGTATTCTATGACACGCTACTTGCTGAGAAACCGTGAGCCCTTTGCCCTACAATATGATTGACAAAGGAATCTGACAAAAATTGCGATCATTACGTCAGAAAGACAGAAATCAGCCAGAAATAAAGATTGGATCAATTTACTTAGTGACGATAATAAAGTCAGGGAATACGTGTTACGCAAAAAATAGAAAATAAAAAAAATTCTTCGTTATTTGAAAGATATAGAGGGGGAAAAAAGAAAAAAGATTGTTTAAATTTATGACACGTATAAAATCTCTTATCGCTCAGAGGTATTTTAAAAACTCGGTGAAATTCAAACTGCAGCTGCATGCATGACTTTTGCGCAAACAACAATATATTCATGTATATATAAATGATATTTCTTTGAATGAAAATAATGAATAAATTTGAAAATAATAATAATAATAATAATAATAATAATAGTAATAGAAAATTTCAAACATAAATTTCTCCACTTATATCAAAGGTAGGTGATTAATTTATTTGAACAACCGTTCCGCAACGTCGTATCATTCTATTTTATAGACGGCATAACCATCAAGCCGCGATAAGAATGCGTAATCAACATATGTCTCATAACACTTGAACGTTATACAGACGTATGTGTATCCTGAGGTCAAACATAACACGTGCCAGGCAAAACCCTAGATCTTTATAAAATGCAGAAGGTCGGAAGAGGAAATTTTCTAATCAACTAATTTGCCGTTCCTATAAATCCAAACGATAGTACCTATCTATTTTAATAAAATTGTCTGAGTCATAGCTCATACATGATAAATATAATACCAATCAAGCCTATGAAATACAGTTTGTAATTTAAAAATTCAAAGTTCGCTTATATGCGGCGGAGAGATGTCAAGGCCCGATTTTTTTTGGGAATATAGCTGTTACTTTTTCTTTTTTCCTTCCTATTTTTTAGTCACATTTGAATCCGATTCTGTAGAATGTGTGGAAATTTTTCTTCGTCACATTATTTCCTATTACCCGAGCTCTCGCATAGGTGTATACATGTTTACACCGGATGCCTAAACTCGTGAGATAAACACATCTGAGGCTCTCAGTTTTAACTGATTATCAGCTCCGCTAGTAACAAGCATTACACGTTGGCCAAATGCCATAGAGCTCACTCTTTTTGGTATCTCGATCGCACCCAGCTCTCTAAAAAATATTCAATGAATTTGTCGACACTATAATATAAATAAACCGAATGAATTATGGATTTGCGTTCGATATACGATGCCGATTTTTTTTTCTATGACTTGTGGCTGCAGTCACCGAGTGAAAGATACTCGGAAATACTCTTACTATATATAAGAGAAAATCAGCTCTCTCGATCTTTCCTCATTTCATCATTTTGTCCTAGTCACGTGTAATGTTGCAAGTACGCGATGGAAAAATAAGAGCCAAATCACATATCGTCGAGTAGTGTTTGAGTGGAATTTTACCGAACGCCCATACACACGTATATGGGTCATTCCCCGTCACTTGAGCCATAAAAATAAAAAATAAATCCTCCCAAATTACAACGAATCGGACTATGAATATGAGGACAGATCGACAAATTGAAGAGATTTCAATTTTTTATTTATTTTAATTTTTTTCCTTAGTGGCTGAAGTGACGCGAATGCCCCATATATATTAGAAACTATAATAATGAGCTACCTGCGAGACCCAAGACGCATTCGACCAGGCGAAAAGTTGGAGAAGGTATTATACCTACAAGCCCTAAGCCGGTGGATGCCAGCTGTTCGTACGTACGTCCCTTGATTTCATGGGTTCAAGGGACCGGTTAGTAACAAAGAAATGGAAAAGGGTCTCGATTCAATCCTCAACCCTCGAAAATCGGGAAGATCAGGTCAAGAGTAAAAAACCGCTCCCATATTACTAAAACGCTGTGAAAACCTGATAGCTGGTTAAACAAAATTAAAGGCATATTGACTATCAACAATGATTTAGCTGATGGTCTGCCTATACTCTTTATTCTCTTCTATATATCCGCACTCTCCTTCGTTGACGTATAGCTGTGGGTGTACCTAGGTTACGATTTGCGTCATTTTATATATGTACCCGTATATAAATAGTGCCTTTAGGTATATAAATAACTTCCTTAGACGCTAATATATAGATATGGTATATTTTCTATGTAATACCAGCTTGAGAAATCTGTGAATATGATTTTGCCATCTGATCAAGTAATTTAGGAATTAGCAAAAACGCGAAATTACACTAATTCAAATACGAGGTATGAGGCGTCGAACAAATTTTCCGTTCCCTGCAACGTGTTGACGATGATTTTTCTCCGAGTAATTAACACTACGAGCGATGATACTTCAAGGTTTCGAATTTATTCAATACTTTTTATGTTTCAACTACCACGTTTAAATATAATTATTTGCACGAGGAAAACTTCCGATTATATACTTACGTAAAGTATATAGTATTTTCCTAGAATTCTCAAACTATAAACTATGAACTAGAATTTTTATTATTCTAGAAGGTATTTTTATTTTATTTTTTTATTTTTAACGATATATACTTCGCCTATATCTGTACGGTCATTTGGATCAGCTTTGATTATACCTGCTGTGGATAGAAAGTGATAATAAGAATTTTATTTACAGAAGGAAAAAAAAAAAAAAAAGATCCAGTCATGCTTTAAAATTTCTTAATAACTCTGAGATACGATTGTCAAGATCAAAGGTAATTTTGAAATACTTATATATGAGATATGAGTGTGGTAACATTACATATTACAGTGTTATATTTAAAATAAAAATAAATAAAAAAAGAGGAGAATGAAAAATAAAGAAAGACGAGGAAAAACCACACTGATGCGATACGTATAGAGATATAGACATATTACACTTGTCTGGATATAAAACGTACATATGTGTACCAATGGCAACGTCATATCATTGTTTAGGTCACCGTTCAAGGTTCTATATATTACAATGCATCATTTAACGTCCTAAGATTATTATTTCTATATTTATACGAGTTAATTAGTTTATGAATAATATATGACGGTTAATTTAAACCTTGTAATTAACCAATTGTCATCAACACCGAGAGAAACGAAAAAATAATAAACAGATTTCTCGATATATTCTATGTTACAGTCTTGCAGTATACGTATACATATAACTTTATACGCGAGCTAGTGCGGAGCCTCTGATATTCCATATACACCCACAATCTACACACACACACACATACAAATATATATCCAGACAAGTCTTTTCATATAATAAATGTAAACATCATTGAAACGTCCGTTTGTCTATAGGTTCTGTCAGTCCGCATACATGGTTTATATTAGCCATAATTTTAATCGCCGACACCTGTTGTGCGGTTTTTAATCTCATAATATTACTTTTTTCTGTTCTTTTTGTTTCCTTATTTTTACTCTCTATATAAATATTAATTTTTTATTATCTAAACTCTCCCCGTCTCTCTCTCTCTCTCGCTCTTTCTATCTCTCGCTCGCTTTCTCTGTAAAGTTTGAAAAATTTCATACGATTATTCTAGGCGTAGACGTATAATAGAGCATTGCAGCAGCCTAACTCCGAATCCGCTATATCTGCCACATTATACATGACGTAAAAACTGTAACAGAGACCCAGAACCGCGTAAAGTATACGTGATAGTATATTCATATATATGATAATGAAACCGCACACGGTTCATGTTATGATAGAAAATAATCGAAGCTCAAATATTTTGATAATTAATTAGCGTATAATTTGATGAATTTTTTTTTTTTTTCAATTAATTTATTTATTTCCAGTACTTGAAAAGAAATTTATAATAATTGCGTTATTGTACGCATGTTTTAGAATTGAATGTCTGGAATTTTATTTTGTTATCAATAATAATTGCGCAAATATGAGAAACGTATATCTGATTGTTCTGCAGAATTGCACTTATCATATTTATTATCTGACATTTTATATATTGTACTCAGAGATAGGGATCTGATATCAATCAATTGTATGCGCGTGCCAATGACATAGATATACTTCGCGTACCGTATATAATAATTATTATTTTTATAGGTCAAATTTTTTCAAGGGCACATGTTCTTTCGCAGAGATTAGAAGTCGAATGAGTTGTCAAAAAGTTTGACAATTTTTTCCACCTCTATATATATGTCATCGCGATAAATCAAAACGGGTGAAATCAATACACCAAAAAAAAAAAAAACGGTGCTTAATGCGATATTAAAAATGAAATACTATATGATATTATAAAGCAAGAATTATCTTCGCGATCTATAATTCCGATATCCAGCTTATCGTATACCTATATACATGATCGTCAATCGATCCAGTTGTTGTCTTGCCAATGATACGATCGTTGATTGCCAGGAAATACGCGATTCAGCAAGTAATCGAATCCGATAATCCAAGTCTGTGTAGATTTTTTTTTTTCCTTTTTTCTATTTTCAATCGGAAAATATTCCAAGATCAATATACCTAATATATATGCGCGTATATAATTGATGGCTACGGCAACATTTCCGTTAATTTTATCAGCGAAGATTTCTTATAAGTATTAAAATTCTTTGTACTATAAAATTGCGAATGAATTCCAAAGAATACATTAGCGAACTTCTTCCTCATCTCTTATAAGACCACGAGGGAATATCAAATTCAAGGCGATTTTATGCGTGTACAAATGAGCTTCGGATATGTCTACCCGTGGTATTGATCTACGAAGGATGTAATTTGACGATTCCTCGTTCACCGCGTGTATGTACTATGTATTATGATGAATGCCGTTGAAATTGTGAAGTAACGGTATAACACTATGGGCATACATATATATACATACATATGTGTGCAGGTAGACGTCGAATAACATCGCGACCGCAATCTTATGTCGATGATGAGAATGAAGAATGAAGAATGAAGAACGATCGAGAACGATATACCTAGAAAAGTGTATATATATTGATTTGCCGAAGGATTTTCGCTTCTACGTGATATGTATATATATATCCGAGACAATAAAAACATCGTTTCATCTTCCTTAATACAAGATGATATGTCAAGTCAAGCGCGCGTCAATTGCCGCGAATCTTTTTGATCCCTGTTTGAAACTTTATTGTTCTATTTTGATGTATTCGCGTGTTACGATAATACGTTACGTTACATTGCGTTACGTATCATACCCTGACTCTGACTCTGAATCTGGATCTGTATCCCGATCTCGATCTGACTTTCGCATCTTGAATTACATGAATTTGTCCTTACCCGTTTTATCTCTACTCGGTCTTGATTGATATGACTTTTTCAATAACGTGTATATATGCTATAGATTTTTACGTCACGACAAACGTGTAGATAAATCGACGCCCCGTTCTGATCGCGATAGCTTCCGCACTGTATATCATGTGATTTCAAATGAGACCAATTTTTGCGCGAATATACTACTCTGTACATCATAGAGTAAGGAAATAACTGTAATATGACTTTAAAGGGGTCGACTTGAAGTTCCGAATTCGAATATTACCGACTCGAAGTTTGTAGAAAGGGTATTTCCCCGAAAGTGTACATATATAGCCGTTTTCAAAAACTTCGAACCCCAAACCAAACTTCAACCCGGCCCCGACTTTGGGCAATCAATAAAAACTATACGATTCTTTCGTAAATCTGACCGTGTTCATTTTTATCCCTTTATACCTCTTCCAGTCGCGTATCATAGGTACAGATACTGAGATATCTACAATAGTCTATAAATGAGATTTTCTTGAATTTCAGTGTTGAGAAGGAGGCGTCGAAAAACATCGAAGAAAATGAACGCGAATGTTTCAAAGATGCGATCGTCTCGAGTCGAAGTCTCAACACGGGATTCAAGGAGCCGGCGAACCTCAAGTCAGCAACACCACAGGTATACACGCTTCTTCATAGAAGAATACTTTAGAAATAATAAATAACCATTCATGTGACAATCTTTTTTTTTTCATTTTCCTTCGTTTAGATCGCAGCCGCCGTGATAGCCGCATCTTATCACATAACGGTCGGACTAACAATGGCATACTCTGCGGTCTTGATTCCACAACTTGAGGACGACCCGGAAGCACTTCCGACCACAGAAGCCCAGCGCCCATGGCTGGGTAAGATCCTATTTCTAAAATAGCCGAAAAGATAAACCCTTCGTCTTCTATGATAGAATAAAAAAAAAAATTACTAAAAATGCATGCTCTCTTCCTAACAGCCAGTATCGTGGTCCTCGCTACACCAATCGGTGCTATAATCTCTGGATTTCTTATGGAGACTGTAGGCCGATTGAAAACAATCCAAATCGCTACTATTCCGAACACAATTGGTTGGATATTGATCGCGTTAGCAACAAATGTTCCGATGTTACTGGTCGGTCGATTGCTAACCGGAGTAGCTGCCGCTCTTGGAACTTCTCCTGCCATAGTTTATATCACTGAAGTAGCCCGGCCCGAGCTTAGAGGTTCTCTAGTTTCCACTGGACCAACGTTAGCCTCGTTTGGAATGCTGATTATTTATGTCAAGGGGGCTTGTTTCACATGGAGACAAGTTTCTTGGATTTGTCTGGCCTGGGCCGCCATCCCAACGATACTAATACAAATATTTTCGCCGGAATCTCCAGTCTGGCTTGTCTCGAAGGGAAAACTCGACGAAGCTAAAAAGGCGTTAGAGTGGTGAGATACTGTATGATTGAAGAAGTATAGTCGTGGTTAATATATGAGGTGAGAAATGTTCCGATTATGTGTCTTCCTCCTTACAGGTTGTACAGACTCGAGCCTAAGCAAGGGAAATACACTGCAGCTGAGGTCCAGTACAACACAATCATAAAGGAACGTGAGATTAAACTGAGCGAACAACGGAGAAGCAATCAAGGAAATACGTCAGCAAAAGTTCAGGCGTTCCTGAAGCCAACGGGCTGGAAGCCAATGTGCATTTTATTCTTCTTTTTCCTGTTCCAACAATTTTCAGGAATTTACATCACCCTATTCTACGCGGTTAATTGGTTCCGGGTAATTTTTTAACTATTTTTTTTCTAAATACCCTTAACGAAGAAACACCGCTAGATAACTCGGCCAAATAACGAATATGTTATTCAGGACTCTGGAGCTGACATGAATCCATACACCGCATCGATCCTCGTTGGTGCTACTCGGTTGTCGTGCTCTATGGTGAACACGTGGTTGTTGAGACGATACAAGAGAAGGGTACTTTGCATTTTGTCTGCCTTGGGAATGGCTGTTTGCATGGGAGTCTCCGGTTACTTCACATTGCAAATATCCAACGGTGACAAGAGTGGGAGTTTGGTAAGTTGGCAAATATTATACCTTTTGCGTACATCAAGTTTAAAGATAAACACCGATAATTTATAATCACGCTTCCTCAGGTACCAGTCATATGTCTGCTGCTATACGTCTGTACATCCATGATCGGAATGCTGACCATCCCATGGACCATGACGGCAGAACTGTTCCCTACTGAGATCCGTGGGATAGCTCATTCCGTCAGTTATGGAATGGCAAATTTCCTCATGTTCGTCGCTGTTCAATCCTATTACTTTCTTCTGGCATCAATGGGAGGTGTGTATACATGATAAATGTGAGAGTGTGGATTTAAAGTGAGTTGTAAAATGATGAAAATCTTTTTTGCCATAGGGGGACACGGTCTGCAATGGTTCTTTGCTGGGGTATCAATCGCTGCAGCCGTATTCGTTTATATTATGGTGCCGGAAACTCATGGGAAAAAGCTATCAGAAATCGAAGAGTACTTCCAAAATCACTTCGTGGCTATCGGGGCAGAATCTAAGATCAGAAAACGAAAGACAAAGAAGCGTACCGAACAGAAAGCAAAAACTCCTGCAGCTGAACCCCTCAATCCTAAACAGAAGGAGACGGTATAAAAAGTTGGGTATTTCGAAATTATGCGGAATCGATATGGTCGTAAGGAGGAGTATTCTTATGGTTTCAAATTCATACAACTCACTGCTATAGCAAAGAATTTCGTTGCAATAACAATGACTAATTTTATCCAACGGATTGTTTATAATTATGACGATAATAGATACTTCTGATTTTTTTTTTTTTTTTTTTTTATTATAGAATATTATGTATTTCCAATATCCCCCAAACGTATAAGCTGATCAGCTAGGTATTATTTATTTCAGACCGCAGATACCGACGATTTTAGTCATTTCCGTACAATTTTTGTACAAAAAATTATCATTATTTGCATTAAAGAAGATCATCAATTATCATCGCATTTCATTCACTTCAATTAGTCGGCATAACTATTCTTTCGTAGCTAACTCACCAGCTCCGATGTATATTGTGTAATAGGATATTTGTAGCAAGTAAATGACAAAGTTCTTTAAATGTAGATTCATTGTTATAGTATATAATTATAAACGTTTTACCTCATGATTCCATCAGTTCAATATTATCACACGTAATGAGTGTACCAATGCAGGAACAAGATTTCAAAATCTGTTGAAATCACGTTCTGGACGGATTTTTAGCAGTCTAAAATCGCATGGTAAGGTTCCAAGCATACATACCTATATTATCATAGTATATACCTATATAATTATGTAGATAATATGTAGCTAATTAACGTAGAAACATTTAGAAAATGATAAATATTCGTGTTTCCAATGTACGCTGCACTATTCTGTTGTTCATCAAATAATTCGAACCTATGACGTATTGTAGACAGGAATATGGGTTGTTTACTTTTTTTCTGGTAAAGTGACGACATCATACTGTGATAAGAATAACAGCTGGGTCAAAGACGTACAATGGAACGTGGGTACGGAGAATGGTGCCTTCATAACATGTTTTTTTAAATCTAATATTTATAGTATTAAAATAATGCCAATCATTGGACTAAAGAGACAGAAGATCCTGAAGAAGTTTTTTTTTATATGAAATAAAATCGATTCAGTATCCAAAATACTTTTATACAGTTCGACGAAGCCAAACTGAGGGGTGGGAAGCTAACATCGCCTCTTGTTAATTTGAAAATATGCGACTAAATAATAGCAGAGCTTTCGATGAATGAATATTGTAAGCTGTATTAAAATTAAAATAGAGATGATTATATCGTGCGTAAGTTTTGTGTGAAAGATCGTGTTATATTATTTAAAATGTGATTGGTCGATAAGAAGACTGTGTTACCTCTGCGACAGAAGCTATTTACTTTTAATAAGACCAAGACGGTCTGTTCTCAGACATGCCTTACTTAAAAAGAATAAAGTTAAAGATAAAGAAAAAGACTTGCATGCCTTTTTATCCGTATTATGAAATCTTTTCAATTTAAAATGTAAGATGAACTATTACCGTATTTTATACCGTTAAAATGTATTAATTATCGTAAGTTGTGAGCCTTGTGTAAAATGGCCCAAATTATATCTAAATTGTTTTCAATAATATACCATTTTACAGGCCGCTGAACTTTGGATACTCGTTGTTATTATTATCCCTCCATAATTATTATAGTCACCGAGAAATAACATCAACTTGCTTGCGCAATATCTTTCATATAACATTGATACGTTTTATTTAATGTTCATTTACAGACAGCGATATTTAGAAATTTCATACCTTTTTTACTCCCCAAACTAATTCATCGATGTCTAAAAAATTTCTCCAAATATACTACCTATTATAGTTCATATGAATAGTTTAACAAAGAGAGACAGATCCTAAAGGCACATCAAGACTGTTCATTTTCTAAAGCGTTGTGTAATATCATATCATCAGATAGCGTGATATCACGATTCAATTTCAATATTATGCGACAGTAACTACCATACTTTACCATCGAATGAAACAACAAATTTACTTTACCGTTGAATTATTCATATCTAATAAACGAAGTGAACGTTATTTTACCTAATAGAGTCAATTAAGGCTCAGTCTCGATCAAGGACTTGGACCGGTAGAGTTAGTGCGATTTCGCTAGCTATTAGTTATAATTATACATACCCTATCGAGGAACAAAACGCCTTAGAAAGTAACTAGTAATTGTTTAAAATTTAAATCTTTAGTTATAATATGTAAAAACATTTAACAGTCCTTTATAAGTTATATAATATGAATAGAATATAACTATAATCTTATCATTTAAAATCTCGTTAACTTTAATTATCAATTGTTGCTAGTAGCAATTCGGTAGAGTTGATCCTTCAAACAGTGTCTGAATTCAATAAGAAGCCGGATTTTTGTATAAACGCCTTTTTGATTGATGTGAATTCGTCGTTTTCAAATCACAGACTCCTTGTTGAACAGAGATAAGACATGAGACATTTAAATTGGGCAATAATTGTCTTATCGAAGTAATATTGAATTAAATTAAGCATGTGCTATCTGTAAACAGCGAAGTAAGGTATCGTAATATCATTCACAACTTGGCAATAATAACTTAACATATAATATAATCCGTTTTTATACAAGTACTTTGGCATAAATCGTGTGTAGCTGATTATTCTCACATGGTAGAATAATTAATGACATTTTATTACTATTATATTTGCCTGGATCGCAGACACCCCTAACACTTCATATACTTTCTATGTTATCAAGAATGACTAGTGCTGAAAGACAACAAAGTCCTGCAACTCTAGAAGCTCACGTTATACAGCCGAAAAGAATTGCGATGCTAAACCATGGGACTTGATGTTATTTTGAATTACTTAAAATTTAAATCTTATATTGGCTGTCTAGCCAAAAGTCCAAACTACCTTTTTTTTCTAATTCAAGCTATAGACTTTGTACCAAGAAGCTGTGCGACGATTTCCAACTGATTTTGTACACATTGACAATATGATAGCTCAAAAGAACAAAACACCACATCTGTACTACGATTTCTACTTCAATCAGACTTCCTATAGTTTGTAAACACAATTTCGATGCTCAAAAAGCTCGCAAAACAATTTCAAACGGATATGAGTAATCTTAGTTGCCTTTAATTCGCTAATTATCGATTAAATTCAGAGATTCAACGTAGCTAATAATTGATGACCAGTTGCTACAATTAACGATTTAACATGATCAGCATGTCCTGCTCGTCGACAAGCGTCTGTGTATCGTCGATACGCCGCTTCGTCCTCCTTTGGCAAGACCCTGCAGAGTTCGTCCAACGGTAAAGTTTGTGCCAAGTAAGTCAAAGTCTCTGCAAGGAGGATTAGAAACTTATAATAAACTCGACCTTATATCGGACATTGAATGCATTGTTTCTTCTAAAATTCATGAAAAGACGTTTTACCTTTCATAATTTGGTCAAAGAAACACTGTTGCGGTTCTTGACCTTCGTCAAGCATCGAAATTTCGTTTTGTAACAATTGAATTAAACATTTCCACTCTGTCTCTTTGGTGTATTTATCCTGCGGATAAAAATGTAACGATATTAGGAGAAGGAAAGAAGAAAAGTAAAACCAAAGTTCCATCAGAAATTAGAATCATCTGATATCTATCCTTTGAACAGACCTTTGCGTATTGTAGTATAGCATGCGGATGTTCTACCATAAGCAATCGAGTGACTATCTCCGTGTCAGAGATGCACAATGTCTTGAAAGCCAAGTTTCCCTCAATCTCTTGACTATCTAAAAATTGTTTAACTTCTCGTACGCATTCTGAGGGCAGATATCCGCTGGCTAGTAGAGCCTGTAGCTTTGGTACTTCGCTTCGAATCGACTTTGTTACTTCAGACAAATTCTTTGTTTCTTCATGGTTCAGTATTTTTTTACAGTCCGTTGAGTAGGGAGGCAATTTATTCAGATAAAGTGGTCGTTGATTAGCAAATAGGTAAACCTCCTCGTCGTTTTGATTGCAGTCTTTAACATTTTGTACAGTTTTGTAGACTTTTGATTGCGTCAAATTGCCCAGATAAGATCTGACCAGAATTTTGAACGCCTCTGCCACAGCAAAGTCATTTGTGGTCTCGTTACTCGAGCAAGAAGACTGATCCCGGGATTTAGCATCAAAGTAATTCTGAAAATACGTTTCTATGAAGAGTTGTAATGCCGCCGCTGCGTCGTGACCATCTCTCCCAACTCTGGACGGCAGATACTCTAGAAACACTTGCATGACTTGATGCAAAGTTAGAATACCATCCTCTACAAGTTGAGTCAAAATCTCAGAGAAGATTCGCGTCTTTTGTTGCATAAGAATGCCAGAGAATTCCGAAAATGTTGGTACAGCTCGACTCCGCTTTTTTAAAGCCGTAGAATCGAACAATAGATGCCAATGCTCGAGGACCATCTCCTCAACAAAAGGACCCGATATTGGTTCCAGAGATCGCCTGGCCTCTTCTTGTTTCTCTGATTGTAGATACAGCAGCACAGATGCCAATCTCGTACAGTCGCTACTCGCCTGGCCCGACAAAACGTTTATCAATTTATCAGTCGCGTATTCTCTCAGTACGGAACTTCTCAGTATCAATCTAGACAAGTCCTCGACGTTTTCAGAGCTTAGTATGTCGACTACGTTGTGACTTTGGAACAGGGCATCAGCTTCGGGCCCACTTTTCGTACTCGCCAAAGTCTCGGTGAGGAATCTGACCAGGCCAGGAGCGTTGACAACTGATTTCCTGGAAATAACTTCTGCAGCTTTCAGCTTAGACATTCTATAGTATGGAATACTCAAGTCCCATTCATTTTCTAGGTCAGAATTTATGTAATAATCTCCCAACAAGGCGCACGACTGGCTGTACAAATTTTCCAATCTAGAATCCAGCACATCTTGACAAGAATTTGACGACTCTGTACTAAACGTGCAGCTGTATCGTTTAATGTCTTTACACAGCCTCAGAATGGCGTGCGCTTCGCCTAGCAAATGTCTGTAAGTATTGGGGCTCGTATTCTTGTGATTTTTAGCAGTGTTTAAAAAATCCAAATATAAAGTTTCAGGGCTGGGTAAACTCAGCGAATATAAAGTCCACGAATTTTCTGCCCTGGCTAACAGAACCAGACAACTTCCAGCGTACAATAAGCTTTGCATTCCCAAAAAAGGACGCAAGCCGATGAGGCAAATGGGCTCCGAAACACTGGGACATGAGATTTTATAGTTATCAATGTAATTCAAGCTTTTAGCTACGTGATGGGATAATCGTAAAGTGTAGGACTCTAATCCAGTGTCGGTGAGCGCGTGTAGAACAGTATTCTCCAAGGCAATATGGCGCACAGGTGCAGTAAATGGGTAAGTAGTGAGGCAAGTCGGATTTGACTCTTCGCAATTTGTTGCAGAAAAATGATACACATATCCTTCTTGAGTTGTGCAAACCACACAGGTAATGCCTTGAAGATATTTGAACTTATCGGACCTGAGAATAGACTTCTTCAAGCACATATTGTTGCATTCCCTCTTCAAATACAACGGCTTCAGTTCGAGACACGTAAATATCTCCGACTCGCCGTCAAAGTTGGTGTCTTTGCTCGGGTTTGAGATCTTAATACGCAGTAAATTCTTAACTGCATAATTTTCCGACCATCCTTCGTCCGGCGACGTAGTCTTTATCACGACGTCCATATTGCTTGGATTTAAAATGAAGGGATTTAATGTGTGTCCGGGACTGGCTCTTTCCAAGCTTATGGACGGTAGATTGATGGTAAACGGAAGCGAATTAGTTTCTACAATACCGCGCGAGGCCAACCTCTGTAATTCATTTTGTTCGTTGCAGACCAATCTCTCCCAGTCTATGTATGGATTGGAAATTATTTTCGATCGGAGCCTGTTAGGGCCCAGTTTTGAGTGCAGTAATCTATTAGAATTCAGATTTTGATCGTTAATTAGCCTAGTTCCTTCCCGACTGGATATTTTTGTTCTAGAATCGCAAGTCGCCAAGCTGTTTGAATCGAGCGTTTGCTCCTGCCCTTTATTGCTGACTTTAGAGTTTAAATTCTCTGCAGAACGCAGCGATTCCTGTCGTCCGGAGCTCGAAGACTTCTCCGTTTTGTCTAGAGAAGAATAATTTGTAGACAAAGAAGTCTTGTCTACTGAAGATGAGTTCGTAGAAGCTATAGAACTGAGCTGATCTATGTCGTCGTACATCGGATTAGTGAGTCTGAATGCGAGAAAGTGAGTCGGATTTAATATGGATATAAAATCTTCGGTGATCTCCATTCTTGTTGGAGAAAAGCTGAACCCCAAGGACCAAGGCCTTGCCTCGAAGTCTATAAACTTCAATTTTGAGGTCTGCTGTGTCTCGACTTTAAATTCATGGAGAATGGCGCTGGATCCTGTTGCGACCAGCAGATTTCCCGTCGCCTGACAACATGCTATAACAGTCGGCTGGTTATTCAGAGGCAATTCTATCATCTCAAGACTGTTCATGGGGCGATTTAAACTCGGCGTAACTCTTCCGGCTATCCTCGCCCTCATTGCATGACCTTGGCTCTCTACGAGCGCCCAGTTTACGTAAACTCTGACAAAATTGCTCGTCGTCAGCCCATCCCTAGACACTTTTGATTCCAAAGTTGCGACGTAATCACCAGTTGTACAGTGGAGAATTTGCCCGACCAAATCAACCGTCGGGAATACCGTGAGCAGCTTCAAGTCTGACGATTTTAGGTCGTGAACTTCGACGCAGTGGCTCGGCAAAGCGAGCAACAATAATTCTCTGTGAAAATTATTCGCCGTACAAGTAGCCGTCGGCTCTTCTATGGTGGCTACGTTTTGCCCCAGGAAATTGTGGACCGGAATAACTCGAACCATTTTTATGAATCTTAGTGTTCGACGATTGGATAAAAGATTGTACCTCTAGCTGATTACTTTGCGCAGTTAAAATCACTGTGAACTTTGTCGTGTTGACTCTTGGCGAGGCTAAGCTCTTGTTACTGTATTTTAAAGCTCTGTGATGCGTCGGTTTCGGTAATTAGTCTTGTGGCTATTTACGGTTGCATGACAAAACTGGGAAGGGCTCGGATATTTACATCCGCGTTGTGTCCACCTTTACGTGTGTATGGCGGGTTACGCGGTCAGCTGTTATTTCAAACGGATTATTTAATCAAGGTGTGTTTTTAGCGAAACTACGCCCTCGTCGTATTATGTAGAATTTTATAAATACAGAAACTGAGCAATGAAAATCGTACGAATTCGCCATGCTGTTTTCATCGAACTGTCAAATGACAGATGATGCCAGTGATGCTACTGCCATCGCCGATAAGAAGAGAATCTACCATTTATTTGCAACATTCTTTACCATACGTCGGGATAATGTTTAAAATTTTCGTCAATAATTGAGAACGCAGCTACAGGTACAGAGACCTCTATCGTATTGCGCCGTCATCAGGCAGGAAAAAATTCAACTCTATTCGTGGCAGGGCAGGTGCCCATTCACAAAGCGCATCTCCTTGGCTATTATTTAATTGATAAGAACACAAAGTCTGGGCATTTTAGGAAAGATTGGGAAAAGAGATGTTTCGATTCGAAATTTAGATCAAGATTGACCCGTTAAAATATTCCTCCCCAATTACGGCAAACCCGGTACAATACATGTACAGAATATTTGGTCAGATGGCTCTTAATTAGTAATTTCAAAACTATAGCTAGAAATATTATTCGGTCTGCTAAATATAGATGTTTTTGTATGAATATATTTGAACTTTAACATTGAATATCAGGGGAAGTACTACACGTTATCGCGAACGGGAATTCCAACGTATAGATCGGTGAAGTCCCCGGTTGTCAATTATTCTTTGTGTCGTATTGGATGACGATTTCTGATTGTCCAATTTAGTAGGTATATAAGACGATTTGCAACGAGCTTCAGCATACAGTTTTATCTCCGAGCTTCAGCAGCTGGGTAAGTTAAGCACAATTCTACTCGTATTATAACGTATATCTATTCCTGATGAATATATAATTGTAGATAGAGACTTGGAGCATCTGAATATTATTGCATGAAATTGTTTTAACTGTTCGCAAATCGCTTTACTCAATTTGCTACTCTGTCTGTTAAAGATATATATTTTCGCCAAAGAAAAACTGACCAAACAACCCAAACCGCAAACATGAATTTCTTCGCAATTTCTATGATCCTGGCTTTGATCGCCTGCTCAATGGCTTTCCCACATGTCGAGGGTGAGTCGCTATCAATGTTAATTAATCACCTAATTCAGAGTCTGGAATTAATTGAAATAAAAAATAACGAATATTCTAAGTCAACGATGCCTTGTTTTCGTATTCGCAGAACAGGAAGTGGAAGAGCGTGCCGATAGGCAAAGACGCGTGACTTGCGATCTCTTGAGCGCTGGTGGTTTTGTCGGGGATACAGCCTGTGCTGCTAATTGTCTGAGCATGGGAAAAGCTGGGGGTAGTTGCAGCGGTGGTATCTGCCAATGCAGGACAACGACCTTTGGCGAACTTTGGAGACAACGTTTTGGCGGTTAATTAAGATACTCATTGAAACTGACCAAAGCATACCTCTCATATACTGTAAAACTGACTATCTGATAATTTAATTGGCTTGTAAACGCATGTGTTAACTATTTAAAATTTAAACAATATATACCTGTATAAATAAAATTCGAATACATATCACTAAACCAATTTCATCTTCGTGGAAATTTTTACCTATACGTGATAAAAGGAAAAAAAGAGACTGTATGGTATAGCTATAGTCTAACGCTTACGATAAACCGAGGAATTTAATTGCATGCGAAACTCACCACTGTCGATCTCGGAGTATAGGTATATCCAAAAGTAATCCGTTATTAGTGGGTTAATTAGTGAGAAATTAGAGAGTGAAAGACGCTGCCCTGCTTTTTTTTTATGTATTCCAAAATGCGAGTAGGATTAAAAACACTGCACTGCTCTGCTTTTGAGTTATATTTCAAAATATAGATAGAAGATCAACAACACTGCACTGATTAATATTATATTTTATCAAAGGGAGCACTGGTGTAAATCATATTCCAAAATGCGGGTGGGAGGGTATAAAACACTGCACTGATGTAACTTAAATCCCAAATTGCGATCTAGAATAGTTAAAAAAAAAATATGCTTACCGCTCGACTTTCCTTTGTAATCACTCTTATGGAGTAATATATAACGCAATTTCGAATCTCACCGATGAAACAATTCTAATAGTATTTTCAAATTTAACAAGAAATGAAGAATCTCGGCGTAATCAAATTCGCGAAAAACGAAACGGAACTTAGTTTCGAGGAGATTGGAATAAACAGAAAAAAAAAGGAAAAAAAAAAATTGTCAAAACATCAAACAAGATTTATAATTATCGATAATATTTAGTGCTTCTAATACTAAATGAAAATTAAGAAATCATACGCATACGTTAAAACTTCAAAAACGAAGAATAATGAGACCATATTACGCACGGATTGAATTATATAGTTTCATCTAGCCACCGAAGGACGCCGTCTGAGTGCATGTAAACAAAACTTTTCCTTGAACTGAATTTTTTCTTTTTTTTTTTATCTTCGCAATCCCATACGAATAATATGCATGTCACTTATAACTCACTTATAACTCGCAATCTTGATCACTGCTATCGTAGAAAATGATATCCTCTAATAATCGAAGATGCACAAGTTCTGTAATGCAGAATTGTATTCCAAATCGAACTACCTGCTTGGTATCCAGCCATTTCACTAATAGGCCACTTGTCGTTGACAAAAAAATGCACTCATTGAATAAACTTTTATTTCGATCGACCGACTGACGCACTCACCGACGATTATTAGAGAGAACACTATTGTAACCGTTTTTAGATGAAACATTTCATTCCACGGGAGGAATTAAACCGTTGCACACATAATATGTCACGATTCGAATATGCAACTGAGAAGGAACCAGAGAAAATTTGAAACAGAAAGATTTAATGTAAGGCGTACCAACCGACAAGTTGAAATGACTAAACAACCGGCTACCGCGTTCGCTCCAATGCGATGTAATAATTTATGGTTATGGAATTAATATTAGGATATTAAAGTAAAATGATACATTTTTTATGTATAGAAATAAGATAACGACGGTTTTAGCTTACGAATTAGGGTATATCAGCGACGATAAGAGATACCGAGAAACTTGGATAATTCGGAGCGCGTCATGTGATTTTCGATCGCGGATTTCGGTTAGTTTTAAGACGCGAATTAGCCCAGACTTACAGCCAGTACGAAGATAGATGGATCTCGTTGATCTAATCACTCGCGAATGAATATAGAACACAACAACAAATGCAAATCTAACAGCAAAACACAGATACCGGTCCATCCCGGTTTTGGCCGCCAAGAAAACAGAAGAGGGTGCAAAGATGCGCCTTGATATAGGCAGGTTGCATTGTTGGGTCCAGGAGGTGGCGCCATTCCTTCATTGCAGTGGTGATTTATGAAACTAATTTTGCCGCGAATAATGGGCGGCAACAAGTTTGAAATTTGCTACTCGAAAGATTACGGCTCATCTTTATATTAATTTATAGAAAACCGTTCGTAGCTCTGTAAATGATAAATAAAAGATTCAAACTTGCGACTCGTATATCGGAGTCCTTGAAGAATTGATGGAAACAATTAAATATAATTATAATAATTATTGCATAGCTGGCATGACAATTGATATTTATTTGCTCTCGGTTACTACTTATCATAATTAATTACAGGATTTACAATTTAAAAAAATATACAATCATCAAAATAAATGTACAAAATTCTGAACTCCAATTTGAAACTTCTTCGTTATTGTTAAATTATTATTTTTATTTTGAATTTTCATTTTTCATTTTCAAGATATCTGTAAAGTAAGAGAACAAAGAAGTATAAATACTTTTCCATACTATAATATCATACATAATATAGACACGACATTATTTTGTATGATATACTAATATATCAACTGAAAATACACGCATATGTAACACTTATTCATCCACTATCCATCCATCGCGTTTGATGAGTCACCGAACTCCGTCTTCGTTATAGGTTCAATAATTCAAAATAGGAAACATCATGTCAGATATTCGAAGAATACCTCGACTGGCTGAGAATTTCTTTAGAAGAACAGCTTTAAAAACTTGAAAGAATTTATTAATCATTTAATAAGAAAAGGAGAAACTTTGGAGAACGATCTAGAGAGTTATAGTGTAATTTTAGTCCAACGTTAAATTACACGGTTCTACAAATTCAGGTCAAGTTGAGGGCCAGAAATGAAATTTACGCCATTCGATAGATTTTGTCACGCTGAATCGAACGGTGTTTGTGGAATTTCGCTAGAACGTCCAGTTTTCTAGGAAAAAAATGTTAAAGTTGCCTAATTGGTTAAAAATGGCATTTTTCAAACAATTCTAAGTCATTGAATGTTAGACGGAATTGAATGAGAAAAATGACAGAATCTAGTTGAAAGATTATTCTATCCGATCCAATAAACCTCATTTAACTGCGTGGCATAATTATGCTGAAAAAAAAATCATATGAATCATCATATAAAGAAACAATACAATCATTGTTGAAGTGAACAATCGGAAGTTGATGATTTGTATGATTTTTTTTTCCAGCATAATTACGATACGCAGTTGAATAAGGTTTTTTTTTTCGGATAGAATAATCCTCCAACTAGATTCTGTCATTTTTCTCATTCAATTCCGTCTAACATTCATTGACTTAGAATTGTTTGAAAAATGCCATTTTTAACCAATTAGGCAACTTTAAAATTTTTTTCCTAGAAAACTAGACGTTCTAGCGAAATTCCACAAACACCGTTCGATTCAGCGTGACAAAATCTGTCGAATGGCGTAAGTTTCATTTCTGGCCCTAAACTTGACCTGAATTTGTAGAACCGTGTTATCAGTCACGAAGTTCGGTAATTCAATGTGTCTTAGCTTTAAATATAAGAGATAGATACTGGGACGTAAAGTGTAGCGAAAAAGTGCCGGATTCCATGTGATGTAAGTCTAGTTAATCGCTCGACTAAAAATATCGAGACGATTCTAGACTTGGAAATAAAATCGTTCTATAAATACCATGTATTTATGTATGTATGCACTTGTCAATATCAATATGTATGTTTCAATATTTCAATACTTCAATATCAACACTCCATCTTAGTGTTCACATATAAAACTTTAGAGCAGATGTATTTTTAAGTGTATCGCTAGCTACCGACCCTACAAAGTATATTATTGATAATATTCCGATTCATTTGGTATCCAATACACTTTTTCGTATTGTACTTTTAGCGCTCGTGATGGCTCTTAACAGTATATACGAAATCTCTGAGCATCAGCAAACAACGATCGTTGTCTGTTCACTGCTGTTCGATGAGAATAATTTAATTTCAGCAGTCCAATGTAGTAAAGCTCCATGGCAAACGACGTTCCATATATACGGGATGAAGAATTCTTCTGGCTGCTCCTCTTCCACGTATTTAAATTTCAATTCCGGAAATTTCTGGGGAAGAATACAGACACGAAGTTGAACTATTGGAGTATACATGGGCATATTATTGTTCCACTGACAATACTAAATCAAATTTACCCTCATTCGGTCTTTTGGCCACTGAGTAGCTCCGTGTTGTATGGTTGATAATACTTGACTAACGCCAATGTGTGACTGATCCCTCTGCTCCAATTTATAAGAGAAGAAATTGATCACCTGAAAAAAGAAAAGAAGAGAGGAAATTCTTGAGTCCGTATAATAAATTCCTTTTCCATATAATTTAAACTTACAGCGTCTATGTTTTGAACGATATCTTGAAAGGCGGAATGCGTTCGAAAAGGTTGAAATATATCCTTTTTATAGAGAAGAGTATAAACCAAGTTTGGATTATGCGAAAGTTGATGGGTTAGACAACTATTTATAATCTCTAGCACCATTCTCAATACCTCTTCAAGAACCGTCAAGTCTTGAATCTGAAAGAATAGTAAAAGGACATTGAATTTTCTTCTATTTCCAATTCATTTAGTTCACTTACCATGTCAGAATTAACTACATTTCCATTAACATTCACCACGGTGTTTTCAGAACTCGTGGATTGCGTGTGTATGTTCGATTCCAATCTTGCATATTTTTTCGCCAGGGTCTCGAACAAACTCAACAACCTCTGACTAACGTACGGATGCAACGACCTGAACTGTGCTGACATATTAGCCAGAGCCGCCAGGCAATTTGTGTGTAAATATTTGTCCTGTGAATTGTTGAACGTCATTGTAGAAAATGATTTCATAGAATAACATGTCAGCGTAAAAAACGACTCCAACTTTCATTCAAAGTTGATATCTCACCCTCATTTTAAGCATGTTGTACTGTATGGTCCGAATTACTACCAAAACCAACAGACCTCCCAGTGATATTTCACTTATGGATCTCTCCGTGTACCACGTCACACCTTTCAACATCTGAATAGAGAAAACCAAATATGAACGAGTTTCGTAATGCTTTCCAAAATGAAGAAACTTCTAAGCAATTTAAATGCTATAATTTCGAAATTACAGCAATGGATAAGGTATAGAGCTTGCGAAAATTTTATATCATTGAAAATACTCACAATTTCGTGTACGTTTTTATTGAATGTGTCGTCCTCGCTCAATATCAGCAGTATGATAAGAGACATGTATATATGATGCGACGTGTTGTCAGGAGCATGATACAATATCTGTAGTATGGGTATTACCTAAGATAAAATTGGTTCAATGTTAATTCGAGGTTCTCGAAAAGCAGGGAATATTTATGTTAAAGTCGATTCTTGCTCACCAGCAACTGTATGTCCGCTCTTTTCATAATGCAAGCTTTTACTGCTGGATTTCGATGTAGCAACATGTACAACAGTAATGTTGTCTCATCTGTATTTGGTACCTTGCAGATTGTCGTGTACAACGCATCTAAATTAAACTTAAACGACGTTACTGCCTCTGTTGGTGTCACAACACTGTCATCTGTTAGAAGTAAGAGACTTTAACTTTATGAATAATTAGTGAATGGCAATCTAGAATCTCTAGAAATTGCTGAATTGAATACCAGCTCGTTCGGGCACAAGGATTTACCTTGGGAGTCAGTGAAATTATACAAGGCGTCTCTGTACGGATTATGAGTGGCTGTACAGTGGTTTGTGAGAACCAATAGTAGTAAAAGTGACTGACTGGCAAGTGGAGTTTCTGTATCACGTTTTCTTTCCTCATTCTCAGTCGTACCGCCGTTTGAAACTTGTACATTTTTCGAATTGCTGCCCATGCCCATTGTAATAACATTCCATAAGCCGGCTAAAATATGTTTTCTTACTACACCTGATGGTCAATACTTGTTTTAAATATGTGGCTCTTAGGGTATATGCACAGAAAACTGAAGCTACGCTCATGTAAGACGAGAGCCACTGCGCTGCGACTGGCTAAAGATTTCCAGCGATTGTTGAATAACTAATGAAACAATTTTTACTTTTACGGTTTTTCAAAGGAATAAATTATCATTTTTCATTTTTTCAAGTAGAGTTAGTTGTTAGTAGTGAAATATCTTCTGATCTCATATGACTTTAGCTTCAGAGAGACTTGGAAAAATAAGCATAACATTTTTCCAAAGTCTCGAGTAATAGTAGATGATTAAAAAGCGTTTTTAGTAAGTTAGTATTAGTGTTGTTTGAGTTATTTTTAATGGACTTAGATTATCGAGAAGATAGA
Source organism: Tenthredo notha (assembly GCA_914767705.2). NCBI lineage: Eukaryota > Metazoa > Arthropoda > Insecta > Hymenoptera > Tenthredinidae > Tenthredo > Tenthredo notha. Next base: position 10,205,036 of record OU611916.1, read on the forward strand.
GCTGTTCAAAGATTCTCAAGTCGGCATATTTCGTTCTTAAATTTACCTGCAATAGTCACAACTAGGCCTCCTCCGTTCTGCTGTGTTAATAAACCCGGTGGCGCGTGTTCTTGTCGAACAAAATTATGCAAAAGTGAACAGACCATTATCGAAGCATGCGCGCTCTGCTCCTCGTGCATTGCTATTCTGTATATGCTACTATATTCGGCTGGAGTTTGGGAGAATAATTGTACAGACAGTAGAACTAACAAGCAGTTTACCGCCTCTAGGTGTACGACGTAAGTGAATTCGCTGAAGAAGAATATGGACAATAAAATGACTGAAATTCGTGTAAACATAAGTTCAATAAAAGTGTTTAGCGATGAAAACCAAGTCCTAAATCGTTAGTTCATTCATCACAAACCATATACAGAGTTAATCATACTCACGTCAAGGGTACGTCTATAATAATCTCGACCAGAGCTCCAAAGAAAGATTCAAGCCTCGAGACAGAGTTCTCCGGTGGACTGGTAGACTTTGACAGAGCCTCTGTATGCCGAATCATTTCCTCTTCCCCAACAGTTTCCAATAAATATTTTAATACACATCTAACTGCAAAGAGCGCGTTGTATGTTTGCCAGGCGAACATTATGCTGAGAGAAAATAAGTGGACGGCGTTAGATGGCAAAAACCGAACGTAGAATGAAACGTTGCTTGATTTCTTCTGCCATACTCACTTCTGGTCTTGCGGTGAAGCGAGCAGCTCTGTAGTTCGTTGTAAGAATACTTGTATCAGAGAGCCTAGGTTACCTGTGTTTGAATTATTTGATAGTATCTGCTGAAAAATTGTGTCCAATCTAGAGTCGAGCTCAATTTGATCATCTCTAGTAACAGGGGGTCTGATATTGTAGGACAAAAATCTATTCCAGAACTGATCTGTAGGGGATATCGATGCTTTCCCAGCAAACCTTAAAAGGAATGTGTTTTTGGAAAGATCCTCGTATCGACTAGGTGTCGTACCCATTTTTTCACTCTTTGATCTCCTGTAGGAAGAATTTGTTAAATTGTGGATAGAGTCTATTGTAAAAAACGTCTAGAATGCTTAAAAAAGGTCTGCGATGTTCGATAGATAATCACTTACCAAACTTGTGTCGATCTCTTGATGGGAATTATAAAAATAAAACGTAATTCTCCTGGGCATGGCAATGCTGCTTAAACTGTGGCCAGTTTTGTCTTGAGCTCGCAGCACTCTCAAGAGTTTAACAAATAACTAAACAACCATTGCAACCTGTGGAGAAAAAAAATGTGACATTAGACGGTGCAGCCGATTTTTATGATTAATATAACGAAGAGGAAAAAGGTTGGTAATTAAATTGAAAAATATTGTTGAATTGACGTGAGCGTGAGAGAGAATAATGTGTAATGTGTAATAGAGGAATAAATCTGTAGATACGTAGGTTAAAAATAAGTAACCTCTGTCACTATTTCGAAATATAATTAACACAAGTTGTGATGATCGAAAGGCGTGTTTTGTGGAAAGTCGATCTTGCCTGTGGAGTGTATAGAATGATTTAATAGGCTCGTAATAATTGTCGGTGAATTACTTACACAGAAAATAACGTTAATCATACTAAGCTAATAGTTTTAATAGAGCATGACACATATCCAAAAAACTGACAACAGTGCAAACTGATCGATATTCGAGACGTGTACAACTTGCGTTGCCGTACCAAACGCGCTTCATTCCGGCCGGTATGAAGTTGGCCCTACAGTCTTCTGTCTTTTTCTTTATCAACATGACCGCGAAGGTAAGAATGAGACAGACGAACGTAGGGCCAACTTTGGGTTAAAAATTATTCGATATTAATCGAATCTACTCAAGCTCTCGAGAGTCAGTTATATTCGGTCGAATAATCAAGCTGCCAGTCATCGTTCGTTAACTCAGGATCTACTCGCCTTATTTTTCTAATAAATAAACGGTAATATTACATCTGAAATATGGGAGCCGTGCGCGTTATTAACGACGACAGCCATTTCCATGGAGAGATGAGCAGCGCTGGTACAAAACTCGTTGTAGTTGACTTTACCGCGACTTGGTGAGACTCTTTTAGGTTAGATAACCATCTTTCGTCTCTGTCAATCCTGACAGATTTTCACGCAACGATGATTTTCTCTGTCACGAATCATTCGAATCATCATCTTCATAATCTGGTCGTGAATGTTCGCAGAATTAAGATGAATTTATTTCAAATTGCAAGATACTTTTTTCGTGATCGTATTTTTATTTAAATATATTCAGGTGCGGCCCTTGCCAGAGAATAGCTCCGATATTTGAACAACTATCGACAAAATATCCAAACGCTGTATTCCTGAAGGTAGATGTGGACAAGTGTGCGGAGACAGCAGCGAGCCAAGGAGTTAGCGCTATGCCGACTTTCATCTTCTATCGCAATCGTTCCAAGCTGAGTTCGTGCCAAGGGGCTGATCCTGTCGGCCTGGAGAACAAGATACAGCAATATTACGGATCTGGTGATGTGGAAGAAACAGAGGGGCCCATTGCGGGACATGTAGGAGAAAATAAAGATAACATCTATTATCATATCTTTGGAATGATTTTAATCATGGCTACTATATACTATTGGAACAAGTAGTCGCTAAGATCATTTGAACTGAGTTCTAAATAAGCGAAACAAATATATTCCACAGCTGATTTTAGTTCTAACGTAATTTTATCCAGATCTGCTCCTATGTTTCAGTTCTCAATTCTCATTCTCATTCTCATTTCTCAGTTAGTTTGCATTCCATTTTGTTCTTTCTTAATCGACTACGTTTTGTAAGATCTTTTTTATTTCATTTCGTATGGAGCTTTTCTTTAAAAAAGAAAACCATACACGAATTCTAGCTTTATTCTTGACCCTAACTGTAATTTTTTCAAAAAAAATATACACCAGGTATTGTTAAGATGAGAGGATATTATCTAATAAGAGAGAGAGGGAGAGGAGAGAAAGAATAAGAAATAAAACATTAGTTAGTAGTTTAATTTAGCTGAGTTAAATTAAAAACAAGCTATAGTATTGTTTGTAATTTTCAAATGTGGAATAAGAAGAACAATAAATAAAACATCTGTGTTTTCGTATCTTTGTAGTATCTGTGTGCGAGGAATATTGGAAACCTTTTTACTCTACCAAATATTTTTAAAAGTAAATTGACGGGACAGGGCGCTCTGCTTTCAGATGGATTTAACAACGTTCATTATGAAGGGGCAGTGCGAATGTTTGAACGAATCCGATGAGCATCCTTTTTTGCAATGCCTTACACCGGAAGGCAGCGGATACCTGGAGAGCGACTGCGACGAGCAATTGATAATATCGCTAACGTTTACGCAAGCAGTCAAAGTCCATTCTTTGAAAATCAAATCCCCGGCTGATCAAGGCCCTAAAAACTTGAAGCTTTTCATCAACCAGCCAAGAACCGTTGATTTTGATATGGCCGATTCGTATACCAGTGTTCAGGACGTTATGTGAGTTTAAAACTGCAATTAAACTGTTTCAAGCGATAATTTGATTTTGGTTTTGGTACAGGTTGAAGCCGTTGGACCTTGAAGAAGGGAATCCAGTTCCTCTGCGCTACGTCAAGTTCCAGAATGTTCAAAATCTTCAAATATTTGTCAAAGACAATCAGAGTGGTAGCGAAACAACGCGGATTGATCATCTATCGATCATTGGCTCGCCCATCTCCACCACCAATATGGGAGAGTTCAAGAGAGTTGCCGGTAAAAAAGGAGAAAGCCACTAATGTGCAATTCGTAGTTGCAATTCTGGACCAAAACTATATCACGCGATGTCTTCTGGTAATCATAGTCAAAGCTAGTAAGTTTCTTGAAGATCAGAATTAGCCATTATTTAACCAATGGCTTGTCCAGAGTTCAGGATGGAACATTTAAATAATGATATTTGAAATTCCAACAATTTTACGCAATAAAGATCTGAAAGGATTATCGTCGTCTTGGATTATGTACGTTGATTGAACTTTTTATACAAAAATAATGATGTAGATTCTGATGTACGTATGTTGATTTCGAGAACGTTTCCCAGTGAATGATTCTCATTAATATTTTCATTGATGAAAAACCTTTGCTTATACTTTATTGCGAAAGTATTTAATTAACAAATGTAATTACCTAATGATTATATTTTAATATGAACCGATGCATTTTTACAAATGGGATAGAAATTCTAAAATTATAATAATCTTTATAGACTCAACAGAGTAGCAAAATAATTGGGTAGTACTTTGAAATGAAAACTAATCATTGAAACAAGAATGACGTCTCTATTTCACTCGATTCTTTCTATATCACCGAATGTTTCGAGCTCAAATATCGTATCATTTTACATGAACAATTTCATCATTTCTATCCTCTACAAAGTTTTTCATGTAAATCAAGTTTGTTTTTGTACAAAAAAAAACAAGAGAAAAAGGTATACTAATTAAATTTTGAAATCTGCTAAGTAAAATAAAGTCTGCCTTAATATTAGTCATCATTCGTCTTCCAGCTCTGATCCAAACCTTTACCAACTTGCCTAGGCTTTCTCAATTTTGTTCTATTTACAATATGATTACATAGAAATTCGATGGTGTAGAGGTTCATATAGTTAACTCCATTTACTTACAACGTTTATTTGTACAAAAGACCGCTTAGTTCAATAAATCGTAAACCTCTCATGGACTAAATTTTGCCGACAGACTTCCAGCGAGTTATTTAAAACAGTTTCATTTATATTTTCTATGAAAAAACCGCGTCGCCTCATCTCCTCCGTTCTTGTTTTCGGATGGTTCTCGTCTTAACGTTTCTTGCCACTTGTCTCTCCACATTCTTGCTGACTGAATTACCGCTACTCTTCTCGCTACTGCTAATGTTTGTACCTATAATATCTTTGCCATCTTTTAATGCGACATTGTCAACGATCGATGGTTTCTTGAACAATGTTGAAAGTTCCAGCATTCTACCCCCATTATTGAAACCAGCTGATCCGGTATGCTGAACTTTTTGATGAAACAAAGACAGCAAACCCCATTCTATCGACTTATTTTCAGCGGCAGAGTCGAGCAACCAACCGGCATTCCGCATCTCAACCCTGAGTCGTTCCATTTCTTGAATACTTATGTTCTTAGAAACATTTAAGCCCTGTTCAAAAGGATTGCAAATAAATACGCTGGAATTGTCTGGTTTGGGTATCGGTGTCCCAGCGTTGAGGGAAACTGCCTTAGTCGAAAAATCAAAATTCGAATAATAAACGAAAAAGTTAGTCAGTAGCTCTTCCAGGGAATCTTCATTTTGCGTAGAAGATTTTGGCAGCCTAGATATATCACGTAGGAAAGTACAATCGACGCAGTCATCGGCTATCCTGATGTCGTTTTTATCTGTTAGAATCATAAAATGGGTGAAGATATAATATAATGAATAGATATCATTGCATGCACTATTAAAAACTGCATGATTTATACGTACTTGCGAGTTTAACTAGCTGCTGTAAACTCGGTAATATTTGTTTCTGCTGCAAGTAGAATAGGGCGAGTAGTGTGAGAGAAAAATTAGTTATCCAATTACCGGGGCTATGGTTGGTCAACTGTACGCAGTTGGCCCACATCCTTATGGTGAAGGTGAGGGGTCTGACTCTCCAATCTAATTCACCATAAAGGTACAATAGTTCAGACATGTATATACCTATCCTAGAAATAAATGATTTTTCAATATTTAAAGCTACTCGAACATTATTTCTGGTGACGATTTATACTCACGTATTAGTCATGCTCAGATCGCATTCCAAACCGGTGAGAGTTTGATTGTATTTTATTATTGGCACTCGAGCTTTAAGGATTCTTCTTATACTCGTTATACCAGGAAGAAATGTTTGCATTATATCAGATATAGTTTCCATCGCTTTCTGCGCTTGAAGCCTTTCATTCGATCCTCCTGGTTTAGTGTGGTAAATTAATCTGCCCTTTGAGCTGTCCTAGGAGAATTTGAAAGATCGAAATGTGTCTTGAGCTTGAAAATTGAATTATTTTCATCATTCAAATTTGAAATAACTTCTCCTTCACAAGTTTCACTGGTTTTACCTTGGGATCAGTTTTCAGTTTGAGTACCAAGTCCAAATCGCACCCATGTTTCCCAAAACCATTGACACTAGATCCAAACGGAATGACTGATAAATTAGCGAACATTCCTGACAAACAACTTTCTATTTGTCTCGCAGTAAGAAACCTTAATCTTGTGTCTGTGTCGTTGAGCTTTGTAGAGTCGCATAATATTATCATTTGATCAGAAATCTGTAGGGAAGGAACAAAGAGATGAACAGATAAAAACTGGGAAAAATTGAGCGAGTAAGAAGTTTCTTTACAATCAATTTTCTCGTACTTTAATTTAATAAAATTTGAAATTAATCGCGACAAGATTAGGAGCCTGAGAAAATTCTTAGTGCACTTCTCCCCTATCTAGACAAGGATTTAACTTACCGACTCTGCCTCAAACAGAAGATCATTGACTGTCTGAGTGCCGGGAAAGTCTTTGCCGTTTATCACAGTCATAGGTATATCTTTGGAAAAGGATTTCTTCCGGTCCTTGTTTGATGTAGCCCGAAACCAAAGCATGGGAGAAATGATGGGTAAATGTTGATGTACATTAGTATGAGTCGATACGGAGCTGATAGAATCGACGTCAGACATTGTCTTGAACTCAATAAGTACGAAATGCTGTTAGAAGAAATGAAAATTACTCCGTTATTAATCTCAGATGAATTTGTTTTCTTGACAACAAGACTTACCACATTATTGTTTACTTTGTAATGATGCATTTCTTGAATATTTCCAAACTGTGAACAGTAGTTGTACAGTTCATAGCTTGATTGATCTGATTGTACTTGAATGATCATACTTCGTTGGGCTTGATCTCGCCTCTGTGATATAAAGTCCTCGAATATGAGATACTCCTTTTTTTTATCATCCCGGGAAGAGAGGCCTGGCGATTATATGAGAATTTAAATATAATATTTCGTGAAATTAGAAGAGAGATTAATGATTTTCAACTCTCTGATAAACGTAAAATGTTTGCATTTGTTATTTGTTATAAAACCGTAGTGATCGTAACCTTACTAAAAGTGAGGTTAGACTTTGCTTCGGTACCTTTATTGACAACTTTTCCATTCGTAGTCCCATGTTTGCATCGCGTAAAATTACAGGGAGATTTTTTATTCAATTTAGCCTTAATCCAATTGAGAGATAATTTGTAAAAACAATTATTAGAAAACTGAAAACCATGTCCACTCGCACGGGCGAGCAGCGCCATATTTAAATACCACGAGCCGAAAACATTGAACATTGAATACGTAAATATATAATAGAGTAGCGATTCTCATCCGATTAGAGTCAGCGATTAACTAAATAAATAGTTAGCCGTCAATTTTTAACCAATCAGCGTGGTTTGTCGCGCGACAGTTGTCGCGCAGTCGCGTGCACGAAATACCGCCTATACTCGTCTTTCAAACGATATTCTATGTCAAATAAATCGATTTATTTCGACGCGAATATCCGTGGGAAATGAGTTTTAAAAAAGAATTTCTCTCAACGATTGCATAGAAGGTATATCAGTAATCTCTGTATAATTGACGTTACAATACGCATCATACGCATTCTATTTTATTGTATACATCTGAGCGTATATCTTGAGATCGTTAAAGCGAAGTGAAATATTCAATAAGTGTTGTAATAATGATTTATTTTCAATAATAAAAATACGTGATAATGCTAATCGCGTTCTCTGTGCAAAAGGCGTACTTGTTGCATCGCATCGTGTTAGGTTGCGTCGGGTTGTTAATTTAGCGATGACGTATACGGCTTAGTGAAACGGCGGGGGATTTCGTAGCGTCGAGACCGCAAGAGGATGAGGATTTTACGATGAGAACGTAGGCGTAGGATCGAGGATACCTTTCGCCAAGATCAAGAGATGTTTGGTCGTGGTTTGAGCGTGTGGTAGACGGAGAAGCTATGTGCGGTTGCATGAACCAACACAGCCATAACCTAAGCCGAGAGAGTAGTAAAACACACTCGGGAGTCCGTGTGCTCAGTTGAGAAACGACGAGGGCCAGTCTCGATTCTATCGCCGAACGCGAAAGACTCCTGTGTTATCGAGGAGTCCCTTAGGGCAGAGGTAAATAAATCCTATAGCAAGTGTAGTGTCGTGCTTTGAGCTAAATGAGCTAGTAAAATAATGATATAAAGTAAATACAACAAACAAGCGAAAGGATTCGATATTATAACCGAAAGAGTGAATACCGCGTTGAGAGTATGTAAGTAAGCAGCATAAGGTACTATAACCGCTAAGAAGATCAAAGAATTATTCAAATATTAAAGAATTGGGTCTTAAATATCAAATGTCGTCGAAAAGACTGGCGAAAGAACATCCGCTGTTAAACTGGATATAGAAAAATAATAAAACGAAAGAGAGCGATAATTGAGGATACAAAATCATCGGACGACAATGCGTTATGTTTTTTTGTTAAATACTGATGATCGATTAATTATAAGTGGAAATGATCGTTCGAGTCTACAGGACGGTGGATTAAGATGTCGGTGTAAATTTGAAGGATGGATTTTATAGCAAGACATGTGTTAAAAGTATTTATATAAATTTATAATTTTTCGGTATATACCAGAAGAAGAACAAATTTCATATTGCGATTCGCCGAGGATCACAACTGACGTTAATTATTCCCTGCAGCTGCCGTCTAAACGAGTTAGTCTACTCAGTTTTCGAAAGATCACAGTATCGAAGAAACTATAAATCCGATATCTACCTCTCGCTAAAGATCCTTATTGATCCTTGATTCGCTTTATATCGTACGAACCCTATGATAAGTGTTTGGCTCCGTTAGTTGATGGATTGTTAACTTTTGTGATGAAAGTTAGTTTTTTCCCTCATTTGGATACATTTACCTGCGGAAAGTTCTACCTTTATAAAACAGGTAAGACCCATATGCAGCAACTGTACCTGTAATAACTTACGTATTCAATTTTATAATGAAAAATGAACATGTATTTTTTTTTTTTACGTGGGTACAGCTCAGGCGCCGCCGTCCCTTATTATTAGGCGTAGGTGTTCTGCTAATAATCCGTTTAATCAATTCTACAATTTATTATACATATTGTGCAATAAAAAGGAGCCCAAGGTTCCCTAGCTTCCTCCGCACATAATATTACTCCCGTAATATCGACTGCGTATTTTATATTTATGGCATCAGTACCACTATTATTATATTGATATTCAAAATAAACTGAACGAGACGAACAAAATTCTAGTTTTGTTAATTATCGGAAGATCCGTTCTTTTTTTTCTGTATAATGCACAAACAGAGTTCGTTACATCTCTATACGTATACGTATACCTATATAATTTATTAATACGCAATTATTACATAGATATACGATCCCTTTTAGCCCGTATTACCGCAACTTGTGTAAATAGGCAATATAGTTCGACTATATAATATTAATTCCATATTATATCGATTGTGAAATAATACGCGTCGTAATTGACGCCGCGAGACAGACATGAGCTGTGATATTTTTTCTAGACTAGTTAATTTGCGTATAAAAAAAAAAGAAAAAATAAACAGTAAATAATTGGGGATATCGAAGAAGGTATCAATATATACCTGTATATATGTATTACAGGATTCCATAGACGATGCATGAATCAATGTATACGTATGCAAATTGAATTCGTAAATATATGTATATACTGGAGAGCCTTATATGTACGTCTTATACTAATTGCGAGGTCGATCGGAAAGATCGGTAATAAGATTTAGTTCTGCATCAGCCGCTGCTTCTCGGACGATAGACGATACTTAAGACTCTTGACGGATTCGAGTAATGGCTACAGTTGCTTCGCGAGTCGTCCTTGAAACGGAGACTCGAGAATCTATAGATATCTTGTCCCTATCGAAAGCTTACGATATCTCCAAACATCCTTGTAACAGCTATCGTGACTGGTGATAATCTTATATACGATACAAACAACAACATTTATTATTTCACCAAAAGACATGTGGTTTTTTACCGAGTCAATAACGATCCCGATTTTCCATATATCGGGTAAACTCCCTTCGCTCGACCGTGACCTTAAATTCTAGCCCGTTTCAAATAGCTTAGGAATCTAGTTTTATCGTAGATATAGGTGTACGTACTTAAACGCGCATCGAATACCAACAGGTCGATAACCGAGGACTTGAAGATTTTCTTCAGTCGTACGGAAGTGTTATGTTACGTTACGTTACGTTACGTTACGTTACGTTTGGTTTAGGGGGTCGAGTTTGGTTTTGTAGTTAGATGCGTTTTTTTGGGCAGCGTCACCTGTTTCCGCTGTCGAAATATGGAGAAGTGGAATTTATGGTGGGGATTCTCCCCTGCTGCAGCAACAGCCCACGCGTATTTCTCATAAGAATTTTTATTTCCGAATAAGGAAATTCCTACATCCCGTATAATTTTTCTGTCTCTTTTATTATCCCTATTTTATTTACCGATGTATTAGCGACACCAATTTATTCGTATATCAGTTATGCAATTCAAACAATGACTACTACGCTATTATACGTAATCGAAATATTATTCTTTTATTATAAACTATTCTATGGAATATCGATGATTGAATAAAAAAATGAAATGAAATGAGAAGCGTGAAGACGAGGCGATGCGATGGTCCCTTCGCCGGTCCGTTTAACGACTATAAATTAACGACTGCCCGTAATTAAGCGTCCGAGGTCATCAATCAGCTGTCTGCTGTCTGCTGCACTAGTCATACTTGGTAAACGTATATGCGGCTTACTAAAAAGTGAACGCATTTTATCCGTTTTAAATGTGTTACTTTCTCAAGACGTCGGACGTGTTATACTAGCCAAGTTGAAAACGTTATGTTCGAGCGAGGGAGCGGGACACACGCGTTCTTACATCTACATCTACATCTCCGTCTTACTCGCGTGATCAGCTAGCACAACGCGAAGCATAAAGCTGCATAGAGAAACAGCTGGTTGAACTGCGGAACTCGTGATATATCTCGCGTTAGTAGTAGTAGTAGTTCTGTAAGTGAAATCTTGCACCGTGCGTAGTTTGTACATTTTTTTATAATGATCAGACAGATTAAGAAAAGTACGCGAACGAAAGAACATAAGGATAGAGAAAAGATTAACACCTCTTTTACTGCAAGTGCAAATTTTCAACGACTGCAACGTTATACCTCGTTGCGGTTGTGCTTACACCGATATGCTCGTAGCTAATAAGGAAATTATATTTGCGCAAAAGACTTGCGCTTATAAGCGCGCAAGACAGACAAACCCGCGTGGTGTTCTTCGACCCAGATATTAATAAGACTTTCTCTTTTATTTTAGCCATGGTGAGGCGGGAGGCCACGCTGCTAATTCTATTGGTGAGTAAAACGCTATTCATATACATATATTTTTTTTCTTTTTATTTTATTTTTTTATTCATATACATATTGTTCTCTTACGAATTAGCTTTATTGAAATCGTAATTATATGGAAGTTATTCACCGCTTTAAACTAGCTTAGGTATGCAGAATATGTTGGTTAATTAATTATTATAACGAAAGTTTATGTACACCATTTGTTATATACTATAATATAGCTTTCTATCTCGATGGATAGAACCGCATTTATATTAGAAATACACGCGATCGTAGTGAAAGAAAGAAAGAAAGAAAGAAAGAGAGAAAGAAAAAAAAAAATCTGTTGAATCATCAGCCAGCTGAATCGACCTTGCTACTGCTTGCGCAGCATCCCCGCAGCTTTTTGCACCGCGGAGATATGCGAAACTGAATGTTTTAGAATTGGCGAGTTCATTGGTTCCATATAGTTTATTTTCTTTTTCTTTTTCGTTTTCTCTCTTCAACTAGTGTGTAATTTTGATACGGTACATATATACCTATACGCGGTTGTTTCATTGACCCGTATTTTAAACGATATGCATGCACCACCACCACATACGTGTAGGTATAGAACAAATTGTATAATTTTCGGTGAACAGTCGAAGCTTTACGTATATAAATGTAATGACTGACAATTACGTTACACTTGGGTTTTATGACGATTGAACCATGAGAATGGAATATCTCCCCGTGTAGGTATATGTGAAAACGTAATAATAGCCAGAAATTCTTTAGCCTTACGTAATTGGATAATTGCGATAACCTTGCTGTGGTATAATATGCATAGAAACTCGCGGAGAAGACGGATATATGTCATTAGCATACATACATGTATGCAATAATCAAAATTAAGAATTGGTTTGTTTCATTCGATAATCGGTCGAGACCCTTTTTTCAAGTTTCGGAGTTTTGGCCTTTCGGAATTTAGAATTTTGTTCCTCGTTTCAAAGTTTTTCAAACCTTTTCAAACTTCAACCTTCACACATATCGACTGTATAATAAGTTCCGAGATACAGTATATCGTGTAATTTGACGGAGAAAAAAAGAAAAAAAAAATAGAGGAAGAGAATAACGCGAAAGAAATTGGAAATTGCGGATTCCCATATTTCGTGACGACATATCTAGGAAGGATATAGAGAAATTGAATGCTTGGTAGGTACTATGGGACAGTTCCTTTGCTCGGATAAAGATTAAAGATCTACTAGTATGGAAGTATGGCCAAACGCTAGACAATCTATTCGAATGTCGTCAGAGCCCCGCCCACTTTTACTTCTCAGAGTTTCGCTAATGTATGTATGTAGGTACCTAGACCTAAGTACTGTGTACTGTATACAATACAAGTCTCGTATACGTATATAATAAAAAGTCCTTACTTCCCTGAATAGACCGGAAAAAAAAGATCGTATCGAATCACCGCGAAATGAATTCGTTCGGAAAATTTTCGCAAAATTCGTATTGTACTTTGAAATTTTACACGAATTTGAATTCTTTCCAATAAATCTGATTCAAATTGTCGAAAAAGAACCCAAGAATTCGAATCTTAGGGTTTTTTTTTTCACATCATTATCAATCGTTTCATGTTTTCTGATCACTCGATTGGCATTATACGTACTACTATTAGAATTGCGCAAATTTGTTCCCGCAATTTCGACAAGGTAATCATTTCACCAGTAGTCACTATACACATTGTATTGGCAGGTATAGTTCATAGGTATACGCCATATGCGGTATATATCTGGGCATATAATTGCGTAACTATTATAACCGCGTTGAATCATCTTACGATTCGCTACTAAAGAACTAGAGCTGCTTGTTCATAGTATAAAATATATCGTATATGAACAGCTGGCCAATCTCCAGAAGTGGTCCAACGAGAGTATCTGTCATATGAAACATCGCGAGAAATCGATAACAATCATACCAGTAGGTATTACATATATTTTGAAAATTGGAGCATAGCATAAAGTCGAAGAGAGATTCGCGGAGTTTGTCAACGTCGAAATTTATCCCCGGGGGAAAAAAAAAAAATTGACGCTCTTCAGATAAGTGGTGAAATTTTACTTTCTACTTTCAATACCAGTGCGTACCTTTGTACATACACATCTGCTAATTATTACAATAATTATGGCATACAATATTAATGGCTATCAGGGTGGTTCTTGATTTGGTCATATTCGAATTTCAATGATCCCATGGGCTAGAACGTTTCCAAACATGCGTACAAAACTTTTTTTTCCTCATTTTCATAAATGATGAGCATTGAAATTCGAAAATGATTGAATCGATGACCACCCTGGTATACATGTTTTGTAATAGCACAGAGATTTTTGCACGTAGGACGTAAAATCCTTGGTACAGGCGGCGTCTTTGCGACACTGTACAAATTGTATGAATACATAAATTGTCGCATCGAATGGTGTACATAGATTCGTTGAATCGTTGCGTTACACGCATGTAATTTACTGTATAGACTCAGTTGTCTATCCTTACTTTAACCAACGTCATGATATCACTGTTTCATCTATGGACTGTACATACAGCGTTTCAAGTGACGTCAGAATCCTGTATTTGAGAACCTCATACATACATAGAAAACTATTTACACATTATAAATATTTGTACATACATATAATAGGTATAAGGACGCCCACCGACTCGATCGCGAACTGGTTAGTCACTCGGCGATCAAACTTCGCGGACTTGTTTTCTCGCTCGTGCAAAATCTTGTACGTACGCATATACGATGTGAGGTATACGGTTTTGTCAACCGGCTAATATACTACATACAGAACGGGTATTTCCTCCAAAGTCTACATAGGCTATTCAAAAAAAATAACTTTTATACAAAAAATACCATAGAGGTTCAAAATTTCGAAAGCTAAGCATCCGAAAAGGCCAAACCTCCGAAACTTGAAATTCACGCATGGATTTATTCAGTGTTTAATATCTGGGACTGTGACGATCGTATATCGAAACCAATATAAGTATGGTGAAATTAATCGTTGTTATTGTCTTGAAGTTTAACGTTGATGAAACATTCGAAATTCCGACCGTTTAGAACTTTTAAAATTCGCTACTCACACATACATCTTCTCGTAAAAAATACTCTGATGAATATAATATCCTGCCTATACGAATAAGAAAATAACGCGAAATAAGAGAAAGTTTTCTGTATCCTATACACACGTATAAGTATAACTATAGATCGTCTGCGATTTCTTCATGATCGTTAAATAAATAAATCGATACTTCTTCAATCCAAACTTTGGTGCAGATTTATTATCGCATGTATGTGGGTATAGGTATATTTTATCCCCTGGTTTTTTATAAAACCCTTATTTTCAATTCTGGAGTTGCCATAAGTTTTACGTATGTAGTATAGGTATACCTGCACATAGTTTCTCACACTGTTCTGCAGTACCACGAGTAAAGTAAACCTGCCAAGGTTGTATCAGCTCCGCGTCTCTTGTCTGACCTTATATAGCGCGCGAGACACCAACTTCGTACATACGTATCTATATATATATATATATTTCAATTTTCATTAGCGAATTGAATAGATCGTTTTTAGCTAGGTTCGTTCTAAGATTTGAAATTCATTTATCTCAAATTTCTACATTTTTGAAGAGAAAAAATTTCTCCCTTTTTTTTTCAAAATCGCGTGTCTGTTGTATACTCCGGCCAGTAATGTATAAAAAAAAGTTCATTAGTCATGACAATAATCGTAAAATTTCAGTCGATACTTATAATACAAGAATAAGTAAAAGTTTGAATAAGAAAATCGCGGAGTGAAATTTAATTTAAAGACTCTGTCAATTGGCGAAGACTGCAGTCGAGTCAGAATGCGATATATTACAAGTTACACGAACAAGGGCACTTTTATTTTCGTTTAACCCAGTTTGCCAAGTACGTTACATACTTATACGCGACTTCGTTACTCTGCAATAAGATGCGAAAGTGGCCAAACTACTAACTCCTCTCGCGAGCCGGTTTAACAGTCTACAAACCATTTATATTCCCGGTTATACATATATGTACAAGTAAATAAAATAACTAGGTATTATCGAGTATACCGAGTCTCGCAATCGGTTGAATTTTCAAAAAATTTCGACATTATTATATAAAAATAGAAATTTTCTAATCAAAATTCTATTATTTATTATATCCTCGTTCTATAATTCATTATTTCCCATTATTATAGTCGTGAAAATCGAATGCTGAAACCATAATATCTATAGGCTTCGATCAACCGATATATTGGTGATAAAATTTGTAGGAAAATTTTCAATTTTCAATATCCTAATGGTTTTTATCATTATTTTTTTTTTATTATTAATGTTTCAGCTCACAATATTGAGGCACAGTACTACACATGCAGCCCAAATACCTGCCCTACCGACCAGTGAGTATTAATTTATAAAAATAATTACGGAAACGAGAGAAAGACCAAAAATTTACTCATTTATCGGTTAATTTAAATCTAGGTCTATGAACGCTCCGTTGGGGTTCAGATTTTGGAAAGTGATAGTTTTCCCTTTCGTTTTTCATATAAATAAATATCTCCTCCCCGTTCCCTCGACTCTGAATTACATCCCTCCTCGATAATCGAGAGTGCAACTCAACTCAACTCAGACTTCCTGGCTGCAGACTCATTCTAGACTATCGTTGAGGTATGTAGGTCGCACGACTGCGCTCACCTTCCACGGCGCCTCCTCTTCGAAACGGAAGGTCGTCGTTTCTCGGTCTAGTATATTAAGATATCAGAAGCTCAACTTGTTACCGATTTACTACGCGTCTATCGAACGATAAGGAAATTTTCGTATTTTCGTATTTTTATTTTTTTCGTAACATTTGGTAAAATGATTTGCAAAATGAAAATCACATTCCGCACTCGTCGATTTCTTCAGCGCTAAAGACTTTCTTATTACCATTATAGCTACGTACTTACTTAGGCTGTGAATTTGCGCGATAAATCTTTATGTACATTTGCGGTTTCTTATATTATTAAAATGATGATCGTTAAATTGAAGGAATGAAAGTGTTTTTCCATACCGTGTCTCTCGTTAAGAGGATAACTGATACACAGTCGAGAGTAGATCTTCGTTTCGCACGCGAGACTTTCCGTGCTTTCTATATCCACAAAATGAGAGTATTCTTTCAGCCAGCTTAGGTACTTGTACTTATATCTATATGCTGCCTATGATTCTACTTCGAATGGTGAGAACGTCTCACTTTGGCAAACAATGTCAAGTACAGATTTAAACGTACTTATACTACCGCCTTTTAAAGATTAAGGACGTGCGAATACCCGAGTTACCTACACTTACATTTCAATTACTTGGTGTAAAAATAATAAACTTATTATATGCAGCATACACCTATACCGGTCATTATAAGGATGAGCGGAAAATTGTATGAGTTATATTTATTTCCAAATTATTAAATGATTAGAAATTTTTGTTTGTTATATATACATTTTACAGAAATCATTTCTATAGATGTGTAATATGTTATACATATACCTACCTGTAATAGGAAAGTAAAAACTATGTACGTCCCGACGTTTCCCCATTCATAGTCGTTCATGTTCTGAACTAAACCGCATGAAGTAATTAAAGTTTATCTAGTTTCTCCATTGTTATACTATATATATGGGTATATATGACCCTACACGTGGTCATATATTAAATTCTCGATGTTTTATTTAAAACTTGAAAGAATTAATTTACCTGAAACAACGACCGTGCATTATCTGTCATAGAAATTGATTGACAGCCGTCGTTATGATATTATGAAAAATAAAAAGGCTCATCGATGAGATAAAATGAATGAACAGAAAAAAAAAAAAGAAAAATCGCGCCAAGTCATGCCTATGCAAAAATAGATATATTACATCGGAACATAGAGATGCTGTGAAAGATCTAGTTCTGTTGATTGCGATGATAGCTAGTACATATATTAAATAAAGACATGACCAACGGGCGGGGCCCGGGCATCTGATCTCCCTCAATCCTATTATGATATCCGTGGTTAATTTTTTGCTCATCACTCAATGTAGTTACAAATTGGCCCCTCGCGAATAACTCGACGAGATATTACACCGCGATCTAGGTACACTATGTACAGATTCCGCTTTTTTATTACCCAAGATGATACGCTTTTTATCAAGCCCCCAGCGTAGGTGAATATAGGTAGTTAGGTAGCAGCTTATGTTCATCGCTGATCATATCCCAGTGTATAATATACATATACCTCCGAAACAATGATGCGGCTACCTGTTAATCATGACTTGTTTTAAACGTTGTAATTAAAACGACATTCTGAAGATATGAGTACCTATACACTCGTATCTTGATGCCACATTGTGCGATGTAATAATTAGTTTTCATCCTGCTATACTCATACACATTCGCGAATTCTGCCTTGCGGTCTTCTGTTTTTTTTTTTTCGGAGCGTATAAGATCTGAAGATATAAATCGCGAAAAAACCACCCATATTATTTACCCTTCTCTACATTCCAACATTCGTTTAACTGACAAGATACGTATATAAGAAACAGCGAGCTCACTTGTTGCAGTGAGGTTTGCGGATGCGCAGATTAACCTGCTGCAAGGTCGAGGCATAGTGAACAAAGGCCGATTTTGCGATTCGTATAATTTCCTGAAAAATACGCGTCCGGATTTTAGACGATTGGATAAACACGGAGTCAGAATTCGTAATTTACATCGAAAATGAACAAATAAAAAAATGAAAAATGATGCTGGATTGATATCAAAGCACATGCTGTTATGCTGTTTCTCTGTACAGTTAGAAAGTCAATGAACCTTGACGATTCCTCAAGTCTAAGAAGATTTTTATTAACATAAATGAGTAATTTCATCTTTCTCAATGGTTTTTATTGAGTAATAATAAGTAATAGTCGCCTTAGTCGTCGTGGGTATTCAGACATTAGAGAATACGCATGTACATATTTTTTTTTTCAATGGTTTTGTTCGACTGCAGACACGTCGATAGGCATTATTGCTGCAGATACGAGTCGGAAAAATATTTCGAAAACCTAAATACTATAGCTATAGGTAAGAAAGTTCGAAATCAGAAGTTTTACGCGTTTAAAAGAGGAAAAAGTATGACGTATATGTTATAGGTATTTCGATTTCACTGCAGCGGTTACGGCGTTCTTCTCAACTTTCGACAAAATTAAAATATACCATTCAATTATTATTTTCTTTTAATTTTTTTATATCTGAAATGCACTCATCTGAATTTATAAAGACGTTTTTAAATTGCAGCGTATAATTTTTGCGATAATAATGATAATATGACTCGCAGACTCTCACTCAATATTCGTAATTAGCGGATCCTCTCGATATGCAGATGCGTTTTCACCTTGAAAACGTCGTAGTCGAAAATATATAAGAACTAAAGTCTGCGGATATCTTCGTAAACAGGAAACGAGAATCTTTTGGTATTCTCCAATGATCGCGATAATTATAATATACGAGAACGATCTTCAAGGAGATTCATCATCCGTCTTACAGGCACAGTTTACGTCATCATTTATGTTTAGTAATTGGGTGTATATATCGCGTCACTAATTTTTCGCTAGAACTATAAGCCTCATCTCTTTACATATAATATAATATAATATATCTACCGGAATATTAATGAGCAAAAAAAAAGTACTTCGTCATATTTCTTTTTTGCCACTCCAAATCATCACCCTCTGGTTATAAATATTACATTACGAGGTATGAATGGAACCGTTATAGCACCATGATCGTTGTTCTATTTCGTATTGCAACGAACGATGAAGAGGCGTGATGGATAATTGACCGATGCCAATGATCTTATCAATTAGCAAAGAGTCGGATAGGTAAGTATAAGTGTAGCTAAATACCGCCTTGAGCAATGCTAATTACTGTTTTTTCTGACTGACTGACTGACTGGCATTTAATCCGCGACTTTTAACATTAGCGCAAAAGTTCACCGTATAGCTGACGGAATTTGGACACCAGTTATTCCCGTTCATTAAGACTCGAGAGACTCGGACGGTCCGCTATAAAAATTTAAAAGCTTAAATAATATCGCAAGAAACTTTATACCACAGCAATTATTTTTTTTTTCTTTTTTTTTCTTACAAACAAAAACTTTATTAGTTTGCGAAAAAATTAATCCATCCTCTCTAATAGCTTACCACTCTATTTAATATCTGTACCTGTGTATATACGTTAGAATTTATATCATTACTACAATAAAGAATATCGAAGATTGATTTCTCACCGTAATTTGAATACAAGAAAACTATATAAATGGGTATGTACGTAAATTGCCATTATCTTCGTTTTAAAGTACTTGATGGATCTCTTCTACCTGTACCCCTTTTTGTTTCTATCGTTTTATATTCAATTAAAGTCAACGCTATCAGTTTTTACTACTTTAATACCTATACTAGACTAGCTCGTGTAGATTTTTGGTATAAAGCGTTCCGTCCGATAGATACCCAAAAAATCCCGTTACTATTTTTCTACTCTTTGGTATAATCACGACTAACAGCCAACAGCACCGGTACAACTCTTTGGGCGCCAGTTACCTTATGCAATATCCCAACGGGCTATACGCTTCATAGTCACCTTATTTTTATTTTTATTTTTATTTTATTCTATTTTATTCTTTTTACCTTATCCTTCACTTTGCGGGTGACAAATTTCTTCGTTCCGTACATAATGCCGATGAATCTTTTCTTCTTTAATTATTTTCCCAATTTCTTTCGAGTCAATCGACAAAACTGTCGAGAATCATATAACGGTCTTCTTTATTCTGAGAGACACGTATTATAGGTACTATAATACCGTATGCTAATTAAAGATAAAAGTGTATATGCGAGATTGCAGCCTGGATCTTTTTATTGATAAAACGGAAAAAAAAAAAAAAAAAACAGAATAGATTCAATGATCATTTGTATTCCTCCGATCATGTTGTACTTATAAACGCGGTTCTACCTGCTTACGTACCTCAATCCATACCCTACCCTCTACACTTCTCGACTTAGATATACCTGAACGGATACGAGCTGGTGTGTCCACGGGACGTCTGACTTTAACCGGATGTCTGTTGAGTAGCCGACTTCCGGATGTCTCCTCCCCTGCATATACCGAGACTATACCTAGGCTAAACTACGCATGTTATACCTAAGCAATATTATGTAGTACATGTATACTATATGGATTTGTGGAGAATGATTTGTTCAAACAAATTTTCAATAAGTAGGAATGAAAAACGGGTAAAAAAAAGGATTAACAAATTTCTTTTATTTTTTTTTCGTTCTTTTGCGGACAAAGACGTTGAAAGTTTCCGCGATTTTTAGGCGTTAAGTTTAATCGCTACGTTTTAAATGTTGAACACATTCGAGGAGGTGTTCAATGTTCCTTTGTTCTCTTGCGGAGTCTCGTCGTCGTCGGGCTTGTGACTCATTGCTACGAGTCTATACCAGAGGGACGAGACAGGAAAGTAAAGGAAGAAGAAGAAGAAGAAAAAGAGGAGAAGTAATCGGTAAAAAAGGAAAAAGAAAAAAGGATACACGACAAGCCGCGAAACTCTAATGGCAATGTATGTACATACGTACGGTTCGAAGTACTTGGTGCTTCGGGAAAAAGAGGAATCGTATTATTCGCGGAAGAAATAATAGCCTCCGAATGTAGATAGTTGGACGGAACTAATACTTCGATTACGTCAAGCGCGAGGGCAATCAGTCGTTTAAGAATTATCATCTTATTCATGAATAGCTATTTAAATTCTGCACGGTGTATCATTACCTACCTCGGGTTCTAGTAATCCTTTGTACATACTTATGAATATTTAGAATCTTACCCAACTCGTTAATCGTTCGATATTCATCGTATTATGTCACAATTATCCCTTTTCAACGAAAAAAAAGAGAAAAAAAATGAAAAGAAAAGAAAATTCTCACCGTTTAGTTTGCAGGTCAATATCGGTAGACAATGAAACTTTCACCTTGCGATTTTTCGATTATTCTATAATATATATAAGAAAAAACAAAACGGATAAATCGTCCGAGTTTCTTGATTAAGAAAATAGAAAATTAATCCCATATACATACACGGGACTAATTATGAAAATTTAATAACTTGTTCACGGAGGATAAATCTCGCGGTTGAGTAACGGGCTTGAAGGTAGCGCCAGGCATGACGTAAGAAATGAGATAAAGGATAAAAAAAAATTTGTTGAGAAAAGAGGAGAAAATAAGAGAAAAAAGAAAAGAGGAGAATATGCAAAACCAAGTAAGCTCGGAGGTATGGACCGTTAGGATCAAGTTCAACTGTTCGTTAATTCGTCAAGATATACAGTTTCTCTCTTATATACCTAAACTTACATACCTATACTCGTCCTTTTCTTTTTTTTGTATTTCTTTTCTTTTCTTTTCTTTATTTCTGTACAGCTATAGGTATATAATATATACATGGTGAAAAATCAATCAATGTCGTTCGCTTCCATATGTGTATATCGGCCTATACTTATATATACGCGTACCGTTACAATCGCGCTCATTAAATAAACCGGAAGTTGATTTTTTGAACCTCGGCTCTAAGAGTGCGAAACTACAGTTTCAGTTTATTGCATAAATCGATGTGGTAGGATAACATCGAAAAACTCGTTCCTATAATCTACACTCGAAGATTTATAATATGAAGAAAAAAAAAAAAGAAAAATCTTCATCTGAAAGATCCTCGGATTTTTACGCCGACAATCCGTCGCTCTACGTTGTAACTCGGATTTCCTGGTGGGCAGTTTAGTTCGCGCGGTCATCGGGGTCGGTGACCCTATACAGCCTGCACACTTTGCGCCGCACCGTAAAGTCTCATCTTTCCTTCAATCTTCTTATTCCTCTTATTCCTCTTATTCCTCTTCTTATTTTTCGCTTTCGTCTTCGTACTCGATAAAATTTCCAAAATATATCGTAATAGAAAGAAATAGAGCTGGGATAAAGAAGACATAATTATTCCTCGAAATATATTTCATCCGTATCCTGGAAATATTGAAAAAATGATCATAGAATCGACATAGCATAAGGATTATAATATATGCGGGGATGTATGGTATATGCACATATGTTTCGAGGCAGGAAACGGAGGAGGACAATATATATCTTCGGATTTAATCAAAGGGGGATATATAGGTACTACGTATGCCTACGGGGTACGAAGGCAAGTACAGGTAAGAAGTGTTATTATTCTAGCTGCATTCTGACGCCCCATATGCATGCAGCGTATTATGACGTGAGTCACGTGGAGAGTGTCGAGATTGATGCAGAGTCAAACTTTGACCATTTCAGTTACAGGAATCACGTCAAAGCCGATATAGCATGTAGATGTATACACATAGGTATTATATACCTCGTGTAGGCCAAAGTTGCATAACTGCTCGTCCTCGAACCGCGCGCTGTGTCGCTTGTTAGTTCGTCATGCCATTCAATTACCATTACCATTACCATTGCGATTACGATTACGCTTTACGTACGTATATATATACATTATATGTATAAATATTAAATATACCTGTATACGTACCCTGCTGCAGACTGCAGCAGATCTAGCGGTTCGACCGTCTCAAACCTCCACCTTAACACTAATTACCGTCAGTGACCACGTCGCGCATCAAGTAACTCGCCGCAAAAACTTAACGGTTCCTAACTATATATCCATGGGATGAAATGTTTATCGAAATCTTTCCAACTTTTGATAAATACAATTTCAATATTTTACACACTATAGGAGGTGTCGGAGTTTTTTTTTTTTTTTTAGCTGTCTACGTATTTCCTATACCGTTCGAAATTTCGACCCAGCTCCAGCCCCACTATAAGTATAAGTCGTGTAGAAATTACTGTGCTTTTTGAACTATAATATATAGGTATACCTATCGTGTGAAGAAAAAATTCTTGAAGGAATTGAGTCTGCAACGAAGAGTAGTGTAACGGTTAGTTTTCGATAAACGGTATGCGCGTAGGCATTGTGCAACTCGAATTATGAAATAGTATATATTATAACATATAGGTACAGCCTGTTTAGGAGTCGCGCAAGATCATACGTGACCCGCGTGTATAAAACAGGATCGAACCTCTGAATTTGACACATAGTTAGTTATACATACACGAGGGTTCTATACCGATATAAGAACAGTAAGAAATGATGATTATGAATTATGCATATTCATTAACAGATTTGCATATAGCTAGGTGTATCAACTGATCGTCTAAGAACGAGTTATACCGCGTATGCATAATTAATCACGAAATTAAGCCTCGCAGAAATCCTAATTTGCAAAAAAAATAAACATAGCCGCGAAAGGAACAAACATATCGAACGAACGGCAGAGTAAAGAAGCGACTGGTAATCTTACAAACGTTAGAAAGTTCCGTTAAGGTATTTGGAAATAAGACGGCTCTGTAGCAACTTCTACAATCTTCGGTATGAGTTTTATTTTATTTTTTTCTCTCGAATGGAGTATAAGGAACCTTCAATATCTTCGAATGAAGTTCACTTCTTCATCTCCTTTCGCGTTATACGTAACCTCGATTTATCGTAATACCCTGAGCTAGATCAGTGATACAGTAGGTAATCGTATAAGGTATGATGGGCGCATTAGTCGTATACCCATATCAGAGATAGAGGATGAAATCAATCTCTTTTGTTCTTATTTTAGTGGAAAATTGCAAGTATTGCAGAGCTCTTTAACGACGCTAATAATGATCGTTATTCACTGGGCTGTGGCCAATTAGTATATCTACGAGAGGTTCGCGCTCATCCTCGGACGAGTATAATTAACGAATTGCGTATATATGTGGATGAAATTTATTCCACTAAACGTGAAAAGGCAAATCGCGGTGCAGTATCCTTGTTATGGAACTTTTGAAAATTCTAAAATCTGGTATAACTAACAGATACAGATTTCCTATATTTTTATTGAATTTTTATTTTGAAAAAAAAAAAAGAAACTTTTATAATATACCTTTCCACACGGATTACGTACTTCATTATAAAATTCGAACTTCATTATAGTCGTGAGACAATGATGAGATAGCGTTGAACTTGACTGACCGTCTCGCTCTCTCTCAGAATCGTAAAAATTTCATTCTTTCACTAATTAGTTGATCAAATTAGCGAAATTAACGTCGAAGACATAAAGGGACCTGACTGAAATTCCGAATTTGTTTTAGACGATTTCGAATTTTCGAAAACGTTGAAGCTTAGAATATTAAAACCGCGAAAGTTCTGCAGATCCCCAAGCATCTTTTATGCGAGTCGGTATCATTAAAATTCGGAAATTGGACCTGGCCCCGTCCCAGTAGATTTCTGCATTGCTAAAATGTCTTTAGTTCGGTATTTCCTTGGCACATATATTATAAGCGACCTCACACCGTTCAAGGAGATCGATTTTTTTCTCGATGCATATTATACCCTATACGATGTGTGACGAAATCGTTTATTGTGACTATATAATATTTTGTTTTCATAATTTTTATTTTATTATTTTTTTCAGCGACCGTGGCGGTCGCGAGTACGGTGCAAATCGAATGCGCGAGCGAATCTATAATCGTGCATATTTCGACGGAGGGAAATTCTGCCTTCCACGGTCTCGTCTATCCGCGAGGACTTTCGAAGAACAGTTCATGCCTCCAGGAATACAGGAGTCAGCCAGCACCTATCACGTACACTCTGCCCTTGAGATCGTGCAACACTATGCCGACTGAATTGGTGAGTACCATAAACCTGAGGGTTTAATTAGATGTGCTTTCAGATGCAGGTTGAAGAAATTAGAAATAAAAAATGAAATAATAATAAAAAAAAAAAAAAACATATGAAAATAAGAACAAGAATGGGTAAAGGTATAGCGGAACTCTGTAGCAGTAATCCAGTAGACTACATCTTATACAGAATCTGGTAGTTATATAGCGTCGAGTAGCGCTGAAACCCATACCAGAAGAGTCCGGTCACATAACGGTCCAGTTATGGAAGCAAGGAGGAAGCCATCGGCATCGCAATCGCCATCAGCACATTGCTGTTTTGCACCAGGAACTTTGCAGCCCGGTTACTTTTACGCGATGAAACCTCATCTTCTCTCGTTAGTTTGCTGCCACGCGTTAATTTGACAAACGTTTTTCATTTATATTTCGTCATATTTTCGTTTCCTATATCCCTTTTGGTTTTATTTTATTTTTTTATTTTTTCATTTTCAAGAAATTAAGGAAGAGTGAAAAAAGAGAGGCGTAGGTGCAGCGGTAAAAATTGAGTAATATCTTACGACACGAAAATGCTGCGATCAATGGAAATCGTAAATTAACTAACGCAGGATTATTAACATCGACTCGGCTCTATATACACTTCGTCCGATCTCGTCTCTTCCTACGCAAATCTTCTGCCGCTACTGGTATAATCTCGGTTCTTTACCATATCGGCGTTAATTTATTCTGACGCAATCGCAATTATATAGAAACGTTTGAAATTTAGTTAGAATTCTCGCTCAGCGCATATATAATATATTATATATTTGTTTTTTTTCTCCTTTTTTCATAACAGTCAGAAAATTGGATGTTTGCATTAATTATTACTTCGGAATTATTTTTTTTTTTTACATGAAATTCGACGAGTAATAACTTCCGCATACCTATTATAGGTACACATACACATACAGAGTTTCTTGGCTCGCGAAAGTATGCCGCGAATTAGTTAAATATTATTGCGTAACTCGGTGCGAAAGTTAATTTAGAGAAAAATGAGAAGAATAGAATTGGAAAAGAACGACGTACGACGATTTTTTTTGTTTTTTTTTTCTTTTTTTATCTCCAATTATTTGTGAATTTACATCGGTTCTGCAGGATTGTCCGATAGGGACTCCTCCCGATGTACACGTATATGTACCCCCGCTTCTTAGCTTCTCCGCTTCGTCGTGGTCCGCTAAAGAAACCGTTTCATTCTTCCATTCTTCCATTCTTTCATTCTTTCATTCTTTCATTCTCCGTGAGGCTATTTTCATTCCAGAGTTCTCTCACGCGAGTTAGGTAACGGCGTTTGTCATTTGTATGCAACTATTTGTATAACCGTGTCACGCAAGAAGATCTATGTACTATAGAATTCTACCTCTGCCTTATATCGAGCTGCCGCCAAACCCGTCGTTCTTTAGTCATTCTCAAAATTTCGCAAATTTTATCCCTAATGCATACAACTGCTTGTTGCAGATATAATATCAACGCCCACGCATCTATCCAGCTAGTGGGCGACGATGGCCACACACCTTCGCCGTAAGGTCGACTGGTGAATTATTATCGCGTGTTTAAACTACCCACGTATTTATCTACCGGCGCCCACTGGCCCTATTTTACCACCCCGAAGAAACGACGCGGAGGTCAAAGACTCTTCTTCGTCATCACTGCATGGGACCGCGATATGATAATATAGGATGTAAAGTGTGCGAAGATATGGGGGACCCGGTTCATCCCAAGTTCATCTAAAATGTTTTCGAAAATTCGGAATCGCCTCAATTTCTAAACGTTCTGTATGCAAAACTGCGAAATGAATAAATTTCTAAGAAACGTATACGTAGACAGTAAATCAGCGAAAATCTCATCATCTTAGACCCGTCATTTCGCGTGATATGAAATAAAGAAGCGAGCAATTAATCCGGCTAATTGTCTTGTAACTAATTATAGTTTGAATAAATTTATTCCCACGTATATTCGCCGTGTCCGAAACGGTAGTAAAAACATCTTCTCCTATTTCTTGGTATCCCGAGTAATGAAATAATTCGTAAATCACTATCTTAATTCGTATAATGCGTATGTAGATACATGCAAGCTGATTTGACGATAAGTTTGATAAACGCGTATGGCTGTATCACCGTTTAACAATGTTACGTAAATGTGCGTACCTACATAATATGCACTATGTATATTGTGTTTCTTCCATTGTTTTTACAAGAAATTGCGTTATTCCGCCGGTTGAGAAAGAAAGAAACTTTTCTCATCCCCGGTTCGGATTTTATTTACAATTTTCAAATCCGCAATCGAAGAGCTGAGATAAATAATTAGCAGGATGACAGGGGAGGATCAACTATATGACACGTACATATAATACCTATAGCTATGAGTATCGGCTTACAATAATCGCTCACGAAGCCGGAACTGAACATAATCCATGAGCCTAACCGTACGAAGAAACCTAGTTACACATGGTGATACCCGTATATCTATATGTATACACGGCTATTACTGAAATACTTTTAGCCGGGTATTAGTCATCGCAAATAAATCGCCACGACATGGCATGGCATGGACAGGGGCAGTGGTGGTGCACAAAGTGGGAAAAGGACATTCGGCCCTGAGCCTTTACCGTGGGCCGTTGGTTATTGCAAAGTATTGGCGATGGCCCCGCGGTCTTTGCAGCAGGCGAGTTGAAAAAGTAAAAGTTGCCAAAGCCAACAGCACCAAGAGCGGACTACCTCGATTAGCAATACGTACACAGCGATTGTGTACGTAGTTATATAGCTGTGATTTGCAAATCGAGATTTGCCGATAGGGTAAAAGATTTCCTGCGATAAAATCGCACGTATGTACTACATGACACGTAGAAACAACTTTTGCGCTGATTTTCGATCACAAATACAGGCTTCCCCCGGGTCCTAGATCCCATAAAAGGCTGCATCTGACAATCATCCAGAGAAAAGCTACCCACGCTGTTATCGAGTCTCTTTGTGGTACCTATAACCGCCGACGATTATACACGGGTCTCGAATTCGCCAAGGCCGTGCGAAGGACGAAGAGACCGGATACCAAATGGCGAGAAACGATTCATCGGCTATTTCGAGCTGGCTCTGAAGATTTCTATGAACAGACGTATCAGATTTTCATCATTTTTCGCGTAGCGTTGAGTTTTATTTCATATTTAATTTTTTTTACAATTTTCTCTCCTCACATATACAAGAACGAGCTTTCACATATACCGTGTGTAAGGTATACGTACAGGTATGCGTAGATATTTGTTTTCTCTCGTGAGATGACTTCAGCGTTGCTTGACCAATGTGAAAGTGAAATTTCGGAACGGATTCTCGTAGGTGCAGCACCAGCCGAAGAAGGAGGCGTACGTCTTTGTCCAGCGGGGTCCTTGACTCTACTCCCTTGGACAAACGTGTGTATAGTGGCACACGAGGATCGGTAAAGAGTATCTTCGAGTCTCTACTATAATACGTGCAGGCGATTATAATTAATACGCATATTTACTTACAATTAGATATATCATGCACGAGTACACCTTTCCTATACCAGTTACGAAACTATTTTGTTATACGTTCTACACTAGAGTTTTATGGGCAAGAAAAAAAAAAATCTAGGATTCGAAATTTGGAAATCAAGAAAGAAAGAAAGAAAGAAACCGGAGAAAGTCATCCATGCCAATTGCAACTGAGGGTATATTCTTCTTCGCGATCGACTTTTGCCCTTTATACCATCGCGATCGGTTCGATGATCCTAGGTATACTTGTATAAAGATGTTCTTTATTCAACGAAAAGGAGAAATTAAAGGAAAGAAACGTAGAGGTAATGGTCGCGTGTAGCAAATGGATTCTCAGTTCCATCCGGGCTCTGTAATATACAGTGTATAATATAATTGGCAATAAAATGAATTCAAAACCGTAAATTATTCCCGGAATTACAATTCGTGAGCATAGATATGCGGGCTGATATATGTAACAAAGGTCAGAATATATATTTGATTTTTGACTGTCGGAAAAACATGATGATTATAGGTGTAAAAGCGTGGGTATAATATATATATAATACAGCAGTCCCACCTGAATTTTGGGGAACAATATATAAATATATTTTCGAGGAATTTATTTTTAATTTGTTTTCCTTATCGTCATCGATATATCGAGCGAGGAATTCTCGGTAAACAATTCGTTACCTTGAAGAATAGAAGAAAATAAGTTTGAAGGATAGTTAATAACCGCAAAATACTTTGATGAGATGGTTAGTTACGCGGGGTTTTTTTTTTTTTCAAAGATGAGTAACCGACTAATAGCTGCAATCGTCATCGTTCTCCTGGCATTGAAAGTCCGTATATACGCGATTATAAAATTCTCACGATTATCACTCCCGCAGCTACGAGAGAGAATTAAAAATCGAACTAGGAATCGGCTGTTTCTATTTATAAACCATTACGTTATACCTACTTCTGCTGGTATATACCTTCTTCACTCGTTAACTTTGCGATTAACGCAGAATTCGAATAGTTCATTTCATAGCCTTGGGCAAAATTGTCTCTTTTTCTATACTCAAGGTGTATAACACAACAGAAATGCTGCAGAATTGATCATCAGAACTTGCCGGTATAATATTCGAGAAGAACCCCTTTATAAATTCTCTTATTATATATTCGCAGTCAAATTATCTTTTCTATTAACTATCACCGTTACTTTATACGGTAAATTTTCATATCGCTTATACCATTCAGACTCGATCTTAGTATCCAGAAAATAATTGAGGTGGAGGTCACTTTTCAACACACGTAACCCCCGGAGGCTTAATTTGCAATCCACAAAGGAAATACTTTTTCAATTAATAAACTCCAATTTTATATATCGAACACCATTGACTAGGTACTGTATCTACTGATCGTTTTATTACGATATGAAAGAAAACGGATCGCTACAAAAAAAAAAAAAATCAAAAAATAACTTCGGAATATTTATCAACGCTACTGTAAAATCTTCGCTCATACTGCTGCACTCTGCTTAACGGGTCCTGCTCTCATATAGGTATACTCACATCCACATTACATACACGTATGTGTATGTATATGTACGGGATGTTCTTCGACTCCAGCAGGACCGGTCCCTCGCGAATCTCTCCATCTTCTTTTCCCCCTCTTCCATGTCTCTTCCTTTTCCTTTTCTTTTTTTCCTTCTTCCTTTTTCCTTATTGCTCTTTCTGCCGTTCGAGTCCTCGGACTTTGCAGCTAAGCCGAAGGGACAATTACGAGGCATAGTGACGTCAGGTGTGGCGAATCACGCTCTACGTCCAGTCCCTCCAAGGCACACACTCTTTATAAGGATATAATCTCGTGTCAACTGGCTAAGAAGCGAGAAGACTATCTTTAGAAGGTAATCGGTAATCGAGCATGAATCACAATACGAATAAAGGCCGTGATAATAATTCGACCGATGTGTTATCGCTCCGGGTAAAAAACACTCTGTAAAAAAATCTAAGGGTCTACATATATCTACAAGCTTTTTGCGTGTATACTTAGAGGCGGCAAAAGTGCATCAACCGGAGGAATCCAGATGTATAAAACTCGCTTTTAAGTATAAACCCAACAATAGTAATCAGCATAATGCACTACCTATGCACTTCAGTTCTTCCTCCTTTATGCTGGTGCAGGATGGTCGGAGCGCTTATTCCGACCAGCCAGTATCTCTTCCTTTGCTTTTTATCCATCTCCTGTTACCTTTCTTGTTGCGCTTTTAGCTTTTAGCTCTTGGCTCTTGGCTCTTGGCTCTTGGCTCTTGGCTCTTGGCTCTTAGTTATTAGTTATTAGGTATAGGTATAACTTATACCGTGAGTGGTTTGCGCTGTAGGATATGTGTACATGTACACCGGTTCGTTGGTATAGCTTCAATAGCAGTGAGCTTAACCACTGCGAAATCGGCATTAGTCATGAAGAATTATGGGTGAAATTGATGCTTTCGAAAAATAGCTAATAATTATTTCCCCGTTTACCAGCTAACTATATTTTGATGCACCTTTCTGCTCCGCCTTATTCCTACCGCGGAAACTACACTCGTATTTGAGAAGACAGAGTATAATAAAGACGCGAGTTAGCCGGTTAAACATCTTCTAAAGTCTAAACTTTGCTCCAAGGTCGCATTCCTTCCAGGATTCAACCAAGAGGTGAACCTGGACCTTGGAACCGGCTCTTCGAGTAGGTATTTGTCTCCTCGACGCGCTAAACGAGCTTCGAGCGAAAGTCTTCGTGAGGCTTGCTGCTGCAGTCAGAGAGGAATCTCGGATTTTGTAAACCGAAATAATTTACGAAACTATTCTTCTGACGAATTCTTTATCTCGAGTCGTCAACGATTCTGGCTCATTCCTTTTTCTTCTATTTTCGAATTTAACATTTTTAACGATATTCTTACGAAGAATAGCCAACATCTGAACAACTTCCTACCGCGACATCATCATCATCCTCATTTATTTCATATATACTACTCGTTATTGTTATGTAATATCAGATCGTCCTTCGGTCTATAGTAAAACATTGCCATTAACTATAAGGCCATCAAGATCTATAATGCAAAAAAGTTGGAAGATTGGTATCATCACTTTTTTTTCCAATCCTGACTTTTCTACACCCATCTTATACATAATCTAAGCTTAAAGTGCATAATAAGCAAATTCGCGATGCAGTTTCAAGGTTTTTATTATAAAGTCTATTACCTTATACGATCATACATATATTTGACGAAGAAAACAACTCACGAGACTGCAGTGATGAGGCTTGCAATTAACAACGTATACATACACGATGTGTGAGTTTTTTTTTTGTATCTTTCTATCTTTTTCTTCTACTTCTACTTCTTATTTTTCTTGTTCTTCCTCCTCAGCCATATGGCGATTGACAATTATCGTTACACGTTGATAATATACCTGTACACGGATGTGTCTTCTTCTGATGTCAACTCTAACGGGAACAAGGTTGCTAATATAAGTTACCTAAGTATCTAAGAATCTAAGAACGGCAAGGGAACAGGATCACAGTCATCGCGATCGATGTATGAAAAAGAATCCTTTTACATTCGGACTTATTTTTATTAAGACTCCAAACGAAGCCGGTACGATTCGAAAGAAAGAAAAAACCCTCCGTGGGCGGAAGACCGTGGGTTTTATAAAATCCGAATCGCCCACGAGTTTCCATACGAATTGAAAATCGTTGCTAAATCTTTCGATCGTTATTCGCACGAGTTAAGGAGAGGATAATAAAATGACTCGTGGTTTAATCCAACGAACTCTTGGAGCGACGTTGAGCAAATCTATCTATAGGTATATCTACTTCATACGTACCTGTATTTATACCTACCCTACGTGGGTGCTGTACACGGATGTATCCACGTCCACATAGATATATTCTACATTCTGGTAGACGTATACCGTAAAGTAGACTCAAGCTAGTACCGGGCGATGCACCCGCAAGATTGCAAATATCCTTGCTGAGGACGAGCAGGCCTGGGCGAAGGTCGTTGCCAGGAACTTGCGGATTATTATTTCCCCGTAGTGGTTTGTTGGCTGGTCGGTTGGTCGAAGGGACGCCTACTCAGCGAGCCATGAGCGAATCTGGTTATTTTTTTTTCCTTTTCTCATGGATCGTTTTACGGTTTCGACTTGGGAATAACCGTCATTTAAACTCAGGGCTTATACTATGGATCTATGGATGGCTTTGTTCGTTTAACAGCTTATAGTTCGGGGCCTGTACCTGCGAAATGACAAATCCGCTGTTTATATGTTATGCGAAATGTATAAAAACTTTCGCAAAATTGAAAGGAACCCGTACACAGCACAACCCCCACGTATTATTTTTTGCATAGATCGTGTATTCGAGGCGAGATAACCGAGAGAATGAGATTAAATCCGTAGGAAGTATATATGTGGAGAGAAAAAAAAAAAGTCACAAGAAACCAAAAACTGAAAAAGAGAAACCGAATAATTTCAACATACTAGACGCCCGGAAAGAATCAAAAAAGGAGTTAGAGAGTCCTTGAATGAAATTTCTCTCGTTAACCTTCACCACACGGGAGTGTAGGCGTTATCAAAAAGTTTGTATGTGTTATTCTTTGGATATGCTAATTCCTCATGCGGTGTCGTACAAATAAAATACACTTTCTAATCGAGGCTGTACATATTATAATAATCGTCGTCCTTGATGAATGGGAAATGTAATTATTGGGATTATCGGTAATATGTTGGAAAAAATGCTAGGCGATTAGTCCAGGGCGGAAGACGATGCCCCGAAGATGCCGAGTCGCGACCAGAAGCGCCTCGACTGACCGGGCATCGAACCCTGCAAGAAATGCACTACTAGAACGAGATATACATATACATAAAACACATATAGATATTATGGTATATAGGTGGAAGTCCCTCAGTCGACGACTCGATCTGCATGCCTGGTAGGATCTGATACTCGTCAGACTTGCAGTAGGCATAACTGATCGCCCTTTTATGATCCGAAAAGTATATGAGAGAGGATAAGAGGTAGCTGTAATTCCTCGCTTTGTCTAATTTTCGCGATTCCTTATATCTAACGTACGCCTTCGGTATTATAGCGCGGTACTAATTGCAAAGGAATAATGTGACTTAAGTCAATCAGCGAAGAGCCGCTTCTTGCTCGATCTATTATACATCTAACTTCTACTTATTTGGATCTATTTGTTGCCTGACTAGTAGCTAGTTTATACGGGTATGCAGCAGCAACACCGCCGATGAATGTACGTGATCGTGTTTTAAACCGACCCACTATGAATCGAAGAAGGTACTCCCGGCTAGTTGTTGCGCTAATAGTTATGTAAAAATCTACTTATGTGTCTTTCAATTCTTTAAAATGTGTGTCAATTAGATTCCCAGCTCTGATGACATTCCTACACTTAGATATGCCGCTTTTAGATCCTACTGCAGCAGGTATCTACATTTCGTGACCGGCGATCTATAGTGGCTCTGAATACAGATGAAATAATAATACAAGGCGTATACGTAGTATCTAAGCATATTATGTACCAGGAGGTATCGTCTTCTGGCGACAACCCAAACGACTATCTCTTCCAGTGAATACCAGATGAACCTTGTAATTCGGGCATTCCTTAGCTCTATACCTGATGTCAGATAATCTGGTATAGCACCGCATTACCCAATCTACGAAAGTCATTTCGAAAAAATATATTCTTGGAAATCGATCGAGGCTTCATTTACCTGATATTTTCCGTCGAATTAGTTAATGGTATATTTATGGCCTATCGTTTCGGAGTCGGTAAGCCGTATGATCGGAGATCGATATCCACCTATTCGTATTTTTGATGAAGGAACACGCTGAGTTTAATCTGCATGCGCGGGATGAAACGAACATGAGAATGCGAAGATCGTAACACGAGTTGATGATATATGCTGATTATATTATGGGTATATAAATACG
This sequence comes from Tenthredo notha, assembly GCA_914767705.2. Classification (NCBI taxonomy): domain Eukaryota; kingdom Metazoa; phylum Arthropoda; class Insecta; order Hymenoptera; family Tenthredinidae; genus Tenthredo; species Tenthredo notha. The sequence goes on from OU611916.1 coordinate 10,239,758, forward strand.
TGTATACGTGCACCGCAGATCGGAGAACCCATCTCGCGTTCGTTTACCGGCTCTGTACTGTAGCTTTATAACGCGCAACAAGAATCAACGTACAAAAAGTACCGTTTACACGTCGTATACCCATGTACTACATACATAATATATATACCTTATACTTATACTTATGTATATGTATAACTGGTGTAAGACTCCGGGCGGGTATAATCGTTTTGTCAAAGGAAAACCTCTTGACTACTCTCGACGATCATGATCGTAACAATGCGACTAATTCCGATTATTGATAGTAACTTGTCGATGTTCGTGCGTAAACAGGGCACGGCGCGTGCCTTGAACTGGATAGTAGTCTTTATGCTATTATACCATCCATTTGAACCGGACTTTTTAACGAGATATGACAAATCGAAGAGCTGAAGAGACATCGGTTTCGGAATTTTTAATGTTCCGAACGGTAAAAAATTACCAATTCGTTTCAGACCATTTGGGACCTTCAGAAACGTCGAGGTCTGGATGATTAAGATTCCGGAAAGCCGGGATGCAGGCAGCTCAAAATTCCAAACACCCAAAAATTCGAAAATTTTACACCACTTCTGATGGGATGTGGGGACAAAAGATAATTCATTATAATCGAGACCCTCTTCGCGGAAACTTATTTTATCATCATGTCATAAATGATTGATAGGATTTGAAAACTTTTCCTCGGATAAAGTAAATCAAGACGATCAATTTGACCACTTATTGGTTTCGATTAGATCCATACAGCCCAAGTTATTGAACAATGAATGAATACATGCGTGAATTTCAAATTTCAAATGTATTAGTCTGCTCTATATGATAATTGATTGATTTTCGGCTATAGCGTCTAGTTCCCTCGTTATAATAATTTCTCATTAATTTCTTCTACAGGATGACGGTGGGATCGAATATTTCAACACTATAGTTGTCCAGCCTCATTTGAAGCTCGTAACTAATCAGGGCAGAGGATTTCACGTTAGATGCCGATATCAAACTAGGGATAAGATCGTGACAAACGACAACACTCACGTCGCGATGTTGCAGTCGCTGCCACTCCAGGTACGGAAATTTTAGTTTAAATAAATAATCTCTGTGAGAATCGCGAAACTATTATCCTCGACGAGATTTGAAGGAAAAAAAAAAAACGTGTTCTCATGTCGCTCTCCTTCACAGGCAACGGCGCCAATGCCCGGATGCACGATGAAGATCTTCAGCGGAGATCCAACGCAGCATCAGGTCGCTGAAAACGTTAAAATCGGCGACCCTTTGAGCTTGGTAATCAGCATCGATACACAAGAGGTATACGGTCTTAGAATCTCTGATTGTCTTGTACGGGACGGTCTGGGATGGGGAGAGCAACGACTCATCAACGACGAAGGGTATGATGCGTTGAAAAGTTATATTACGATTAATTAAGCGATATTCTGTATTCGATACTGTAAATTCTGAGGCCTTTGAGTTGGCATTCAGAAACTAAGAAATGTATTTTTTTTTTTATTTTTTATTCACCTGTTTTAGCTGTCCGGTGGACAATGAGATCATGGGACAATTCACCTACAGCGATGACAAGACAAAAGCACAGGTCAATTTCCAGGCTCACAAATTCCCTTACATCGCGAGCGTTTATTATCAATGCAACGTTCAACTCTGCATTAAATTAGGTGGCGGCTGTGAAAATACGGTAAATATAATAAATAACGTAATAAATTGTCTTGGAAAGCTTGAGGAAGGCTTGAAGAGCGGTAAAAGTATAATAATTGCACTCGTTTTCACTTACATAAGTTTAAAAAAAAATTAAAGATAACTTTTAATCCCCCTTTAAAGCCACCGGCTTGCAACGGCGGAAGAAGAAGGCGCAGGGATTTGATAGACAATAAATCTAAGGATGGTAGCACGACGGAAAGCCTCCCTGACGGCGGAACACCGGCTACCATTGAAGTCTACAGTGGCCTTTATGTCAACGAAGCTTCCGACGCCAGTTCAAAGTCTGATTTATTGGTCGAAGTCTCCAAAGAAAGGGTAAGATCATTTTCATTGATAATTGCAGGCTGAGAAAAGGCCGAATTCTCTTTTTATTTATATTGAGAATTGGAAAATCGTCATCCCCATTAAATCCAGCTTTGATAATTAATGAAATTATCGAATTATTGCAGACTATAGAAGACCCGAACAACATATGCATATCACAAAGAAACTTCGCCATTGGGATAGCGATAGCAGGATTGATCCTCATGCTAGCGGTCGTTGCTGCGATTCTGGTTCTCCTGGCAAAGAGACGACACAAGAGTATCTCTACGACAGGGTCGTCGATTTACAGCGGACCCTATACGAACACTGCCTACAGTCATAGCAGTTAAGCTATTGATGCGTAATTCGTGTCTCTGATCTCGAGTGATAATATTTTTAACTTGATTTGATATTATTATTGGCGCGAAAATCAAAGTCTCAAATTATTGTGCGTCTTTTTCTTTTTTCTTTTTGTGCCGTTTCCGTTTTATGATCTTTTCCTTTTTTTTTTTTTTACATTTTTTCTTTTTTATTAAACTACTTTGAAACGGGACGTTGCCAAATCCTGGTGCCTCATTATACAATAATATTAAACCGAAACAGTTGTCGAAAGAGAAACTGCGTGCACTTCGTCTATAGTGCGCGGGGCGAGATCGATATACATATAGAAAAAAAAAAAAGATTCTAGTTTTAAAATAAACTGAAATAAAATAACTAATTATTATCAATCGTCATTTCGATGTTAGATTTTTGTATACTAGTCCGGTATACACTCTCCTATCTAACAGTAACTTTTGTAATTTTTTTTTTTCTTTTTATTTTCGTTCGCATTTCTTTCTCGCACTAAACTGCACACACACATTCCGCCCGTACCAAGCCGTCCATTAAATGTAACTAATATTTATAACTTGAATAGTAGTTAAGCTATAATACGAGTAATTCTCCTGCAGGCTGGCTTGTCTATAGCCCTTGCGCAAAAGTCAAACTATTTTCTATGACGTCTACTAGGTACGCTCGTTACTTATTCAAAGTTCAAAGCGACATTACTTTCACACTTTTAATTCGCACAACTGTTGTCCTAATTATAATGAAACAATATACTTCCATTAAACGTATGGACATAATTATGTGATCAATTGGATGTATTGATTGGTGAGAGGGTAACTGTGATCGATATTAATCAACTGTTCATTGGAATTCTTTCTCGCAGTTATCTTTTACCAGAAATTTATTATCTGTTCTAAACAGAAAAAATGAGAATCTATATTTAGTCTTAACTAAAAGTCCTTTAATTAGAGTATAATAATCCAATAACGCTTATTCATTTAATATTAAATTAGATAAATAAAGTCAAGGTGCTGCCCTTGTGTTACTGCTCTTGTAAGATTTGGAAATTTCAAAAGGCGAATTGTTTGACGACGACCCCTTTGATATTAAATCTGCACGACGCAAGAGCGTTAACATTAATTCAGCTTAAACGATGAAGCTAGGTTTATAAAAGAGAACAAACCGCTTCTGAAAGCGGTCGAATAACTGGGTCTAACTTGGTGGTGGGTACTTAATTAAAATGTCAAGAAAACAATTTTTTTTAAATATTATAATAATAATAATAATGAGTGTAATCGATAATTAAAATTGCCGAAATGCTTATATAAATTTTCGATTAAGAAGACGTATGTTAGATAAAAAATTGCGCCCAACGTTTATACAACTCATCAAGTTTCTAGCTATATCGTATATGCCGTACTTTCAATTATTATATGCTGTGATACGAGCTTTGTATCTTTTGAGAAAACAGGAGATCTGCAGGATCAAGGGGAAAACTGAGATGTTGAAATCATGTGGAATGGCTAGAAACTTTATCCGGGTATTAACGTGGGCTGGAATTGTTTGAAAGATACTTTAAGAAACGATTGAAAAAGTATTTTTTAGGCAAAGTGGCGCTGGTTCAAAGTACCATTATGGTATAAATATATAAATATAACTGTATAGAATTAAAAAAAATTTAATAAGAGACCTCCAATGATACTCTGGACCCTTGCCAAAGAAGATTAAGAGAATTGTATATACGACAAATTTTATAACTATATTAATAACGAATTCATACGCATTTTTCATAATTAAAAACTTATTTAACTGTATTATTAACATCGACCTCGTTTTTGTTTTTCTTTTCTTCTCTTTTCTTTTCCTTTATCGGAGAAACTCTGCATTTACGTGCCGATTATGTTTAAAAAAAAAACTAATAATCGCTACACGTTTATAGCACACTATTCTCTATATTCTGCGAAGTTCTTTGTTCATGAAATATATCTGTTCAATTAGCTTCGCAAACGAATGAAAAATGATTCTACTCAATATGGATATAGGTTTCACTTTAAAATGTTGTGTGCAAACGTCGTCATTTCTCATTTAGCATACTAATCGCTCATTCAATTATTAATATTAAAATAAAATAATAAAAAAACAAAGTCAAATGCATATTCTTTTATAATACGACACACCCATACCCTCTAATTAATTTTATTATATCAAATAATGAAAATTCTCGACCATTATTGAATATCAATTTCACAGCACAGGGGCGTATTTAGCTAATTCACTCGACTTCATCTTATAATTCGCAGTCATTCTAGTCCAATCTGCATTTTTAAGAAGCTCATCATTCTCCCAAAAGCCCCAGTCTTGTCCAGTTGTTGCTGGTATCCGATACATATCCATCGGTCCTACGGGTTTTGTCAAACCTTTTTTAATCTGGAGTCTCAAGCGCTGATAACTGCCGTATGAAAAGCCACTACCGGTACCGAGGAATGGATCGAGCTTGTTGTATGCCTCGCTAAAACTCAGCCTAGGGTTTAGCCTCAGTCGTACTTCCAGAATTTCTTTGATATTAGGAACTTTGTTCGGCTCTATGTAATCTAAACAGACAATGCAATGCCTCGAGCAAAGACTTTGTTGCAATAAAAGTACGCCTGATCAATGGGTATACCTTTTCTCATTACTTCAGAGATGTAATTACCGTACCCAGATAAAGTTACTCCAAAAAACTCCATTCTGTCAACTCCAAGATTACAATTTATCGGCTATGGGGAATGCGAGCTGCGTTTGGAGTCGTTAAACTGCTGCTTTCATGCCACAGAACATTTTGTGTCCACTCAAGTGTGCCTTGTAATACCCCCATAAATTTTTATCAAATGCAAAGAAACGTGTGGTGAGCTAACTATCGTTTATTGTAAAGAATCGAGATGATACTTGACTCGTAGTTAATTAGAGTCTGCAAAATAGAGTCTTCTAATAATAGATTAATTTTCTGATCAAACTCTGGCTACTCTATAGAAAACAAATACATCATGAATCCAGTTTCAATATTAAATTTGTACATAGAGCAGTTAAAGCTCAGCCACTCGTCTCCAGTGTAAGGATTAGCACATAGTATAAGGAAACAAATTTGAAAATCAGTAAAAGTAGTTCTCAATTATATAGATTTATCCTCCTTCGTTATACTGTAGCATCGAGATACTGGAATCGGTAAGTTGGTCCGAGATCCTCTGATCGATTGTAAAAACTGAGGGACACTTGGGCTGGTATTGTTCGACTGCTTCCAAAAGCATGTCTGGATATCCGGGAGAATAATATCTGGAATGATAAGAACAAAGAGCTGTATGTCTTGATATTTGTAGATCTAAAAGCACGCAGAGGCTGAATGTAAGAGGATGATGCAAATATTTTTCCTCCGCTCTAACAGATTGATAGAAAACAGATGGTGAATTTTTAGCATCAAGGTATAGCCATAATAAAAAGAGGTAAGATATAGTAGAAAATATTTTTCATTAGTAGAGGATATATTAACGTTATATCTGATAAATTATTATAATAATAATATGAATAATAAGTGTTTGAAATTTAATATCCTTCAGATAAGAACATCGTAGTGAAACCATAAATAATTCACTGTGGATAGTCTGTAAATGAAATGTATCCAACACACAGATATAGGCATATTGATCCATTGAATACTTATACACTCCTGGCATATACTAGACCTCAACAAATATGGTGGTTGCTCCCAGCACTGTACAATATCAACTGTTCAATAAAATAAAGAAGAACTCATGAAGAAGTTGAGAAATAATTTATCAGAGACGGCGGTTTATAATCCAAAGAAAATTTCAACACCATCATCATGAGTTTCAAATGAAATGTGAGTGGCTTTACTATGGATTATATTATGGCAAGCAACTGGTGTTTTCTTGGTGGTATTTAATATTCTTCATCATTATAATATAGTAAATGACAAAATTATAGAAGCTATATTACATAATTCTCAACAGCAGATTTTTTTTTTTCATAACGGTCATATTTTATCAGCCTAATCTATCTCCGGTTCTATTTTTCATGGGTATAGTTAAAATGATTATAGGACAAAGATAATTGCTCCTAATGTAATTAACAAACCTTACGATTTCCTCAGGGAAACAGCAGTTGATGATAGCAATGTACTCTAGCAGGGCAGAGCCAGGCTCGGCTTGAATTTCTTGTACTTTTTTCAATCCTCCGGTAGTGACGAACAATCGACGAGCCCTCGCGTCGTTGGGTAGAATCTGTGAACGGAAATAATTCTTTTAGCAAGAATATTTGGCCGGTGAAGAGAAATTTAGGTAAACAAGATGATTCGGTGCACTGAATAAGACTCTTCTAACTATCTCCGTAAGCTTTTGAGGAGCTCGTGTTTAACTATTCAGCACCGGATACGCAAAAAAGATTCTTTCATAGCTGGAAAAATTGTATAAATAGATTTGTTACATAATTTATGAGTAAACCAACTCTCGCATAGAATCTGTGGATATATTGAGTGGTATATACGTAAAAGTGTATGATATAGTCTTGATTGCTCCGGGTGCTTATTTATACTTTTTCATTGAAGTCAATAGATTTCATGCGTGTCCGAGCGAGGCATGAAAAACAAATTCATAAATCAATAGAGACCCATTAAATAAAGTATCCTAAATTGTTTTCTATTCTCACAATACCCAATACACCTACCGCCGACAATTTATCCCAATGCATGTACGAACAATGACCTAAATAGGTACTTGTTCTGCCTGGTACGATCCCTGTGACAAATTCATAAACATAACATTCGCATAATTGGCTCATTAATAACGATCATATAAGTCATTACATCACGAAATAGAAGATAGGGCTTCTGAAGCCTAGTCAATAGTCAGTCCAAGTCCTTACACCTCGCATGCAACATAATGCTCATCCGGATTACAAACGTAATTCCTTTTTCTTTCGATTTTTCGCCAGCAACATTTATACGTGCGGAGAATAAACGCTCATTAATTATCAGAGTAAATATCCATCTGCTATGACGTAGTGGTGAAGATATTATTTTTCTTCAATGTTTACGTATATATTTCTACACACGTAAGTATATTATTATGATCGTCGTCTCTATAAGAGAGAAATATTAATTTCAGTACCCGCCTTGCCGGTACTCTAAAATAAACTTGATTTAAAATAAACTTGAGATCGGAAATGTTTTCACGCTGACTTGTTGACATACAGAATTTTGGCAAGCACGTGAATTCAGCTTGGTTTATACTCTTTACCGAGACCTAAATATATCTCAATGGAAAAATATAGCCGATTGACTTATATTCTTTCATTTCCTTTCAGTCCCTGCACTCAGTACGAGCTTGGCAGTCCAGCGATTCACTCAGTCTCGACCAATGTCGAGATATGTTACTCAGAAATTGAAACTAACTATTCTAAGAGACTATGAACAAGCCTCAGACGTAATACAAATGTTATCGAGCTGTGAGAACAACAAAAAAAGATTTCTACGTGATTTGTGATCTAAATAAATATAAGCTGAAGCTTATCCAACAACTGTGCATCCATTATATTATTATTACAGTTCTGTGAACATTAGATACAGATTTAATATTCAAGTTGGAAGTGCGATATAGCAAAAGTTGTGGATTTGGAGTTGTAAACATATTCTGAATAGCAGATAGAGAATCACACAAGACTTGGACTTTAGAGAGAGGAAGATACAGCATTTAACAAACTAATTCTCGCATGAGAAAACAACGATTTGTTTTTCACCAGGTGTCAGGGGAATATCTGATTGCGAGAGGTCACGTCTGTGTAAGATCAGATAAATATTATAAGCGTAATTCAACGTGACACCTGAAAATAATGTAATGTTGATTCTGAGATAAGATATATTCTCTAGAATAAGCAAACTAGAATTAAAAGACGGTAAACTGACGCAAACGAGGTATTAATATTTACGTACTTCTATGTTAAAAAGTGATACGCAAGTTATCAGAGCGTAGTTCTCGATGATATCTGGGTATAAAAGTACGGATGCCTAACTTTAAGAGGCATTGTAAAAAATCGCAGGTAGTTGTTTGAGTGAGGAGTGAATTATAACATACAGTTTCAATCTCAGAACCTCCCATTGAACTGAATGAATTTATAATCGTCTTACGATCCCCAAAGAAAAGTTGTTTCTAACAATCTCTGAACAAAGTATAATAACAATTAGTGGAATAATACAAGCTTGCAATCGAGTAACGAGGATAAATCACAGACACGAAATTATTGATCGATTACAATTAATAATAAAATTCCTCTACATTGAAACGTCGAAATAGTGTCGACAAATTTTTTAACTCCATTAGTTTTGTATCCGGCATCAAAATACTACTAAAAAAGATATTGAGATTTAAAAAAATCAATTTCAAAATGATAAATAATCAACAACGGGTAATCGTCAATGTTGGGGAGGCTCACGGGCATCAGCCTGTTTCGGCTAAGCCGTCTGTAGTATCTGTGTCCAGTATAGATTCTGACGTAAGTGACAGAAGGGATGTACGAGAGGCTCTGTATTCGGGGATATTCAGAAGACACAGAAAAACGATTTTGGTATTTGGCAGCTTTCTCAAGATGCTGAGGGTGAATAGAAACATAAATACCTACGCTAGCATTAAGGCAAACGACGAAACCGATGAGTAGAACGAAAAGCTATGAGATGATACATAGAAATTAGTGCATATTATATTGAGAAATTTATTAAACAAATTAACGAATATAGGATTATTATTACGTTACGTGGAATGTCGAATGGCAATTCTCTCTAGAGTCATAAGAATACTATGAGCTGTGCGCAGTAACGATGTCTGAATACACAGATAGCAGTCAACTGCGAAGAGTATAATTTTTACTGAATAATAGAGCACCCCGTAATACAATATGTTAGAGTTAGGAAGTTTCACAATGCATTAAGGCCACAATGCACAGTATGTTCATTGCTATAGGCTTGAACGCTCCGTTACAGTTTTACAGTCCCTGACCAAAGTGGACTACGTGTCTCTCCCTATAATCAAGCTGTAGTTAGGATATTCACGGATGTAGAGAGAGAGATTGTTTGATAAGAAATGAAAATCTGTGATTGGCGTTGTTCTTTCTATTAATTGTAAAAGTAATATTGCGTAAATTATAACTGACAATGAAGATAAACAACCAAGCGTAGAATAGCTTCTGACAACTAGAATTTTTATACTTAATAAGACCCGAAATATATACAAAGCATATTGCGTCGTGAGGGTATATTATATACGGCTATTATTTGGAGAGATGGTAAGCGAAGCTTATTTATACTGAAATGCCATAAACGCTGAATGGAATGTACTGAATAAAATGAATCAACGTGCGTTCAGCTGGCGAATAGCCAGGAAAAACATACGGGATTCGAAAATAATCACAATGACAACTATTTCAGGATTCTCATGACAAATATAGAAAATTTATATTATTCTATCTGCGTGCTTCGGCGACGATCTATGTATATGTTTAGATAGATAATAAAAAATGTAATTAGGAGCTATATGACAATGATATTACTATGTTTCTCACATAAACTCTGTATGTAGGAAAAGAGTAATGTTTTTCTATGTACCTGTACACATTGTTCGGTATGCATAGTGGCCCGAGCTTGACCCTCTCTAATCCTATCATTTGATAGACTATTTCGTTTCGAAGTAATAGTTTGGATCTCACCGTTTACCGTATTGATATATCTATAATCTGCGACAAAGCTGAAGCTATAGATTGAATTGAAAGTAACTAAAGTCTGTATGTTGCCACTTTAATGAGTAAATTTAAAAGGAGAAACAAATAAATAAATCAGTATTGTAACAAAGATTTATAGCAAGAGAATTAATGATTTTGAAAAATCACCGTCCTATTGACACAAAGCCAAAGACTATGCATTGACTGCCATAGCTGCCATCATCGTAACTCTATTCAATTATATTAAAAAAGGCTGTACATCATCTTCCTAGACATAGGTGAATCAAATTAATAAAAAGAAGTAAAAATATAAATAAAATGTTATAAAAAAAAAAACATAAAATGAACAAATTACAAGGATTATAAATTAGATATATAATGTTAGCTGAAAGTTTATTATATCATATCGTGTGTAGCCAACGAAAGAACATGTGATTTTAATTTAGCTTATATCACTGTTGATATTGCGTTGCTGTAACATTATCATATTTCTCTCTAGCGATCATTATTATTATATTTCTCCTCACCTCTGATCATCTCCGATCCTTTCTCTTACTTGTTATTAATTTTCTTTATTTTAATTTAATTTTCAGGCATACTTGGACAGAATGCATGATCTGGCTCGGGTATATGTCATCATCACATTATGAGTTGAAGCTATGTAGCTTTCAACTTTGTCATGTTTTATTTTATACATATTGCATTTATAATTGCATTTGACTTTTGCATTGGGAACTTGAAGGATTCTATCTGTTTTCGTCGTCAGTTTCACAACTCTTGGTTTTTATTATTATCATGATCTTTCTTCTCGACATTGAAATGTATAAAACTGTAAATCTAATCACGTAATACTTTCAGACCCTGATTTTTTTATCGCATCAACCAACTGCGTAATAAGCTAATTGTAAAATTATTTCTTCATTTGTATAATTCAAGATGGACTTAATTTCTAGATACCGTATGAGATACAGCTTGTTTGCAAAGTATAAGAGACGAGAAGTTATTCCATAATAGGTTCAGCACTCTGGTTGCTAAAGAAACTAAGACATGCGTACCGTTGCATTTAATAATTCTGATAGAATAATAATTCGACAGGTGTTTGAAGCGATGAGAGAAGACTCGTAGAACAAAAGTTACAAGCGATAATGATCGAGTAATAAAATTGATATGAAAGAGTTACTTTCTGAACAAGCTGATGAAAATGCAAGTCGTTTTTTTTTCTATGAACTACGAGCTTGATATACTATTATTAAAAGTTTGAGATGTAGCTATAGAAAGACGTAGTTTCTAATCTTAAAGATTAATTCGTAAGGTTTGTACTATATAGAGTTAGAAAATGATTAAGTGAATATCAAACGCAATGCCTTATCTGTCAATATTCTTACATGACGATATAATTGATGCATTATCATTGTACGTCAACTGCAGTTTAACTTTCCAACTTCATCAGATTTGCATTTAATAAATTATGTTTTCTCAGTTCGCTTTCCTATCCCATTGCTGGAATACTGTTAGAAAACCTGATTTAATAAATGTAAATAATGCACACAAGCAATTTTTCCGGCAACAAAATAAATCCGGCACGTAATACATTTTCAAAACTATTTATCACCAAGGTGTATACTGACTGTAATTATGTTTATAGATCTCTATTAGCTATTACGTTCTAATTTGATAATTTATATGAAAACAAAAATGAAATAAAAACCAGTTATGTAAATTTGCCTTAGTACCGCTTGACCAATTTTTACTAAGATACCAGATTTTTGATATTAGACCAAAAATTTTGATATAAAAAATTGATTAACTGCTTCTAATCACGGATGACAATTTTCTGACTAACAAACAACGATGTCAAATTATTTTATAAGTATCAACGAGAGAGACCCTGATAGAGGCATTGATGAAGTGAAGCAATAGCAAACATAGAAAATTTCAAATTCACTGATATTCGAGAACTAGGGAATAACAATCATTCCTCGTAGCCATATTAAAATTGGTAACAGATCATTGACTATGATACGTAATACAGTCTGTCTTTAGGATAACGGATTACATGTTGAACTTTGTATAATGTATTATTGCTACTTATTATATAAATTATTATATAAATGTCAAAATGAAACCATTGATATAATCTTTAATATATATTGCTGAAAATCCGTTTGACTTCTTTAATTCCTTACCTGATACTCCCTGTTCCATTATGATTAGAACTGGTGAAAATTTTTCAAAACTTAGCATAATCTCTACCTTGCTGAACTGCCCGATGACATATTTGAGAACATCTGGAGGTGCGTCATACAGCAATGGCTCCAGGGCTTCGATGTGCAGGCATTTTTGTAATACCTGTTTCATCGTCGCCTTGCATTTTGCTTTGAGATCCTCCGAACTCGTTGAGGCTGAGAACAGCTGAAATACAAAACGAAATAATCAATAATATTTCGTTGATTCTGTGAAAGTCTGTACCTCTAATAACTTGGGGAATATATTAGCAACAGCCAAGGACTTGGCATGTTCAGGAGTATGTTTTCCAATTTGCCCAAGAGCCCATGCAGTTATGGATACAATATGATCTTCGGTTTCTTCCTGAAGGACTATAGCCAGCTGAACTACACCCTGAAGTTCAATTAATTCAAATTACGTTATTCCCAAAGCTAGAAGCGTTCTCAATTACTTTAGATCCAATTACAGCTATAGCGAGTTGATCGGAGTGTCCGGCTATATAGCCCAATGCCATAATGGCTGGTAATTTAGAGTCTGATTTAGATGTGCTTATCAATTCGATCAGGGCGCCGATTCCCCCGGTGTTAACGACCAGCTGCGCTAGCTGTGGAAAAAAAAGTACGTCGCTGATAACGGGCTCGAAACATGACCGAGTACAGATTCTGTTGGGTATTCACCTCCAAAGTATGCTTGCACACTTCTCTGGTAAGAATAGCTGCGGCTCTAGCTACGTTATCATCCGGATGTCCCATGTGGATTAAACAATCTGGGAATACCTCAGCTTCGACAATAATCTCAGCTAATTCAACGGAGTGTTTAGCGATGCTGCCTAAAGCGGAGAATACTTGCCTCTGAAATAATTAACGGCTATTTGAATAGAGCAATCTTATTCTACTCTAATTCACGTATATTGATCTATCTGAGACCTTAAGTTTGGGATCAGGATTAGGAATAGCTTTAGCCAAGAAGGGAACAGCTCCAGCGTCTACAACAGTTTGGGCGAGTTCTACGGAGTGTTTGCTTATGTCACAAAGGGCAGAGGCGCTAATCTGCTTCAGGCATAATTCAGGCTCTTGTAAACACAGAACGAGGAGGGGAACGGCACCTGATCGTTGAGTCAGAAGAGAGACTTACAAGGGCTGATATTAGGGCTAGGAAATGACTCATTTCTTGTTTCAAACGGGACAATTATTACCAGCATCGATTGCAGCCTGAGCTAGACTCTTATTGTGACGAGCGACGTATCCCAGCGCCCAAGCAGCCGCCTCTTTAACGCCAGGATCAAAGTCCTCCAGGCAAATAACCATCGCTTCCAGACCTCCTCCGTGGATGACGACCGAAGCCATCTCTGGCGAGTGTTTGGCTACGGCGCGTAGTACGAACAGCGCAGCTTTCTTGTAAAATTTCTGTTTGGTAGGAATGTTTTTTTATAATTGAATAAAAGAGACAAGTTTCTCATCCCTTGCTGCGATATTCTGTAATATGTAAATTCTGAAAATTGGGTAACGCTGACATTTTGCTTGTCGATATTTCTCAGCAATTGAGGCATTACATCTTTCCTGACAACGGCTTGGGCTATTTTGTCGTCGTGATTGGCTAATCTACCGAGAGCAACAGCTGCGGTTTGCTGGACTGATGGGACAAAGTCGGAAAGTAAGGGACGCAGTAAATCCAAGACTCCTGCATTTTCGAGACATTCGATATTCTGCGGTCTTGATGCCAAGTCTGCTACCGTTTGGACGAAATTAATCCGAGCCTTTTGATATTGGTCGAAAACTGTGGAAGGGTGAGGTAAAGAAATTCGGAAATATTTGTGCGGTTTTAATAGAAGTGGATAATATCTTTCTTGTCATTAAACCTTGTAGGATTATGCGTGCGGTCATTTCTACACGCGGCTTCTAACTCTTTTTACTTAAAGCGCGGAGTCCCCTGTCTCATAAGTCTTTAAAAGCTTTGAAAATGTCTTTTAAAAAATTGGTAGAACAACGTTTGAAGTTTGTCATGCCCGCCGTAGCAAAAAGCCCATCAGATCAGGGCCGTGCCGAAATCTATGAAGTCTATTAGCGCCGAGGAGGAAGAGGTAAGCTATCGATTTTTTTTTAAACATTCATTGTTCAGTTTTTGGGCATAAAAACCGATCGAAAATTTATAATATTGCGATTTTTCTAAACCTTAATGTTGTCGAGTCGCCGGGACTAGTGGCGACCCTGGTTACCGCATCAATCATCAATGGCCGCTCGCGTTTATATGTTTTAACCTTTTTGCAATTTGTGTAATCGTAGCAATTTAATAGAATTTAAAAGATGAATTCGGTGGTTTACATCAGCAGAACATTGAGGCAAAATGTTAGAAATCAATACCTACGATCGCAGCATGTAAGTCAATGAATATTTACGTAATTAGACGTCGTGAAGACGCGGAAAGTATGAGAAACCGGGGGGAACTTAACCTTTGCAAGACAAAGTATGTCGTCTGCTGGAAATAATTCCAAATATGATGAACTGGAAATTGAGAATAAATACATGAAATGTCTTATAAAACGAAACAATCTCTTTTATTATTTCTTCAGATCGCCGGATTTTCTACAAAAGCATCCGACCCACCAGCCCCGCCGACAAATTTGATAAAAGATTTACACACCGCAAGCTTACAGTCAGAGAATGGTGCAATGTACGATAAAAAGCCTTTCAAGATACGAATCGAAGCTGGTAAAAGATACTCCTGGTGTTTGTGCGGCAAGAGTAAATCTCAGCCGTTTTGCGACGGTACTCACAAAAGTATATTTTTAAAGATAAAACATAAGCCCGTCAGATTTGTTGTAGCAGAAACTAAAGAATATTGGCTATGTAACTGTAAGCAAACTTCTAACAGACCTTTCTGCGACGGTACGCATAAGAGAGCCGACATCCAAGAGACTATGAAATTTTAAAAATTTCCCAAAGCTTCTATTTCTTCGATACTTTTCAATATGACTAAAAACGGATCAGTAGTGTAATACCTTTACTTTGAATAAGTAACATGATTCGTAATAAAATGGAATTGTATCTCGATATTGTATATAAGTTAGTAATAAATCATGTTATGTATAACTTGAAGGTCTCTGGTTGTTATTCTTTTCTTCAACTTAATACCTGTGAAACTGAATGACAATTTTTTTTTCGTAATTATCTATAAGTCGAACTCGTTAATTGATGATTATGTTAATCATAAGTCGTGTGTGGTTTTTAATAATTTATTATTTTATTTATATGAACTTATACTTTATTGAATGACGACTCGTCTCTTGAGGGTCGGGATATACACACAGGTTCTGGACAGGTTCTTAAGATTAACAAAATCCAGAATACATACTGTGAACTAAAAATACCAAATATATATACATCTGTTTATAATAATATGTATGTAGTCGCGTTTAATAGTACACTAATAAAATTTCATAACTATCGACATCAGAAATTTTTCAAGCTATGTATTTAAGATATTGAGGATATTTTAAAAATTTAATCTCACTCGACTGGTAAATAGATACACATGGAATATTGGGTGCTTGATAATTATTTAAGTTCTCAGATTTAGTCGGAATTACAAAGTTACAAAAAAATGTATAGTTTCTTTGTCTGTTTCTGTATTTTTCTATTTTTCATTTTTTTCCTTTTTTCTTTTTTTATTTCTGTAAAGAGAGAAAAGATTATCTGATCCAATCGTCAGGTAAAATTCTTGTTCCGAACGAGAAAATCATGATTTCGAAATTTGACAAATCTCATCTTATGCCTATAAGCTGACAATAATTATGGAACAAATCGTGATTAATGCGATTCACAAATGTTCTTTATACAATAATATCCTTTTTGTTTCTTTGTTCTTTTTCGCTCAATCTCTTTAACGCAACTGTATGGAAATCTTCGGTCCATTTTGTAACGAACAGAGTAGAGCTATCCGGTGATTGAAAAACTTACATTTCACATAACAATTATAGACCTTATGATATTGTCATAAAAACTGCATCTGGATCTGAATTGATATAACAAAAAGGACTGAGAAACGAGTTGAAACTCTTTCCACACTCTCAGTCAATCTTTCAATTGCAGTTTCTACTGAAATGCAGATACAGCCAGCGTAATCAAGTCGGATAATAATCGTATTGTATAATAACTGCGACTAGATGTATCTTAGGTGATAAAATTAATGAGTTATAGAATTATCTTGAAATATAACAAATTGTAAAATTGTTTATTTATTAGGCAATTGAAAAATGGTTATTCATGCAGCCAACAGTATTTTTGATTAGGTACTTGAATCTCGTCAAATTTCGTGTTATCATATAGTCGCTGCGATTCCTCTCAACAGTATAGAAATAACTGGTTTATGATATTTATAATAGATATACATTCAAATTACTCGGATACATATTTTGAAAATACTTAAAATAATTTCAAACTAGTCTGTATCATATTTGAAAAAATTATTATCTCTCTCTCTTTCTATTTCTCTTTCTCTCTCTACTAGAACAAATATTTCACATCAAGCCTTTACGATGATGGATGTTCGAAGATATTTTACAGTTTATGTATATGTATAATAGAATACACAGCTTATTTTAAATTGTTGCGAATTAGGTTTATACATCGTTGAAAGATTTCCTCACTTGTTACTCGATTAGTCATAACTAACAAAGCTTTAAAAAAAAATTTCATACAAGCTTTATAGTCGTGAATAGAGTCAGAGCTGAATAAAAACAACTTGAAATCGAGTCGTTTGGCAGTATGTATTTAATAATCGAACAATAATTTAGTATGTGGCGAGATTTTTCTAGTAGAGAAAAAATTTTGGGGAAAAATTTTATTGTAAGATAATCCATCGCCGAATCAATACTAAATCTATAGCATTTGAAGCGTAAAACTTTATCTCGATCCAACATTTCTGCATTCTGCAACTCTTGGAAATTCTATACTCATTCGAAATCGGAATAGAAATATCGAATCCGGGTGTTTCCGCTCTGGGTTTGAATAGAAAAGTCTTCTATTCGCGCAAGTAGAGGCATATTATTGTATCCGCTAAGTAGTTTGTAAGAATTTTTTAATCAAATTTTAGTTCACTCGTTACTTGAATGAACCAGTTTAGTTATTGTACCGATTATTGGAAAAGCTTGATAAACATATTTTCATATTATTATATATTCATTTATCAGTTGTATAAAGTGTGTTTTAAAAGTTTACATAGTAGAAAATAAAATTCAGAAGAGAGCAAATATCATACCTAGCTGAAAAATAAATCGATTGACTTTGATAAAGATTTCTAAAATAATTACAAGTATCATAAGATCAAAAATAAAAAGCCATACGAGAGAATGGCTGATATTGACGGAACGTAATCTCAGTGATAGAAACTTTTAAAACACATACTCTATATTATGTCAAAGCTCTTAATTATAGTAACATTTACACGTATATATATATATATAATATATATTATATTATACTTTTTCAACGAGCCTATAAAAACTAGTATCACATTTTTCAATATTATTGAAAACCATGATATTAGTAAAAACAGACTATTCTTATATTTAATAGTAAACATACATCGTGCTTTCGCGCATGCCTAACAAATTCAAAAATTGATTTTTGCCAAGCAAATAATGTGCTCAAATATAGTTATTATGATTTTTTTGTTTCTTCTTTCTTTGTATAGTAACATTTGCGCTTCCTTGATCATGTTATATAATATGTTATGTAATACATTGACAAATTTTTACTGTCAACTCGTATAGGTATGTATAATGAGTAATTGAAAAATAATAGCTATGCTGGTATTCATATTTCAGAAAAATCTAATCGTTTAGAAATTCTATTTATTATGAAAAATAGAATGCAATCATTTTTCCACCATAACATTAACAACGTATAAAACAATTTATCTACAACGTTGTACACCGTCCATTTGGAAGAAAAAATAACTGTTTATAACAATTAAGATTTTAGATATATGAATTACAATCAGCAACTTTCAACAGAAGTAGCAGCTATTACTTTCCAAACAGGATTTGATAACGGTCTGAAAAATCGAGACCTATTCTTTCTTTTGTATTCTTTATTATCAAGAAAATTATTCGTATTAATCTTGTAGAAAGAAATAATAATAATAATTATAATAAGAGAATGTAAAATAGATGATTTCTCTACCGCTCCTTATTGTTCTCTACTCGTAAAATAGTGTCAACAGTAATTTAATATTAATATCGTCTCATATTCGCTGCTATAATTTCTTAAATCACTGTGAGGTTCGGACTAAATCACAGTATCACATATAAACGATCCCATCACAGAGAATGAAATGTGCAAAAGGTGTTAACTGGTAATACGGTTTCCTAAATTGAATTAATTGAACGTTAAAGAGATGCAATTATTTCAATTTTCTGTTTCAATCAATCAATCAATCTTTATATCTCTCCAAATGAAAATAAAAAATTGTCACTTTTCAAGATGATTACCTATTTCAAATTATATATCCTCGATTTATTTATGTAGTATATCCTCGGTTTACTCTATCGCTTTGCTCATAAACTCTATGAACCGTTTTCCATACTGCTCTGGATCGCATGTTGATATACCGTCAACATTCGCACCATATTTCACTGTTTTTGCTGCTTTTGCAGCCTGTTTACGGACCCCGTAATGTGTCAGGACATCTATGATGGCTAAGAAATAGATTTCCTTCAGCGGGGCACCTGGAATAACGTGTAAAATGATAATAAATCCCTCTTCTGCAGTCATTTTAAAACACCCATATACTATTCGAGACGTATTTGTTTCATTCAAATTGGTATTTGCCCATTTGTCTAAATATAGACACAGTTTGGTACAATTTCTTGATTACGCCGAGTCACCGATTCATGTGCCGAAAGGCTATTAATAAAACTTGGTGAAATATTAGTTGGGTCAGTTATTAATAGAAATCTTACCATCCGAACTGGGGATTGCATATATATCTAACTCTGGGATAATAGTTCCTTCGTACTGCAGACTGGAATCTCGCATTAAAGCTGTATGAGGTGATTCCGGGGGCGTCGACATGCCCGTTACTGCAAAGCCCCCCCATTGGCGGCTAGAATATTTAATTTGTTTAAAATTATTGTCAAACTTAAGTCCTATCATTATTTCCAAAGAATGCCAGACTTCATTCTATAATAATGAGGAACTGTCTAAACTCCAATTAAAACAACAGTCTCAATTTATCTTATTGACTTCAATTACAGAAAGTCTATTTTTCTTTATCATCCGAAATAGAAAGATTGACTTTTCATTTAACGAGCTAATTTATTGCAGAATGAAGTCCGAGTATAACTTTAGCTATTACCACTCTCCCATAGGGCCACGAGTGTCTAATCCGCTACCAGACTCGCTGTCGTCTTCATCGTCGTGATTATCTTCGTCATCCTCTCTTTCGGCACGCTCTCTGTTCTCTTGTTCGGCCCGAGCGCAGTCATGAACGCCAAGTAGCAATGAATAGTCCATCAGATGCAGCCGGGTCAAGAACTAGAAAATGAATCAATAGTTGACAAAACTGCACACATATGTAGGATATTTTTGAAAGTCTTGATTCACAGCTGAGTGATACTACTAACATCAACATCGGCAGTTAGAGTCTCTATTAATTTCCCCTTCGCATCATCCCCGATATAAATTTTCATTCCTTCTTTGACAAAATCGTTGTCCTTGTAAGTGGGAAGATCCTTCTCCTTCTCTTTGTCCGAAGCCTCTCTGTCCACTGTTGACCCTTTCAAATCAAATTTCCTATGCGTTGCTAAATGATTTGAGAAGACATTCCTAATAGCAACAACGTAATGTTCAACACCGTCCACCGTGAGACGATACATGCCCAGGTACTGAGGCAGTAACGTTTTGCCATGCCTTTCCACGATATACTGAAAACATGATACAAAGTATTGACATTGAAGAGTTTTTCTCCCTTTGCATTGATTTCGGGGAAGGAGGAAATTGCATATAACTCACCGGATGATAGTGCTTCAGAAATGAATGCATCCTTTCCACTTCTTCGCTGGTCAGGGTTTTGATGATGAATAACTTGTCGTACGATTGGTAAAATTTGGCGCCACTCTTGCCAGACGAGTCATCCAGGACCGGTTGGGATCTAAAATAGTAGCTAAAATTTACGCAGTCGTTTTGTGTTTTCACATCTCTAAATTAATGGGCTAAACTAAATCAAGCTAAATGAAAAATAATAAAAATCAAGAAACAATCTCCAATGAATCATCAATGGCACTTTGTTGCCCAATAAAAAAAAATTTCAACTCAGATGCATGCACAGTCTGATTAACTCGGCGATTGTTTAATCTTTGACTCAGTGATTGACAAAAAATAAATGAATAAAAATTGCTGTTGCTTTAATCGTGGATATAAAATGTGGATACAAAGAAAAAGCAGAGATGGTGAGATAATCCTGCGACAAATAATGATAGAATAGGCATAGAGAATCGAATATATTTTCATGAAAATTGGCAATAGTTAAGCGAAGACGATGTCCACAATGTGCCTATCTGCGAACAGTTCTGCCTAAACATCACTTCACAACTTTGAGTTGGATCATAATATCTGATTGAGCAACGATCGTTGCAATTATTTGGCACCTACTCGAAATGCAAGTAGACGTTTTGAAAATTGAGAAACTACGGATAGATTCCTAGATCTTAGACGCTAATTTACTTCAAAACTGTTTTGAGATGTCTAATAATGGTATATGAAAACTGTGCTTCTTCCATGCAAACAGAAGCAGTCCGTGATGCGATTGCAAAATATGTAACGGCTTCGATCGCAGTGATAAGAACTAATAGCTAGTTTGAAATGCCATTTAATAAATGCATAGAAAGTGAAAAATCAATTGTTTCTGTGAAACATTCACATTGCAAATAGTTTACCAATCGCCCACAGTATCAATGATTGATCGATAATTTCATGTTGAAAATTTATTAATTATAATGATCTTTATTCTGACGATAGATTATTTCTCATTCATCAATTATGCGGTGTTAGTTCGGTGCTTGAGTCCGGCGTGCTCATCGAAAGGTGAAAATAAAAGAAAGAAAACTGTCAAACAAAACAATCTTCAAACTAAAAGATTATAAAATCTGTTTAAAGTTAGCGACAAACGACACGCAGAGAACTCATGTAAAAACCTAGCTGACCTCAATCGTTTTGGTTTAAGACTGTAGGTACGCTGCGCCTTGGCAAGAACTGGAATATGCGAAACGGCAGAAGGAGGGGATAAAATAATTGAGGGAACTGTAGCTGATCGCTGAACCAATTGCCGAGTCCTTCCAGTAACAGTAGCAGATTGTGGCCGCAGTTTAGCTCGCGAAGGATTAAACGTCCGACATCTATCAGCAGAAGTCATTTAAACTAAACACAGCTTGTTGTAGTTTGTCGAATATTATTAAGGCCCGCTTGATAAACGGACACCTATATTCTATTGTGCTATTAATTTCCTACTTTTAATACTTCATCTATATAATGCACCTGATTTTGGGTAAATATATTACTAAGGTCAGATATAACAGTGCAACTACATATATTACACTAAATATTCAACTCGAACAAATACATTTGATCCCATGCTCTAAGCTGTAGAAGTAATAGGTGGCTGATGATTTTGTTAAAAAGCATAAACCTGTGGATCTATACAACCGCCGCGACTTGCTCATGCATCCAAGCCGCTTGATATGAAATAGTAATATTGAGATAAGTAGATATCTCTGCTGCTTTGGACAAATTTTGAAGGATAAAATTATGTCTCACCTTGTCATAGATTCCTTATAGTCCAAGTCATCTATGCCAAATCGTTCTCGCAGGTTTCTGAACACCAGAGGACAGTATTCTTTGATTTTGAAGTGGGAAGGCATGTTTTCTCTGTAAAAATAACGAACCAGAGTTATTTTGAATCCAGATTGTTTGTTTGAAAAAAGGGTTCTCCCATCATTCCCTTTGATCTTCGTTCAATTTCTCAAGAAATTCAATTATTTTCAATATCCGTGGGCCAACTGCCCCTGCGACCTTTATAATCGGGTCTGTTAAAGTACCTACATCTCTGAATCAAAGACTGTGGCTAAGATATCAATTGAAAATGAGTCAAGTACAGATGAGACTCTAGAGTACTCGACCTTCGGACAGATTGGCCATGACGAGTTACATTGGTATAATTGTTCGCCAGATGTAAAATAGAACTCTTTCATTGTCTTAATTTTTCAACTAAAACCCACCACGTGATAACTTACTTATTGAAAAGATGATTGTCCACTTTCAACTTGCTGTAAGCTCTGAAATCATCGGGTAGTAGCATGACCGGTATATTGACATGGCTTAGTTCGTTGATCTGTAAATTAGAGTAAATATCACAGAGCGTTGCCTAGCGATAATTAGAACATAGGAAAAGGATGGATAAAAAGGTTCGTCTAAATTGCGGTATAGAGAAGGACAAGGAAATACATGTGGCATTGGTTTTCCCCATCAAGTTCCAAGAAAGGAAGGAACTTTAATTACTTAGAAAATTCAATCCACCTAAGGATTGCATCGGTCTTTCATTACAAAGATCATTTTATACTGTTATGGTACCAGTCATGCCTGATTTCTTAGACTTGTATAATTGATCACAAAAGATAGGGGAAAAGACAATTTGATAAAGCACCCAGAGTTCCTTATCTCGTCGAAAGATCCTAACGCTGCCTTTATCTATGAGATAAAAATAATGCGTTAAATTTTTTGCCTGACAAAATCTGTCCGAAATGATAAAACTCGACCTGTGATAATTCACAGGAGATTTTCAAACGCCTAATGTATCAGGCGAGCCGTTACCATGCGAATCCTAACATCGAATACCGCCAATTGCATAATGCATCGAACTCTTTTGTACTTTACACTTGAGACATAATTAATGTCTGCGAAAGAGTGTCGATACTAAAGACTTACACGTCACATGTAATTTCAATAATTTTATGACGCTCTAGAGACCTGGTGGCATTATTTATTTGTGAATAACGGTAGGCCGAGCCCAATGGGAGGGGGGAAAGGACATTGAATAATTTAAATAATTTTGGGAGTTTTGTTGAAGTAAAATTTTTTGACACACTCCTGATGCTTGAGGCGATTTGTTTTTTTCCTATATAGGTTTTTTTCAGGCAATGATATTCAAGTTTGGAACGTGAGAAGGATTGGTGATTGTAGGTGAGATAGATAGTATAAATAATCGTGTTGTATTACCGTGTGATTAACACCCCACATGAATACGCTTAGCAGAGGTTCATTGGCTCGGAATAATTTAACCTTTTGATGCTTGACACGAAAGTGTTTCTTTTTGAGCTTGCTTAGCCCGCTGGAAACTTGCGGCATACTCGACATGTTTTATTTGTATTTTAAAGTTTAACGACGTTTATTCAGAAGATTGAATAAAATCACCTTAACCATTCGTAAGCAATAATTTAATCATTATTCGCGTAAGTTCTCACACATTGATAAGCATCTTATTATCAAATATGTAGATTTCAAGTTAGACGCAGATAAACTGACTATTATAATCGCAATAAAACAAGGTGACAGAAAGAGGTGGCGAAGAACCTCGCTGCGGTACGGTTGATGAGCAACTGAGCTCTTTAAAAATGGTGGTAACCAGCCTTGCCCACGCTCTACCTATCGGCAGTGGTCCGAATTGATAAGTATTCCTTCTAATCTTTATTATTTTTCACAATCCATGACCAAAGAACCGTCTGTCTTGACAGTTGTCTCAAGATGGCGACGTTCTGCTAATATAACCACGTGAAGAGGTTAATCCGCTGATTATAATATCCGATAAAAATAAATAATATGGTTTATTGAAAATGAACAGCTTGGGTCTGAGTTTGATTTTAAAAATGGGTTGCATATGCGCCAAGGAAAGCGTTACGGTTAACGGTCGGAAATACACAATACGTGAACATCTTGGAGAAGGGTAATAAGATAACTTATAGATACGTAACATAATATGGCATATTATTTATCGAGTGATCGATCAAATAATCAACTGCACTATTCATCGCGTCAAATATCTGTATAGACCAAAATTGTACAATTCCAGAGGCTTCAGCACCGTCTCATTGGTCGAGGATACTTTAACGCGTAAAAAATACGCTGTTAAAAAGATAGTCTGCCACGGGCCAGAGGACCAAAAACTGGCTTTGAAGGAGATCGAGTATCACACAGTTGTGAAACACCCAAATGTTATAGAATGTATCGATTCAACGCACAAAGGTACCGCGGACCCGGTCATCAATTCTACCAGTGAAGTTCTGCTTGTTTTACCTTATT
This sequence comes from Tenthredo notha, assembly GCA_914767705.2. Classification (NCBI taxonomy): domain Eukaryota; kingdom Metazoa; phylum Arthropoda; class Insecta; order Hymenoptera; family Tenthredinidae; genus Tenthredo; species Tenthredo notha. The sequence goes on from OU611916.1 coordinate 10,264,438, forward strand.
ACCACGTAAGCAATACTCCAATTAAGAATCTGCTTATAACCCGTTTTTGAAATGACTGAAAACTAATGTTGAATAAATTTCAGAAAGGCACATTGGCCAGCGAGCTGGAACGGCGAGGGAAAACCTTTGACTATATAAGTCCTAGAGAAATACTAGAAATCTTTTTACAAATTTGCGAAGGAGTGAAGGCTTTCCATGAAGCCAAACCCGAGCCCCTGGCGCACAGGGATTTAAAAACAGCTAATATTGTGCTGGGGGAAGGGATGACGCCAGTTATTATGGACTTGGGTAAATTAATGTTCAGCCTAATTCATTATTCATTATGTCAAAACCATTCTTCAACTATTTCTATTCGCAGGGTCAGTTGCCCAGGCTCGACTTAAGGTATGCGGAGCTCAGACGGCGCAAACCTTACAAGACGTTGCTGCTGAGAGGTGTTCAATGCCTTACAGAGCCCCGGAGTTATTTAATGTAGATAGTTATTGTATGATTGATGAGAGGACGGACATTTGGGTACGTTTTTGTGCTTTTATATAATGGAATTCACTAGCTAGGTATAAATGATCAAGATAATAATCTGTCTTTCAGTCCCTAGGTTGCATTCTCTATGCGCTATGTTACTTCAAATCCCCATTTGACTCTGTATATGAAAGAGGCGACAGTGTGGCCTTGGCTGTGATGAGTGCGAATATTTCATTCCCAGAGAATTCCCCGTACAATGAAGTAATTTATTAATTAATGGACTTTGATATTATCCAGTTTCAAACGTGATTATGATATTTGAATGCTTATCGATTTGAAATATGTTTCAGGATATACAAAACTTAATTCTGTCTATGCTGAAGGCAAATCCAATGGAAAGACCCTACATCTACAGCGTGATTGAAAACACGCATGATGTTATTGCTAAATTAGAGGGCAGAGTATAATCTTCGGAAAAGAAAAGCAATATTAATAACGAATATATAAATATATTTAATACGATAGATTATTATCGTTGTAAATGATTGAAAAGATTATAGATTACGATATTGAAATATTTTGATAAAATAATCGGCGAAATTAATGCTTCGGATCCGTGTGTAGCTAACGACCAAACATAATTCTACAAAAAAATAGAGACAAAAGTACAGTAGATGGTAATTTTTCAGGAATGAAAAGAAAAAAGAAACGGTTTAGATAACTTAGATACATTATTTATTACACATATTTTAATACGGTTTATCATCTTCGTCATTCAGTTAAAAATTATTCCTTCGGATAAGGGCGATTACTATGCTTTGGTTATAACGTAGTCATTTTATTCTATGAGTTGAATAAGAAAAAGAAATTTATTTATCAAAGACGTAATTTTTGGGAAAATAAATACGTCGTACTTGCAATTAATATAATTACACAATACATTACATTCCATATGTAAAATTTCTTGTATTGATATAGTTAACACATAATATATTTTAATATAATGATTGCGAAGAAAAAAAATTATTAACGATGAAATTTTTCTACAAATAAATATAATATCTAGATTCGATTTGAAAAATTCCCGGTTATAGTAATAATAAAAAGAGATCCCTTTCATTGATTACGACTCCTTAAAAAACGTTCGAAATTAAATAAATATAATTAATGAATTAATATTTCATAAAAATTATTCAAACTAGTTAGACACAAAGTGATTGAAGTGATGAGACACGGACTTGTCCAGTTCTGATGTCATGGTGCGTTACACCATCTTGTTTAAACTGGTTAGTCAATGGCGGGAGTTTGCCGGCTAGTCAGCCATGTTGAATGAAATTGACGTAACTGATAATAAAAGTTTTTTTTATATCTGAAGTTCGTGAGCTGTTGTCTAGCCCTCTAGACCTTATTAAAATGATCTAGAACAGCTGTTTAAATCGATTGATCTCTTTTGAGGCTTTGAATAGTTTTCGGCTTATTTGTAATACAGCGGGGAAAATCCTACGACCGCACAGTGCTTCCGCGGCTTTTTCTATCCCTGTCATAGTGAAGTGTTGATGGATTCTTTTGTCGTTCAATTACCTAAAGGATTGTGAATATCTGTTTAAATAAAACGCCTGTCAACTTGTAAGTAATACTTCCAATTATTCTGTTTACAAATATCGATTATCAGATGCGACATTGATCTACCGAATTAGACATTTCACATTGTTGCCCATATTGTTGAAATAATAAGCAGTTGATCCACGAGGATTAACAAATGAAAAATAATGATCAATAGCGGTGATTCGTATATTATACAATTGTCGCAATTGATACAATTACTTGATATAGATCTTTCGAGCCTGTTGTAACCAACGACATAATCTCTAAATTGAAATGCAATTTCCAATCGCAAATTACTTTGGAGAAAATAAATGCGATTCTAACCTAAAATAATTCGATCAAATCCTGAATAAAAATTCATACTAAGGAATTAAGCATTGTGATATAATAATGCCGAACCCTAAAAGCCGATGAAATATCGACGTATAGTTTTCGACTATTTGATGCTATTGAAAAAGTGTCGTGAGATAATAATTCTTCGATTCTTGTATGTAAATATTTGAAAAATTACTGCCGTAACCTTGAACGGAGATAAAATTTCGAGGCAAATTAATTCATACACGAATCGTGCGATTACACAACGTTCATTTCTTTTTTTTTTCTACTACCGCATATGTAAGTTTTTTTGTTTCTGAAATAGAGGAATTCTTTTTTACAAAGAGAAGTATTACGTGGGTCAATCTCTCGTCGATAAGTTGATTTTGCGTATAATTATAATTTACGTCTTGTATTGCGTGAGCCAAAGATCCCTTATTTTGACAGAGGAGAACAATAGAGAGCTGTTCATCTTTCTCTGTTATCATAAATTGTAAGTTTCGATCGAATCCAGGAAAAAAAAAACAGCATAACCGTTTTCGGTTTCCGGCTATTTATTTACGAATTATCGTACAAGTAGCGATCGTAGTGCCAATTATCGAGCGATAACCTACTTATAGCTACGAGGCGCTATACGTGGTTTAAAGAATAAATTTGCAACGTCAGTAATGACGCAGTAGCGAGCTTTGGGATCGAGACTCGCGCGAGTTTTTAAATATTCTCGATTCTATACATACATATTGATTCTACGATATATCATCGGGTAAAAAATATCGTCATTTGCAACGTTTCTATTTTGATTAATATCGTATGCATCTTTTTTCTATTCCTTTTTTTCACTACCTTCCCGGTATTTTAAATCCTTCGGAATTATCTATCGTCGCCATTGGATAGACTGAAAGAATCTATTTGACCCGGGCACTACGTACACATATACCTTGCGCGCGGAATATCTGTTATTCTCACATGACGCCGCAAATGCAAATTGATTCACGCAATACTCGCACTTTGACTTTAGGCTAGACTACGGAATTGACTACGTGTTAGTTTCGTTCAAAGATGGTTGAGAAAAAAATTTGGAAATAATCCTTCAACGTTCCCTTGTACACCGCGGTTCTTCTATCCCAATTAGTTCTTAGAATTCTTAAAGACGGTTCATTAATTTCTACATACATTCATACCTTCGTTATACTAAAGTTCAATAACGCACGTACATATTTCTTCTATTAAACTTTTTTTTTTTATTATCTGCTACCTCGACCACGTAACGAACAGAAAGCAATTAGCTAAGTAAATGCAAACACTTTTTTCCTTTACCATTATTCCACATCTCAATTACCCTACGTAATGAAGGAATAATCCATTCCGTTAGTACCCAGTAGTACATAAATAAATGTTCAGTTACTCGTTGGACACCTTTCGGTTCGTGTCAGTATAAAAGTGGTGGGTGGTGGGAAATAAATTGCCGTTAATTTCCGGATTTAGTTTTTCGAATAAATAAAAGGTAATTGAAGTTGAACGCGTTAAGAGGAAAACTATTTCTTTATTTCTGAACATATTTCACATACGCGCGGTGTATAGATTAAAAGGTTCCGCGAGCGAGAGAGCGAACGAACGAACGAACGAATGAACGAATGAACGAACAACGAGGTCTTTAACGTCACGATGACTCTTTCGTTAAGAACAAATAAATTGATTTTTATTTCATGATCATTAATTCATTACATAGAGAAATTCTGCATAAATTTTTCACGCTATTTTATGCTGCGCTAGGTGATTTATGATTTGAAAATTAATGCAGGTAGCATGGGTGAGTGGGAAAATTATCCAAGCGTTGAAAAAAAAAAATAAAAAAAAACGACAAAAATCTTCGGAGAATATTAAATAATCGCGTCTTCCTGCTCGCATCTGGCTAATTGCAAATCGTTGTGTTACTTATATCCTCGATTGCCATGTAATTATTTTCGAAACGTGACTATCACGTAGTTATCACGGCGTTCAGGTCAACCGTGTCAGTCAGTGTCACATATACAAGTTGCAACCTCAGCGAAAGAATACTCTTGCCAATCGGGGATCGCTGTGTTTTATTCAAAAACGAAAATTCTCATTTTTATTTCTCACACAACACGCAACCTGGATTAATTTCGCCGACTAATTGTAACAGATATACCTACCCCGATTATAATTGCATAACTTAAATGATGAATTTTCAATATCAAACGAATTGAGATAGATCATGGCTTCGAAGCCCGTTTCAGCTACATTGGTTCATGGTCCACGTTGTCAGATATAGTATATGCCAACATTATCGTATAGTAGAATAATTTGAAGCTAGCTAATATCTTATTCTTCAAAATTTATATCTAATAATTATTCTACTCCCGTTTATGTACATACGCAGTACAACCAGTGAATACTATTCTATTTATTATCGGTATATTATAGACGTGTGACGTATAATACTCGTACCGTTTTGATTACGCAATTATAAAACACGATGATTTTTGAGAATATAGAAATCATCTGTATTGCGAATTGTTTAAGTGAAGTGCCGTGCGGCCGAGCCGATAAGAAAGAAGTTACGATATGTGGTGCAAGAATGGTGGTGGTGGTGGTGGTGGTGGTGGTGGTGGTGGTATGACTTTATCACCACGTGGCATCAACCTGCCTATCGTATATTAGAGACCGTCCGATGTTCACTCAAATTACCACCCGTTTCGCCCGTTTCTTATCAGATATTTTCACATATCTATATCGCTATTATACATATATGGAATAAATTGACAGATCTTATTATTCCCGTACCTAATAGGACGGCATGTGCGTGGACTAATCAATTATAGATTTGATTATTTTTTTCAAATTTCAGATTGCGATAACGTGATTGCTTTAGTCATGTAGCAAAAAAACAACTCTAATCACTTTCAGGTATATTATGAAAGTAAATTTCATCGCCTGCCCCCGCATTTACCTCATTTCGATGTTATCTTCTCTTTTCCCCATCGTATTATCGAACTTAAATTTCTCGTATTTTTCACGAATGTATGAAATATCTGGATTAATCATTATTTTAGTGCCGCGATAATTTCATCCTCCTGCGACTTTCTTATCACCCTATAACTCCGAAATGAGAAATTTCTTCTTTCAATTACTTTCTTCCATATTGCGTGATATATTATCTATTATACACGGTATTAGGCTCATATTTGACTATCCATATCGTTCGTGGGTTAAACTTGATTTTACTTTCGAGAATCAATTTCCCCCTCTTAAGTTATTATATATATACTTAAGTGCGCCGCTTATAAACGACATTCCAATTCCCGATATACAGTTTGTCCTTTCACTTGGCGCAGTTTTTATTTTTTCCTTTTATTCCAATATTCAATATTCAATATTCAATATCTAGATTCGTATATAGGTATATAAGCATATATTTACGAATCTATAAGATATTATAAGAATATACATATAACGGGCGGATTATAGGATCAGTTAGAAAAATGAAACGAGGAAAAGAAAAAACTGACGAAAAGAATTAGCTGTACACCGAAAGATAGTAAGAAATTGAAAAAAAAAATGTGAGAATCGTACGATATCTTTGACTCTCCTCTTTTCCCTCTCCCCCTGCCTTATCCCTCTTTATTATCGCAAGGACGTGTCGCCTCGTACGTGTATATCTATATATATATTTATTACACACATATCTAGTTGTACACATATGGGATCGCGACCGTATCCGATAGTTTAGTCTGCCGCGAGCAGTCGCTGAGCAAACGTGCATACGCGACTCGCGTTCGTATTAATTTAACAAACATAATTTCTTCGTATATAACAGAGTTCGCGTGTGGATCTCATCTGACGATTTTTTTTTTTTTTCATTATTATTAATTCTACTACCATACGGTGGGTAACTTTTATTTATTTATTCATTTATTTATTTATTTATTTATTGATCAAACGTTGCCTCGCTTATTCCTATACTAATCGTATAATATAGAGAAATAAAAAGCTACTACTTTCTAACAACGATTAATAATTTTTATGTACTACCTATGAAGATTCGAATGAATTAACGAATTAGGTAGAAATTTTGTATTCTCTTTCATTTCCTCTCCTCTCCTTTATTTTCTTTTTTTTTTTCACGCACGCACCTATATTATCATTCATTAAAGCATCGACTTTTGGTCAAGGCTGTCTCATTGACGTAAGGTTCCCACAGATCATCCGTAATTTATTCTTAAAATGACGCGTTTCAACGTCTCTTTGCGTATTTCAAATTTTATTTTCAAACTAAGTAATATTCATAAAATTTTATCTATTTATGCATATTTCATTGTGTTATGTAACAACTAATCACCCGCGCGTATATAACACCTATATTAATAATATCGACTCATTATCAATTCTACGAACGTGTTCATATTATGTGGACGAAATTTGATCAATGAAGATCATTGATATATATGACATTTATATATCTATAATCGCGTTCACTAACTATACGTAAGCAAAAATAATTAAACAAATTATTGTACTTAGATATAAGCATAATGTAATTCGGTTCTAGTTATATTTATTCGGCGAAAGTTTTTGGCGGAGAAAGTATCATAGTGCTAATTCAATTTAGTATATGTCATATGTCACTTGTGTTTCGCTAGTAATCCGTTCTTCTGAGATAAGTAGAGAAATTTTTTCAGTCAGCTGGAGGGTAACCATATGTATGTTATTCTTGCCTCGTTTACATCGAATTCTTATAAACAATTTTGATCGTGAATATTTTTCATGCTAATCAACACCGTGTGTCTGCTTTTAATCACTTTACATGTATCAATCGTATTTCTTTCCTTTTTTTTTTTTCTTCCTTTTTTTGTCTTCAACTTTTTAGCAATTGAATTAAACTGAATAATCAGCAATAACAAAACTCGCGTGTGCAAGGTATGGTACGATGTCTCGGCCTTGTGCGTTGTAAGCATAAATTGAATAAGAGGTATATACGCGCTCAGAATCATCCCGGAACAAACTAAATAAATGCATTATACCACTGTATGGGTAATAATATAAGATTTGAAAGTTATACAGATCTTATCATCAGTTCGATACCTTCATCTTTGATTAATTTATACTATAAAATGCTATAAAATAATAGCTATTAAATGGATTTCCTTAAATAGGGTCTCGATTATAGAATAAACTATTTTTTCACTTTACATCCTGAAGGATATATTATTATAATAATTATTAATAAACCCGGAAACATACGACCCTGTTATCATACATAACAGTGCAGCGATACGCACAAGTGAAAGTAGGCTATAGCTAGCTATAGTTAACGTACATAGATATACCTATGTATAGTTAAATTCGGAACATTCACGATTTTCGGTCAGGAATTTTATCATCACTGCCTATTCCTTTGGGTACATATTACATAGGTATTTAAATTTCGATAATAATAATAATATTAATGAACGAAAATAATCTACGCATAATTGCAGTCGTTAATTAGGAATATACAAGTTCTTTCCTCAGTTTTCTCCAAGATATATTTATTGAGTCAATCCTCAGAGGATAAGTCCAAAGGTGAAAACGAAAATTGGTTCCTCTGCTTTCTGACCACAAGCTATTTACCATTTCCATTATTTTAATACCCATGGTTCTATTATTCCAAACTTTGAGAAATTGGAAATTACTTGTTGAGATTTATTCATTGAAATTTTTTTGATGGTAGATAAATTGATGAATTTATTAATTGTTCAGTAGCAGGATAGTGAATTATTATTAGACTTGGTTTCTAAACACAGCTGAATACAGCACAGCCGAAAATATTATGGCGCCAAGAATTTATAGCAGATCTCATTATTCCTGTGGTTTATAAATATTGACAAACGATTTTTCATTACATTTTTAGATCGTTTTGAAAAATGTCAGCCAAGGCAATCCGCGAGGCAACGGGTAAAGATCTGATTAATCGGAATCTGCCCAAGGGAACAGCCGCAGCAAAATGTCGGTTCGTTCCAATAGACGAGAACACAAATTGGGTAGATGTCGTGATTGAAAATCCATGGCTAAAGACAGAAAAGCTAGTAGTCAAGCCTGACCAGCTAATAAAACGTCGTGGAAAGTTGGGATTGATTAAAGTTAACGCCGACCTAACAACAGTTCAACAATGGGTAGAGGAAAGGATGAACAAGGACCAGCAAGTCGAGAAGGCAACGGGAAAACTCAAGACCTTCATAATCGAGCCTTTCGTACCCCACAAACCTGTAAGAATTATTTTTTACTCCATCATTTTCATTCGTTCAACATCATCGCCGGGCTTGAGTCAAGCAGTGGCTACCCTTTCCAAACTATCACATCCCTAGACATGAATTTGATTTTAAAAACTATTTTTCCCCCACAGGAAGAAGAGGCATATGTTTGCATATATTCCCACCGCAAAGCAGACACAATTCTGTTTCATCACCAAGGAGGTGTTGACGTTGGCGATGTCGATGCCAAAGCTCTGAAACTAGAAGTACCAGTGGGTTCGACTGTGCCTGACCAAGCTACGTTGACTGAAAATTTATTAACCAATGTATCAGCAGCTAAGAAACCGTGAGTAAAGATTAATATCTCTACATACGGTCTTTCTATTGGGTATTGAATAATTCTGTGTATGTCTTTTATAAATTGTAATGTAATCAAATTTTGATGGTAATTTTTGTCCTTGACTTAACTTGGCTATTAATCGCTAGTTGCAAACATTCATGTCAATCGACAGCATGGATTATGCATTGAATACATTTTAACAATTTTTTTGTTCTATGATGTCGGCATGAGGCTTCAAGCTTGCATAATCACGCAGATATTGTAGAGACGTTTGATTTAATTCCAATACGCATATATCACTTCTATAATCTTGAAATGAATGCCCTGGAACGCAATATATCTGTTATTTTGTTTTCTGTCCATGTCTCATAGATATGTTATCGCGTTTCAGGGTGATCGCAAAGTTCATCGAATCTCTATACAAACTTTACGTCGATCTGTACTTCACCTACTTGGAGATAAACCCATTGGTTGTGACAAAAGAAGCAATCTATGTGCTAGATCTTGCCGCTAAGTTGGATACTACAGCTGATTTTATCTGCCGTCCCGTTTGGGGAGAGATCGATTATCCACCCCCTTTCGGTCGCGATGCTTACCCTGAAGAAGCTTACATTGCTGATCTGGATGCCAAATCCGGGGCTAGCTTGAAATTGACGATTCTGAACACGAAAGGACGAATCTGGACTATGGTCGCCGGTGGAGGTAGATTATTTCATGTGTATATGAATAGATGTGAATAATCTGAGATGAATTTTATTTCCATTATTGGGAAATTTCTTTTTCTTGCATTGTTTACTTAAGCGGATGTTTTTCAGGTGCATCTGTTATTTATTCCGACACAATTTGTGACCTTGGTGGTGCCTCTGAGCTGGCAAACTACGGTGAATACTCTGGAGCACCTAGCGAACAACAGACTTATGAATATGCAAAGACTATTCTGAGCCTGATGACCAAAGAAAAGCATCCCGATGGAAAGGTGTTAATTATTGGTGGTGGTATCGCCAACTTTACCAACGTAGCTGCTACTTTCAAGGGAATCGTCAAGGCTCTGCAAGAATTTCAACCAAAACTGATCGAATATGATATTAAGATCTTTGTTAGAAGGGCTGGGCCAAACTACCAAGAGGGTCTGAGGTAGATTAACAAATACATTGAATAGATAGTTACAACTTTAAATAATCGATATTCAGCCATGCTTCACACTTGTGTATTTTTTTCTAACAGAATTATACGCGAAGTTGGAAAACGGCTTGGAATATCTGGCTACGTTTTTGGTCCCGAGACACACATGACCGCTATCTGTGGCATGGCTCTTGGAAAGAAGCCAATTCCTGACCCAGAAGCGCAGGAATTTTCGACAGCAAACTTCCTCCTTCCCTCCGGCCAAGACGTGGGTCCAACAGCGCCCCTAACGAGTGGCTCTAGCTCACCGACCGAACAGCAGAAACAAAAGATAAATGACGCCGTTGATTCATCCGAAGGGCAGCAATTGTTCAGCAGTAAAACCAGGGCCATCATTTGGGGAATGCAGAACAGAGCTGTTCAGAGTATGCTTGATTTTGACTTTGTATGCAGGAGGACCGAGCCCTCGGTAGCAGCTATTGTATATCCATTTGTCGGTGATCACAAGCAGAAGTTTTACTGGGGTCACAAAGAGGTGAGATAAATTGTGGCGAAGAGCAGCTGCGACGGGGCTCACCCCTCCCAGGTTTTACTAATTAATAATCTTTAAATTTCTCCGTAGGTTCTGATCCCTGTATACAAACACATGAAGGACGCTATGAACAAGCATCGAGATGCTCATGTAATGGTGACCTTTGCCTCACTGCGTTCGGCCTATGACAGCACAGTAGAGACTCTGCAGTTTCCGCAAATCAGAACCATTGCTATCATCGCTGAAGGTATTCCCGAAAATATGACAAGAAAGTTAATTCTTCTGGCTCAGGAGAAAGGAGTGACTATCATAGGACCTGCGACTGTTGGCGGAGTCAAACCTGGATGTTTCAAGATCGGTAATACTGGCGGTATGATGGATAATATCCTGCACAGCAAGCTCTACAGACCAGGAAGGTAGGCTTATCGATTTTGTAAACTTTTCATTGTTTCTTTGGGATTAGAATTGTAGTCTGATTGGATTAAAACATGAATCATTTCGAATTCCAGTGTCGCCTACGTTTCGCGGTCTGGTGGTATGTCCAACGAGCTGAATAACATCATTTCAAAAGCATCTAACGGAGTATTAGAAGGTGTTGCTATCGGCGGAGATCGTTATCCCGGGACTAATTTCATGGACCACATAATGCGTTATCAGAAAAATCCTGAAGTAAAGCTCATCATTTTGCTGGGTGAAGTAGGGGGAGTAGAAGAATACGAAGTATGCGAAGCTCTCGAGTCCAAGAGGATAACAAAACCTTTGGTGGCATGGTGCATTGGAACCTGTGCCAGTATGTTCAAATCAGAAGTTCAGTTCGGGCACGCTGGATCGATTGCACACAGCAATCTCGAAACAGCCTTGGCAAAGAATGCCGCCCTGAAAGCGGCCGGGGCATACGTTCCAGATAGCTTCGACAGCCTCGGAGATCTCATCCAGAATGTCTATCAGGAATTAGTTACAGCTGGAGCCATCCATCCCGAACCAGAAGTTCCTCCTCCCACCGTTCCCATGGACTACAGTTGGGCCAGGGTCAGTTGCTATCCTATAAATCGTGCATAAAATTGCCTGTGCTTTGGACCGCCGATATTCAAACTTAGATTCGAACCAAGAATCAAGCTCGTTTTTTTTTTCTATAATCTAGGAACTTGGCCTGATTCGAAAACCTGCATCATTCATGACTTCTATTTGTGATGAGCGCGGTCAAGAGTTGCTCTATGCCGGCATGCCAGTCACCGAAGTTCTCAAACAAAACGTCGGTATCGGCGGGGTTGTATCCTTGTTATGGTTCCAACGATGTCTACCTCCAACCTACTGCAAGTTCCTCGAAATGTCGCTGATGCTTACCGCCGATCACGGTCCGGCTGTGTCGGGTGCTCACAATACTATCGTATGCGCCCGAGCTGGAAAAGATCTGGTCAGCTCTCTAGTGTCTGGATTACTGACAATCGTACGTAGTCTTCGAATGCTTCTGACCACAGAGTTATCAGGTTCGAGCTCTAACAGATATTTCAAATGTTCATTCTCTGTGTTATAGGGTGATCGATTCGGCGGAGCACTCGACGGTGCAGCTCATATGTTTTCTGAAGCCTACGACACCGGGCTTCATCCCCAGGAGTTTGTGAATGATATGCGCAAAAAGGGGAAGCTGATCATGGGAATTGGGCACCGTGTAAAGTCCATCAATAACCCGGACATGCGAGTTAAACTCATAAAGGAATTCGTGCTGGAGAATTTCCCTGCCAGGCCATTGGTCGAGTATGCTTTGGAGGTTGAAAAAATCACAACTAGCAAGAAGCCTAATCTTATTCTCAACGTCGACGGTATGATCGCCTGCGCGTTCGTCGATATGTTGAGAAATAGTGGCAGCTTTACGAGAGAAGAGTCGCAAGAGTATATCGAAATCGGTGCCATCAACAGCCTCTTTGTACTCGGCAGGAGTATCGGTTTTATTGGTAAGTATTCCCCAGGAGTACAAGTGGAAAATTATCTATGAGCTGAATATTGGATACATAATTGTTTATTTCTCAGGTCACTTTATGGATCAAAAGAGATTAAAGCAAGGACTCTACCGCCATCCATGGGACGACATTTCGTATGTCCTCCCCGAACAGTACAACTAGATATCATCGTGTCATAATCCTCAATATTTGTCATAAGCACATAATAATTTCCAATGAACTATTATTTTATTCTTCAAAATATAGATGTTATCATTAATTGCGCGGGGGAACAGGGGAAAATTCTTTTTTTTTTCTTTTTTACAAAAGCCTGTGCCCTAACCAGATATCATTTTTCGTTACAGAATGTTTCTGCATACTTCATATATACTATATACTATACTATCCTATACTATACTATACTATACTTGAAGTCATTATAGCTTATCGACAGTTATAATAATACTATGATATCGTTGTTAGGTACATTCCACGTAAATGTTGCACCTAAGTCACTTACAGTATAGGCACAACGCACTTATGCATATGCGATAATGTATTAGTATGTATGTACCTTATAGAGAGCCATAGTATATCGGCGTTTTAAAAAAGCAACATGAAATCTAATTATGTGATTATATAATATCTGCCTCCAGTATATGTATACATAATTATACAGATTTGTATTCAGTATCTGTTTTCTCGCTAATGAAGATCTGGTGAAGAACTTGCGTTATCTAGTGATTGTGTAATGTAATGATGTTATTCCGACGTATTTATGAATAATTATCAGTAAATTATTTCAAAGCTTTTGAAATTTAACTTTCGTTAAGTAGATCGCATGGGATTCGATTATGAAATAATTATTATGATTACTCGGAAATGAGAAATTATTATTAGAATCAGAATGGTTTGGACGTAGATGAAATTGATTTTTTTTCCTCGATATTATTAAAAGATGTATAAATAAGAAGAAGAAGAAGAAGGATAAGAATAAGAATAAGAAGAAGAAACTGAGTTGTGGGGATATAATTGGATGTAAGATATTTAACTTGAAAGTATACGACAAACTGAAACTAAAATTTTTGGTAAATTAGTTTATCGGTTTAATTTGATTGGAATGAAATTTGAATACCGAATTTATCCGAAATATCGGATTATATATTATGAAATGACATGTTGGTATTCCACTTACACAATATACATACATAATAATTACGATTCGTCATTCGGTTTGAATCTGCAAAGTGATTCCGTAGATGCATTTGTGTTTTTAAAAAGCTTTTTTTTTTTAATCATTAATCGCAGAACATTTGCATCCTTTGATTAACGTTCAATTTTATAAACAGTTTTCATTAGTTTGATGTATAGTAAATTAATACGAAATATCTTTTGAAAATCTAGCAGGATCGCGTAGATCCCTAACGATGAATTACATAAGGACTAACATATGTGTAAAATATTTATATTCGTATTATTATTTAGGTTTTTACTTAGTATATCCATCACCACTTTGTTCGCACTGAATGTCAATGAATGTCTCGATTTCTATAAACATTTAGTTCATTATAAGTGAGATTAAAATGGTTGGAGATATCACATTCTGTATAGATGTTGACTTGTAGATGCTTTCAAAATTGCAAAAATAATTAAAGAAAAAACTATAAAAATAAATAGAAAATAAACAAACAAACAGATAAAGAATGACTAATGCCTGTTTTGATTTCTTCATATCTGATCACTGACCTTTGATTGTAATTTGAATAACATTTTTTGGATCTTTCTTTCGACATATACATTTAATAAAATGATTATTTGATACACGAACGATCTGTTCATCGAATAAACTTGTAATAGTATAAAAATATGAAAATTCTATATATTTATTCAAATTTTTATTATATTTCTCGCCATTATAATACGTTCTCACAATTCCATTACTTAAAAAATATCAAAATACTCTATTTTGTAAACCTAATTCTTCATCTGATTTCATAAAACTATCTACAACAAGAGATTCGTCATCTCATTTCTCAGTCGTCTCTTATTAGTTCATCAAAAATCAGCGCAAATGTTATGCCAATACAATTTCACGATCTTATGAATTAATGCCTATTTTTCTAAACATTCCTTATTTGTAATACAAATCTGTATAGTAAACGGAAAATAATCATTGTACCGATTTTATCGGTAAAATGAAAATATTTTATATGCAAGAAAATTTGCACGACTTTACCACAGTAGTTATATAATATATATAGTAATATAGTATACGTATCTTTCTATATAAACATGTATAATAAGCTAACAAAACATAACATAGTAATATAGTCAATTGAAATATGTTTTATAGTTGATTTGAATGCGCCGGAATGAGTTCTTTTCCCAACAGAAAGGCAAAATTACAAGAGTATTCGGTTCGATTGTAAACGAGAATCGGATCGGTGTTGTGATAAATTTCAATATTATCTTCGTTAACACTACTCTCCGATGTCATCAGCCGCCGTATTGATCACGTTCTCTTCGTCCTGAGGCGGTCTGTGACGTCCCAAACGGCACTGAATCTTCTTGAAGAGTTGCGGTACGATCACGTTGTTGTAACAGGACATACCGGTCAGTAGAACTGCAAAGCCTATGAGCTGTAGGAAGAAACGTTTTCATCAATTTTCTATAATGTTGTATAATATGAAGAAGAAATAACAAGAAGACATTCGTGGTACTGGTGCATCCGAGCTTTCGATTATTCGTACACAGATCTGGTGAGATGAAAGGTATGCAACTATCGATACAGGATCAAAGCAGTAAAAGATTACCTGTAGATAGTGGAAATTCTGCCATTTAAATATCAGTGAGAATCCCCATATCACGATTGTTCGTACACTGTCCAAGACCATTCTTGTGGTCGCGCTTATTTCCTTTGTAACACTGAGTCCGGCAAAATTGAAAAATGCTATGCTTACAGTCATACCTTGAAATGAAAAGAAATCACTTGATTAAGGAGACGTTTATAATTGAAGTATGTGAATGAAACAAATCTGTTTTCAAATATTCTCACCAATAATTGCCATTAGAAGATGTCCGCTGTTTCCAATCTGAACGAAAGCGTCTAGAGTCGCTTCCATAGTTCCTCTAGAGTTGTCCGCGAACGGCGGTAACGCGTGGATATAATTCAGTGGGATCATAGCGAGACATATCCCCACAAATCCGAAAACACCTATAAACAGATATTCGAAAATTGGTACGTACGATTATTTATGAAAATGAGAAACGAGACAAAGACAATATCATGTAATAAATTTCTATCAATTTTTTTCAGTAATTAATCCGAAATCCTAATGAGGCAAAGATTGATGTCAAATAAGCAGCAGATTTTCTGGTTCACCTTCCCAGCCAGCAGCCTGAAGCGCAGGTATGTCCAATCCAGCAACATATTTTTCTTCCACTACCATTTGGACCGCAGTTACCACCTGTAATTGCAACAAAACTTTATTGTACCTCAAGTCTTGGTCTTCGAAGTGTTTTCTTTCAATATTCATATTGTAAAATAGTAGTGTGAATATGCCGATAGTCAAATTTCACATTGTTTAACGTCACCTGTGCGCAAATGATAAGCAAGTCTCCAGTGATGATGGAATTGGTGCTGACTTTGTCGTCGTGTTTCATGATAAAATCGCTTATCCCGACTAAAGCCAAGCCGTTAATAACGAGAGATATTCCAAACCATTCTCTGGATCCTAGTTTCCTGTTCAGAAATCCCACAGACAATAGTCCTGTGAATACAATTACTGCTCCTCGTAGCATTTGGAAACTACTCGCATACGTCATGGTCAGTCCAATGTACATTACAGACGTTGCTACCATGTCGCACATCGCAGGTATGAACAGCACAAAAGGATTAAAAATTCGAGATCCTTTAGTGAGGACATTGGAGTCGACGCTGCTATTCTGTAACAAATGATTTACTTTTATTGGGTAGTTCTAGAGCTCTAAAAATGCCTTTCTGCCATTTTCTCATATTATATGTTATCTTTGATATTTCTGTATCATTTCAAGGCCTAGAAGACTCCTTATTCCCAATATTTAGTCCTTGTTGCATAAAGATGATACGAACATGGCGAAACAAACTGTTGCATAATTTGTACAAAGGTGACAAAGTCTAAGTGCAAGCTCAGGGCTTAAGGCAGCTGAACTTTGCTATCTGACTCATGGGTCATGATAGAGAACAGCTGAATAGGCATGAACTTTGGAGCTGAGCCGTTCATTGTTAGATAAGTTTGGTGAAATAATGCACTATCTGAAGATATGGCAATATCTCATACTGAAATATGTCTGTCGTTGTTTCAAGAAATAACATTTGCCCATGGAGGATTCAACGGCTCTTATTCATTGGGTCTAATCAAATTCCGAATAGAAATTTTCATGGGTTCTTACCGCCTGACGATTGTAGTAACAAAATGCAATTTTGAATAACAACAAGCAACACATTTCCCCCAAAAACATGAAAGAGGATTGCATAAAGGGGTGATTAAAGTTTCGTGGTTGTCCATCCTGACCCGGTACTATTTGCTGATCTGCGTATCTGGATAAAAGTGAGAATAACAATCAATCGTTAATATCTAGGTATCACAGAATTTTCTTGTATTCTTATATCTCAATCTGATTACTATGAATACAACAGAACAAAATGTAAGCGAAAGATGTTTACTTGACTGATAGTGTGTTCAGGGAGCCAGTAATGACCATAACAATGGCCAACACTTTTTGATAGTATGTCCACGCCATGGTTGGGCTTTTGGACTGAATACTCTGAAAATTTAAGAATAAAAATCGTATGGATTAGTTTACGGCCAGATAGAGATGAGGCTCTGGTCTCGTTCAACAGATATACAAATTGAGAAATGGGCGTAAATGTTGGACGACATGTTGCTGATTATACCAGCGATTGTAATGAAATGAGAAACGTAGCTATCACTGTGTATTCGAAAGTGTCAAGTTATTGGCAATGACAGATCCGAATACCGTGAGAACAAGAAATGATATCTTCTGAATCTTATTTTAGAAATGAAAAGCTAGTAGATCCGACTGTCATAATAACCTATACTCACGTCACTCAGATTTCCCACTAAAATTTAACCACCGATCGTAAAGTTCGCACTGTTTCGCAGATGCATTTATGTCTGACGAGTTATATCCCAATCATTCTACCGATATGTTTATTGGCCCAGGGATAAAGGAATTCCAAAGATAAAATTCGGTTCGCAAATCGTGACACATCACACATACGGCAAACGTTTGAAGAAAATTTGTGATCAACCATTCACAAGATCGAATTTTTCAACGCGTGACGTCATGGGTTTTGAAGTCAGGCTTATGTATCGAATATCGAACCTCGTGAATCGTATCTCGTGTCTCGAGTGAGAAACTCGATTGCTCGATTACTACTTTCGCAGATGTGAGATGGTTGTTTCAGACGATCGGTGTAGTGTGGTGTAGTGTTTGTGGTGCGGTATATTAATTATCTGTCAAAAGTAACGAGGTAGTGGCGATGATTCGCGAAACATTTGAGCTAGTAATTTTCCGATTGTAGAATAAAGCGTTGAAACAGATTGAAGTGGGAGCAGATATTTCTCGATATATATAAACAGATATTTATTATGTGATCAAACCAATAATATTTCACGAAGATGCGGGACTTCAGCTCTGAGATTTTGGCTACTTTCTGCATCGTAGCGGTGCTATTGTCGCACTCTGTTACAGGTAAATTTAAATTATATACAAACATGAATATGGCAAGATTATAACGCTTAGAAATCTACATCATCACCGATAGACATAACCGTAACGGTCAAATTGAATCTAACTAAAGATAGCTCTGACCCCACCGCGGATGATAATTCACATCCGTTGTCGTGATTATTTTTCGTTCCCGGATAACGTGTGTAACACTTATACGTTTAGAAATGAATTACGCTTAACGTCTGAAAGCTTATCAGCTGAAAATATTTTCATCTTTTCGAGTTATCATTTTTCTATTCTCCGAATTCTCATATTACATACTTTCAGGTTATTTTTTTGTTTTTTTTTACAATTTCCTCTAGTTCCGTTTATTATCATCTCTGAACTACGAGCTTAACGACTTGACTTCTCGTATCTTGAGACAATGCTATCCACATATCTGCCCCCACAAAGATTAGATATCATTGCTGCCCCACAGTGGTGCAAAAAAGATAAAAAAGATAAAAATAATCGAATAATACCATTCATCTATTGATGAATTTATTGTTATGTTTTTCTGAGTAAATAATCTCAATAATGTCTCACTGTCGATCAGCTATCTATCACACGGCCCAAGTAGCAACGAGTAAATAATTGAGCGATAAGACAGCGGGACTTGGACAATGAGAAAGCAAAGCATAGCATTATTCCCTCCATGATCTCATTGTATTTATATAATGCTAGTCACTTGAGTAATCATTTGCCTGGCTCATCCTCAGACATGTTAACTTGTGTCATCTGGCTGATAAAACTAATTTGTTTCAATTAAGTTATTTAGCCAATCAAAGGCCATGCGGTAAGCATAGGTCACTGCGTGATGTGAAACTGACTACATCAACATCCAGTTGTCGTTTGACCCACAGGCTACGATCGTGCGGAAATAACTTGACCCTTGTTATAACAGAACCTGCATACTGAATATAAATATTCATTCCCTACTATGTAACTTTGTCTTGTATTACAGAAGCTGAGAGACAATGTTCGATAACTTCCCTGTCGCAAGACGAGTCCTGTGGAGCACTAGAGAGGTGCATCGCAAAAGTTAATGATACGGGTGTATGCCATTGTCTTATTAATCACCAAAGACGAAAGGACGGAGAATGCGTTCCTGATCCCACCACCGTAGAGCCAACCTCCACAGAGTCTTTGATAGATTCAAGCACTGTGAAACAGGATTCTCAAGAGAGTTCTAACGGTGAGTGTATTTCCTGGCAATGTCGATTAGTATAATATAATTATACATATGATGAATAAAACGATATTCTATTGTGATATTTTCAGGAGGTTCGGTCGCAGCGGGTCTTCTTATCCCGCTGATCTTGATCTCGCTTGGCTTAGTGGTCTTCTTCAGCGCCAGGAGATACAAATGGGTGCAGCGGTTTAGAATCTACCAGCAAAACCGTTATGGAAATGTATTAGTAACTAGAGATGACGACGACGACGATCCTCCTATTGTCTAGATTTAAGGTTTTCATTCAATGAAACGGGGGTAAAGTAAGTTCCGCACTACTAATGGATTTCTACATTGAATTTGACTATGACTTATGGACTTGTGAGAAACATGTATAATAATCGAGCTTTATGCTTTAGCTACAAAAATTGATGAATTATTGTCTAGCCATAAGAGAACTAAAGTAACCCATCAGTTAAAAGTTCTTGCTGATTATTTTGCCTAAGATATAAACAAAAATAAGAAGAACAATAAAATGATAATAGGTAACCGTTAGCATAGTAAATTGTCTTTATATACATCCGCCGCTATTATTTAGATATGGAAGAATTAACACAATGGTGATAAACAATGGTATTTCATTAAATTTTAATATGGGCTGACAATGAGATGTGATTAGATAATTTTTTAAGATTGATATTAGATAAGCTGGTCAGTAATTATATGGAAATACAAAATATTAGTAAAATTAAAGTTTCAAGTAAACGTAGGGATGGGTTGATTATTATTAATGGCAAAAATTGTCCTTAGTAGCCCGTAAAATGAAAAATATTCTAAATACTTAGGTATCAATGATTGCAACGAACGGGTATATTTTTCAATTCCTTTGTACTAGTATGTCTTGTCAAAACTCTAACTCTAACATTCAACGAAATACATGGTACAGTGTACTAATATGCTTTGTCCTCTCGTACAAATAAATTCTGTATAGAAATAAACTCCACGTATAATAATATTGGAAAGAGTGATTAGATTGATGCAATAAAATTCAAATCAAATAAGATTCAGATATCCCAAAGCACAGAGCTGTTGTCAAAGGACAGCAACTAGAACTGAGCTTCAAAGCCATTATATAATATTGTAAGGATTTATGATAGACTGGATTATTTGTGTTGATGTTATGATAATATCTTTCACTTTGTTACAAAGAATTCCAAAAGTTCTGATACACATTTATCAAGCGACTCTATAGATTGAGGATATCTGCCAGCAGGATTATCATAACTTGATACGTATGTATATGTATATCGAGCAGTTTGGTTTTTCATGAACTTTCAGAAAACCCGAGCTTTTCAATGAGAATGAATAATAATGTCGTGGCAGAATTTTTGGATGATCTCAAATATAAATAACCATAAGAATGACTTTTTAAGTGTAATAAGACTTGTATGATATATATAACAAAATTGTAAATATTTTTATCGATCAAACGCACTCTTGCCAATTAGCTTACACGTAATATAATTCTGGCTTATATTTCTAAGCCCTTAATATATTCACGGAATTTGATTCCATGATTTATAAATTATACCTATACTTTTGTTAAATATGTATCGAGGAATCCTTTGAATCTTCCACCGAAAGATACGATCGAATGATCTTCTTGTATAATCCTAAGATATATTAGGCTGTAACGTTATAGATTTATATAAGCTGTTTTGATTTTCAAATCATTTTTTAAAACCTTTCACGGTTGTACGGAACCACTTGTTGCTTGGCAAACTCGAATTTTTTTTTTTTCTTTGTTTTTTATCTCCAAGGTGTTAAAAATTAATGTTTGAACTGTATACAATTGAACTACAAATTAGAATCAACCTGATATCATTTTCTTTCTTTGCTTATGAGGATTCTCTTCTAAAATATAAATGCAGGATATTTATGGATTAAATTCGACTGATTTGAACTGGTTTGACCGGCAAGTATGGAACGACTCGCAACTGATGGTCACAATTCTTTGTGTATAGCAAATGTTCAAATGCAATCATCATGATAGTTATGATATATACTGACTTTCCCATTTAATAAATTGACTCATGTACACTTGCCAGCGTCCTATTGTTTAAAAATTAAAGAAAGAACAAAAGGAATCATGAGCTAGATGCACAATTGACAAAATGTTACGGAATGCCACAAAGAAACAATGCAAATGTATTGGTAATTGTTCAAGTATAACGTGTGATTACGTTGTAAATATTTTTAAATGAATATATTTTCAAATGAATAAATAAACATATGTGTATATGCAAAGCATCGTGTACGGACTTCGATTTACTCCTTTCAATATTTATTCATGAATTTCATTCCCAGATTCCGATAATCTTCTGAAAATAACACGTCTAAACGTCATCTCATATTATCCAGTCAACGACATGGGTAAATCAACCATAACGTCGATTTTATCCTCTTTCTACAGAAGCCCGGCATGGTCATCCATACACAGTGTATCTGGGTGCTATAACCCTTTGCTATAACCTACACGCGACTCGTCATCCTTGCGTTCGCCACCAGAACGGTGGAGGGCGTCACTGTGTTAAAACTGATGCTTGTAACAGAAGTAGTTCGTCAATTCATCCGCGAGATGGCGATACCATTTTGCACCCCGTTGACGACGATAGTACTGACCTACTGATCTACTGACTTACCTGTCGTGGAGTCAGTTGCCTTCGTGGCGTCAAAGAGTTCACATGGGGGATGCGTTAACGAATTATAAACGTGACAGGCATTTCAAATGAAATACTTCGAACCTCTCAGCCTGTATACTAGGAAACAAATAGGGAAACTCATTTACGATGAGCAGATATTTATTTTTAACAGACAATTTAGAATACTACACCTAATACTGTATCTATCCTGCAGATTTGAATTCTCAAATATACCAATTATCAATTGCTTCGTTATTTTTCACTTTTCCCTTCATATAACGTTTTATTGCTAATATAAGTAATAGGTGAAACAGCCTTCGACACTCGGGAGGCGTGAGAAATAAGAATTATTGCATTTCAGCTACTTAGGAATTGGCGACCACCTCTTCGAGTTATTTTTGCGACCACCACCATGCACGTCTCTCTATGTGTATTCATAGTAGCGATTTTTACAATTTTTTGAATTTTAACTCGCAAAATATCTCCTGGTATCAGGAGAACATCTGACCCGAGGAGGTGTGCTGAAATTTTTGGAGGGGCAAAGGCATAGTGTATTGATATACGCATGCATGCGTTGCTTCATGCACGTCTCTCTATGCTTATTCATACTAGCGATTTTTACAATTTTTTGAAATTTTACTCGAAAAATACCACCTGGTATCAGGAGAACATCTGACCCGAGGAGGTGTGCTAAAATTTTTGGAGGGGGAAAGGCATAGTGTATTGATATACGCATGCATGCGTTGCTTCATGCACGTCTCTCTATGCTTATTCATACTAGCGATTTTTACAATTTTTTGAAATTTTACTCGAAAAATACCACCTGGTATCAGGAGAACATCTCACCCGAGGAGGTGTGCTAAAATTTTTGGAGGGGGAAAGGCATAGTGTATTGATATACGCATGCATGCGTTGCTTCATGCACGTCTCTCTATGCTTATTCATACTAGCGATTTTTACAATTTTTTGAAATTTTACTCGAAAAATACCACCTGGTATCAGGAGAACATCTGACCCGAGGAGGTGTGCTAAAATTTTTGGAGGGGGAAAGGCATAGTGTATTGATATACGCATGCATGCGTTGCTTCATGCACGTCTCTCTATGCTTATTCATACTAGCGATTTTTACAATTTTTTGAAATTTTACTCGAAAAATACCACCTGGTATCAGGAGAACATCTGACCCGAGGAGGTGTGCTAAAATTTTTGGAGGGGGAAAGGCATAGTGTATTGATATACGCATGCATGCGTTGCTTCATGCACGTCTCTCTATGCTTATTCATACTAGCGATTTTTACAATTTTTTGAAATTTTACTCGAAAAATACCACCTGGTATCAGGAGAACATCTGACCCGAGGAGGTGTGCTAAAATTTTTGGAGGGGGAAAGGCATAGTGTATTGATATACGCATGCATGCGTTGCTTCATGCACGTCTCTCTATGCTTATTCATACTAGCGATTTTTACAATTTTTTGAAATTTTACTCGAAAAATACCACCTGGTATCAGGAGAACATCTGACCCGAGGAGGTGTGCTAAAATTTTTGGAGGGGGAAAGGCATAGTGTATTGATATACGCATGCATGCGTTGCTTCATGCACGTCTCTCTATGCTTATTCATACTAGCGATTTTTACAATTTTTTGAAATTTTACTCGAAAAATACCACCTGGTATCAGGAGAACATCTGACCCGAGGAGGTGTGCTAAAATTTTTGGAGGGGGAAAGGCATAGTGTATTGATATACGCATGCATGCGTTGCTTCATGCACGTCTCTCTATGCTTATTCATACTAGCGATTTTTACAATTTTTTGAATTTTAACTCGAAAAATACCCCCTGGTATCAGGAGAACATCTGACCCGAGGAGGTGTGCTAAAATTTTTGGAGGGGGAAAGGCATAGTGTATTGATATACGCATGCATGCGTTGCTTCATGCACGTCTCTCTATGCTTATTCATACTAGCGATTTTTACAATTTTTTGAAATTTTACTCGAAAAATACCACCTGGTATCAGGAGAACATCTCACCCGAGGAGGTGTGCTAAAATTTTTGGAGGGGGAAAGGCATAGTGTATTGATATACGCATGCATGCGTTGCTTCATGCACGTCTCTCTATGCTTATTCATACTAGCGATTTTTACAATTTTTTGAAATTTTACTCGAAAAATACCACCTGGTATCAGGAGAACATCTGACCCGAGGAGGTGTGCTAAAATTTTTGGAGGGGGAAAGGCATAGTGTATTGATATACGCATGCATGCGTTGCTTCATGCACGTCTCTCTATGCTTATTCATACTAGCGATTTTTACAATTTTTTGAAATTTTACTCGAAAAATACCACCTGGTATCAGGAGAACATCTGACCCGAGGAGGTGTGCTAAAATTTTTGGAGGGGGAAAGGCATAGTGTATTGATATACGCATGCATGCGTTGCTTCATGCACGTCTCTCTATGCTTATTCATACTAGCGATTTTTACAATTTTTTGAATTTTAACTCGAAAAATACCCCCTGGTATCAGGAGAACATCTGACCCGAGGAGGTGTGCTATATGATACTCAAAATAAGGAGTCGGAGGGAAGGGAAAGTACAGAATAACGAAGCATTTGATCATTGTATGGAATTTATTGCATCGATACAATATTATATTTTCAACGCTATGTTACAATTCGTAATTGTTTCATGAATATAAATATGTATCGCAATGAGTCTCTCTGTTCGCTTTCTAGCCTTTAGGCCAGCAAGTTCGGCGTATTTCTACTGAGAGGTCTGTCACAGTCGGATCGCGTTAACGCAGTCCCCATGCGAACCCTTTGACGCCTCAAGGGCCACTGACCCCGAGACAAAACCTTGACCTGGGTCAGTGCTCCTCTTAGCACGGCTAGTCCCGCCAACGGGGTGCCAGGTGGTACTGCCATTTCGCGGATGAATTGGCGAACTCCCAGTGACGTCAGGCTGCCAGTGTATGCTGCATGAGATGGGTTTGGAATAGCCACATGCACTGACCGTGCGATGATGGCCCTACAAGGCGCTTACGTCCTCTCCGTACTTTTTATTCTGAAATGTTCGGGCATCATGCCACGGAGGTGGATTTGATAGAAAACCAGTTATTTATGGAAAAATGGCACATTTATTATATTATTAGTGATAATAATATTACTAGTAATTAAACATTTTTCTCAAATATTTTTTTATACGCGTAGATCATACAACATTCGCTTCCACGAACAGCATACTTTGCCTGTTCACGCATACATTTCACTACCTATAACTATTGACAAAATCTAGCTTAAACTGACTTAAAAACTATTATAGTTATATATTACATGATTTTTTCCTTTGAATATTCTTGTTTTTTTAAAAAAGTTCACCAGCTCACGCATTTAGCAGCTTAAATTTTATGTCACAATGTACAATTTAACTTATCCAGTAATTGTAGGGCAGAATCCATGCCGCCCGTTCACCACTGTTCGAAAATTTCTGTCTGCTCAAACAATTGTCAGTATATAGTTTTCATAAAACTCCGGACAATTTGCGAATAGAGAGAAATTTTTCCGGTGGAGAGACGGACTATGCATATACCAGCCATAGTATTTTTTATTCATTTATTTTTATTTTATTTTTATTCTTATTTTTTTTTCTCTTAATATGATACTGTATAGACATAACGTTATTTCGTAATGATTAATTCAGATTTCAGTGCGTTCGTTTAAAATTCATTTTCAATAACATAATGCAGCTTGAAATACCTTCAAGCACAATAATATAGTAATATTGCAAAAAAAATATAATCGATATGAAAAGAAAAAATATATTTATGTATCTGACCTATCTGTAATTCGTAGTAAAAGAAACTTAAATAATAATAAACATGGAATATATTTCTAAACGCTAAAAATTTGCTATATGTATAGTATGTGTATGTAATTATAATTTATATTATAATACTCAAAAGTGCCAAATATTTCTGGGACGTGTGCGCATTATGTCGTAAAGCAAATTCAACGAAAAAAAAAAGAGAAGAAAAAAAACCGAAACGCTTCTGTCCTATCTCATAAATATAAACCAAAAAAGCATACCTGCACTTCAACCTAACGAATTTCTATTTCGTATAGCCAGCTAAGAGTGTAGGAAAAAGTACTACGTGACAAACAAATATCGGGTATAATAAAGTTTTTCTTCAATAATAGAGAAAAAAATATAGAGAGAAAAAATCTTTTTGCCAGAACAAAATTTCATTACATATTATTTCATTAGCCAGCTGTGCGGATGACAAACGCGAATTATTTGAGTCATCGCAGAACTCTTTCCCACGAATAAAATCTTAGCCAGGAGCAATGAAATATGAGTGTGTACGCAAAGGTATAATATTATTGTCCTTATATCTTAAGGGAATGCGTTCGCTAGTAAGCACTTAAAGCACATGTTTGGCGTTAGATTTCTTGCAAGCAAAGTAATACAAGGTTTAAGTAATCTGTTCCGTTGTGGTATGTACAACCATCGGTGATTCAATCAGGAAACAGAATGATTCTGTTGTAATTAAATAATTTTTTCTCAATCTTTGAATAATGCAATCTATCAATAACAGCTGTATCGGGTCTGGCTGCTTTATCTCTACTTTGATTATCCATTCGATTTCAGCTATCTTCCCTAGCTCTGCTCCCTGATCATTTAACAAAATAAAGTAATTACAAATTATTATAAGACGTCACTGGGATACTAAGTGTAAATAAAACCTTATTACTGTATATACACACGCTGGGAATGGCAGAGAGATATATACGCGCCCCCCGTTTTTAAACCACACCAGGCATTCATCTTCGGAAACTAGATAGCTCACCAATGAGGAAAAACCAATAACAGAAAACCTATCGTCTCAAGCGTCCTTATATACGAACACTTTGTCTTATTCCCCTTCTTCTTAGTATTGTCGGATTAAATCGCGATGTCGCTTCGTTCGTTTGAATAAAATCTATTAAAATTCACAAGTCTTGTCATGAATGAGAAAAAAGGCATTTCTTGAAAGCCTGCTCTCTATCTCGCGAAGTACTTGGCAGCCGAAAATAAAAGCTTTTATTAAAAGTTAAAACACTATTTCAATCCACGCTATATTATGCAATATAGACAAAACCAAGAGACAATTCATTTACGGAAATACGTTCGCTGTTTTAAGCGTTAGTCATTGAAGTCAATAAAATATGATAACGTCTTGTCATGAGATTTAATATTGATGATATTGTAGGAGGCGACGCGTTTGCTTCAAGTTTTTCCATCGACGAGTTAAGAGTTTCGTAGTTGAATGCCTGATGAATTACTTGTCGTGAATTTCAACTATGTTTTTTTTTTTGTAGTCAGATATTTTGATCCTCTTTTCGTCAAGAGGGGAAACCTTCCTATCTGTTACCGCACAGCGACCCCCGACTACTGAACATACTTAATAATATCGACGGTAGAATAGGCGTGAAAATATTATGGTAGAAAAACAAAGAAAAAAAATTCCAACTATTTGCACATCAATACATTGTACTTCGCAAATAGGACACAGGTCAATCGTTCTCAAAGTAATCAGAACAATGATTAAGAATCGTAAATTTAGCTTGGCGTATGAAAGTAAGACCAGGCAGCAGATTGAACTGATTCAAAAGTATTTCTGTTAAAACATTGAAAAGTGGTGAAATAATTTCTATGACCTTTTACGATGAAGAGAATTGATATAATAATGCATGAACATGCTTCAGGTGCGTACTAGGACATGTATCCGCTTAAACACCTCGCACATCAGGTGCGGATATTCTACACACGCTATAAATAAAGTTAGGTATTCCTTCTAGAGACCTAATCTTATGTATAGTCTTTG
This sequence comes from Tenthredo notha, assembly GCA_914767705.2. Lineage (NCBI taxonomy): Eukaryota > Metazoa > Arthropoda > Insecta > Hymenoptera > Tenthredinidae > Tenthredo > Tenthredo notha. Next base: position 10,292,509 of record OU611916.1, read on the forward strand.
AGCAACGCATTTTCTATTTTACATACACACATACTCATGTACCCGCACATGCACTGACGCGTACGGATAGCCACGTGTTGCGTCGCTCATTTGCGTAGACAGATTATCACTTCTATTATTAGTAGCAAACAGAATTGAGTTTTGAAAATTTAATTGTTAAATATTGAAAAGTTCATTAACACGTAATAATAATAATAATAATAATAATAATAATAATAATAATAATCATAATAATAATAATAATAATAATAATAATAATAATAATAATAATAATAATAATAATAATGATAATAATGATAATAATAATGATAATAATAATAATAATAATAATAATAATAATAATAATAAAAATAATGTATAAATAAAGATTGAACCTTGTCAGTTTATCTAAATAATTTCATAGCTGTTTAAATAAATTTTCTTTCTTTTTTTATTTTTTTCTTTCCCACGCCTAAGAGAGGGGCACTGGCAATTGATTTTAAAAGGAAATAAAAATTATGAATCACAGTCATTTTTTGTTTTTGTTTACGTTTTTTTTTTTTGTTTGTTTTCATTTTTTTCTCTTCTAGTTATATCTTTTTAAAAACGCTATCGAAATATCTGTACGAAATTCACGAAGGAGAATTTATTTTTTCATGATCACGCGCATCAGGGTGGTTTGGAAAATGCATACATTAATTGTTTATGTACAAAGGATTATCATTACTTTACCCCCCTCCCCCCCTCTGCCTCCCGCGCAATACAAATAGGTAGGGAGAATAAATACTGCCGAGAAAATATGCATTCCATTGAAATCCTAATGAAATTCTCTTCCTAATCTCATTACGCTGCAAAATATTGTTTCATCATTGAAACTACTATAATTGGATTATAAAAGAAGAGCTTTGTAATAATTACATAGTGGCCGGCATATGCATGAAATAATAGTTCTAGTCTTTCATAGCAAGGAAAAAAATCTATAATTATTGAAAAGCTATATGTGAATTGTTAAAAATCTTATCGTGTCTGATAAATCGCAACAATATCGTATCGTCGTTGTGAATTATCAGATATTGATATTCAAACGCTTGATATAGTTTATTTAAATTGTAAATTCCAATGGTTATTCGTTGTTTTGATAAATAAATATAATTTATTTATAATAAAAATATAATTTGTTTTTTATATTCATCAAAGTCAATCTTTTTCAAATATAACATTCAAAATTAGAAATCTCTCATCTTTCTAATATTCAGTTATATTCCGCGACCGTTCACAGTCCGGCAGACGCAGAAATTGGCAAATGCTTGTTGAAGAAATTCAGAAAGATCATAAGTACAGATATAACGAAAGCTTTGACTTATACTATCGAGATGCCCGGTGAGACTAAAGCAATACGATTAACTACTTGCTACCATGATACGTCAACTGGAAATAACAACCGAGGTATAAATTCTATACACATAAGAGTGGGCATCGGCTGATAATTCCGTCATATCGTACAAATTTATACAATTTGCATGCCATTAGCTTTAAGAGTTTAATCTCATTTCTCTTTTACCAAGCAAGTAATCGTGTACGTACTCCATTGCCTCACTTATGGCTTATATTTGTTGTTGCCAAGAACCTAGAAGCGACGTAACTCGCAAATAACGAGTATGCGTTACAGCTGGGGCACGTATGTTTCCTTCAATAAATTTTTTTACCGTTTTATGTACATGTGATCAGTGTACGGGATAGCTGAGAAGTAAAATAGTTACGGCTATACGGTAGGATATTTAGAATCCAGTCACAAGACTGCCGTCCGGCGATGGAAAAACTTAGAGCGAACGCATCGCCTTAACACAGAGCGACGCTATGGTCCAGCCGCTGCTACTGCGGTTGCGACGGATTGTGTTGAAGGGAAGGTGGTGGCCCCTGTAACAGTTGAAATATTGTTAGCAAAAAAAATGCATAGAAATCATTCAGTTTCCATTTCTTTTATATTATTTATTTTTTATACTCACAGGCATTGCAGGAAACGGTGGTTGCGAGTGCGAATGGGGATGTGGGTGAGGGTGTGCTATGTGTGCTGCAAGATGACCGGGTAGCTTAGGGCCGTCCTCTGCTTTTTCTTCTTCTCTTCTTTTTAAACACGCGGCTTTTGGATTCAGATTTCGTTCTGTGGATGAGAAATGAGAGTTACTAATATTGTAGAATTGACTTGCCGTTTTTGGGATCATGGGTTTACCATAGAGACATGTATACCCAGGTACTACATACCTCTGACTTGCTGCTCCAGGGTCATTATAACTTCTACAGCCATATTGAGAATGCCAAGCTTAGTCTGTGGTTTGTCGGTCTTTAGGTGCGTCATACACATTCTTCCTAGCTCCTTCAAAGCTTCATTTATATCCCTAATACGTATCCTAAATAAAGAAGAAAATTGCATTGAATAATTGCGTGTTTTCAACCACAGGAAAATATCCAGCCATGACCAGTTTATTAAAACAAGCTACACATAAGTTAGAATATCTATTTACTAGCTGAAGAATGGAGCACATCAAGTATCGGAGTAACAAATAGACTAGCTATGAAAGAAAATGGTCAACTAAGGTGTTTCAGATAGTTTCAAATGGTTCAAAAATAGTCTTCTTGATCCTTCACTTGTAGATTTTTTTTTTCATCTCTATGAAAAACCATACTATACAAAGACTACGGGCCAGTTGACTAAAATGTTACAGTTTGTTTGTATTACCTTATCGGCACAACATGTAACATTAAATTGGTCATTGTTTATGTACAATTTTTGGAAAAGAATCAGTGGACAAATCCTTGATTTTTCCTCAACTTAGGGTCTTACCTTTCCCTAGCATTATTGGCCTGCCTCCGCTCCTTTTCCCTCTGAGCCTTCATGTCAGGATCATCATCCTCGTCTTCGGCGCTCGAACAACAGTTGCGCAATAACAATACTAGATTAATCACCTGATTTTTAATAATAACACAGGGTGGCAGACTTTGACTCTGGACTATTGCAATTCAGAAATTTCTCGAAAATATTAGCAAACGATCTTTACTCCAACTACACATGAGATGTCCTGAATAATGTGATTGAATGGTGTTGTTCGAGCGATGGAGTTTGTTAATATATTAACTTCATCTTTACACTGACTGGGCGATGTTTGGACTATCTTATTAATGAACACACGCACTAAGGTCCATTATTGGATGTTCTTAGGAGCTGAGGTGATTATTATTTTCATTATCAAATGTTTTTAACTGGCTTTGGGATAAACCAATCCTATAAAGACTAATGGTTCAACTAGTATGCTGAAGGGCCCATACTCTTTGTACGTTTATGAGTTTTTTTTTTGTTGTCTTTCTCGTTTTGAAAAAGAGATTTCATTCGACTACTTCAATAATAAAAACGGGAAGAGAATTTCCTATTATTATTTCAGGGAAAGATGATTCTAGTCTGTTAGACTCTGACTATGCCTAAAAATACCAGTGTTAATATACATAGTAAACGATGACTTGCAGTAGAGAGAAAATCGAAATTTAATAATAAAATAACATTAGAAGATTCGACTTTACGAATAACATCTTAATCTGAAATAAAATAAGGTTCAATACAGGATCCTGAATCCCAACAAGTATGAATATGTATACATCGCTAGGAAAGTGATAAAGAAGAAAAAAAAAACCCAAAGAAGTACGTTGTGCCAATATTACGCAATGTAAGTTCTACAAAGTAACATGCCTAGTAGCCAGATTCCGGCTGCTTTAAAATGAAACTGATTTCAAGCAACTTTCAAGAAATTTTGAATAAATCTCATTCTTGCCTGCAACCAGCGACATTTTAATTACCATTTATAAAGACGGGCCTTACAGTGGCGATGAGAAGGATTTAAAGACTGATGAAGGTATAATAAATACATGCCAAATATAATATCATGAGTGTGACGATTGTTCATATACAATTTGGCATATATTTGAGAAAGAGGAAATTATTGAGGAAAGTTTAGATCAGATTTGATTTCATGCACAACGTGATATCAATAATTTGATTGCTACATTCGTTAGAATATGATTACTCTCTCTCTCTTTCATTTTTATATAATATTCATTGATATCGCATTGAATGATGAACGTAATCGGAATCAAAAATTTAGTTAAGATCTTGACGTGGCTTTGATTCCTCATTTGGGATTAAAAGCCACGTATCGATTCTGAAGGAATTATCAAGGATTTGGTGGACCAAAATGCAAATAGTGCATACTGCGTGTGCTCACTAACCTTTCACGAACGTTGTTAGCCTGTCGCCTTTCTTTTTCACGCACCGCTTTAGTGCCCGGGTCATCGCAGTCTTCCTCAGCGCTCGAACAACGGTTGTTTAAAGACACAGCAAGTTAGTTTAGGTTGTAATATTTGCTTAATTTATCAAATTTTTCACCAACATTTCATTTAACAAGAATTCTCTTCCATATCAATACAGCTGGTTTTATTTACCAATTGGTCTCTAACTAGCTAACAGAGTACGCCGACCTCAGTTTTTAAATATGGTACAAAATAACAGGTAATATAAACTCGGTATGGTTCAAGAATATTGATATCAAAGTATTTCATAGAATGTGAGAGTCCCTATAATGATGAAATTATAAGATGATCCTAGCAGTGAATGGATCAAAGTTCAATTGACACTTTAAAATTCTGGTCTTCAATGAACGGTCAGATGAAATATCATAAAATGTTTTCAATGATGCAATTAAAAGGAGGAAAGAACACTTACTATCTGCGCGATCTTTTGGTGCCCTTTCCCTGAGAGGTTGAATTCACTGTAGAAGCTCCTATGACGCCGCCTCCTGTGACTATATCGCTGCTCGAAGGCTTTGTTTCACCACCACTACTGTCTGGTGGGTCTTTCCTCTTTTCTAAAGAGATATACTCTACTAATTATTGATACTGCCTTAAATGAGATTTAAATTTGTACAAAATATTTCAAGGGCATGTAGATACGAGTATGTATTATTCGAAAGGTTTATGATAGAATGCACATAAGTAGTTGGTAACTTTCATTCCTAATTGCTGTTAGGTATCTATCTGGTTAGTAATAATAAACAAGAATGCATTTACCAATTAAAAACAGGAAGTGACCAAGTATAATCCTAATTTAGACATCACCTTATGCGTAAGGAGAGTGAGTAGATAATAGATGCTGTCTATGCATTTGTAATGGCACAGGTATTTAGATCTGATATAACGCACAATGGTTGTAACTCTCTAAGATATCCATATAAGAATTCCTCAACAGAAAGCCATTTACCACGAGTGATCAAGGCTCAGATACAGAAAATGGGAATAAACAAGTATAGAAGCTAGTTTCTCGTCTGGGATTAGATTATTCCTCTAATACAATTCCTATACTATATTAAATCGACGTGAAAGAATGCATATCAACTTACTGGCATTGGCAACGGGTAACCTTTCAATTTTTATCGAACCGTCTGTGTCCGGTGTGGGTGTTAAGCCAGGATACGAACCCTGAGGTTGCGCTACTGTGACCGCAGGGTGAGGACTTGTCTGCAAGAAAATATAGGACAGGTATTAGTGACGTATTCTTAATCTATCCCCATGTTGGATTTACTCTGAAATATCCCATTAATACTTACTAAATGGTCCAACTGTGGGGGTGAGGTATGGGAGTATAACGAGGCGTGAGGTCCGACAGGTGCGAGATGTAAGCCGAGCTGACTTTCTGCATGATTCCTTAGGACATTGATTGCATCGTCCAGTCTCTCTTCCATCCGTGTTCCCTGTACCAACAGAATACCACATACCCGACTCGATTACATTTCAGCCGTTTATGAAGAGAAATTAAATATGACGGAGGTGCAAGTTTTATCATTTCGTTGAATGATACATATTTCTATGGAGTTAGTCGATAGAGGTGAAATAATAAATAATAGAATAATCAATGAACTAAATTATTGATAGAGAAAAAAAAAATGAAATAAAACAAATTTTGCGTGGATGAATTTTTTGATCAATCAATAATTGTGAATAAATAAAAACTGGTGATCCTCACCTCTGCGTGGTCGCGCAGGAAGCCTATGGCATCATCTAGCCTCTGCTGTTCTGGCGCCGGCTTCACACACAACACCAACGCAACAACAAAACCAAAACAACCAAGTCAACACAACGTTCACAACAAACAAGGAGGGTAAAAAGTTAAAGAAAAGACAACACAAAAATGAATTATTAATCATTGTGCACGCTCTATATATATATCTCTCTCTTTCTCTCTTTCTCTCTCTCTTTCTCTCTCTCTCTCTCTCTCTTCCTCATGCTTGTGCATCCCTGAAGCTATCTCCACTTTGATGAATCAGTTTCAATCTTGTTAGGACAATTTTCAGTTTATTAATTGTTGTCTTAATTTTGTTTCTCAACAGAGATCCTCGGTTTGATAAATCATAAGTCAAAGGCAAGTCATAGGATATTATAGAAAGTATTTGTTTTCCCCATTGACTGTTAACGCCGTTCAGATTTAGTCATTGTATGTGAAAGTCTGTGAAATAAAAGCTTGATGCAGCCAGAATAATTATTAAAACTTAACTGTGTTGCACGATAATATGAACATTTTATTTAACATCCTAATACTACAATTAAAAAAACGTTAATTTTACAAACAGATTAGATAATCATCTGGCAATGAATTAGGGCGTAGTTATCTTCATATAATCAATGCAACAGGCTCGAGTCCAAACTAGGTATGTGAAATATGCTCTCAATAAAGAGGGCAAAATAAAAGAAACAACAATATTTTGCCAATAATAAAAGTAAACGGAACTTACCATGTGAATGGTTCCACCGCGATTAGGGTCTGCCGCAAAATGTGGAGAGACAGGGGCTGTGCCAGAGGCCCAGCCTGGTGCGGAGCCTGTTAATGGCGGGGGTGAGCTAACTGGCGTAGATGGGTTACTGCTATAGCTAGATACCGATTGGTCCGTGGGGTAAATCTGCCAAAAAATAAAGAACAATTAGTCACACTTTTGAATATAGAATGAAGTTCTGCTGAATCCATGAGCTTATAATCATTGAAAGAACTTTTTAAATTAATAGAATAATGTGAGATGCGTGAGACACGTACTCTTGCACTCACAACAGAGGCAAGAGCCTTGCCAAGGGTGTCTCCTGACGTCGGCTGGTTATTAGTTGTCGCACTTGGTGCACTAGGGGCTGGTGGAGGAGCTCCAGGGCTGTGACTATATTGCAAAGATGCAGGAGAAGGAGCTCCTGCCCCGCTGCCAGCCGCTACAGCTGAGCTACCTCGAAACGTCGACATTGGCGGTAGAGACGCTGCGCTAGTTACAGCAGAGCCAAGAATTGGAGCAGCTGTATCACCATTGGGGGACATCGCAGAGTATGCCTTAAATTAGGAACAATACATAGTAGTAATTTGTGTCCTAAACTATTTTCTGTTGGTTTTTTTGTTTTTTTTCTTTTTTTTCCCATGAGCTACCAAGTGAAAAGAGAGGCAGATGCATGGGTCTCAAAATATATCAGCGTTTGGCAATATTTATCTGGTAAACTATTATCACCAAATCTGTACTTTATACGGTTGGGATAAAAGCGGGAATACAGTAGGACATGGTAGTATCGTTAGCCAGTGTAATTGCGTAAATCAAACAGAGACTGCTTGCACTTGACTAGAAACATGATGTAGCCGGAGAGCTAATCTATATATAGATACTCTGACTCATTCGGCTTACACTGCACTGCCCCAGCGTCTCTCAGCCTCTCAACCCCACAGAGGGACAGAGAGAGGAAAAGAGAGAGAGACTGTCTGTAGAGTATAATCAATAACAATTGTCACAGATAAATTCATTAGCATTTCAAACTCTGACAATTATTCCGACCTACTCTCTGGCGCGGTGGGGTCAAATTGTAGAAAGATTCTCACCACTTGATTTCAATATGCAAATAGATAATATTCCCAGTATTACATTCATTTTTTTCTTTTCTTTCCTTTCTTTTTTTATTGAAATCATTTGAAAAACTCACCATAGGGTCATGGGGTAAGTGCATGGGGTATGCTGGCTGGGCCAAGTGGGATGGCGCGTAGCCACTGTACGGCGGTTGTACTCCGCCAGTACCCCCTGTCCACGGATCACCAGGACCCGCTCCTTGCCCGCTGCCATCTAAAAGGGTGGAAAAAAAAAAAAAAAGTAATTAAATATCGAAAATTGGAATTGGAAAATTGAAAATTGAAATCACGGTTTCGTTCTGTAAGAATTATGATGTGTGGAACAAGCGCGTATTCTTGAGTTAGACGGTTCAGCGATTTTCCCATATCTTCGTATAATACGATTTCAAAAAAAGAGAGAAAATAAGAAAAAGAAATTGAAATCAGGCGAATGGGGTGTGTTTGGGACGAGAGCGTAACACCCTCATTCTATTCATCCGTTCGATTACAGAGAATTTGAAAACGAGCATTCGTCTGACTCTCTTCTCTGAGAGGAGAAAAAAAGTTTAATAAGAATTACGAGACATATAGCTAGGTATACGCTGTCGGAGTTGTTTAGAAAGAAAAGCAATATTCAGGAGGGAGCTGGCGATATTTAATTTAATCTCTATCTATCTTTGGCGTCTTCGAGAAAAGCGGAGAGATAGAAGAAGGGGGGAAATAACTTTTGCTGAAACAGCGACGGTTGTAGTTTAACTCCCTTTTTCTTCTCGTTCTTCCAGTTTTTTTTTTCTTTTTTCTTTTTCCTTTCTTATTTCTATCGTTTTTTTCTTTTCAGTTTACTTTCGCGCTACAGTTCGGCGATGATGGTGACAATAATAGGGGGCGAGACGCGAAAGGCCGAAAACTCGAAGAGCTAGTTGCAGCCAGTTGCCAAAACTCCTGAGGGATATCAGCGGGGGATGAATTATATGAAGAAAAGTGTAGCTTAGGTATCGAGAAACGTGTTTCTACTTTGGGGTGGCATATTGCGATTGTTTCAAACTTGGACATTCTCTTTGATTGTAAAACGGTACACATACATGAAATACGGAAAAGGAACAATCCTATATACGAAATCTGGAGGTAATTCATCCGTAATTTAAAAGATGTGATATGTACTCACCAATATAGTAGGGATCCGCGTATAGTGCCGCTGCTTTTGGGGAGGTGTACCTTGGCGAATCCTGACCAAATTCGTCGGAGCCATACTGAAAAATAAAAATACGGAAAAAACGTTAGACGTGAATCTCGACAAGAAACACCGTAGTAATGATATTATTCGTCATATTTTATTAAATACGTATAAGAATTTATGACCATTGTCAATGTCTCCGCGATGTATCATTATATTAATTAGCTTGTTATCACACCGTGAGTGGATCAAACTTTCACAACTTCGAATTAATCGCATGGATATAGGTATTTCGACGAAGCGTGAGATGAGATCATTGTAAAAATTAGCTACACGTATGATTAAGATGAGAAACTATAGAATACGGTACCATTTTATGACCTCCATATCCGATTGGACATACGAACATTTTTTTATTTAATGATTTTTGCGGATAAATTATTATTTTTTTCTTCCTATAACGTGCAGCGAGGGTAGAGATTTAATGTAAAAAAAAAAAAGAAAAAAAACGTACGAGCTTGAGAATATCAACGATATTCAAGCAGGATATGATTCGTCATAGGTCGCGTAATAAATGTCGAAAAAATTTGCGGAGCGAATAGTTATAGGCGCCCGCATCTTACGAAAGACACCGCAATACTGCAATCGAGTATCGGACAAACTCCAAAGTCTAGGCGCCTCTTTTCCTCATCCTTCCATTTCCATTTCCACTTCCGTTCCATTCCGTTACCGTAGGGGTACTATATGGGTTCCTAGGGTGGGGAGCGCATCGATAGTTCAGTTTAGACGAAAATTAGTGACTTTTCTTTTTTTTTTCTTTTGTTTATTTTCGGTACACCCGTTACGTGGGATTTGAATGTAGGATATCTGCGTATATACACTTGATTCGAAAAGATAGATAAAAAATCAAAACCCGATCGTATAAAGATAGAAACTTATTAGAAAATCCGATACGAACTCGTATGTGAATAAATAGCGAATATTACGGTATATATAGATATGTATGTAGATACACGTAGCGATCTTTGACCCCGGTCTCAGATTCTCGCATCGGCTACTGCACGCTTATCGAGTTCATTTCAAATTTTATCATCGGAGGTTCCTCGATAAGAGATACTGCAATATAAATAAATAAATCAATTTCTCTGTCGTGTATATACTAGGAAGGGAGAATAGAAAAGTAAATGAAAGAAATAATGTAGCCCGGAGTATAAAACTGGCGATAACACTGCGTCGGGTTAGACTAATAAATTCATTTCATTTCATTTAAATGAATTGGTTTGACTCTAGCGAACGCTTTGACTAGCCGACGACGAATCAAAGGGGATCAATGTACAGCGACGTATAGCTACATATATATGCATGTGTAGGATATAGAATATAGATACATCCATACGTGCCTCGCGAAGAATAGAAATATTGTTTCGATTTAGTTTCATCACTTCTCGATTCTTTTCCTATATTGATACGTATATGCCGAATATGTAATAAAAATCTCGAATACCGCACGCGGGAGAATCTTAATATGTCGGGTTCCGCGTAGGATCTTGGGGTCCGCGGCAACGTCAGCGATTTCTCTACCCAATATAAATGTCCGGTAGCATTGATTTAGTCGTCGGTACAATGTGTCGTCGTCGTTCTCGCGACTAGTAGCTTAGAGGGAACAGAAAAAAAATCTCTCTATCTCTCGCCCCAGGAAAGAAAAAAAAAGAAAAAAAAAAAATGATTATTTCATCTTCCGTAACGCAGGTTGCGGTGAACCCAGCGCGAATCGCGTGCAGCTAAATTAGCGAGGCACACGGTGAGAGATAAATAACTAGATATGTTAACTACAACATTTATGTATATACACGAAGAAAAAGGGGGAAGCGGAATAGCAAAAAATAAAAAAAAAGGGATAAAATTGTTAGAGCGGATCTTGAACGCGAGACACGTCAGTATAGGCAGCATATATCGCCCGCATGTAAGCGGCCACTGGACGTCGTAGCGCACCTGCCTCGTTACAATCTATAGATCATTCGCTCCGACTATAACTGGCGGGTATACAATATTGCACATAATTTTTTTTTTTCTATAGAGTATATGTATAAAAATATTCTACGTATGGAGAAATATGTTACCTAAATGAAAAGAAAATAAGATATATTTATATACATATATGTACATATATCGGATACCGCGTGAATTTATTAGAACAATTATCGCAAGCTGCTATTAATTATTTTCATCGTTGTGTTATATCTACGTATTTCCCCACAATTTTTCTTTTTTTTCTTCTATATAAACATACACGAATTTGCGTTTAGACTCATGGTGTAACCGAATGTCGATTATACTTATGGAGAACGTGTCACGATTTAAGACCCTTTCAGAGTTAGCCGATCTAATGGTCGAAAGTTTTCTTCCTCCAGGTGTACGGAAACAGCTTCTTAATGGGGGGAAGAGGATCAAATAGTACGAGACAAGTGAATTAACCTTCCATTAATTACCTATCAGCAACGGGTCGACTAGTCGTTCGCTTCGCTTAGCTGGCCCGCGAGTATAAGGTATAAGGTATAAGGTATAAGGTATAAGGTATAATGCAACAGCCAGCGTAAGATATTATACCTCGTGCAGGTGTCTTATCATTAAGTTTCATCCAACGTCGCCGCGTAGATATATCTATTACCAATGTAGGTATTTAACTATATTTTATTACACCCTGCACTCGGTTTACTCGATGAACCGTGGGAACTCATCTAATAACGTCGCGGTATACCCCCGCTCGTTTTCATAGATTTGGAAAATCATATGCCACGGATTGAAGATTTTTAGAAACGAAATTCCCATTTGTCGTGATCGTGAATCCAAGAGACAAGAAAATAAAGAAAGAACAAGGAATGAAAAAAAAAATTTGATATGCACGTATATTGGCAGTCGATTGAATTTCCGATCGCTAACGTGGCCTTGAGTGACGTGACACCGTGGTTCTGAATCCCGATTTCTCGTTTCTTCGTTTCAAGCTCCATGGTGGGACTCTAAGATCGACCGTTGACCATGTGATATCATAATGACGCGGCAGCAGCATGATGTATACGTATTTTGAAGATGTAGAAAAAGAAAAAGAAAAAAAGGAAAACAGAAACAACAGGAGAAAAGAAAAAGAGAAAATAATAAAACGCTCATCGAATTTATAAAACGAACACTTAATTACTATACTAGATCGACGGTTATACACGCGCGTCTAACGACTCGCATCCGAGTCAAGTGGTCTACGTTTATGCTAATCCTTCGTTTCGTTTATTTTTTTTCTTCTCTTTCTCCACCCCAAGAAGTTATACGGGTTCGCGTTTTCCCATGACGCGGAGACAGCAAGCTAGACAGTTGCCACGGAAATGGGTCTAGATGGATGTTGCGTGTTCGTTCGGTTTAGTTTAGTTTACCTTAGTAAGTTTATAGTTTAGTAGTCAGTAGAGTTCGTCCGTTTTCTATAATATACCTATACCTACGTATGCGTATTTCCGGTCAGGACGTATTTCGCCTACGTTTATATTCCCGTGTACCTTATATACTCTACCTACCTACCTACCTATCTACCTGACGCGCCTCACAATTCTACACAAATTGATACGTTCTTTACCCACGTAGTAATACCTCGGAGGTAGGTATACATATTCTACCTGTTGATTCTACGGGCACGCGAACTTCCCACGCGGTTATAAAAGGTTTCAACTTTATACGAAAAGACTTCTTCTTCTTCTTCTCATATTTTTTTTTCTCCTCTTTCAATAATTGGTATAAATAATTTCCAAACTAGCTATATCTGCATATCTATACCACTACTACTACACACGTGTTCCCCACCATCCGACTCCAGCGAATAATGATAATTATAATTCAATGTTTTTTAAACCGCGATATAGTCAGACACAGAGCGAGCCCGAACAAAGAGACGAAGTAAATTGAGGATAAACGGGAGCTAATCGTAGGCGATATCTACCCTTATATGGTAAATGGTGATTCGTGCTGACGCGATCAAGTCCGCGGCTGGAACAAGTATCAAGCAGGCGATAGAGCAACACCACCAGCTATAACTATAGTACAGAGAGACAGACATAGCGTGCTCGATTATGGTTCGTACCGCGACCTTCGACCTCCGCATACGACTCGAAACGCGAATTAGTTAGGTATACGATGTCACCGCCGCGGTGGTGTAAATCTTCGGTAAAAAGACAGATAAATAGATAAATAAATAGATAGACGAATAAAAATGAAAAAAATAAAATAATAATATAAAAATCAATATAAAAATCAACCATGAACCAGCTGGCAATCTGCACCAGACCGCAGGTGCAACTTAAGACGCGTCATTTTAAACAATCTTGCAAAAGATCTACAGCTGATCGGTCCCCCCTATCACGTGTGCATTACTATAGACTATAACTCTTGAACCGTTGTTGTATATACATAGAAAATTGATAAATCTTCCTAGTGAAACACGTATGCGCATGTAGGTATATACCTTATATTCATTACTATACCTACCTATACTGGGAGATTTTATTTAATTCATTGGCGGTCGTCTAACCTCCTGCATCCATAAAGTGACTACCTCGAGTCGTGACTCGTGAGGTGCATATAGGTACCCGTGGGAGGAAAAAAAGGTAGCGAGAGGGGATTCTTACTACGAATGAGTCGAGAGAGTAGTTACATACATACGTAGAGTACCGCCGTAGTACATTGTACACCTGGCCGATTCTCACCTCGCTATAGTCAGCCCACGTATCAACGACTAGGGACTAAATATTGTACGCGGAACGATTGATAATTTTTTCTTTTCTATCATTCTTCTTTCTTCTTTTTTTCTTCTCATATACCTATCTACCTACATTGCGTTATATCTCTGTATACCCAAGTCGCGATCATGTGGAGGAGAAATGTCGCATACGAATAATTGTTTTCAGCATATACCATATTATACTATATACAGTTATATACTGACTTATATACACACAAACACACATACCTGCTAACTTGAATAAACTAACACTGTCGCGTATATGTGGAGAAAAATATTATTCTATACACCGCACTCTTTACTTTTGTACGCGGTTTAATGTATTATTATTCTGTTATTTTTTAATACCTATCTCTCTCTCTCTCTTTTTTTTTCTCTTAGTCGAAGAAACACAAAAAAACAAAAAAATGCGAAAAAAGAAGCAGACATTTTCCATTACAGCACGGGTATAAGACACACGGCAGACCCACACACGTCTGTTCAGGTCTCTCGAACGGTGGCGTAGGTCACATATAGCGCGGGCGGCGTGTCTCATATGAATCAAATAATTAATACTTATTAGTAGGCGGAGTGGTGCATGAGCCCGGTATTAAGACGAGCGCGAGGAGCTCGAGTCCCGCATACAGATTTTGACCACGGATTCTGAGAAGCAGCGATATAAAGTCACGGCGAGTCTTGTCGTATGCGTTAATTATTAATTTGTTGAACCAGCCGCGTGACGAATGCCAAACTTTGATAATATTACACCATCGGTATTCGTCGATGCACCTAATTAATGATGGATTATAATCATGGATGTTTTATTTTTTCATTTCATTTTTTACCCCGCTTTCCTGACCCGCATACTGCTTCCAATAATTCGGAGAAGATGCTGACTGCAGCACACATTGACTGGAATTAGGATGAACGAGGGCGTCTTGGTTCGATTGCATCGTAATTGAGTCGTTGCAAGTGGTTTGACAAATCTTTGTCAAACGGTTGTTCTGGCTCAACGTTGATACAGGTCTCGATCTTTCTCCAGACTCCTGCATAACCGAGGAAGAAGTACTACGTGCTGCAGCAATCACACCACTACGCGGGGAACTTTGTTGCGAGAGTTTATTCACCCCGTTTACCCCGTTTACCCCGTTTACCCCGTTTACACCGAACTGCCTAAAATCACGGGCTAGTTTACCGTCAACACCGAAATCGCTCAGCTTAAAGTTTTGTTGATTCATTTTAAAGTCCGCATTATCCTTAAAACTACGACTGTAACGATTCATCTTCGCATCTGTATAGATTATTAAAATAATGTATAACACACCGAATAAACTCGTCTCCTCGATATATCTCACATACTATTATTATTATTATTATTATTAATATATCTTCGAGTACACGTACATGAGTTGCAATTATTTGTCAATCGACTGATCACATAGCGACTATAATCGATCCTTGTACAGGTATAAGACAAGCCGCGAATTAGTTTTCGTTAATCGACTCGTTATCGGGATATATTATGGTATACCCCGCTTTAAGCAGCATATGTATTTCATTCTCTCGTTTTTCTCGTCGCGGACTCGACGGACTTGGCAGTGGCGCGACTACGGTTGGTTATTTATAAGATTATCGCGAACACCTTCGTTAACCGAGCTTTGCCGCGGTATAAAGAGCGGTGGGTTACCCAAAATCACGAGGAACGTTGCTTTTTCACATATTCGATACCTGTATAATAACGCGAGATATGAAAAGAATATTCGAAAATTAAACTACGAGTTGACGAGTACTAGAGGATCGTGTGAAAGATCTGCGTGCAGATCATCGATCAATTATATACAACGGCGGAGGAGAGGGTGACGATCATTTCGGCCTTTAAACGTACAACCCTGAATCGCGACTACATAAAACTATACGAGAGGCAATACACGGTGTAACACACGCGGAGAATAACAGTTGGTTAGCTCGTGGTGCGAAGCTGACTGGTTTTGCTTTGGGCCTGGTCGTCCGGCCGCGGTAGTGCGCGCGAGCCTCTCGACATCCAAGACTGTGTAACCCCACGTCCCCACCAGCGACGCCCGCCTTGCCTTCCTTCCTCGACAACGTCGCGAAAGAGTTGAGAGACCAAAGGAAGATAAAGAGCGAAGAAGAGAAAGAGACAGAGGGAGATGGTTTGACTCGCGTATCGGACTATCTCTGCCGCGGAGATATGAGTAGCGCGAGTTTTACACGATTCCTGGACCCCGTGTATAGCCTATATTGCCACGCGGCACCAGCTGGGATCGAAATAAAATAAGAATCGTCACGTTCTCGTATAGATTAAGATGATAAGGTAGATGCACTCGCTACCCTGACGTAAACTGCGGCGTTAAATATCCTGCTCAAAGAAATGCGAACGTTATGATTACCATCCAACTTTCAGGGTAGGTAGCTGGTTACACAAGGCCACGGAGGATAAGGTCTCACTCGACCGGAGAACTACCTGTTGCTTCCGAACCAACAGTTTTTCAATCTATGCGTACATTCATTCAAGGTTGCTCCCGAAGGGATCGACTTATTGGGCTCGAAGTGAAGGAGTCTCAATATAATTCAGTTCACAGTATTCTGAGGTGCGATCAATCAGGTGGTGTTCACCTCTCGATATCTGTAATACTTATTGTTTTCAATAAAATTGATAAGCTGCGATTCAATGAGAAGAATAATAACGTCTCCTCCGTATTCGTATGTTAGGAATAAAATGACTGGAATTTTTGTCTCGCCTGCCGCACCGTACGTAACGCATTCGCTAGTCGAGTGCAAAGACGACTGATTGTAGTATTCGCGAGTCAAGGTGCTTCGAGGTATCGGGGGGCCTCGGAGTCGAGAGTGAATGCGCGGCTACACTAGACTGCTTGACGCCGAGAACGTCGACCGTCTCACCGCGCGCCCCGACGCCAATCTCAGCATAGTTTTCTGTTTATCGAACTTTCATGCGTGGGCTTTAGAGGTTCGGGCAGCCGTTTATGTTAATTAAACAAAGGTACCCATACGGGGGGTATGGGACGGATGAAAAGTATCGAAAATTTCATTACGAGTATAAAATAGTGTGATTATTATTGATATGCCTATTCCTATTCCTTTTCCTTTTTCTTCTAAGAAGTCAAGAAATTCTAATGCTGCAGGGTACTTGGGATCCGAGATACGCGACTTTCGCGTCCTCCTTAAACTGCTACGAGAATTTATATTTATCGTATTGCGCAAAGGCTTTGCTAATTAGAAATTTATTTTCGGAGGACGTCGCGTTTTTGGCTCGGACAATCATTCCGAGTATATAATGTAACGGAAGAAAATAGGAAGAAAAAAAGAAAGAAGAAAATAGCCGCGGCGAGGTTCGACGACCTCAGATATACATATGATTTTTCGGGTTAAATAATCAACGCGGCCGTACCTACGTAATAAACGGCGGGAAGTTTCATCTTTGAAATACATTTTTTTTATTTTTTATTTCTTCTTCAATTTCAAACGACGTTCAACTATCACAAAGCTGCCAAGAAACTGATAAATTTGAAACCGTATAATACCGTGCTGCAATGTTGTAGCTATTGGTACCAATCTATAACCAAGGTAACACAGCAGCAAGTATATAGCTGGTCGACTGCTACATATGAGTTAGAGAGAGAGACAGGGAGAGAAAGAGAGAGATTGAAAGAAAGAGATGGATTTTTCTCCCCAGTTTATAAAATGAAAGGGAATTGACCTCTGCAGCGATTCGCTACTCGATGCAATAGTTGTGTGATACGTGGTGTATATAGGTATGTGTGGTACCTACATATGTATAAGCATTTGGAATACACGTATATGTATAGTTTTGTGTGTGCTGCCTGTTGGTATATAATACGTGGCCGATCTACGTGATTCGTTCATTCGTTCGTTCGATTCGTTTGCTGGTGCAGCAGCAGCAGCAGCAGCAACAGCGTGGAAATAATAACCCGCCGACACAATAAGACGCATGAAGTTAGAGAATTTATACTATATGGTGGGTATATGGTATAGACTGGCTACTCGTTATCTCGTAAACCAATTATATTGCGAAACTGAGGATTAATGGTTTAGCGGGTAGGTATATATATAAGTTGCCTGCAGTATAGAGAGTTGCTATATTGCCGATGTACTACATATTATTACACTGCCGAGCAATTTCGATTATTAGCTAAGCGAGAGAAAACGAAGTAAACGAAATGTGGAAAGAAAAAAAAAAAAACAAGAACACCGGAGGTTCGAAATTCCAAAAGGCTTGAAATTTACGCACGTATTCATTCAGTGTTCAACAAACTCGGGTTGTATCGATCGTATCGAAACCAATAACTTGTCAAATTAATCATCTCGAGATGAACTTTGTGAGAGAAAAAAACAAAAAGTTCCAAAATATCCTATCAATTATTTATGACATCATAAAGTTGTCGATCGGAGTAGCTCAAATGGGTTTTCGTAAAGAGGGTCTCGATTAGAATGAACTATTTCTTGTCTCCGCGTCCTGAGAACTAGACCGAAATTATCGGAGCTGTCGGGAATTAGGACTTTTCGGAATTTCAAATCCCCCAAAGTTCAAAGTTTCTGAAAATTCTAAATCTACTGAAACGAATTCGGAATTTAAACCTGTTCCCTCCGTTCATTCAATTCAAAATGATTCTACGAAGTAAAATTCGTTCTTCAAAATATATTCTTACCGTGGCATAATGCCTTGCCAATACGATGGAAAAAGCATTGGTTCGTGATAACTCTTTGCAAGCTAATGCGATTCGAGTCTCTCCTTGTCTTCGGTGTAGGTGTAGGCGTACGGTTTAGATGTACGGTTACATAATTACACGGTAAACAATTCGTCCTGTAAGTTGTTTTTGTATTTACTCACCCCTAAACAATATATAGTCGCGAGTACATAAATACGTATATATACCTTCCTATCCTTTCGCTCGGTTTTTGGGGGAAGGGCTCGGAGAAGGTTTCTGCTAGGTTGGAGTCGTTACGGTGCGGATGCGAAGGAGGGTTGAACCAACTTGGACACATTAAAAATTTAATAACTCGCTTCGCTTGGTCGCTCGCTCGGCTGCTAAAGTAAAGCTAAAGCGCGATAGAGCCGAGGCTATGGTGAGCTCGGAAGGAGATCCTTGAAATCCTGCGGGAGCAGTCCCCCCCTCCCGCCAGACCAGGGACTCTCATCGTTAAAAGATTGGGAAAAATCAGACTCTAATATTATAACACCTAGAATAGATACGAGTACACGGATAGACACAGATTGGACCTATACGTAGCTTCGGTTACACATGTGTACGTGTACACGTCTATCTATACGCGAATCTTCAATTATTCGATCAGAGTCGATAAAAATCTTTGATTACAACGAACGGCGTAAACAGTACAGGCACATAATGGATCCAATCGTTAGATAAGACGAGTCTAGATCAGTTAAACGAATCTAGGAATTCCCGTAGCGATTAAAATCGCATCTGGCTATTCTCCAGTTATCGCAGAACGAGACGACGGCAGGGTCGAGTTAAATCCATCGCGTATTATATACCGTATACCGTATACCGTATAGCATGCTAGGAAGGATGGAAGGCGATCGTTTATAATCGTAAATACCATACCGCACCATATCATACCATACCTACCCTATAAGACTGGTGGCGCGGATGGTATAAACAAATTTTATTCCGAGAGCCCCTGAATTATACGTATATGTCATTACTCATTAAATTACGACCGACGCCGCCTCTCCAGCCAAGAAATTATAATTTATAGACAAGAGGAGAGAGAATCTCTTAGTTTTTCCCCCACATATCAATACATCGCGTTAATCGGCGATTAAATCTGTCTTCGTTTCCCGTTTCACTTGCCCCCGCGGCCACCTTGCTTCTTCTTCTTCTTCTTATTGCCCGCAAATTATCCCCAGCTACAACCCGCGCGGATATTTTTTAAAATCCGTTATTACATACTCGATCTTGATCTCGATCTCGATCCCGATCCCGATCCCGATCTCTATCTCGTTCACACGCTGGTTGGCTGCATCGACGCGCACGGGACGAGATGATATCTGTTTCCTCGATTAACTCGACGCCTTCAACGATCCTGTGTCTACATACCAAAGTCTCTGCGGCTTCTCTATACTAAAGTTGGACGATCGTAGTCGTAGCTGGTAATAATATCATTAGGTTTATATACTATAAGATTCGTTAGGTTAATCAGAGTACGAGATATTGATGAAATATTGAAACACCGCGTGATCAAGGCTTATATGATTATAATTATTATCAATTAGTCTGTCGCAAATACGATTACTATTTTTTTGTTTTTTCTTTATTCAGGTGATGAATATCGATGCGAACATATAATAATTACGTCAATCATCCGACTGATATTTATGAAACTGAATATGTTGATAAAAACTTCAAGATAAAGATCCGATCGACCGATCGCGGATTAACGATCCACTTGTCACACTTTGTTGCTAAGGAGTTTTATACACACGTAATGAATTCGTGACACCGTATATTATGTATATTCTTCGTCGTGACGCACCGCGTCGCGCCGTCGTACTACTCCGCTCTGCAATATGGTATATAAAGTAAAAAAGATGTATATACATACATACATGGGTATATACGCATACATGTATGGCAAATAATATAATATAAGTATAGCTACGCCGCGGGTACTGTTCCGGAAACATTTCAATTATTTGATCAAACGATAGAATTATTCGCGCAAGGGCGCGGGATTAGGATAAAGATCTACCCTCCTAAGCTAGGGGGAAGCAGAGCGAGAGAGAAATAACAGTTCGTACCTACTTATATCGGGGAAATAATTCCTACCGGTTATTAGATTTTCATATGAATAAATCGAAATTTCAGTCAGATTTAGAAATTCAATTGTTCTTCTCTTTCCGTTTCCACCCTCTACATCGCACGATATGAAACCATACGAATCACATACTAGTTGTGTAATTTCTATACCAAATTGAATGTATAAGTAACGTCGAGAAGTTGTTGTCCCCCCACGGCTGTACGGAGTAGTAAGGGTAGGTAGGTAGGTAGGTAGGTAGGTAACACGTCCGTTGTCCTATGATTTGTAGTCGAGACCTATACGGTGTATAATACCTCAGAGCCGTACCAGCCCTTAGCCAAACACCCCTTTCCCTTTGCCTTACTCTACCCCAGCCCCCGCGACGTACAAACTCCGCGTACCTACTCGACGCAGTCTGAACTCGCAGTTATGTTAGCCCATAGAATCAGTGGTGCTATTATATACGTGTATATGTGAGACACGGTGTAGGTATGACACACCGCCTCGCGAAAAGATTTCGCTCGCGTATGTAGATAGATGTATGTACATACATGGGTATATACGACGATGTAAGTCGGTAGAATTAGAAATATGAAAATTAGATTTTTCTTCTCTTCAAAGCGATTTTGCAGAGCGTTTTGTCAGGGTGCAGAGAAAAGAGGAGACGAGGATGAGGACGAGGATGAGGATGAGGATGAGGAGGAGGCGCCTTGCGGCAGCGCAGATCGATATTAACAGTCCATAAATACATAGAAAACGAGCATAAGCGTGCCGAGCGTAAGAATTCAGTGACGTGAAATTTATGAGTCAGAGATGCGTGTACGAGGAAGATAAATATCTCACACATGGCTACGCCGCCATTTTGGCACTCGCGTAGGTACCATTACCTCTCGCCACTCACCCTAGGTATATAGGTATCTCTCCTGCACTCCTGTACCGTTCTTCGGCAAAGCCTTAATCCGTTTACGGTTTACCTTTACACAACGCGATTAATTTATAAGACTTTCGAGCGTCTCGGTATATACATTTCTCATATTATACCCGTGATATAATATCCATATCTGTTCGGGCTCGTCGTTACGAGAGAAAGATTAATTGGAATGAAATCGATACATGATTTTCGACACCTGTTAATCCTGGGGTGTAGCCATCGGGTATGGGTACCTATTTTCATTTATGAATATCAAACTCTTACCGGCGTAGGTGTGGTACGAGAAAATACTCCCGTGCGTGAATTCAGAAGTTTGCACGAACTTACCTGGAACATAAATTAAGGGGGAAAGAGATTAGAAAACGAGATACTTCGACTAGATTAAAAGGTAATGGACTGGACTGGTCGTTGTCTTCTTATTTTTCGTATGAAAATTGAAAATTGAAAATCGATATGATATACACTCGATTATTCCGTAGATCGGGATGAAGGATTCAACCCCGGACGGGGAATTATGTCACGATCGCGTTTTCTGACATTCTCAGATATTCTATTACATCAACTCGAATAAATCGAAACAATAAGGTGAAAAGAAAAAGAAACGTGGTACGTCGACGGAAATACACGCGTGTACAAGTACCTAATACATCATTGAACGAGGAAAGAGAATTCGGTACCCTATATTGTTGTTGGGTATAATAACAACGCGATATCCTCGAATCAGCGATAATGAGTAACCGATAAACGTCATGTATGCTGACGCAGAGGTGGAGGCGGCGATCACTTATGGGTGGTAAGAAACGTTAAGAAATTACGAGATCTGATGCCGTTTCACTCGCCAATTTTCTACACGCGCCCCAGTTTCACTGCCGGATCCAGCTGTCAGTCTCTAATTTAAATACCGCCGTTACTAGTTATAATAGAGCCCGATTGATTCCGCTTACCCCGATACCATTTCATGCCTCTAGCTGTATACGATATCGTGGGATAAAACGAGGCGTCGTTGCTCCCGAGATCAAAACGACTACTTGCATTAATGTTGATAAGCCGCGTGTACTCGTGTTATGTAATAAATACCGAAACCCTTAAATGAGAATCATTATTTCCGGATACGGAGTCGCAGTAAGGAATGAATTACGATCTATAGAACCGAAGGTGGAAGACGGAGGTCTCGTGATCCGTTTCCCGTCGCACTTTGGTTAAATATTTAAGTAACAGGGTATTCTACTCTTCAGTTTTTACCCTCACATTCCTCTTCCTCTTTCTCTTGGTTTTGCTCTTACTCTTACCCTTAGGGGGATAAAGGATCTCTGCGCCTGTACGCTCGATCGCGCGAATAGTCTCCCCGGTTTTATCGCCCCTACGTGCACGGTGATAAGTACATTTCTCTGTCTCGTCATTTTCACTCGCCGATAAAAGATTCCATCTAATGTGTACCCGACTCCTGACGCTACTAGTATATATAGGAGGAAGAAGAAAGCCGCTGCAGTAGCTAGCCATAAGGAATTGGATTCAATCCTCGAGTAGAACGATTTTCGACATAAACATATAAACGACCATTACTCGCGTTCATTTCCCCAAACCCTCGTCCAATTTCTCATCAGTTTCTTATATATAGAATTTTATCAATTTCTGACCAAGAGGCCGGAGGAAAAAAAAATCGCGGAGGGGAGATCCCGTCCTCCAATTTGCATAATAGGTACGGGTGCTTTTGACCGGTAATAATGTATCGCGGTATACGTAGTACATAATCTGGCGCCGTCGGCGTACCTATATACCGTCGACCACTTCTGCAAGGAATTGACTTTTTATTAGCCTTCGAAAAATTGTCCTACTTCTTATTTAGCTCTGCAGCGTACAACAGCGTGTATATTACCTATACACAGGGTGTAAATTCTCGAATCTGAAAATGAACGCGAACTATCTCGAAGAATAGATAAGTTCGGGGAAAACTATGCAATCGATCCAACGTTGCGGATTATCTCCTAAAGTTTTAGTCGTTCTTTGTGTTTCTTCTTGTATTCCCTAAATCCTGCAGCACAAACTACAGAGAGATAAATGGTACACCCCGTGTACATTATAGGTAGGTATATACCATAGCGAAACTATAGAGGTTCGTTGAAAACTTCGGCAGGTATATCTACATGTATACACACGGTACCTCCGCATCGTAGGTAATTGGTTGTCAGTCAACTAGCCGTAGCCTCAATCTTCCCTCAGGGTCTTTAGGGTGGTTGGCTAAAGTCGCTCCTGCCGTCCGTCGTACAAGGAATAAAGAAAATCCAGTAAAACAGGGAAATCCTTCCGTCTGTACTATAATAGATTATAGGTATGCAGAAATCATGCCGAGGAGAGATTCGTATAAATCGGAAGTATAATTGCGGATCAATAAATGATCCGCAACATGGATTCAACGAAGTAGAATCTACGTATATGTTGCAATTTAACCGCGATTATTTCTGCGGCTGGCTACATAGGCTCCGTGCCGAAATTAATAGACATAATTCGAATTATTCGACGTCGACGAGCCTCTCCGAGGTCCTCGACTCGAGTTCGACGCTTGATCCCCTCGATGTATGGGAAGCCGGTGAAATTCAGTGGTTCTCATTACCGAGAGGCAAAGAAAGAGTTTCGTTTGTCTCCTAAATATAGAAGAAGATGAAAGAGGAAAAAAAACGGTAAGAGGACAAATTTGCACGGATTGGCACCGATATGAATAAACGGGGAAATTCAGTGGTTTTTCTCTGTGACCGACTCGAAGATATATTGTGCCGAAATTCAAGACTACGGAATGACCGCGTGCACGTGCGAACGGAGAAAACTCGTACATTTCTTCACCTCGACGTAAAGTCTAAGTTATTGTTTGCCGTCGTAGCTGTTTCTGCAGGATGAATATCCGAGCCTAATTTAAACCGCGTTGAGTTTCTAATCTAAGGTGTGTCTCTGGCATACGTATACGTAGGTTATAAGCGGAATATACCTATAACGCGGGAATAATAATTGGCAAGAATTAGCAGCGCGGGTGGTACAAAGGTGCCGACTTTTCCCTAAACAGGAAACGCGGTGTTTCTTTGCTGCCCGTTCCGAGTCGCATTGTCGTGTCGCCAGTCCACAAATACCTCGGTACACATACTTCGCTACGGTCTCAGGTACGACGGTTGAAGATAAGTTGAAGTCCTGCCCTAACTCGCTGCTGCTGTTGCTGCTGCTGCACGCACCGCGTAGGTAGGTATAGATACAAGTCGGCTATATCTCCCCGCGTCCAGAATGCAGATATGTAGCATAGCCCGCGCGCACGTATGTCCATGGTAGGTAGGTACGTACCGTGGCAACTTTTATGCATGCATACATATGCCTATACCCTATATCGCGCGACCTGTACAAGCGGGTGGCGATGGCGGTTGGTCGTTGCCGGTTCGTTCGGCCGTTTTACCTTTAACGGCTAAACCCCATTTCTCACGAGACTAGCGGCGGGCCTCGGCTTTCCCGTCCGCTTCCAACGTCCCATTCCTAGCCTCGCTCACTTCCGGGGTCACTTGTTGTTGTTACCTATTGTTAATGTCCGAGTCGCGACAGATATTCGTATTCTTCGCGTATACATATTCTCCGCAGAAAAATCTTCAATATTTCCTATTTCATATTTCATCCATGAAATGAAGTCAACGCCGACTGGGATGAATCAAAAAACTGTTCAACAATGATACCGCAGCACTAATTTCGTATTAATTTTATGTCGAGAGACGCCTCAGGTTAAGCACCCCTGAAACAGGGGGTCAAAAGAGTGGTGGGGGGGGATGAGGCGAAGGGGGGGTGGAGAGCGTCGATTGGTCGCAGGGCGACGCACCTGGCGGACAGCTGCTCCTGCCGAATAACGCACACACGAGAGAACCGAGAGAACCGAGCGAACCTATACCCAAACGTACCTAATACTGCTACGAGAACCGAGCTCGAGCCCTGCTTCTACGATCAGAAGAGACCACGCGAGTCCGACAGAGCTAGGCTCTGCGAGTAATACATTATATATACATGTACGAAATGAGAATGAGAATGAATACGATGATAAATGTGTATGAGATGAAAAATAAAAAGAATAACAAATGTAAAAGTAATTAGTATAACAGAGCGAACGAAAAATAAGATAGTATATAGGTGTAGTCAGTCGTATATATACACGATATCATTGTATGTATGTATATATATATATGGTAGATCCTTAAAAGATGTTAGACTATGATCGGGCACAGAAACCATGCAGCGGCAGCAACAGCAGCTGCAACAGCGAAGATTATTTGGTAGAAGAAAGATGAGAGCTGCAAAGTTTTTCGATAAAATACACGGTATAGGGCAGCAAACGTCCAGAGTTGAGGATGCAAAGTGTTTGACCGCAAACAAAGGGGCCGCATCAGTTCGGCTAATCCTGAAAGAGCGCGAGTAGATCTGTACCGAGTTTCTAAATCTCTATGAAGTGCGTTCTACGGATCTCTGTATACCATCTCAAACAATTACACGTTGTTATTGCCGTTTCGTGCGTTAAATAATGCCGAGGTTAAGCCCTGGGTTTACCATAGGGTGCTGGGGCGGAGGGGGTGGTAATTGTTGAACTCTAAGACGCAGGTCCGTCGTGGAACTAATCCCTTAGAGAAACTACCTGCACCAGCACCCGTAACTCGCTGGTACTCTATAGCCAGTTCATTGTTTCCAAAATTCACCACCGGGTGCGCAGCCCCGTTTCTCTTCATATACCTACCTGTCCAAGCACATTTACATTTGCATTTGCGTTTGCGTTTACATTTACATTTACATTTACATTTACATTTACATATATACCTACACCTATTGTTGTTAGTGTAGTGCAAGCGCAACTATACCGTAGTAGGTATATACCTATAATGTACATTGTACACCAGCTATGCCCACTTTTGGGAATCCCTGCAGCCTGCGGGGCGGACCTGCTGGTTCCTATACGGTAGGTTGTATACCAGCAACTGTGCTGCAGCAGGTTCCCCAACCTCTTAGAGTTATAAAAGCGTGCCTCGAAACAATGACAGGCTTCTTAGCATGGTCGGGTTTAATGGGAAGGTTAATAGCATCACCTGGTAGCTTGGTGCATGTGGCACCCTTAAAACTCGCCTCGTATTTACCACCTCTTGCAATTATTACGAAGAAATGACAGCTAGATTTAATGTGCAAATTTAAAACTGGCGATAAATGAATAAATGAATAAATAGCGACGAAAGAAGGGAAGAAGATAATCGGAAACTGTTCTATGTACAGAATTTCGAGAAGAGATAATACACGCACCATATTCCATTTTATATATATATATATATATAGTGGAATCGGATAAATTGTGCCCGAGCTGGTGCCGACCGCCATAAAATCTCATACAGCCACAAAAATTGGTTTCCCAATCGCTTCGAAAAAGTATATTTTTCCCCGATTGCATTATTCCCATGCACGTGTGTGTAGAGTACAGTTGAAATAAGAGGTGAGCGAAAATGAACATGAAACAACAATATAACGAACCCCCAACCGGTGTAAGTTTATCGACCAGGACTATAAATACTCGTACGTGTCTATTACACGTCGAGTTTCCCGAGGGTAGGGGGGAATGGGGTAGAAGGAGTAACAACGGTGCGATGGTGCCGACGTAGATACGTAGGTGGGTGCATACCCCTGTATACTATACCTACGTAAAACGTACCAAGAGCAGAGTTTCACGCGTTGAGGTAGAGGTAGAGGTAGAGGTAGAGGTGAGTTCAGCTTAGTTTAGTTCGGTATAGTTTAGTTTAGTTTAGTTTAGTTAGCGACGATCGTCGCTCTATTAATCTCCCGGCCCTTATCCTGGGGCAGAAACCGAACAGTAACCCATATCCGCGGCGAGCATGTTTATATGCTGAAATAATGATCATGCCTACGCCCCCGCGCTACAGCAAAACCAAGGTAATGATAATAATAAGAGAAAGAAAGAAAAAAAAGGAAGACAAAAAAATGCATCTGATTATAATTAAGTTTTCCGGCCGAAAACTTCGGCAACGTTGCCCTGCACTAACGCGCTGCTGCGCTTTTTTGCCTCGGCGTAGTCAGGTTACAGTTACGGTGGTACATCAACCCAAAACCTTCGGCGTTAGCGTTGGGGGCCCCTTCTGCTCCCTGCCCTCTACTCTAGGGCCACAGGACGTTTTTCTTTCGTACATGTAGGGTGGATGGGATGATCATGCGTTACGGGCTCCGAGGCATTCTCTCTCGCAGCTCTGTTCCGCGACGTGTAACGGTGGTGGTATAGGGTGGAGTAGAGTTGGGCCCAAAGACCATATGGCGTAGGAGAGAGAGGGAGCGGGAGGAGACCCGCTCCCCAGGACGTGCCCAGCCTTGGACCGTATCGTTTTACTCGAGTGCATGCGCCAGAGGACGAGGAAAGTGCGTACAGCTATTTCCTTAGCCGATGCACGGTCGAGAACGCTGCTGCACGGCCATCAATCGAGAGAGAGAGAAAAGGAGTAGGAAAAGGAGGAGGAAAAGGAGAAGGAAAAGGAAAAGGAAAAGGAAAAGGAGAAAGAGAAAGAAAATGAGAGCAAACAATGCTGCTGCTGCAGGCTGGAGGTAGAGTTGCCTCCGTTTATCGTCACGTGGCCAACTCGAGTCCACGTGCGCGCGTGTCCGTGTAAGTATATCGGTTATTCGTGACCGAGAGGATCGGACTTTGTTCGAACCAACCACCAACCAATTACATACCCTTTGGTATACTTAAAGACGTTTTCAACTTGTTATTACATCTTCGTATGTATGCACTCGGTGTAAGTTGATTTGAAAGCTTTACATAGATACCCGGGTACATGCGGTGTAGAATGATGAAAATAAAAATGATGAATAAAATTGATCATCGCTAATAATTGCGTTTGATTATTGCTGCAAGCTGTGCCATAGAACGAATACGGAAATAACGTAGGATATCAAGTAATCGCGTGGTCGAACTTTCGGAACTGGTTAATCTTCGTCGACTCGATACGTATAGGTATAGTAGTAGGGTACCCTACGTGTTTATAGCTGGTATAAAATTGTGTGCAGGACTAACGCGAGGGGGATTGTAATATAAAGTTTAAACAACATAGATGCGGAGAACGAGAATTCGATACCTCGCCGTTTATCGTCGTGGCCTATAACGTTATCAATTAGTTATCTCCTGGTAATAACGGACGGAGAGTGCCAGATAACCGATAAAGTTCGATAGATTAATCGCGACTGAATTAGTTCGGAGAACGTCGCGTGGTTTAGTAATCGAACCAGCAGACTTTAACCGCTGTTTCAGCACCGGATTAAATTCATTTCTTCGATTCTCTACTCAATGAACTTGCATTGACATATAGGATTGAGTTAGGCTGATCAATATTCACCGTGTACATTAATTAAGAAATCTGTAAGCATATAGAGAAACGAAAACGAGAATAGTAAAAAATAAAAAAAAAATCATCGACTCGTAAAGCGATCTACATACATACATATATAGATAGCATATACTATATGGGAGAGTTTTATCGTTACTGTTATTATTATTTTTGGTCTCCTTTTTTTCTTTCGTCCAACGATGATTTTTCACCGCAGGAATGAAATTCGGGCGCGGTCAAGACTGATGAACGGAAGCAGGCAACTCGGGATATAATATGATCGGACTCTGATCGGGGGGACGCGTGGCGGAACAAGTTTTCAAAGGCATTTGGGTCACGTGACCGCTGAGCGCCTCGATATAACTAATAATACGCGGTGAAACGTACGTATGTATGTAGGTACGTACGCATATACGTATTTACGTATGTATTTTAGGTGGGCACCTAAATACATTCTACGCTTCGACGTTATAATAGTATACCGCGCATAACGTACAAGCGAGGGATGGTGCGTATTGTTGTTTTTTTTTTTTATTTTATTTTTTTATTTCTATCTTCTTCTTTGAATTTTTATTTTATTTTTTTCCGCGTTCCTTTGAAATTATATTCTTCCCCGCCGTATATACCCTCTGCTGCACCCGCACTAATAGCTGCGGCAATGAAAATAATCTCACAAATAGTTCGGTAGTATCGTGCCGCACGACGAGAAAGAAAAAAATCGAACGCCTCGCGCACAGTCCGGTTCTCTCGGAAGCCGGCTCCTACTTTGCTTTACCCCGGAGCGATATATATCCCCGACTTTCCCGCGAGTAGAATTCGGCCGCGTCGCGCCGTGCCGTGCCTTCGTGAACGGCAGGTGCCAGAGGATTCTGTCTGTGGACCAGAGAGCGCCGATTCTACAATTCTTCGTTTCTCTCTATACTCTTGTCTACTCTCCTCTTTTCTTTTCTCTCGCTTCTTTTACTTCGTATCAAAGGGCGTATAAAAAATGATCAGTTCATGATTTACAAATTTTGTCAAGAAACGAGTTTCCCGATTCTAGACATTATTTTCAAGTTCTCAGAGTATTATTTTGAACCTCGATTTCAGGGGGAATAAAAAAAAAATATATTTTTGGTTCTGCCGCTGCCCACTGCCACATGGATTATGGATTTCGTACTCATGCTGCACCGTGCGTTATGCGCGTTATAGGTATATGTATATACCGTAGCTACTATACGGCTAAACGCGCGTGTATCTTGCCCTGCGTTAGTGTATAGAGGTATAGTTGGTTTGCACACTCCGCGCGGATATACCTACTATAATGGGAACAAGCAAGCAATACATATTCCGCGCTATACGTTGGGGGATATAGGATTCTGCTATTAGCATGGCTCCGGGCAACGTGGGGATACATTATGTATTACATCTATACGAAACACCGAACACATACACTGCATACACAGCGGCGAGGTATAGAACTAGGTACCCTACAGAACCGTCGCAGGGTGGTCTAGAGTAGGTACACGCACCAGCATACACGCATGCATTCGTAAATGTGTGGGTGGGTGTAGATATATATACGGAAAAAAAAAGAAGAGATTCTTCCAAAAGAGTATTTCAATCGACTAAATGACTATCACCGATCAATAAATACATGAATAAAGTAAAAACGCAAATTTTCTATTCTATACTTATATCACAAATAATTTCCTCCGTATTCATGACCTGCTCGTAGGTATATATACGCGTATACAGTATACCCATAAGATATATATACATCATTACGCGGAAATGGGTACATGTATGATATATATATATATCGGTGTATATGCGAACAAGGTGGAGGCTACAGTGTGCAGCGGAGGGTTGCCCTGCACGATACGTGAGTTGAGCTGTGCGTACGACGAGGATATACCCGTACGGACTAATGCTAATCCCGGCAATAGATTACCAGAGACAGTGACGGTCAACCGCTACGAGACTGTTGCAGCAGGGGCTATACTAGCGGTTTCCGTAAAACAGTTATAGGAAGGTTTAGAACTTATCGCTATACTGCTCGATGTTTGGAATATCTAAGAGAATCTACATATATGTATGGGATGGAAGCGGATATGTCTTTATACCGCATGCACACACATGTATATATATAAGCGGTCGGAAAGATAGTTGACGAAAAAGATATACTCCTGTTTCCAATGCATAAGGGAAATCCAAATATACGAGCAGATGATTGGCATCATAGAAATTCGCAGATTATTTTCTATATATATTTCTACATATGTGGATACGTAGGTACGAGGGTGTAATCTCTAATCTATATTCTTCGATGTATGGGTTACATGGCTAGATATAGGGTATATAGGTAAGAAGGTATACAGAGACAGAGCGAGCTAGGTTATTTCCGATCAATCGAGACCGTGCGACGCTATTTTATTTATGGACAATTTCAATTCCGGGCGTAAGATCGTCCGACGAGAACCAATAAGGCAATAACGCTATTTCGATATAACGACTAACCGTTCCTGACATATGGACGCAGGTTGTGTAATCGGTATCGAAGTATACAGTATGGAGTATACCTACACACACGGTGGAATAACAGTTGATCGTGAAATTAACTCTATTATAGACAACGGAGTCGTATATTATATACAGATATAAAATATTGTTAGTAGCTTATACCCTAGGCTACAAGTAGGAATTATAAACGCTATGTATTTCATACGGTGCAGGTATGAGTTTTTCAAGCTATGCATCGAGCAGCTCTGTCGTCCGAAAGAATTCATCTCGCGCGAAAGGCTACGACGCGGACGTCTTCTCTGTAGGCAGGGTTACGGGTATATGTAGCCTATGTATATCTATGTATTAGTTTCCACGCGGCTCTTCTAGGAGAAGAGAGCCTTTTATGGAAACGACCTGGACGGACGACGAAGCCGCAGCCGTGTCCCAACGTCTCCGGCGAGCATACCGTTCGCCAAGAAAGAACGGATATACGGCCATACCATTTGAAGACCGCGAGGGATCAGTCGAAATAAAAGTCCACTCTCTTTCTCTCTCTCTCTCCCTTTTTGTCTTTCTCTTATCTCATGTTCTCCTATATACATAATACTTGCAGAGAATGTGCGGTATACACTGTATGTGTACCTAGATAGCTTATAAGGTATACGCAAAGGGATTTGGGGTCCTATAGTAATATATATATATTATATATATATAGTATAACGCAGGGAAGCGACGTTGCTGCAGCGCGCCCTTAGCATAAACAATTTTTTTTCTTTTCTTTTTTTTCCCTTCTTTCCAAATCTTTTTTCCTATTTCATTTTCCTTTCGCTTCGTCGAAAGAAGGGCGGTGATGTGGGTTTTTTCAGTGTCTGTATAGGAACCTGTTTTGAGCAGGGTCTAGGGGAGGGCTGGGTCATTTCCGGTCCGTACCTCCTCATCATATCCGCTGCAGCTATAATAGTCAATCTCTCTCTCTCCCTCGCTTTTACTCGCTCTAGCTCTCGGATTAGACTGTCCATCAAATAGCATAGGTGTAGGTATAGGTATAGGTAAAAAGATGAGACAAACGAGGAAGAGAAAAGAGATCTTATGATAATAACAACAATCTTTCGATAAAAAAAAAACAAAAAAAATTTACACGTTTTTGTTTAATGTACTATGTGTACAGCTATACGTGTCGCATGACGATAATTAGGAACGCATAATATGAGTATATTTCAAACAGCTGCAACAGCGTGTATAATTGTACCTGTACCTTTGCAGCGAACGAGCTTTGGCTATACACTATACATACCTATATATTAAATATATGTATATATATAGATATCAACCGCAAAACTCGCAACAATAATATAACTGCACACGATGCGGCATGTCGCAAGCTGGAGTTTAGTTCGGTTAAGAAACTCGAGAGCATATTATACAGTGTGTAGTGTGCACCTAACACTCGCGCCTCTCCTGCACCGCCATTCGCTCTATCAGCTATTGTTTAAATAATTCTCATATATGATCGGCAATAGTACGTCGCGCGCATGTATAGGTAATGAATAACCGATATAGCTATAAGTTAATTTTTCGTACTAAATTAAACTATACGCAAGGACGAGTCGTGGTATTGACTTTATTCCCACTCTCATGGTACATATAGTACCAATCCCCCCCGTCAACAATCACGTTCCATTATAGTCAGTGTGCAGTGCAGTACAGTACAGCACAGTCCGGTATATAGTAGGTATAGGTATAGGTATAGGTACAGAGAAGGCAACAACCGTAGGAAGAGAATTAACATTTGAAACTTTAGTTAGTCCATAAGCCAGAGAGGGTAGAAAAGGGCGGGGAGGATAGGGGAGGAACAGAGTAACCATGCTGTACAAAATATAGGTGTACATGGGTATGGGTGTATGTTTACGTAAACGTGAGCGGGGGTGGTGGTGGTGGTGGTGGTGGTGGTGGTGGTGCTGGAATGAAATCAGGTACAGTATACGCGTAGCGTATGACGATGCGGACTGTGTAGGAGTATAGGAGTAGGAAGATGAGGATGAGAAGTAGGAGTGCGCAGGATATATGGAAACAATAGTGTATATAAACTGTAGAGAAGATTAACAAACGGAATAAGCTGCTAATCGTATTACTTCTAGCTAAGCCGTATTTAAATTGGATATGAATTCCATTTAATCAAACAATGCATGCATTATTCACGTAGCATATAATCGCCTCGCTCAGTTTCAAAATAATCTACGATCCTACTTATATTCGATTCCCCGTCTACCAGCTTCGCGTCGCTCGACCCTTATGCCTATGCCGACCGCGGACGAGGATCAGTGATCCTTCGAGCTTTAGATTTCCTCAATGTATATCTCTCGCTCTCTCAACGAGAAGGAGAAGAAAAAAAAAAAGAAAAAAAAAAGGTACACATCTCTGAGTAGTATCTGCGGATCTGAAATTCCAAACTACCGTCACAAGGCTAAAAGACGCGGCGGGTGCAGCAAAAGCATCGGCAATAGCAGCGCAGCAACGGCGTGTCCACCCACGTGACTGCAGCCATCTTGATGACGTAACATCTACGTGCCTATACAACCCGATAGCGCGGTGATTCGCGCGCGTGTTTTATCAATCAACACATAACACCGAGTCCGATGAATTACAATGCAACGTGACGATCGGTTCGGACTATCATTTCTAAACGCATATTCATCATATATATTTCGATCGGAGATCGTAGTTTCGAATCCCCAAAATTTTAGGGGCGGGGGGAGTAGAAAACATATAAAGATGAGAAAAGAAAAAAAGAAAATATATATACATATAGAAAAGCACCAACGTCGATTAGCATAATCCCGTATAGCGTTTTTGTTGTCGGGTTTGCGGGAGAGCGTGCGATAAAACCGCTCCGCATGAGTATAATCGGGTTCTATAATTACACCGATGACTGGGTACAACGAAAACTGGCCGTGTATGAAAGGGGGTTATCGGTTGCAGAGCGGTATTGAAGAAAGAATTCAAGCGCAGAAAGAGAGAATAGATTCGGAATGATCTTCTCTACGTTCGTATATCACTTATGACGACGCGACGTTAGTCAGCTCCTCTCCAGACCTCTGCTACCCTACCCTTCCAGTCACGAGGAGTATCATATGGATTGTGTGTATAGGCATATAAAACATGTACCATCGAAAGAGAAAAAGTTTCCTTACCTGAGGACCACCGCCAACTATAGATTGGTAGGCGGATTGAAAGACGCTACCGAGCTGGGTCAGCCCTTCGTCCTCCATTTGAAACATCATTTCGGCAGCTGACGAGCCGTTGTTATTGTTGTTGTTATTGTTTCCCATCAACTTCTCCGTGTTTCCCATCTCTCTGTATATCGTGTTTGATTGCATTTTTAAACGCGCCAGTTTGTCGTCGCCCTTATATATACATATACGAATATATGTATATTTTACATATCCTTATTCAAGAAAATTGTTCCTCTTATTATTCCGCCTTCAGCTCCTATATTCACTCTCTCTCTCGTCGTAGGAAGAGACTCAGCTCTCTTGATCGCTGCCTGCTATATAAGTTCCCCGAAGAACTATAATAACTAACGACGACGACGAGCGACACTCCAGTTTCATTCTGTCGCCAAATCTTTTTCGGCGATATCACTGTAAAGTCACAACGTTTCTCCCGCTACTATTTATATATATTTATATATTTATACACACGACGATATGAATAAGCTATTAGATTCTTCTTGTCTCTATTTTATTTACATAAAGAAGATCCGAGCAGGTAACAAATGAAGTGACGTATCGCGGCATATATTCTCCCCTTTCCACCCTGATAAATAATAATTAAGAATATATTCTAAATTCCGCATTTTCCGGTCTATCGAGTCTTTCGCAGTCACTCGTCCGTTCGTTCGCTGTATACAACGCTCTGGGTATGTCACAGGTGAGTGCGTGCGTGCGTGCGTGCGTGTGTGTATTATTAATTCCGAGGGGCATACACGTACTATGTAGATCTTGAATTACGTGTCACGGTTTATACGAATGAACATCAAGTTATTTTTCATTTAGATACATATTATAAATATTCTCGGTTCACGTTTTATCACAGACGGAAAACAAGCCGGCGTCGAATCGGCATCGACTAGGATGTATCGCCTTTTCCTCTTTCCTCTTCTCCAAATAATATTATCGTTAGATAAAAAGTTCGTAACCACTCGTCGGAGGTCTTGTGACGCGTACTTTTTCCATATCCTTTAATTATTTCACACTTTCCTCCCCTGGACCGTACAAGAAATATTCAAGTCAGATTAAAGACCACCACCGAATAATCGCCGCACATATCGCATCCACTCCGGTAATATAACGGTGACACACTCGTCGACAGCAGAAAAGAACAAAAAACAAAAAAAAAAAAAAACCGAATATAATATTAGGATAATATTACGATGATATATCCATGGATTTGTATAAAAACAAAGAAATAAAAGAAATAAACGGATGTATGATATATATGCTATATGAGACACCAAGGTTGTGGACCGGAATTCGTTCACTGCGAGTTAGAAGCCAGTATTTTCTTATATCCGGGCTTGTTTCTTCCTATTTCGTATAGATCTTCACCCTCATCTTCATCACACACGTAGAGGGTATAACATTACAGGGTTTAACAACAACGAGTAAGTAGTTATTATATCAAGTACCGTTGAGATGATCGATTAAACGGTATACCGCGGTTATGATTAACGCGTCACTGCAGTTAATAGGTATTTAGAAAGAGTGTCAACTGTGTCGGGGAAATAACGAAAAGGCAAACTAAAAACGAAAGCGAAAACGACAACGACAACAACGAGGTGAAGGAGGACTACGACGCGGCAACAGACGTGGCCTCGCTAACGTACGCGACGCGACTGATATTTCGAAGGGGCGCCTCGCCCGTCTCTCCCCTCCCCTGTCCTCCCCCGTTCGATCCTACCCCTCCCCTGCCGCGGAGTGCGATCATTATCCCTCTCTCACCCCCCACCCCGCCGCGACGCTATTTCCTCGTCCCTTCTGCCGCCCCTCAAACGACGATCGCTCGCTCGCTTGCTCGCTCCGTCGGTCGGACGAACGGACGGACGGACGACGCGCGGAGCGGCGCAGCGCGCAACCCCTAACGAAGGAAGGGCTCGTTTTTGCTGCCCCGTAGGAATTACTAACCGAACTAAAAATATCGTCCCACTTGTTGAGTCGAAAACCTTTATTGTAAACCCCCGCGCGATTTACGACCTTTTTTTTTCTCCTCGCTTATACGCGCCGCGCTGCTGCGGTGCAGTATAAGAGCTGAGAACGAGGAGTCGAGCTTCGAGCTACGTTACGTTACGTTACGTTACGTTTCGTTTCGTTTCGCTCGCTCGCTTTCTTTCCTTCTTTCTTTATACGAGCGTCTCCGCATGCGTAGGTTAAAACGAAATTTATCAGAACGATCGTAAACTGCCCCTGGGCCTTGTTTTCGTTGCTGCTGCAACAGTTAATATACTGCACGCATATATATTACATGCGTTACTTGAAATGCATAATTGCAGCATTCCAATTATTGTACCAATATTATACGACGGATTATTTTTATCGCGCTGCAAAAAAGAAAAGAAAAGAAAAGAAAAAACGATTTTTATAAGCCTGTAAGTTGCGAGAGCTTGTTCATCTATCCGCGCTTGTTGTATACCTATATTTACCCATATAGCATGTATACGTAATAGATCGAGAGAGCTAATTTTTAAATAAAAATAGACAACATTCAGGTCGGTGTTTCCACGATTTAGCAGAGACGGAAGTGTCGCCGGCGTCACGGGGTTTGCGTTTAAAAGTTTAACTGCGATGTTTATCCAAAACTAAATTAACTCAACTGAAGATATTATATAGGTTGTTTGCATATTCCCGGGGACGATGGTATAGGTACCTATACGACACTGGCATCTGACATACGTCACGGTATATACCTCTTCTCTGATCGCTTTTAATTAATGCATTCACTTGTCTAATAAGTAGATATAGGTAGTATACGTAGAAGATATTGAATACAATGCGGTCGGCGTACGTATGTAATTCTAATTGAAAGATAATTAATAATATATACCCGCATATACCGTAAGTAATTCGGTTCGAAATATAGCCGCATACATGCAGTTGAAGAAAATTGTTAGATGTAAGGTATACATGACCGGAGCTAGAAAATATGATTATAATAAGAGCTTTCGACGTCTCTTTTTTGCGTCTCTTTTTCGTTTTGTTTTTCTTCTCCTTCGGTCTTCCAACCACGCGGATGTCGCGGGCGTCGGGATGCCGTGCCACTGACGAAACCACGCGATGCTCCATACGTCAATCGAGTCTGACTATTGTTTTTTCAAACCCGCTTTTATATATACCTATACTACAGAAGGAGTATAAATTGAACGGCGTCGTTTATCGCGCTCCGCACCGTTGTGCAACTATATTGCGTGCATGGTTATATTATATCTGTATAGGGTGCGTAGAGATATATCATGCATGCGTATACCTATATACCACGGGCGGCAGAGAGTAGCGCAAGGGGGTAAAACATCGGTACGCGCGGGGGCTAAGTCGCCCTGTATCCAGTGGGACGACCCTTTTCCTTTTCTCCTCATATAATATACCGTATATGATGTATCCTGTTGCGGCGTTGCCACGATTATACGCGTAATACGTTACGCATTACGCGAACTATATAATATATAATATATAATATCTATATACATACACACCTATATACGTGTATGAGTACACGGCTGGCAACGCCTGCCGTATATATACGAACAGCTATATATGCCTCCGTATACGCCGTATACGCGATCGTAGCGATGGATGAGCTATTTTTAGATTGACGCTTTTGTCGAGATATTGTATATGTAAACGTATATAGAGCTTAATTGAGAGTACGATACACGCGTACCGATCAATGTACATATATACGTATATAGATCTACTTGTCGTCCATCTCTCCGTCCGACAACGACAACGACGACGACGACGACGAAGACCAGGTCGCGCTCCGAGCTCTTCGGTTAATTGTAAACCACCAGTTACTGTCTAGGGTGGGTATAACGTATGAAGGTGTATACGAACGTTGCGGAGAAATATATATATTATTATATATTTTTCTTTTCTTTTCTTTCCCTTGAATATACTAGCTGAAGAAAGAAAAAAATGAGTCGATACAAGGAGTAGAAAAAAAGAAGAAAAAAAAAATACAGAGATAATTAGAAACTGAACGAATCTTTAGTCGCTTTTATTGCCTATATACACTGCACTCGTATACCTGCGTGTAATGCGTACAGTAGATATAGACGCGCGTTAAACGTGTAACGTACGAAGATGCAGAGTATATGCCGCGTACCGTATACCGTATACAGGTACGCGTGTATATATATATATATATATATATATAAGGTAAAGCGTCGCGGGTCGGTTTGAAAAAGATCGAAGGTTGTGACGTCACCCCTTCGCTTCGTATAGTTTACACAGTTGGCACTGCGAGGTTACCTAATTATTTGTAAATTGTCTAATGACAAAATATGCTACATGGCTTATAGGTATAAAGTACGTACATTGTACACGCATGTATCGCCTATACGCAGGTCGCCGGGACGCACGAGGTTCACCTGACAGGCCATTAATTAGAATAAGTACTATAGGTAAGTATTCCAATAATTCGTTCGATTTGATACTTCGATCCGATTTCCGAACTCAACTATGTACCACGATTCTCATCATTCAGCTCCGTCTATACCACCAAACGATCTATACTAATACGGTGCGGAATAATAACTCCCTTATATACTCTGTACCACAGAGAAATAGGTACATGTATACCTACTTCTCTCTATGCATACAACTATTCACTCAAAGATTATTTTTTACCCCATAATACCTGCAAAATATCTTCCACTACAGATACAATACATGCATGATGTATATGGTAACGGTTTTTTTTCTCTCTTTTTTATTCTACTTTCTTCTTCCTTTTTTTTTTCTTTTTTTTTTTTTTTTTTTTGAACAAAGGGATGCTTCTTCATACATATACGTATAGCGGATATATGTATACTGAATGGCGGCTGGCTGGCTGGCTAGTAAGGCAAGATCGCGGAGGTTGAGTGGGTGGCTGAGACGAAGGTTACCGCGAGTGGGAGTAAGAGAGAAAATTGAGGGGGGGGATGGAGTAAGGCAGGAGGAAAGGAGAGACGGCGGTATACTACCCTGGAACACATTAACTGCACGGCGGGAGGATGCCCTCGCATTGGCGTAGCGATAGCGCGCCACGATTAGAGAGGAGCTCTATATACACAGATATATTAATCCATCTATTCGCATCTATGCCTGTACTATTCATGTTGTCTTGTTGAATGAGAAATAGTCGATAAAAGGATAAAAAGCATCCCTCATAGGTCTATGAGTTGAATGAAGAGTTGCGTTGGCGTGTTTCTTGTGTTCTTGGTAAAATTCGATGATAATAATTTGTTAACTTTCCGCATTTCGCATTTCGCATTTCGCATTTCGCAATCGCATAGGTTTTCACGTATACGCTAGACGTACATTTACGTCGTTCGGATATACAATATCTGTACGTCGGCGCCGAGCGACGTTCAACGAGACAAAGAGGAGGTGAGGGCTGGCTGGCGCGGTACCCCGCGTGCCTGACGCCAATGCAGTAGCGAACGAGCGAGTGAGGTTCGGGTACGATGGGGGGACGACGACTACGACGACGACTACGACGACTACGACGACTACGACGGCGACTACCACGCCGGCACATCGAGCAGTAGTAACGCCTGTACTCCCGTAGCTCACTCAAACACGCGTACACAAATACTACGTACATAGGTATATACACACGTACAAAGCCGGGCTCTAGGGTTTTCGGGGCGAGGATGGGAGGGGGGAGAACGACGATCCTGCAGGATGGGTCGTGGGTCGCTCGCGGGTCGCTCGAGATGCTTAGGGTGAGATTTAGTAGGTCTACCCCCGGCACACCACCTTGCCGCCTATCCTCCCTCTCCCTCGCTCTTCTTCCACCGTCTCTATGTGTGGTGTATATAGGTATAGCGCGCCAGTATTAAGTATATACCTTCGCTCGTTGTGTTTAGTGTGCTAGCCGGGTGTACATAGAACGCTAGGGTCTCTCTGCCAGCGGCACAGTCTGACCATCCGGAGATCATCATCCCGGCGTATCGTATATCGTATATATGGTCAGAGTGAGAAGAACCGGATATAAATAAAGAGTTGCGCATAATTCAGGACAATAATCGCACTGCCGAAAGGAACGATCATTTTTACGAACGAGGGACTTCAAGATAAGAGAAAAACTGGCAACGAGAATGAAGATTCGTCTCGTGGTGCGCGGACTGTGGAACCAGCGCTTATCCTTCGTGTACTTTGGTTGCCTCTTGCTTATAAATACCCCGCGTTTCGCCCCCGTACGTCTCCTCATCCCTCCCGGCGAACGGCTGCCCCGAGTATCTTACGCCCGCGCCTATCATCATTTTGCTCAAGTATTAGCCCGAGCCCGAGCCCCGACTATATACGCTGCTGCCTATAAGTTCGCGTAGTCTTCGGTCAATTTGGCGCGGCCGAGTTGAAAGCTAAGGGACAGAGACCTTTGGCTCGCACCAAGAATCACTAATGAAACGACTATTTCGCTTTTCGCTTTTGGCGAGTCCCTTGTCTATTCGAAAGTCTATCGGTTTGACATAAACTGTACCGCTGAACGAGCAAAATACATATATCGTGTATACAAAGCTTTCACAGCGCATGGCTAATTATTTCCTCTTATCGCGAGACTTGTTTCGGCTTACCCCGGGGCTTATTTCAGCCGTGAACTACGGAAGGGTTACAAAACGGTTTCTTATTGACGAAACTATTTAGCGCGGCGCTGGTTAAGGGTGGTTCTCGTTTGCCCCTACTCCGCATCCTCGGAAAGCGGAAAGAGGGACAGCGAGCGAGCGATAGAGAAAGAGCGCGAAGGAGGGAAAGGAGGGAGAGGAGGGAGAATATATAGAAAGGGACGTAAAACGGGAGGAAAAAGTCGTGTTAACTCAAGGATGCGGCAAAGACGAAGACGAAGACGCGAGGGGCGGTCCCTTTTATCCAAAGAACTTGAAAAGAAAGTTGAAATCCTGAAAACTGTTCGCCATAAACGAGACCATATGCTCGCTCCCTTTTTCGTGATAATAAAATTCTAATCAGAGCTACGAGCTAGAGGAGAGAGGTTTTTCTTTTACTTTTTATGAGGTGAAAAAAAAAAACAAAAAAATACAAAGATGAATTATCAGAGCTGATATTTTTTGAGCGATTTTGACTCGTCCCTTGGACTTGTTCGTTACGAGACTACTCGTCTGTCCTTCGGTAATCGGTAATCGGTACTAGCGGACCCAAAATTAGATTATCAGTAGGTAGGTACCGGGAACTCTGCCTAAACTCTAAACTCTAAACTCTAAACCCCAAACCCCAAACTCTAGACTCTTAAAGGCATTGAATTAAGCGCGCAGGGCGAAGAGCCTCAAAGCAAACAGCTTGAACGTAGGCACGTGTAGTTAAGGGCGGCCGACAGTCTCGTATTATCTTCATCGGTGTGTATTTAAGGGATGCCGCGCTCTCTCGACGCTCCAGACCAAATAGTATAGTGTGCGAAGCCAGCTCCCGTGCGGCACGGTTAAAAGACTCGGTATATACAGAATTATCGGAACAAAGAAAAATAAAGAAAGATTTATTTACGAAAAATTTCACCTACCATAGCAAATCTTGAGAAAAATCTGAATGAACGTTTTATTAGAATTAGGGACCAAACAGCTGCAGCAGGGACCTGTTATCCCGCCTAGTCTTCTCGCGTCTGCCACTGTCTATATGGGGAATCGATAAGTGTGTACCGCGGTTTGCACTGCTATGTGTACCGTGTTAATTTCACAGGCTGCTAGGCCACAAACGAAGCATGTATACGCCTGAGTTGATATACCGTTGAAATCACCGCCAGATCCACGTAGGTACAAACGTACGTGTACGATCGAGGGTTGGCTACGACTACCGCGTAACCCCTCGCCACCATGTGACCCACGCGATACACCCTGCCTTTGGCTAAACAGGGCATACACGCGATGTGTTCTACATTTCTGTAACCGCGGCTGCACGTTCGGTGTATGCGATATATACGTTCAAAGAACGGGATGCACGAGATATCGCCTTGTGCGGTATATACAACACGCGCGAATCCTCGAGTATTCATTCGGTCTAATTATAACAATAAACTCGACACCTCTCGACGATCTGTCGTTTTTATGCAGAAATAATACCTACCTCTACCTATATACCTATATAACGTTTGATATATTCATATGATAATGTATACCGTAGGCTACGGAGCCCCCAGTCCTTGAGCACGCGACCGGCACTCGCCGGTGTCGTACTCGAAATTTCACGCGAGCCAAAGATAATAAATTAATAGTATTGCGGTTCACCGCGCTTGTTGGTTCGATGAGCGACGAGGACCGAGGGGACTGACTGCAACTCTCGGGGACAACGGAGTATCGGTAGCCACGCGACTGCTCTCGATAGTTGTATACCGCGTATCATCCCGCGATATACTTTCACATATGTATACATACATACTGAACGTACACGCACGCTGCGCTGTACCAACATCAACTACACGTGGGATAGGGCGGGGTGGGATGGACGAAGAAGCAATGATCCGTGAAATCCGGCGTATGTTTGTTTTTGGACAACAGCGACCGTCTGCTCAAACTCCACTGTCGTTACTTATACCTATATCTACGTGTTCGCTGCATCGAATAGTGCTTCATTTATCTCGTATAATAAACGCATAGTTGCCGCGCGTCGGCCATGTCACTCTAATCAGTAGAAATTCGACCAACCTGTATGTAGAATGACAATTATTTTCCAACATAATCGAGTACGAATTAGCCAATTTCACCGGGAAGAACCGGGAGATCCGGGAGTTGCAGTACGCCACCACGAGATTGTACCAGCGAACCGTGCCTATATAACTATTGGTCAGCATTAAATCGTTCGCTTTTGAAAACTATGCGATAAACCCTGCACCCTCGATTGGGGCTGACGATGAGAACGGAATGGGACACACCAAGGGTTGGATAGATGTCAGGCATCGATATAGTGTCCGTAAACTCGTAAACTCGTAAACCCGTAAACTCATACACTCGTATACATTCCTACATACATATCTATTGTGTGTCGATACATGCGTGTATGAACGTGGATGAGGCATACAACCCGCACGTTGACTCGTTCGGTCGCGGTGTACTTAGTCGACAGACTCTGTGTGCTCGGTACACAGACCTCCTCCATAGCTTCGGTTGCCTCCGGCTCCCGGTGGAGTGAGGAACAACGCGAGGGCGAGCTGCGAGGCGCGCGCTTACCTCCGGGAGTCGGTCGCGCGAGGGTGCAGAGCGAGAGGGGCTACGTACACGCGAGTAAGCAACAGGTGTCGGTCGGTCCCGCGAGAGCCACGCTCAGCTCCGAAGTACGACAAACCGCAGTTTTCCCTTTTCCCTGTACTGGGCTTATTTCAGACGCGAGTTAATAAGTGGGCATAAGCCTGCCGCGCACGGTCTGTCGAGGGGGATAACAGGCATATGCATCTTGATATATGACGTTTTTTTTGTTTTTTTACGAAAATTATTACAAGGCATGGAATTCATTTCTGTTTGCTCATTCATTCGTCTGTTTTCTAAAACGAGATTTAGCATACTAAATCGGCAGAAAGATGCTATTTTTATCTGAACTATAATACCAACGTGGCTTCGAGGTATATCTATAAATGAGTATCACGAGAGAAGAGGGTATATATAATTCGTATACCCATATATAGGGGATCGATTTTCTTCCAGAC
Source organism: Tenthredo notha (assembly GCA_914767705.2). Lineage (NCBI taxonomy): Eukaryota > Metazoa > Arthropoda > Insecta > Hymenoptera > Tenthredinidae > Tenthredo > Tenthredo notha. The sequence continues at coordinate 10,336,879 of OU611916.1, forward strand.
AACAATTAAAATAATGGGTTGGTTCTGGAGCTAGAGAAGTGAATTGGTACATAAAACAGGGAGTGCGCGTGTCTAGGCGAGAGGCGAGTGCCTAAACAATATCGCAGGGAGCTTTAAATCTTCATAGAACTAGAATGAGAAGTAACGTTAAGCGGCAGCCCTTTACGCGCAACCCTCGACTCGCGGCGGTACGATAGGTTGCCTGGTTCCAGGCTCCCCGTTACCATCTATATCGGGCGGAGGGTGCAGGGGAAACGGTGTCGAGGGCGGCGACGACTACGGGGTAAACAAGGGTACAGCACCGAGCAGCAGCATTAAACTACACAATATAAACAACCCCGAAGAATAATAATTTATTCAGAAAGGAGGACCGCGCGACGCGATTACATTTCTATTAGGAAATGGTCTCGGGAGTAGCGCCTGGGGTGTCGTAGTCTTCCCTTCGGCTCGGGCTCTAGCCATCTCGATTTTCGAGAAGGTGAAGCTAAATTCAAGAGACCTATCGCTCGATATACATTCTCGTTCACGATGAGAGTATCGATCCTCCAATATAACTTGTGTTGATATGAAAATATTGGGTGCGCCCGTATAAGAGTATGAATAGAAAAAACGAGTAATGAGTAATGAGTAGGGTGGCGTGGGGGAAGGGGGTGGTGGAAACGTTGCGATAAGATATATTCCATACCTATACATTATTTTGCGAATAAAGATATTTTGCTTATATCCGGAAGAATCAGCTACAGGTGTGACGAAGTCGTGTAACTTTTTAAATTGACGACACCCGAGCTAAATACGACAAGCTTGTTCGTACGCCGGTTATTCAACGCCATGCCATGCCATCGCGATTATAAGGACTGCAGCAAAGGTCTCTCGCGTCTATTTCCGTCCGCTGTACACGCATATCTGTATACCCCATGCCTACAAACGCGTTTATATATGTAGCTATATATATGTGTATCTAACCGTGGTCGATCCTTCCGCGAAATACGACTCAATTCAGCTGCCGAAACTGGATAATTTCGGCAAATAATTCGCTGCACAAACATTACATCTTCAACTTGCCAATGTTTTTGGGCTCTATAATTTTTTTTCTTTTTTCTTTTCCTCGTTCATTTCTCAAACTTGTTCCAATTGAATTCACAACTATTCTATGCTATGCTACTGATGAAACAGCGGAATATCTCGCCGTCAACTCGTAGCTGCTACCTATGTTGTAAGTAGTCATTTGACGTTACGCAGAGTCGCGCGAGAGCGAACTTTCCCACCCTGCAGAAGCAGGACAGATTATACTGACGCTGCTGTTCTCAGTTCGCTCTCACGCTACGACCCCTGTAGCGTCGAGGCGGACCAGCCCCTTAGGAAATGGTTTTGCGGGGGCGACATGATCGTGTTTAAATTTTAATAGTCATGCGGAGGACGTTTTTTCGTTATCATTATTTGACTACAATTGTTTTTTTTTTTTTTTTTTTTTTTCTCCGAATACGTATAGGTACCTAAGTGTCTAATATTTGATAATATTTATAGAAGTAGGTATGGAGCAGAATTAAAGGCGAATGGCAACGCTGCGAATAGCGAAATACCGTGAGCCTTATAGTTTCGCGTCGGTCTTTCCGGAAACGTCTATTTTTGGTCGACCACGACGGGCGCTTGTTAGGAAGTTTCGCGGCGTTGATTCACCAACTGAGAAACGCGCATAGAATAAGAGTACGACGCCAGGGATACGGAGATAATTGTTAACCGCTGATTTCCGGACGAAAAACATTCCGCTGGACCAGCACACAATCTCAAACTTCTCTCCCATGTCTTTCATCTTTTCCGTTAGAGGTAATAATAATGATATTCGACTCACCCAATGCTGTGTGGTGACGACGTCTCCGTCAGGTCCGTCCATGTTCTGTTTTGATAAAAGGAAGAGAAGAACAAAATTTGGGATCAATTCGTACATGATAAACGCGATCTCGAATCAATTTTCGGTTCATTATCGGTTCACTGTGCACAGGCTCCGAGAGCGCGTTCGAATATTGAGACGAAGGATAACAATACATTTAAAAAAAATAGAGACCGATGAGGGGGCACGGGGGGAGCGGGGTGAACGTGAACATTTAAAAATTTTAACGTGACAATCAGCGTTTTACTTTATCTAATAGCTCCACTCGCTAAAATAATATTTTTAAAAAGAAATGAAGCGATAAAAATTTTGGCGGATTTCCGCTGACGGGTGTATGTGCATATGGTAAGTATATAACGCCTAAATACATACATAATAACAATCATGATATCAATACTCACGTCTTTCTTTCTCTTGACCGCTGCTCCTGGAACGAAAAATGGAATTGGTAATGTTTTTGTCAGAATAGTTTTGTTTTACCGTAAATAATGCGATACCTGATCTGAAAAGATATCGTCAACGGGATATATTTCCTCGTAGGTACTCACCGGCTGAGGGATTCGACAATCGTGCGTTGTTGATTACAGGTGTCGAAGGGTTCGAGGAGGACGTCGTCGTAAGGGTTGCCCCGGCGGGTACCGCCGTGCCGCGAGTACCGAAAGGAAAATACGGGGAGTCTGGAGGGTAAGTGGCACCCTCGACACCTCCACCCCCGGGACCTCCGCCAGGACCTCCACCCGCAGCTCCAAATGGACCACCGCCGTACGTCTGAAACGGAAAGATTTACAACCTCTGTATAGTACAACGATATATATGTATAATTGTAATATGTATGATGTATTTCATACGTTATGTGGATAACAAAATGAAGAACAGAAAAAAAAGAGGGGATGAAAATAGAATCCATATACGCTGCGTTATATTATTATCATTATCATGAGTTTATAACGTGTGTATGCACGCGTTGAGATAATATGTATAGCAGCGTAACGAGAGGTTCGTGCGTATATAGGTATAAGTAGTTGTATATGTATGAATATAGCATATAGATATAATGCGACGATTTAAATGATTATATCGATATTATTCGAGAACGAGAATGTTAATTAATGATAATATGTGGTAAAATAAAGAATTTGCATGATAAGTTCATTACGCTGAAATGTTTATAATGTACCTACTTTTATAGTAATAATTGCGTACGCGTATGTCGTATAAGTCGAGTTGGCGACGGGTCAAAACTGACCAAAGCTTCCCCTCCCTCGGCGTATTTCTCGTTACATGTGTATAGTTATATACATACCGGGAGTTCTTGTCCAAACAGAACGACTCCCTCCCTACGGCGACACCAACACAGACGCGTACCACGTACGTGAGTCTCGGCTAAGTGCTATCCCCCTCCCGGCCGAGTCTCACGTACGCTGTACGCATCTGTGTTGGTGTCGCCGCAGGGAGGGGGTCGTTCTGTTTGGACAAGAACTCCCGGTATAGTAAATCCGCCGCGGCTCTATAAATATCTACTCGCGAGGTTTTCACCAAGATGAATTTGTTTAACCGCTCTGTACGCGAAAGACCGTCGCGCAGTTGATATGCGAACGCCTCGCGACTGTATAGGTATACATTCTGTTTTCCTTTAACTTTTCTTTTTTTGCCCTCGAACAAGACGAGAAGTCAGATTAAATAACTCGCGGAAATTATATTGGAACCGATAATCGCGATGGTTATGCAAAGTCTGTTTTAAAAACTTGTGAAATTTTATACAAACGTTTTCTCGCCGCTATATATGTTACATATATAATATATATGATATATATGTATAATGAAAAAGCGCGAATGTCATTCTCCAGCCCTTGGCACCGATAAGAAACACAAAAGAGTTAGCCTCGTTTCACTGCTGCAGCAAAGAGTAACTTTTCACCCTTCGCCAATTCCTCGCTATATAACTTATGCTGTGTTTTATGTATGTATATATAAACATATACATATACACACGCACCTAGGTAGGTATATACGAATATATAGGCAGACGGAGGATCCCAGAGTTGAGGGGGAGAAGAAGAAGAAGAAAAGAGGGGAGGAGCGCAAGTGATATTAAAGTTAGGATACTATCTGTGCAGCGGTTCGCAATCGGAGGTTTAGCTATCACCACACATATATATTTACCCTCATATCTCTATTTTTTTTTTTTCTTTTCTATTTTTTCGCGAATTCTGTAGATAGTACAAAAAGATTTGACCAAGTGATCGAGATGAATAATAGTAGATAGAAGCCGCAGCAATATTAATCATCGTCTCGAAGAAGAAATTTACATTCAATATACAAGTGTGAAAATATAATCATTTTTTCTTTCTTTCTTTCTTTCTTTCTTTGCCGTTGCCTTTGAGAGCCGTAAGAAACGTTGAATGGGAAATTAAAAAAGAAGAGAAAAAAATTTGTACCAGACTCTGGGCTGCTCCATTTAATAATTGCGAGGGGAGAACCTCTGTGTCCGAAAATATTGCGCCAGAGCAAAGTTTTCGGATTATACTGGCGAGGAGTAGAAATGTACGGAGTCGAGGGTGAAAGGAAGCAAAGGGAAGCGAAGGGAAAGTGGTGAAAGAGATTAAGTTTTTGCCAGATAAATCTCGTCTTTTATCTCTGATGATTATTATGGTAAGTTTTCCATACGTCGCGCGAGGGATCATTACATTTCGATATGTACACATTATATCTATGTCCATACGATATGATATGATATGATATGATATGACTATAGATACGATACCAATCAGGCAGGTAGGTATATAACCGTACGATACAAAGTAGCTAAGAGGGTTACTATATCACGATCGGATACCGTCTAATCGGCAAGAAATAATTTAGTAATTAAAAAATGTGTATAATACCGCGCGAGAGATAGATCGCCGTAGAAAAGCGCAACATTTATCGGGTCTGAAAGTATTAGGTAGTATACGTAGATCGGCTGTTACTGATTAACCTTGATTTCATTAGTGAATCAATCGCAGAAATCATTCTTATCAAAGCGAATTAATAGACTAGTTATATCAAAATGTATGTAAGACTTTTTCGAATGATTATTTCACCAGATATATACGAGATTATCATGTGTGTTTTTTTCTTCAAAGATATTTACTTATGAGTCTACTCACCATTCCGTTGTCCATTGCGGGGCCATAAGGCGACTGGAAGCCTGGTTTTTCTGTAAAGAAAAAAAACCATAAATATAATAAAATAAGATTCACATATATAGCCTGGTGAAGAATTGAGAATTGCATCTCGAAGGAAGAGAATAGCGGATGGCTATAATATATGCAGTACCCAGTAATATTATGTATATAGGATAATGCACACAACGTACATCCCAGTTTATATAGGAATCCCTGATATTTATAACGTGCGTCTTCGTCCTAGATTTAAACTGGTGCGGGGTGGTGTGTCGGGTTCGATTCTTTTCGCAAGTCACATATCCCCAATAAATTTCTTATCTTTTATATACGTGTTCCGTTTTCCTTGATACAGAGTAGAAAAAAGGAAGAAGAAAGAAAAAAAAACGACACGATGCGATATATCCGTTGTACGAATATATATATATATATGCGACGCGGCTTGAATTTAACGGGAAATCTGTAGTAAGATTGCCCGACGTTAATAAATAATATCGAATGAGGAGATATACATACGCGGCTAAGTCTATACCCCGATATACCTATCTCATACACATACGAATGGAATTACACAGCTTTATCCGTAGGTACGAAAGAAAATTCAGTATGCTCCGCAGGGGCACGCCTTGCCCGAAAGAAAACAGACTCTACTCGCGAGAAGAAGCGCGGTTTGATTTATAAAGACGTATACGAAATTTATGCAACTTTCGTATTCGTATTCATTTTTCATCAATACTTCCACATTCTCGCACGATTTCAAGCCGATTTTATTCGTGGTTTATTCCACGGCTATAACGTGGGTACAGTGAAACAAACGCGAGGCTGTAGTATTATATAGGTAAGGATATATGTTTTACAGATCCGGAATTCAAATGTTGGGGAAAAAAAAAAACGAACCGTGTTCGTGTATATGTATGTATTAGACAATATATATAATATATTTATAAAGTATATACATATATAGGAACGTCATGTTTACACGATAACGATTTATCAACTTACTTATTATTGATGGCCGATGTATAGAAAGAAACGAAAAATATAAACGCCGAGACTTCATAAATTGACTAAAATTGGTTTTGCCCACCCGGTACGCGGCCTGCCGCTGCCGCTGCCGTTGCTGTTCCACACGGGATAACGAAACAATCTTCAACCTCTTTCTCAATCGTCGATCAGAATAATTTCAACCTATACAATAAATAATCATCTCTCCGATGATTAATGACGAGGGGCTACTATCGCTCGGTACATAGCTTATACATATATATATATATATGAACTGTTATGCCTTATACGCATAATACCGCGTTATAGTCGTTACAAGTCGACGACCAGCGCAGGTCTAATAGCCTGATAATAATTGACAGGAGGCGGTATCGTGTACCACGCACATATTATTGTATAATAATATATACTATGAAGATGGAGTAGAAAAAATAAAAGAATAAAAATCCCGATTGCTCAATACATATTAAAATTAACTAAAATTTAATGCTGCAACAACAAGAACCGATCTATTTAAATTATTTCCGATTTTTAATTAGAGTTTTGGACCGAGTAGCCGCGCGGCGTATGCGGTATTAGGTGGGTATACGAAATATAGAAACGATATTCAAACCATATATATATATACACGCGTCGACGTTTTGAACATTTAATATATACCGTAAAAGAAGTGTATAGTAATAAAAATTCTACGCGTGTATATACCTATCCACATGTATAGACGTGTCTTAAAATCACGCGTCTGTATAGGTATATACCTCTATATTAGTTATTGGCTATACAGATATGGCATGCGTAGGTATATATACCGCAACATTTTTATCGGCCATTACCTATATACTCTTTCGATGTGAACTCCATGGGCCAACGTAAGAACTTTAAGAACACGCCCGTGCGATTACCATACTTGTTACGATATAGTTATACGCGAGAGAGTCAGATCTCGCGCACGGATGGGCGTCTATGATATACTCTTATTCTTATTTTTCATCTTCAATTCTTTTTTTCAATCTCCATTTTGACGTATACCCCCATATATTCAAAGACGCGAAGGTAACCGTGAAATAAAACTTAAGAGACCTCTGTCCCCTGGTTTTCATATAGTTATGTCCCACTTCCACGTAAGTCATAACCACAAGGAATGATCCACAGAGGAAATAATCTGACCGCAGATCCGAAGAATAATTTCAGATCCTAGATCTGTCTTTGAAGTAGGAGATTGGAGAAATAGCCGAGCGGACAGTGGAGCATATTGTATTATATTATATTATATTATATTATTAGTTGAATCCAGTTGGACAGTTGGACAGTTGGACGATTGTATATATACATAATGGGGATACTTATAGGTACGAGAAGTTTTCAACTCCTGAAAATGACAACGAGGCTAGCCGATGCAATGGCAACAGTCCTTTGATGCATGATGTGACCGACGTATCAACGTCCGACCGACCACACTTCGTCATATACCGTGGGGGTTACACGCTCGGCAAGACACGTCAGGAACACGAGTTTAACTGTTCTACTCTCTACACTATATATACGGTGTATTATAAGCGATGTTATATCGGGCACAAGCTAGGTGAACTTTACTAGCTATCATATTATGATCTATGATAGAGATTCATTCCCCTCTAGGTATAGGATAATTAATTAATCCGTGAACTTATCGTCAATCGCGCATCATCGTGTACATTATAGAGAAGAGTAAATAATGAAGAGTAAACGTAGATAGGTATATTCACGGTTAAAATAAAACCGTCCCACCCTTTTTCGTTCACTTTTGCCTATAAATATTACAATACGCGGCCCTGATACACAGGATGTGATAATATAAAGGACTTCTCGGATAACGCGATATGTATATGCCTCTGTATCGTTTAGTGTGTAGATCGTTGTCTGGTGCGGGTCGTCAACCCGGTTTAAAATAAGGGCTTCTTAAGGGATCGAGGCCCTTGATTTCCACAGGTGGTCCTCTGCGCCCAGGTATGGGTGTGGGTATATCTCATCCACCATCCACCTACGAAATCGAGGAATCGAACACTGCCGAGAAGAGAGAGAGAGAGAGAGAGAGAGAGAGAGAGGCGAAGCCCCGAGCTGTGCGGAGCAAACCTGATACATCTAGACCTGCAAGGCGACGAAGTGTATCCTCCCCCGATTATATTATATTCGTTCCGATAGTTTCTCCGTTATGTGGGTGTGCATGTAGTGAGTACCTAGAGATACATCTATAGCTAAGAGTACCTCCGGAGAAGAGAGGGGTCCCTGGCGACAACCCCTCGTCGGCGACGAGGCCCACCGGATGGGACTCACCGCGAGAGAGAAAGAACTGAAATAACCTGAGGGGGACGCGGATAGTGGTATAGATATATCACACACGGGTCCCTTTCCCTGTTCTGTTCTGTTCTGTTCCGTTCCGTTCGCGTGCCCAACTTGCAGGGGCGCAGCCATCATCGACAAATTTAGGAAGATTTGAAAAACTATGCCATAGAAATTGATACACGCGACTATTTTTAAACGAATTATGCGCCGGACTCTGGATATTAATGTCCAGCTCCGTGCGGACTGTATAATGGTAGAACAAAACTTAACCAGGTTGATCCGGACGTTTTCGAATCGAGAAAGACCAGCCACCCTTGTTCGACGTTTTTCTACGGGGAAACAATTGCGATTCCGTCTAACCAGACCAAATACTAGGCGAAGCTGAATCAAAGGAGAGATTCCGGGATCAGTGGAGAGCAGGCGGTTGAGAACCGTTGGCTACCTGAATTATCCCCGCCCTTCGTTCCCGGCCCTTCGGGCAGCCGACTATTTTTTCTCGCTCCTGCTCGTTCGCCGAACAAATTTCTTTTTCTCGGCTAGGCAGCTCGGTCGGTCTTCCGAAGCTTTTCTCCTTCTCTCTTCCACTGGGTACCCTGGGCTCTCTTTCTCCCCTGGTATATAACAGCTTTTTATTTCACTTTGGGTTATTTTATTTTATTCTATTTTATTTTACCTGCGCGAATGCGTGAATGCGTGAGGTATAAGGTATAGGCAAGTATACCCCTTCGGGTCGCGTGGCACAGACCCGCACCACCACCGCCGCAATCATCATCGACGCTGCAGTTGCAGCAGCCCATATATTCGGGTGGCCCCTGGCCGCATGTGGTAGTGGTAGGGTGCCCTGTATACCGCGTCGCCCACGCTACTCTCGTTAACATATTAGAAAACCCAGTGGGAGCTGCTGCGCGTAAGTGGCGTAATAGCGTATACACGAAATACTGCACAGTGATTATAATTGTCTCTATAATCATCAACCCCGGCCTTTCTTTTCTCTTAGATCGTTCAAAGATGATTTTCCCTTTTTTCAAAATTATCTACTACAATCTCATGTAGTCGAAACCAAATGACGTGACGCAAGATGAAATAATGTCCGATACTGCATATAGACCTTCGTACTCGACGCCGCATTGATAACGAGGACAGATCCATCGACGTCAATCCGACTGCAGCACTGCAGGTGTTAAGATAAAGGTTTGATCGTACATTTCGTCGATTGTGTAATGGGGCCTGAGAGTACGGTGACACGATTTCCCACCAGATAACTTGGACGCGGTGAACCAATATTCTTCCGTCAAACTATCTCACCGTCTCATGTTTTACCTGCTGCTCGAAAAATTCAAGAGATCGAAATAAGGGCGAGGGTGGTAATGGGGGACGAGACGACCACGCTACCAACATGGTACGCAGTCTGAAAGCGCGGCGTGGAATTTTCGTGCAAGAAACTCTTGAGAATAAGATCGCGCCGAACCGGCGGGGGTGAGAGTTTTAGTCGCGGGTATCGGTGGCGCCGAATGTTTGACCGTCGACGGATAGAATGACACCCCGAATCGTGCTGCTGTGGGTGGTCGTACAGTCGTCAGAAAACCTAGCATCGAGGAGATTGAAACGAGATTAACAACAACACCCCCCGCGCTGATATAGCTCCCACAATGTATAGGTGTATTATACATGGTATAATCGAGGGTGTATATGTTACGTATACGTATATATACACGAAGTACGTACAATTGTTGGCAAGAGGTGTTTCAATTTTTTGAATTATTGTGGGCGTCCTCTCAGCCGCCGATATAATTTTACTTCAGATAAGATAATATAAGATAATATAATATAATAACGCGTCGGTATTAACTTCTAGATACGTTAGAGCTGAGAGACATAATATGTATTACTTAACGTAAAACGCGAGTGGGTATCTTATACATATATACATATAGAACGAGTTTCTTCCTTGACTGCACAACAGCACAGCAGCACGGCACGACGAACGAAGATACTTTCTTCGTAATATTCAAACGCAGCTGCCTATAAGCGAGCGATATAGGTATGTATAACTAGCGAACCGCTTTCGGTATGACTACGTGCCGCTACAGAATCCCCGCGGCATAAAGAAAAGAGAATAAAGAAAAATGAAACAAGCCCGTATTTCAAGTGGGATTCACGCCCTCGACGTATTGTCAACCGCGCGAATAATATGTTATAATACGAGGGCCTGTACGTCACGTAGGTATAATCCCCCCCGGCTCCTGCCTGTTCCGCGCGAAACCCAGAAAGACAAATAAAATAAGAAATTAATTCGCTTTTCAGAAACACAGTGTAGCTGCAGTACGGCATGTTTTTCTCATTCTTTCTTCTGCATTACATACATGCATAGATATAGATTCATATATATAAAGGCAGGAGAGATCTCCTGGTGTTTTGTAAGACCAGCGAAAGATGCGGCGAGTGAGCGAGGAGGCTAGCAAAGCGAGTAAAGAAAAGATCCGGGCAGACCGAGGGGAGCAGAATGTGGCGTGCCACGCGACCGACCGCTTGCCTGACGGGCAAGACCCAGCCGTGGTGAGGGTAAGGTCACTGCAGCATGCGGCAGCTGTCGTTCCGAGTCCTCCCTCCTTCCCTCCCGTCGCCCTCGCCCTGTCCGTCGCCCTCTCGACGAACGGGCCTCAGCCCCAGTGTGTCGGAGGCTCGCGCTACGCACTGCGGCCCTCCGACGAGAAGGAGAAGGAGAAGGAGAAGGAGAAGGAGGAGGAGGAGGAGGAGAGGAGATCGCAAGGGACCCGACAGCGCCGCACCGAGGGGCCCGGAGATCAGGGGTTCTCGACTTGCAATTAAACTATAATATTATGGTATACCGACGTAAGGGAGGGCGACATGTGCAACGCTTCTACCTGTTTTTACTATAATAAAAATATATGAGCCTGAGATATGTGTAATAAATGAAGAAACCGACGGATCCTATGTAGTACGGATGAGCTAGTATATATACGCACGGTATACCTACATGTACACAACGCGTATGGATGTAACGAATCTGTAATAATGAAAAACATCTATGAGCGGTATTTCTTTCATTTGTCGATGCGTCTAAATATAAGATTTACGTGTTGCATGTAGCTAAACAAGTTTGTGCTTTTCCGATAATTCACTATTCTGAATTGCACTCGGTTAGGAGGCGCGTGCCGCGCGCGTGTCCCAATACCTCGTCGGGGGGACTTTGTCACCTTTGTTCGCCGCGTCGCGTTCCTGCACAGTCTCAGGTTTACGCGAGACTCCTGCCTGCTTGCCTGCCTGTGCCTGCCTGGTTGTGTACCGGTAGGCAAACGCTGGAATGTTCAACAGGTGATCGACCAGCCGAAAGTCCGGCGAACGACGACGGCTAACGAAAGCGACAAAATTTTTCACCGATTTTCTACACTGCCACCACAATACTCCTATATATACAACCCGTAATCACGCGTGTACGAGTTGAGAAAAGTGAACCTCCACTTATTGTACGCGGTATAAATTTCAAAGAAATTTACTAATTACGTTACTAATTTATAATTATTATCATCGTCGGCTCCTTATATATTATATTCTATACCTAGGTATATAACTATGCCGGCCCGATCCCCTCACATCCAACTTTACAGCTACTCTGCAACCTTTCGGAAGTCTTTTTGATTTATACGGCTCGTTTTTGATTTACGATAGTTCCAAATTGAACGAATCTAACTATAAGACCAACCTAGTTGAGTCCTCGAGGCTAGAAGTAATGTTGAAATTTGAATTCTCTATACGGTATCGTGAAACCTATTCGTTTATGTATAGGTACAGGCGATTCTTGCGATTCTTGATCCTTTTCTTCTTCTTCTTCTTCTTCTTCTTCTATACTTCGGTATGAGGTGCGCGCCGGTATATCCGAGGCTACCCGCGTTCGAGTAGAAACTCGTACGTACAGAGCAACAGCAACGGCAACGGCAGGTGCAGTGCGTCGCGTCGCGTCGCGTCAGTGTCACCCCCACTTCGTCTCGCCCCAAGTTATAGTCGATTTGAAGTTCGAGCGTGCGTTATACCCATACGTACATACTTATATGCAGTTGCAGGATATGTGTATACGCGTTATACGCGCGGAGTACGAGTAACAGCAGCAGCCCCAGGAATCGAGAGTTCTGACGTAACGACGAAGGTAAACTTCCCCTGCGACTACTTGCGCGAGCGTAGTACGTAATTCACAATTATTATATCCGCAAGACGCGAGTCGCGACGATGTATACCGCAGCGGTTCCCAAACCGATCGACAAATTATTCGACAATTATTATTCGTATACATTTGGGTCGACAACTTTTGAAAAACATATATTTTACCTATACGCGAGACAAGAGCGCGTGCGCATTATCGCCGACCCACCACCCCCCGGGGGATGTTAACGAAGGGTTGAAACGCGCGGGACTCTATACTGGTGCAGGGTTGATATTTTGCTATTTTCACTACTGCGCACCTGCGTCGGCCTGTCGCGCTCTCTACACGTGCTCAAATACAAAGGTCAACGGCGCTAGTATATCTGTGTATACACACATGTATATGGTAAATGTTTTTTACTCCGCTTCTTTACTCCAATTCTCTGAATACCAACGAGACACGACAATACGAAGGGTGGAAATTAGTATTTTCGGAAACTAGGGTAAAAAGAATCTATTCTTGGATATCCTTGCACTTGAATTTCGGATCCTGAGGCTGTACAATGTACATAACCGAAAACTATAATCGACGATGGGAATGATTTTCAGTTTCGACGGACGGATTCTTGATTGATAAATAAAAAGTAGATCGATCATTATCGCGAGTTATACAATCGGTCAATCGGTAGTGTTGGAATAAGAAATAGAAAAAATAAATTAACCCTGCGTTAAATTCAGCCACTCGTATGTCGTCGAGCGAATCAGAGAGATTGTACAAACGGGAGATAGTAAAAACAAAAACCTGAACAAGCCTTTATGCTACTAATTAATATAGCTGGCTGTATGCGTATATAGTCTGCTGTTGAGGCGTGGAGATTAGAAATTCTCCCACAATATGTATAATACGTACGTATACGACATGTTCATCCTGTTTCCATTTTAATGAGATTTCAGACAAATTCATTAGTTTAAGAGAAATTGAGATTTTCCGATAGATCAAAATATCAGATTATCGCTCTTATAATATATTACGATTACGACGCGACAGCTGATATGAAAAGAAATTCAAACTGATTCAGCGGATTCTATGAATGGCGTATGTACATGTTTCTAATCATTATTTCGACGGGGATTAAGCCTTATCTCCAAAAAAAAAAAAAAAAAAAAAGAAAACGAAAATAAGAAAGAATCCCCACCATCAATGCTGCAGCTGGGTAAAAGTCGTATTTGCGATGAATGAGGTGTATCGCTACGCTACCTCGTTCTACGTTCTGCCACCTTGAGCAATATCAATCGATCAGTGGAAATGTGTTTTTTCGAAAATGTAAAAGATTCCAGTGACGTTAGTCAGTCTTTAAATGTAAACTACAGCGAATTGCTAGACTGGTGGAAATTTGGTATGCGACAACGAAAGCTAGGGTGGGATAATGATCCGAGTGAGGTTAAATCATACATACGGGGTTAGTTCCTCGATACTATCCCATAACCCATCCAGGGATGTTCAATAAGAGACCTGTCAATGCCTCGAGTATTATCGTGTAATTTGATAATATATGATAATAACGATGTGTACGGGAACAAAGTAGGGATTGATTGTCGCGGAGCGGTGTTTTCTTACGATCTATTCGTTACGCGGGTATAGTTGGTGCGGTAAAATACGAGGTATAAATATTTGGCAAGCATCGTGGGCTGATCCATGCCTTTGACACGTTACGATCGAGTTTGTAATGAAAAAAATATACCTTCCGAAGATCTAAAGACTGGCGTTAAAAGCCGAAAAAGTCAAGGGAGATGCCGTAGAGGCAGCACCATCTACATTGTCAAGTGAACCAAAACACAGGAGTAGTAGTAAACGAAAATGATAGTTGGTCTTCGAAATTGACGCGAATTTAACACCGCGTACAATTACAGGCTCGACGATAAACGGCGCGGTAAATATTTACACCCACATCTCACTCGGACACGATGTTTTATGTTGAAAACGCGGTACTGATACTTGATGGTAATCCGTACACGACACGCACGCTCTTGTAAATTCACAATTCTCCTGCGGTTGGGCCCGCGTTATTCACTGTTTATACACTGATTCTTAGACCTAAGGTATTCAACTTCGTTTATTAACACTCACCAGGCTGCTTGTTCGCGATCTTATTGAAGCAGTTTTGAAAAACTTCGTAGAGATGCATCGGCTCGTCGTCGCTGGCCGCCATGTTTCCGAACATCCAATTCATTTATTTCGCTTAGGGGCCGCGCGCGGCGCCACCACCCGCCCTCACTGCGTTCGGCAATCCTCGTCCTACGTCGGGTGCGCTCGGTCTCGTGCTTCGAAAAATCAACTTTGACCCGCGAACGGCTCTGAAAATTTGAATCCTCGTTCAAGCATAATATACGAATGGGAAATGGAGACAAAGATTCCGGAGAAATATCATTTATTGTTAGAACATTCGTTCATTCATTCGTCTAATTATTATTTATAATTTAATCTTAGAATCACGGGGCATATCTACACATTACGCTACAATTATCTCATAATTATAGGTGGTACAATTTTGTAAGTAATAGCCGTCGTAATTGTGTAGAGAAAATAGTCGCAGGTCTTAAAGAATAAAGTTAATAAATGATGTCAAGTTTGTGCTGGCATGATTGGCCGAATCCCACGGCGGAGCAAAACTATCTAAATATTAATCGTAATCTAAATGTAAAAGCGCTGCTTTTTACATTCCTCTAATCTAGATCTTTGATATTCAAACTAATAATTATTGTGGTCCGTGGCGGACCTAAGCCTCAGTGAGCGATTTTTCTATATATTATACAGGTTTTTACTAATTCTACATTAGAATAGTGACGAGATTTCTGCGTCTTATTCCACGATTAGATAATTATATTAAATGAATATTACCTATCGTTTTGAAAAAATCCTGACGCTCAATGATCTAAACTTGAGAGTCGCATAGTAGAATCACCGTAGAATAATTCGAGAGAGTCGTTCAGCAGAATTATCTCTTAATCGATTTTGACGTCGACTTCATCACGTTGGCTAGCCAGATATGGCACAACTATTAGGTACATGTAAGGTTGAACGGCGTTCAGCATGAAGACGCAGAGATAGAATGGAAAGACTCGATCCGTAGGGATGGCAGATTGAGCGAGCTGCATAGCTATGGTCAGACTGCAAATGAGCGCTCCTTTAACGACGAAGCTCGACGAGTTCCCAGAGTTAGACAGCCTGGAGGATAATCAATCGATTTACTAATTCAGTATGAAAAATTGGTATAAAACATCGGATATTCAAGGTGGTGAAATTTTATCACCTGGCTCCTACAGGCGCGATCAAAGCTAGTCCAAAGGCAGCACCCGAAACTCTCACCAGAGAAAATAGGGGGGTGGTATTAACGTGGATCCACTCCGGGGTGGCACACCATTTAAATGCCAATTTGACACTCCATTGTGGGTCGATGCCTGAAATATACAGGTTGTGAGATTTGAAATAGGAATATTTTCCACAGAGATAAGATTGTTACCTAGCCCTTTCTGGAGCCAATACGATCCGAAGGAAATCATCGCCATCCCCAATGCAGCAAGGAGCAGCTTTGGTCTACGAGAATAACGCCACCAGGCTGAGATTCTGGTGTCAGATAAAAAGATCCGCGATATGAGTACGCCTGCAAAGAATACGTTCCAATAAATCGGTTGCTGAAGGCTGTTTGGTTTTAGTTGGGAAATTGAGAATTGATAATCGACTTGCCTGCAAACAAGCCGAGCACGCACTGATGAGGAAAATGTGCTGCTACGTAAAGGCGAGATGCAGAAACCAGGATTACTACAAGAGAAAAGAACGTCCAAAGTAGTAGCCTGATTCTCCTCTTAGTTTTGTCGCTGTAAAGAATTTGATAGGGATTAGGGATATCTGGAGGCGTTTTATTTGAATGTATCAAACCTAAATATGCCTTTTGCCCAAATTAACATTTATTTACCTGATCCTTTGATTCCTGAATATTGACTTGTTCGTAAAATGAATGACTGCAAACAGAGCCGCTGCCGACCCCATTACGTGACCTGTAAAATTTCAAAATCATGAATCTGGATACCGGTAACGGTGAGATCTATGGGTCCAACTATTCCGCACCCTTTATTACTTACCAGACGGAGACCCAGGACCAGTTTCACATGTTAATTGAGTTTGCCTTAGGACAGGTGCCGGGTAGTTTGCAAACAATTCTCTTTCTTTGACCCACCTAGGATAATATTTGTTGAATGCGTGTGCAATCATTCGTACTCGATCAAAAGGAATAGAAAAAAAAAATCGGGGTAGAAGAACTGAAACGATTGCGGTCGAAAGAGTTTATCTAAAATTATTGCTGGGGAAATGATTGCGTGATGCAACTTAATGTAACTGATAAGAAAAGGACATTAACTTGATAGCCTTGATAGGAACACGACGATAAGCTTTTTTAACTTACCAGTAAGGTCTGTGTTCCATGAGGAGCCATTTCAACAGCGTGTTCGCCCATTCGGATACGATAGTAACGATCAAAATTTCGGAAGATAATTTTGGGCTGACGATTACAAACAATGGGACTAGAATTGAAAATGCATATCCTGGATCTGCCACTTTGGTTGTTGTCAGAAAGAACTTGTCGCCGTCTGGAAACCTGGTAGGGATAATAATTTCTTTTTCAATCGATAACGATTTGGAGATTATTGTTTTTCTTATGGAAATAGATATGATCACATGTGTATAACGCGTGATGACGAGCTCACGTGGAACCTAAGTGACAGACATACAAGCGCTTAGAGCTATGGAGATAACTTACGCGTCTTGCAAGCTGGCGATAGCCGTGGCACCAATTTCGTACAGAGCTTCGACGGGCTGCATTTTGCGTTAATGACAAATTTCAATTCTCTTGAAGTCCTAGGTGCATAAAGTAATTCGAAACCCTCGTAATGTCAAGTCGTCGCGGTATCAAATAATGCCGCGAACAATTATGAATTAATAGTATTCTGAAGCGCACCTCTACTGTAATCGATAATATGCTTCTGCAAGTACGTCGAAGATTCCACTAGTCGTCATACGCCGGTATCTTCTCTAATATATCCGTTTAGAAGCTTGACGCGAATTTGAATCCGCCATCGCAGACGACAGACTGACTACTGACGACATCGCCGCCATATTGGATCTCGGGGACCGCATTGCGTCATGGGAACGAGGGGGCGCGTAATTACGAATCATAATTTAACTTTTACTAACTTTTTAATAGAGTATTGGTATTACTTAATCGTTTATTTAATCAACCTCCATTCTACCTACAATCATTATTCCGAATAATATTCTTCCACGATGGTATAAAATTTGTTTACAAGATACAAGACGTTAACAGTACGGGTAATTCGGACAACTTTGCGCGTTCACTCCGGCCGGGTATCGAGGAGCTACTGGAGCAGGTGCGTGTGCATTAGTCGCGGCATTCCAAGCAGGTGTGGGACCAGATCCCAGAGACCCCCACGATCCTGGATTGGCATGCGGAGTGAACGCGCCTCCGTGCAAAGCGACGTTATCGCAATTGGGATAGTTTGGGCAGCTCTGGGGATTCACTCCTGCGGGATACTGGGCCGCTACAGGGGAGACTGCGGGCGCAGAAGCCTAGGTAATGCGAATCAGAAATATAAATAATTATTTGCGAATCAATGATGCGATCAGAAGGGGCGAAATGATTACGGATAGTTTTTATTATACCGGCGCGTTCCAACGACTCGTCGATTCCCAAGAGTCCCAAGCATTTCCAGCTGTTGGCACAGGAGCGATTGAATTCCACGGGTTTCCGCTCGCAGTTGGGGAACCGTGCAGAGCCGCGTTATCACAGTTTGGATAATTTGGGCAACTCCGAGGATCCACTCCCGCGGGATACTGATTACCGCTCGCGAAACTCGCCGCGCAGACGACCAGAGCGACCGCTAGCTGAAAAAAACACTTTATTGTAATTTCGCGGATAGAAAACGTCTGTATATTATTCGAAGATATACGCGAGTAGAAGCTATTTCTGGCATTTCATCTTTTGCCTAACTTCATTGCATTCAACGGCCCGGATAGCTCAGTCGGTAGAGCATCAGACTTTTAATCTGAGGGTCCAGGGTTCAAGTCCCTGTTCGGGCGATAATTTTTTTTTTTTTTTTTCCGCTTCTTATTCATCTGTAATAAAACTTTTGAATCATGAAATGAATGCGAAGCGATTACCGTACTTGTAGTTATACTTACTTTTTTTCCGTCCATGATATAATCGCACGTTCAGTCGCGACCGGCGGTGCGGACCGTGGATGTAGGATGCGGTTACCGCACCCTGCGTGGCTTATATAGCACCTCGACGAGCCTTTACGCGGGCGATTTATCGAAAGACACGCCCTGCAGGAAGGATTTTTACGTTTCTTATATCTATGCGACAATGCAAGGACCTTGTGCTGCACTTTGGTCTATGCCGCGCTCGGCATATACTATCTGCTGAACGAGTGCAGTCCGCAGTATGTTCGCTGCATATTCCAGACGCCCCTTCACCCCTTTGACGTGTCAGGTATCAAGCCATGGTACCAGGTAATTCTTGTGTCACTAAGATAATCGCTCGAATTTTGTTTCAAACGTGCGTTCTATTTGACCAGTCGACCATAATCTACGAGCATATATTCTCCCGGCCGCAGGACCCCCGGAATTTATCAGCAAGATCCTGAAAATGATGGGATATGATGGAGTGGGCGAAAATGGACCGTCAAGTATGTATCGAGAATGTTCCTCTACTAGTCTTGTTTTCGGCTATGACCTGACTATAATGTTTCGAGGAATCGGGCGATTCAACTTCGGTATATATAAGTGGTCCTCGTCTTCGTCGATTTTACTGTACACGGGTGAACCTATCGCTTATCGTGCGTGGGGATACTTTTTGAAAGTAGCAGGGCTATAGAACATACCTATATTACATATACTAGAATACTATAACAGCGATGTGACACTGCAAGTATGCGACACACCTCGGAGCTATATTTCAGGGCCAAAGAAAAATTCTATCCTGCATTTCCCATAACTGTATATATTCGCGTATAGATATAATAATATCGCGACAAGAATGTCACTGTTATTATCCTTGGGCAAAGAGGTAATCCCGGGCTCCGTGATCGCACTTACCGCATTATATGATCTATAAATATCGGAAGAACGTATTATACAGAACGTGGCATTTTGTACAATACGTTTCCAATTGGATAGACTAGAGATGGGTATAAGAATATAGTACGAAATAGTAGGAACAACTACAATACAGTTTATTCTTAAATAAATATTAAATAATTCATTTTAAATCACAAAATCACAAAAACACACGCGCACACACACACACCCACAGACAGCTGCAGCAGCGGCTATCCTATACAGGTATATATATTATATATAAGAACCATGAGGACATTATTGAACGGAACCCTGCAGGTTCGCAATCTCCCTAATAAATTTCACGTGTCTAATAATAATAATAATATTAATACTAACAATAGTAATGATAATAGTAATATCTATGCTTAATATTTATTTACAATAAATCGTGTGTGTACCGCGCGTTTTTATACGTATCCGTATGTTATCCTGGTAATTGCATATTGTGAGAAGACGAATAACTGCAAACTTACAACTGGGGCAAAGATGCAGTATAGGTGTATAATGTCATGTATAGTTGTAACAAGAACTGTTACGGTTACTCGAATTCTCGACTACATCCGTATGTATATACTTCCTATAAGTCTTCGTAGGGGCTGCCGCACCGGACGTTGTAAAACTGATCGCAGACCTGAAATTGTTGATTGAAAAGCGTCCCGTTGCCGCAGAGAGAGCTGGAGACTAGCTGCTCGCTTTGACAGAGATGATACGACTGAAATAAAATGATAACATATATAAGTAACGTCCTTAATTAATAATGCTACAAGTCTTCGAATATGCTCCGCAATCTCCAGAGTTCGGATATTATGCCGGTACCCGCTCTTTGTTAATTCGCATACCGACAAGCGGCAGCAAGCCTTCCTCTATAATCCGATCGGACAGCGGATACGTCGGATACTATTACTTTGCTTTTGACAGTTTAATAACTTAACACGGCTTCGGACATATATACATCAACCTGTGGAGAGACAGGCCACTGCAGAGTACAAGTACAATTAATTGTTTCGTCAAATTGTTCATACAATAGAATATATTCCGCCCACGCTGATCTATACCTCGAGCGATCGTAAAATAATCAATCAAGATCAGTATAGAGTACGGCACCAATATTGAACTCTTAACTTGTGGGAGGACATCCACTCTGTACCACTCGGAATTTACTGACCTGGCACTGAGCGGCTACGTCGGCCCATAATTGATCTCGGAGACCGTGGCACGTGAAGCCGGTATACGGGACCCGGTGATAAGTCGGGTAGAGCGGCGGGTCATGGGGCAGATGCAGGTCGTGATAAGCGTCGTAGGGAGTACCGTCCGCGTTGTAGAAATGACCACCACAGACCGCGGCAAGGCATGCTAAAAACCAAACGGATCATATCAATGATTGTACTGTGGAAGATAGGGGAAACGAGGCTTTTCAAATTGCGAGAGCGGCATATTAGGTATACAAGGTATATTGACCTATATAACGCAAAACCTTCAATTTCCTTCAACCAGCTCGAATCAAGGAGCTGCTCTTTACGAAAGTATAAGCTGGCACCTATCTAACCGAAGAGCCTTGGTCAATTAACCTTGGCTCGGAAGATAGTTCGTATATGAACGCATATATACGTAAAAGGAAGGTACTAGACCAAAAATGGTTGGCTATTAATATTCCTGACTTGGCAAACGACTGTTTCCAGCTTGTTATTAATTGATCCATATTTGCATATAATTCCCATTAATCCACCTCTTTGAAGGACTTTCGACTCGCGATCGGTTACACGACATTGCCTGGTACACATGTATATACGTAGGTATATGCGTATATGTATGTTACAACGACTTGATCCGGACTCCGCCCGATCTGTCGTGAAGTTTTTTATTTCTTTTTATTTCTTTTTATTTCTTTTTATTTCTTTTCCCCATACTCTCTTCTTCTCTTTCCACTCGCCGAAAAATTAGCCTGCACTTCAGAGTTCAATAACTGGCATTGAAATACACTTTGGCAGGCGGTCGAAATTGTATAGGATCAAAGCGCGTGGCACGCGAGTGCTGGAAACGATTCGGTTTCTCGTTGCGTTGCGAAGAGATTTTATGTACACATATTAATCAAGTCAGTGCCCGGAGGCCACGACTGTTCACAGCCGGTGCTCAATTATACAACAAGGTGACAATTAGACATACACCGAACAAGCGAGTAAATTATTATTTATTAACGCGGTGATCGAACTCGGCAGGAAAAATATCCTTATACCTTAATATGGAATGATAAAGTTATTGTCGTCGATTCTGTTCAAATTTTGCATGTCTCACCGTTTGATCGGGTAAATTAATTAATTGGGGAAAATTTATCGATTCATAATCCGAACGATTGTTACCCTGGCTATTGCGTGGGTCCTATATCATTCGAATGATAATCCCTCATTTGTTCGAGAAAATAAGAGCGAAAAAAAGTCAACTTACCAGCGAAGAAAATGAAAAGTGTTTGCATTTTGAAAGACGGTTTGGTAGAGAAGAAAAAAAGAAAGAAAAAAAAAACGAAAGGAAACGAGTGAATTTTTACGAAGAGTACAAAAACACTTCACTGCAGCGGCGATCGAATAATTAAATTTTTATTGAAAAAGAGAAGAACTGCTACTGATGTTGCGGTGTCTCTGGCTGGCCTCCTACACATTCGACGGATCGAACATACGAACAGAGAGCTGTCGAATAGTGAAACTACGAAAAATTGAACCGAGAAGAAATTAATATTGGTCCTTTCGATTCAGTCGACGGAGGCGAACTGGCTCTAAAATGATGGGCTGGATACTCATAAGGACAACCTTAACTGCCCACTACAAACGAGTGAATGTTTTTTTAATCTACGGTTTGCCTCGGTGTGTGAAAAAGACACCGGCGAACCGATCCGATCGAGCAGTAATCGAAATCACCGAATTCATATATTTTACTTCACTTTGCCAAATCTACGAAATCACCCGCAGACGTTGTATTCGAAGACAAATAAAAACTCACAATTTATAACAGGATGTAGACCGTAATGAATTTTTTCCCTCAAATTGATAGAATCGAATATATGTGGCTTTTTTTCATTATAGCCGTTGTAATTGGCACAAATTTGTTTAGACGACGCTTCAGCATCTTCTTGAAATCGAAAATGATCTCATCGTATTTCGGAATGTAATGTATACAGCTAGAGGTTGAAATGGGGGAAAAAAAGACGATTACGTAACGTCCCATCGCGTCGGTATATATGTAAAGAGAAGATGATCTTTGTCTTTAGAAACATCCGTCAAATTGTTCGGTCAAGGGAATATCCAGCTATAGACCTTTGAATGGGTCAAAATTCTGAGGAAGAGATTGATACTTTACAGCGAATCGAAGAAAATCATCAAGTTTTGAGGAGGGATTGACCCTCATTATCCATACTCAACATTGAATATTACTTTGAGTCTAATGGTATAGTTACGCTGAATATATAGTTACACCGAATTCGCTGTAAAATATCAATCTCTTCGTCAGAATTTTGACCCCGTCAAAGGTCGCGATATCCCCTTAATCGAAAATGGCTATATAGTTCCTCTTTGGTTGAGGAAATGAAGGCGAAAATTTGTCCTGTATGTTTTCCGACGAACATGCGCGTACTTCGCAAATAGCGTAAATACAACGAATGTTTACGGACGAAAATTGGCAGCGCGCGGTGCCCACGGAGGAATGCGGTTGGCAAAATGTCGAAAGAGATCGAAGAAAGCGAAAAAAGGTAGAGAAAAAACTGTCTCAAAGTGGACTTGGGTTTCGGCAGTGCTAATTTAAAAACATATCGATTGGGACCACCGAAAGTTGCCCGATTCCTTTTTACGTATAAGGTACTCGCAGCTATACCTATATGTCCACTTCACTCATACTATACGCGCAGGGGAAGCAGGTTCTCGTATTAAACTTTCATTCGCCAATTTGCCGGTGTGAATTGTCTTTTATATGCTCGCGATATGCTAGGGCAAATATTTTATCCGATCTAGTTGTCATAGGAAAGCATATACCCGCGTGTAGAGCAGATTCAAAATTCGCGAACACACATTTGAATGAAAACTGAGATTTGTTTATAGATTCCGTTCTCTATACGTCCGTACACCCTATGAAAATTTTCAAAAGGAAAACCTAATCGTTTGTTTACACGGTGAGTTTGAAAAAAAGTTTCCAAGCCCATTGCGCAAACGAATAAGCGGGCAAATTTTATCGCGGTTAAGTCCTTGCCCGGGCCGAATGACGAGGGTCACGCGCGCTATCCTCTTTCACTTTAAATAATAGACTCACTGCCATTTATTTGATCGAATTTCCTCATTCGTTACAGCCACGAAATTAGAACCAGAGGATATAGATATATAGAATAAATCGTGTTCTGCGGTTACAATGTAGTTATCTCTTCCTTGTTTTTTCGGCTTCTCCTTTACAATCCATACTTTATAATACTCGTTTGTTCGACTTCCGCATACAATATTCGATGACGATCATAATATGCGAAACCTTGTAATTTCTGTCTATCGAAATAAACTGTCGAAAACTAGCTGCCTCTCTCCATCTTCCATGTATAAACAGTCGTTTAAGCCGGACCAAGTTGTCCGTTATGTATACAACTTGAATTAACTGGCGACAAGCATTAAAACGTGACGAGTTGTCTTTGAATTTGAGACGGTAGGTATCATATGTAATATGTATAGATAATCGAGCACGAATATGCCTATACGATGTCTCTTTAATCCCCATTTAATAAGTATCACGTACACGCATACACGTATACCTATATATATATACGTGTATCTCGGGTGTGATATCCTATAGGTTGACCGTGACTCACGGATATGGAAATGTCACTCTGGCTGTCGAAATGTCTGCAATGACAGACTTTGTCATCGCGATGTATTGGGAGTTCTTTATCCGACTGCCGATCCCGATGATATGCTGCAGAGATATGACGCGAGAAGAGGTATACCGGGAATGATCCGTCCTAGAGGATATACCGGAAGCAGGGGGAGAACTTCTGGGCGAAAATTAATGACGCATTAAGTACCAGTGTCGTATATTGCATAGCGTGGTATAGGTATATGCGGATGTAGGTATGTATCTCGTACGAGGATTGCGTGTGGCTGCGAGGATAATCGGGCAATTCGTTCGTCTATATCACCGAAGTTAATCGGAGCGGGCATAATTTTTGTTTCGAAAGTGAAATGTGACTACCTGGCACTAGGAATTCGGAGTTGAAAGTCGGCAAGGTATACCATCGGTCAAATGAATGACCGCTTTGTTTCGGCAGGTCCGGGTCCCCGATCGCGATCGTTCAACGAGTATCGCGGATTAATAATAATTTCAAGGCAATTGCGGTTCAACGCCGGATTTTTACTGCCACCTCCGTGACCCTTGCGACGTATTCGTGAAACGCAATCATCCTGCGCCGCCATACATATATAAAGTAGAAGAATCGTGTATGTACAGGTATAGGTAATATACGATAATGTAGAGAATAATGGGGATCATTATTTATCGGGTGAACCGAATTCAGGGCCTAATACCCTGATCGAGGGAACTGATATTAATTAATCTTACAACAGAGCGTAAGCACGAATTGTACTGGGAGCATATCTGTGCGCAACCGATCGCGGGATAGGTCAGGGACTTCGGGGTGGTAGAGAAATTCCCAGGGGAGTAATTAATTTATATATTATCGTAATGATTGCTACATTTCCTTTTATAATCTCGTTGAAAAATCAAACTGCGATATTTGGCGGCTACCAGCTATCACCTAGGTATATAGGTATGCGTGTTATATATGTATATAAGCTGTATACGTTATCGAGCGTCGAGAAATTAGACAGATCTTAGATTCGCTGACCTACATTGTCACAACAAACATTCACTTCGAAACTGGACCACTTATACTCTGGGATATGAAGCCGCAATCGGCGTATATCTGCGTAAGTAGCTGCGGTATTATATAGGTACTTACTTTGGGTATATATACAATGAATAAATGGAGCATACCGATGCATGCGGGCGGGAGACCACGGTGTAGCGAGCGGTATGAAAAAGTATCGAGAGTGAACAAGGCGGGGATAAATCTAGCGGGGTAGATGCACGTGTAGATGCAGGTATAATTGTATAGGTATAAGTGTATAAATACGAGCGAGAGGACGGCGTCCCCCGGCAATTGATCGTAGCCATCGCTATATACACATTATATACCTATATAACGGACAAGGCCGGTGTAAAAGTATATATTCTTTATTATATTTATTTTCTGGCGCCCACTGCTCAATTTTATGTAACGCCCCGAAAGAATTCCGAGGCCGGGTTACAGATTAATTTTCGACGCCTGAATCGGCCGGTTTGGTATATATACATGCTATATACTATATAGTTGACGGCGTTTGCGGTTTGACGCCCGCGGCTAGGTCGTACGAAAATATTCAAAGTCTCGCGGGGATCGCCGAGAGTTTAATCATTATATACCTAATTGACTCGCGCTATATATGCAGTGCAGAGATCTTATTGATAAAACACCGTGTGTTTTCACCTTGCAATTAGAATTATTTGCATACTCGATAAATTATTCGATACATATGATATACATACATATATACCTATATAGTAGGTGTATGGCTATAACGGAAAGCGATTCAATCACATTTCGGAATATATTGTCAAAAAGCTGAGATTATTTGGGTGCGATAAGTTTCTTCCTTCTTTTCACTTCGTCAATTCTTCTTTCATGCGCGAGATGTTACTTTTTATGGATACAGCGTGGGAGTTACAGGCGGAGGCGCCTATGTAATATTTATTATTGCGTAATTGTTTCTGTAGTGTCGTCAGCTGGCCTCGTCAAACTCTCGGGATCTTTCATATATTTTTCAAAATAAACCCGCGAAGCTTTTATATAGAAATCTATTATATAGAAAAGAAGAATTTGAAAGTACAAATACCATAATAATCGGCAATCATCATAGAGGAGAAAATAAATGATATACATATGTTAGTTTTCTATTTAAATTCGTTGATGGAATATATTTCTGTACTGTATAATATTGGTATTTTCATTAAGTATAGAGTGTAGCAGGTCAGGATCGATTGTAAAACAATCATGATCAATTCGCGATTGGTATATATATATATATATATATATATGGTGTTATAGTTATAGTTATAAAATATACAAGCCCGCCGACGCACGTAATAGATAATAATATGTAACCCAAATATTTCAGTTTAGCAGATACAGCGGATTGCGTGCGGATACGCAATAATTTGTTTATTAACATTTAATCACCGCTAAGTAATGAGTGTTGACGAAAAGTGAAATGAATATTATATCATATCGTATACCTACCCATGTATCCGAGACGAGAGATAAAGGCCAGCCTAGTTTATGTTACATAAGTTTCATCTGGCGAAATCTTGAGGATTAAAGATATAGATAAATAATTTAGAAACAGTTAGACCGCCGTATATACATATATGTATCTATATGTTGTATATATACAGGGTGGTATTTCCGAGACATCGCGGTACCGCGAGTCTCGGACCGTCAAGGGGCTGATAAACATGTGCGCAAAATTGTCAGGTTCGCCGCTCGACTATTAGGTAGGTATAGCAGAGAGAAACCTGAGAGAGCCCACGGAGCCAGAAGCCTGGGACAGACTAGTGGAGCTTGGCTCCGTGGGTCCCGTGTGTTCGGTCCGTGAACTAAATTCTCGGCGGGTAAATGATAGATACAGGTAATACTAGTATGCAGATGCTGCTCCTCCGCCACACTCTGTTTTGTTTACTCACACATGAATCTCGCACGTACATTTCAGAGTAAAACCGCTTTGTTAAAAGTTCCAATTGCTTGCAGAAATCCGATTTCCGATAAAATATGTAGCATCTCGGACTTGACATGCGATATTTATTCAATAAAATATGTATTGAACACGCAACGCCCGCCTGATACTCTGTCTCTTGGAGAATAGGAAGGAGATGGCTCAGGGAAGCAGAAGGAAGTAAACGAAGAAGATGAGCCTACAGAAGACGCAGACGACTCGTGAAGTTCATGATCTTCGTTAGCCGATGCCACTTGATTTGGCATCTTCAATGGCTTGATTTTTCCATCTTCAATGGCTGGCTCGTGTTGTTTACGGATCTCAGCAAGCCCAATTTTTCCCCCCACCGCCCGTGTTTACCTCATTGCCGGCACTACCATTGACGTCAGTCTGCTCTCGGACGAGGCGCTGAGCGGACGTACCGCCGGTCGCAAGACCCGGTGTATAGCTCGACGTATTTATGCTCACCTTTTCCTACGTTCGTTAATAATACCAAACCGTAACTGCACTTGAGTTATGCCGTGTTTCAACCGAAAACCCAATAGTTTTAACTTGGTGCGGTATTTTTTTAGTACACGGATACAAATATGATGTATTTAGAACAATGGACTAACGATGGACTCCAGCTATAGCTGCCGCGCTACATTGACAGTTTTACTACAACTACGGACTCTTCGTACAGGCTGGTCTAGGGCACGTTGGAGGTATGGGAAATTTTTTTTTTCTTTTTTCTTTTTATCGGTTTCTTCACTCGTCGTTAGATTTTCTAGATCATACTTTCCACAGATAACTAACGAGCAGTCATTTACGCCTCTGGTTCGAACAGTGCTGACCAGTCATTCATCTCGTACAACTATGAACTAACTCCTATTCGATCTTTGTGTCGATATAATTGGACTACTGATTCGTTTGTAGGCACATACGTATTTCGGGAAGGAAGGCTGATATTTTTCGCGATGTATGTACTACGATCTGTGAGATACATGCCATCGCTACATCACATATTTTTTCACCGGTCAACTTTCGGGGATAAGATGCTACTCCACCTTATTAATATCAGGTAACGTGGCTTTTCCCTATTTTAATTCACAAATGATTTATCAATTTATGAAGTCTGTATACGTAACCGAAACTTGAATCCAGATTCAGATAAAGATAACGAATACAAATACAATTGATATTAGAAGATCTTAAAAAATTAGTAGTGTCGATAACGCAATGCAAAGCCTACAAGCAACGCGATATAAAATGACACGCCACGAACTAAAATGACGTAAAACGAAATACCACGAACATAACCAAAGAAAGCATAAAGTCGAAATGAAATCAGGCACAAGTGAATGAAACAAAAAAGATTGAAGAACGTGTCGCATGGACAACAGTGGCTCTGTTGAACCGGTTTAAAGGAGCATGAGCCCCGAATACATTCGTAATACAAATATTATAACTCATGATCGACACGATATTATACTAATTGTATTTTTTGGTCTTTGTTCCTCTGCAAACTAGCTTTGTATAAAAATATGAAATTGGTCCACAGGATGATATCGGGCGAGCCGGGGAATGGATTTCTTTACACACAGCGTCGAACACCCGGAAAAACTCTGAAGATTCTTCCAGAGGAAGGACCCAACATTTTCTTCAAGATGCCGCACCACAAGGACAGCGTGGGAATGTCGCCGGCTGCTTCAGCGAACTAGTTTAATTAGAGTGTATGGTATATACTATATAGTATATGGTATACTATATAGTATATACAATACAGTATATGATGTGTATCTAGAATGTGACTACCATATAGTATATTTTATATAGTGTACAGTTTATAGTTTATATAATTTTGTGCTCTCCGTACTGTCATGAATTTAATGTTATTATACTTGACATAACATGTTATGTAAAGTATAATAAGCTACGCAGAGTAATATCTAGATGATATTTACAATAGGCATAAATTCACATTATAGATACACATTAGACTCTGTGATTATGTAGTATAAGATTGTATGATGAATGTAATTAGCTTATAAAATAAAACTTCCGAAACGATAATTAAATTATTATGTTTTGCGTATGATACCTTCTGTACATACGACGGTCTTGCCTCCCTGGAGGGGCGGCAGGAGGGGGTGGGGGGTTTTTTTTATCCCCCATCCCCTCCGCGCCCCTCTAGGGAGGCAAGACCGTTTTTTTTTTTGATCGCGGACGCGGCTTATGACTTTAGCTTTAATTATTATTATTACGTAGTCGTAGCTCGTATTTGTAAGTATTTTGGATCTGTATTGATCCCGGCGGAAGGGGAGGAAGGGGGAGGAAGTGGGAGGGTGGGTGGCCCCCCCCTTCCTCTTCTATCGCTCACATTGTTATTTCATCCGATATCATTAGGTTTATAACTCGTAAGCTGTATTATTATTCTTGGCGGAAGGGGGAGGAAGTGGGAGGGTGGGTGGCCTCCTCCTTCCTCTTTTATTCCTGCCATCGTTAGTTGAACCGTTATTATTGCGTTTATGAGTAGAAATGAATATTATTAATCTGTATTATCGATCTGTGCATCTTGTAGCTGATTAATGAACATTTGATGGTTTATGTTGTCTGTTACGTGTACGTGTACGTTACATCAGTGCTACGCGTAATATATTACACGTATGACGATCGCATCTACAATCGTTTGAATTAAATAATCATGTTTATCCAATAATTCGAAACTGCCAATCTGTGGTCACTTTTAAACACCCACTATACAATTATGTACTCTCCAGTCAGATTCCAGAGAACGCTGTGCAATAATCTAATCTAGTCACCGAGATAAAGTCCTTCCCCAGGTTCTTTGGGCCATGGTTTTTCCTGCGGACATAGGGCAAATGCCAGGACTTGCTAAGGAGGTCTCCATGGCACGTTTAATCCACCTCACTCAGCCTCAGCTAGCCGTATAGGCCTACGCATAGGATGCACACACACACACGTACACTCACACACACTAAATTCTATAACACCTACACAAATAGTAAATAAATAACATATCTAGTCCTAGATTTTAGCAAGTAGTTTAATTAACTAATTAATTTTATAATAACACCAGCACGATTAGGATACTAATGTATCACTACCATATGTACAAAACAACGGCAATATGTACCTGATGAGTCAGCGCTTGAGGGGACCTGTCCCAGAGCGCTCAATAAATAAATATTCTATTCTATTCTATTCTATTCTATTCTATTCTGTTCCACCGGGTAGCCAGGAATGGGATACAGATGCCCTAATAATGATATATCTGAAGGTAAATACTAATATTCACGCGATGCGTTTTATACTTGTATATATCGTAGCGAAGGGTGAGTCTAGGAAATACAAAACACTAGTTCTAAATTCAATAACTTTTATTTTCTTCAATAATAAAGTCCAATTCAACAGTAGGCACTGTTTCATTACTATAGTACTTTTCCACGCTTGGAAAACGAATTTTGGAAGAAAAGTATAAAAACAGCTGTCGTCATATCGCTATAGGGCATGATCGTTCCCTAGGTCGATACGGTTCGCAATCCTGGGGAAATGGTTGCCGCTCATCTTTCCTGGAATGCTCATATTGCGCTGGTTTCTAAAAGAGTCCATGCGGCGCTGCATAGGCTTAAGCATCTCAGTGAGCTCCTCTCTCCCCGAGTGAAGTCTACGCTAGTCTATGCTCTTATCGTACCGCACCTTGACTACTGTGGTATTGGCACTTGCCCTAGCTTAAGCTAAAGCTGCGGGATAAGAGAATTCACGATTTCTTTTTCATTGGCAGAATGATTTATTCCAGTGCCTATAATATACATAAAGTATGATGTCTTATCCTATAATAATAGATAATCACAAGATTGACGTAATATTTAATTAATATTTCCAAAGGAACATAAGGTGTAGTACATAAATATATATATATGTATTATATGTATAATTTAGATTTTTTTTCCTTTTTTTTCTGTAGTTTACATGGGTATAGGTATACGTATATCTAATGATATCTAGTGTAATCTAATTGGAAAAAAAACAAAAAACACCAGCAAATTGAATACCGTTAAAAACAGTCGAATTCTGTATGCATGCGGATCCCCGAGAATGAAGTTTAGCGTCAATACCGAGAATATAGTCGGAAAATTGACCCGTTTATAAGTCTATTCAAAATAGAGTAAACACTATCGCCATGATTACAATACTACTCGTACTGGCCATACCAACCGCTGATCCTGGAGCAACGTCGTTGCTTGGCAAATCGTTATCTTCGTGATTGCTCGAGGTTCGGGCTAGGGCAAGGTTTATAGATCGCATGATGGGATAATCAAGACCCATTAGGGGGTCTAAAAAGCCGTCATGATCCGTGGCACAGTCTCCCCGAAAATCGTCAGTGTCAAGGCTCCATACCATAACACCTGCGAGGTGCATTTCACTGGCAAAATCGGCCTGAAAAATGTTTCCAATCATAGTTGTTAGTCGCCAGAACTCGCCTTTACTTCAAGAGTGAAACTATAATCACCGATCTTCAAGTGTACGCACCTTCATCATCATGCTTTTCGGGTCGTCGTAGGT
This sequence comes from Tenthredo notha, assembly GCA_914767705.2. Classification (NCBI taxonomy): domain Eukaryota; kingdom Metazoa; phylum Arthropoda; class Insecta; order Hymenoptera; family Tenthredinidae; genus Tenthredo; species Tenthredo notha. The sequence continues at coordinate 10,369,000 of OU611916.1, forward strand.
AATCACTTTATCTTCTCTGACTGCCCAGGGGGTCGCGCTGGCATCATCCCATCCTCTTCTCCACCCAAGTGTCTTGTTGATAAGCTCAGTGCAGATCTGTTGAGAATGAAGAAGAAAATCGATCGGCGATTCGATGTAATCGGAGGAAATTTTACTCATAGAGAGAAAAAAAAATAAAAAAAAATACACGTACCTCGTTGTAGCCCATGAAACCATCCTCGTTGGTGTAAGGTCCGCGGAAACCGGTGCTTTGGGCATCGGCTCCCATCGGACTGCCAGACGGGGATGTCGGCATACTGGTGAGGGTGAATGTTCGCCCGTACATCGGTAACCCCAGGACTAGTTTGCTGGGAGGAGCACCGAGCTTCAATAAATACCGGATGGAGTCTTCCTACAGGACCAATCGAGGTTTACAATCAGACAAAAGATTATCGAGTAGAGCTTGGTACGTTATCGACTATCGTTTGTCATTCAAGAATTATATCGTTGTACTCACTACTGTGAGATCGTCCGCGGCGTGATGCAGGGGAGCATTTGCTAGGACTTTCTGGTTCCAAGCACCGTGATAGTCGTAGGCCATGACGTGAATGTAATCCAAGTACTTTGAGAGTTCAGGAATATCGTAGGCCGCGTTTATCGTCGCGATTCCCGCCCCCATTGCCGCTGTCAATAAGAGTCCCTTGTTCTTGAAAGCATTGCTCAGTTCCTGCGAAGGATTTCAATATTACACTCTTCGAAGTATGAAAATTCTTCTGAATTTCTAATATGTATAGAAGGTGATCCAGAATGCGTTACTCTCCTTACACCGGTGGATTCCTCGTAAAAATCTAAGACCAAAATTATTCATCCTAAAATGTCGCGAAAGCGAAGCAGTTTTCAGGTAGGAGCTGTTTAAAGTGAGCGTATACGAGACTGGCTCAGCCGCCGCTACTGTAGGCCTGCCGGATCTCGCCAACTAACAAAACGACGATCAGACGTCCGTTGGCGGTCGATTTTGAGATCAGAGTCTCTTTCTTTGCTTCACGAGATCCGGCAGGCCTACAGTAGCGGCGGCCGAGCCAGTCTTGTATCTGCCCTCGTATCGGTTTACTTTAAACGGCTCCTACTTGAAAACGGTTACGCTTTCGACATTTTAGGATGAATAATTTTGGTCCTAGATTTTTACGAGGAATCCATCGGCGTAAGGAAAGTACCGCATTGTGGATCAACCTGTATATGTAAAGTCCCAATTTGCGGAAGCTTTGTAGGGATTTTTCAGAAAAGTACCGTTCGAAGAAAAATAAAGGAAAATAAATGAATGCAACAAAAAAAAAAAAAAAACCTCCTACCCTTGCGAGGGAGACAAAATTTTGTTTGTCGTAAGGGGCTCCCCCTCTTTGTGCTGGAAATTCCCAATCGAGATCAAGACCATCGAAATCGTGCTTTCTAGAAAAATGAATCACGATCAAAATCACGTAAGAATAAGTATTATCATCACATTACGCATATCTATACACCCATACCTGAGGAACTGAAGGGCACTGTTAACAAAGGTCCGCCGTCTCTCAGACGATGCAGCGAGTGCGGAATAATTTGCACTACCTTCGTTCCATCCGCCGATAGCCAGAGTCACTTTGAGACCAGGGTGACGGTTCCTTAGTCCCGTGGCTTTTTTGTAGCCAGCTTTGGCTGAAAGAATTTAAATCACGTGGAGTTTTCTAGCATATAGTCGCATACCTATGGACGCAGCTAGTTCAACGAACTGAAATTTTGACAATCATATCCTATTTCTCCTTACCACCGTCCTCCTCGAGGTCTGCCCACGGATCGATGCTACGAATTGAAGAAGTCGACGCATTTAATCCGGCAAACGCGTAAACCAGGTGAGTACAATGCTCGACGTGAAGTTCCTTGAAGCCAAACTCGCCTCTGCCCTTTCTGTACGTTGCCCATGAGGACATGTAGCACACCACCACTTTGTCATGCTGCGGCCTAATCCCTCCTATGATCATTCGACGCCAGTATTAATTTTTCTATATTGTAACTACACTGCAGGTTGTTTGTAGAATTGCTACCAATGCTTCAAACAGTACCATACATCCTATAACTACACCGTATCAAAATTATTCTAAGTATAACCACGAGGCAGCTGATGATTTATTCAAAATCACAACAAGCCTACGTATAAATAGACGCGATCCATTCAGCTGAATTTCGAAGAATCGCAACTAATAAGAATTGTTGTAAGCACTTCGGAGTATAATGACGGAAGTATCGTTGTAGTAGGCCACCCAGCGGACACGGTTATCGATACTATGCATACGATCAATATTATTTCAATTGGAATAGAAAAAACAACTGTGATTTTATTTTTCTTCCTCCTACACCTAATTGCAAGCCTAGCTAATGAAACCCAGATACGTGGCTGAAACCGGACGATGACATATCGGTGTTTTTTTTTTTTTTTTGCCGACCCTCGTCACATATCCTGCTTTCGAGATTAAAATACTCAGACGATACGGTTTCTGCTTCTAACTTTGATACATCAAAATCATTGTTATATTATTATAGTCTCGGAATTCTCACGCACGCGGAAGTGACGCACGCTACGAACTACCCCAGTGGCTTGTGACGAGAGACTTTAGGACACAATCATACCATACGACAAGTGCATAGATATAATGAGCACCGAGCCACGGCATGGAGGAATGAATTATTCAAATATCATATATGTGAGAAATCTTGCCACAAAGTGGCTAATACTGCGGCCTTCGATTGGATCTTGCTAAGCAACTTTCCCTGACCTTATCCAAAGCTCGACGACGACCGTCTACATTTAAAAATATAGTAAAGTCGAGAAATCAGGTATAATAGAAAGCAAATTGCCAACTATATCTATAATTTAACTTCCCAATTGTTGCTAAGTATACTAATGGCTGCAGAAAACTTGCATGGACAACGAGTTGGGAGCATAAAATACCTGCACATAATCGCTATTCTAATTGCTATCGGTACATGGAATCAGGTGACTAGCGTCCGCATAGTGCAGGTGATATACCGGAACGCATCGTATTTTTACAGGTATGTAAATATACATATGCATATATATCAGAATCCTCAACGGTATAGAACGGAGGTTCTGTCGGACTCGCTAAACACCGCTAAGAATAAAGAGCCTGATCGTGAGGTGGTGCATAAAAGTCCGCGGTGGAAATGTCACGCGGTCGAAGACCTCGCATAAAAAAGATCCTTGGAAAAAGATGAGATTTTGAAATTCAAAAAAAATTATACCCGATCATTTTACCGACGAGTATAAAATCTGTCCAACATTTCACGTACAGCAGTTGTGCGTCGAAGAGATTTGTTACCTAATTGTAAGATCCGTTATATCTATAGGTACACTGGCCGTTATCGATGGCCTGGTTTGGGAACAAGAAGACAAAATTGTAGGACAGGAAGCGATCGCAGTAAATTAACTAGCGAACGGCGTAGGCGTGGTATAAAAAGAATGGAAATCTTTCGTGACCTACGTAGGTATAGGTATAAGAAATGTCAACGCGATTAAACTTACCTTGTAACCCACTAGCACTGTGGGCAAAGATAGCAGCGAAAATAATCAAAATGGCCCCTACCAGGGTACTACCGGAGCGGTTTTCCATTGTTGTCACCCTGGACAGTGTTCACTGTACTCTGCTGCTGACTTTCACTCGGGGAGAGAGAAAAATTTGTTAGGAACGAAGGAGAGACGATGTTAGATAGAGACGGAGCCAAGCAAGCTGGAAGGGGCTTCGCGTTGGAACTGATGCGATGCCCAGCTGCGAGACCCAGACATAACTGTTTTTTTTTTTTTCCTTAATGTGAACGGAACAGGCCGACTCCACCAATTCAATGAAATACTCACGCAGATGGAGTGAGCTTGTATCTGCGCCACGATTTTTCTCCCGCGCATTGAAGCGTGCTGAGCTTCGTGATTAATCTAATATCACGATCTGTTATCTATCTGCAATTTTTCCAGGACCGTTTATTCCTGATTAGAATCGCCAATTTATTTCACTCAGAGTGATAAACGGGGGTTTTATGCACGCTTCGCGTCGCTTTGCCCCCATTTTCACACCTCACGAAGTAAAATTTTCTACAATACTCGACGGAAATACTTCTCCTGATCTCGTGTGATTGCAACCCTCGCCTTCGGCTCGTGCTGCAACCTTACCTATTCGTCAGAAAAAGTTTTACTGCCGTCGTATCGTGTGCTATTTTGAACCAGCACGCCGAGAATCAACAGGTGGCGCGTGTTCAGTTGCCTATGGTAAGGCGATGCGGTGGCTGAATTCAAAACACCGCTACGGTGTGTAGACGCAGTTTCGTAAAAAAAAAAACAAAGAAGCGCAACAGGTGTTACGCGTTGTTTTCAATATTTTCTTTTCCTTAATTGCCGACGTAAAGACCGGAGACATGAGAAGAAGAGGAAAAAAGAAAATTACTATGCAATTAATTTATGTCCCAATAATTATCGATTCTCGATCTGTCGTATCGATTAAGAGTTGGGGATAAAATAGGAATGGTATTGAATTGCGTACAACGATATTTTATATAATATTGTATATTGTATCTTGGAATCTTAGTACAATGAGGAATAACAATACTTTGATCATTATAGGTACACCGTATGAAGATTATATTAAACTCTATAAATTTCGTAACAAACCTAACAGTATCAAGAATAAATTGTAAGTCTCGTATTAGTCACAGCAAGACAGAAGCTGCATCTCGCATGATAACAAAGCCATCGCAAAAATTCAAGTCTAATCATAAATTTGTATGATATGGTTCAGCGCAAAGTCTCAGTTTGTTCATTACTACTGGAGCAGACAAATTAGCAAATTGCAATGATTGTACATGGCCGAAAGAATTCAAGAATAATTTCGGGAAATTAAAAAAAAACAAAAAATACAATCCATGCCGACCGATTTAGTGATACGATCATTAATTGCTCGATGTTGCAATTGTAACATGAGAAACTCTTTCAGAGTGGTTAAAAATGAAATTCATTCTGCAATGCCTATCTCTTCTTATAATATCTCTACTCTATTACATCACATCATAATTCATCTTTTTCTTCGAACTCATATCCTCCAATGAGTTCATCCTCTTCGGATAGTGTGTCTGAACAGTATTGTGCCGCGTCGGTACAGATCTTTACATCAGCGTCCTTAGCTCCCTTGCTGAAAAGACGGACTATATCATCTTCAAATTCGTCGACGATTCCTTCGCACTGTGGACAAAACAATAAACAATTTCTTATACTCTCATCACTATCATCCTAATCTCTATAAATTTGATAGAAAAAAACAAAGCGACTTACATAGAACTTGAGACTTTTGTTCAAATCTCCGTCCTGAATTATATCCACTTTACCAAAATCTGGATTCATTCCACCGTTGGCTGAGATAATTTTGAGCAGGGTTAGCTGACCCGTAGTTTTATATGTTGCTCTCACGTAGTCATCCAGTTTTGTGCAGACGCTGTCCAACAGGTCGGATATATGTACTTCGGATTGTGCCAAGGGAATCTGCGGAAGTGATAATCAAAATTTAGCAACGTTGGAGCTGGAAAATTGCATATTTCTATTCAAGAGCTGTTTTATAATATTTCTGATTCAATTCATAAAGGACATTTGAATGAGGATTTGTAATAAACACAAATAAAAAAATGTCATCTTGTAATTCTAGCAAAATATATAAGAGCAAAATTGATCACAAAACTTGAATCACAGAATGATAATTAGGATATCTTATCACTCGTCTATCAGATATGAGCGAACACTCGGAGTTCCAGCTAATAATTGATATACTCCTATGGATATACTCGACGGCTTAAAGATTGAGTTCGAACACAGGTAAGAAAGACACGAGTAAACAGCGATCCATTTTTCCTTACAGATTTTTGTTTCACGTTGCCATCGGCATCCAAACGATAATTACCCACGTCGATGGAGATAGCTGGGTCAATTTTAGCCAGCTCTGCCTCGAGTTCCTCTACGGTGGTTCTGCAAACTGGTTTTTAGAAGTGGAAATCAATTAATAATGGAGCTAGTTGGAAGAGGCCACTGAATTTCTAATTCCAAACTGGCTGATGAAAATTGTTAAAAATTGTATTCGTCGATGATAATTATTTTCATTGTTTGACCTATACAGATTTATCATTATAAAAAGTAAAAATTTTTTTAACCATTTTTTTTTTTTTCGTAAGAAAAAGAAAAATAAACCCGATCGGAGTAAAGAGAACAGTGTTCAACACTCACCTAAACATCTCAGCTGCTTGCTATCAATTTGCTGACTCTCCGAAAAAACTGCGAGACAACTGAGGACGCAGACCGCGTACAGTATTGTTGGAAGCATCATCTGTAATAATATTGCCGAAAAGAATATATTGATAATAAATAAGTATAAATGTTGCGCTTGACGCGCGGCCGCAGCAGAAATATATAGACGCACGATTGCGTTAACCTTAAACTTCTAGATCCGTTTCTGCGAGTATCGTAAGTATTTACAAGTAAATATCACTCAGGTAATTTTCTACCATTTATAGACTGACAAGCGGTGCGAAGTAATCCGGACGAGAAACTGCCGCTATTCTAAAGTGAAGCCGTGTTTCAACTATTTTACATCGTCAGGCGTACGCGACACGTGTAATCTCAATGCCCGATTACCTTCTGGCTACACGCTCCCATCTCTGATTGGTTGATTACAAATCCTTGACTTAACTTCATAATCCAATGAAAAATCGTTGATTTTTTCACATTGTACCCGAGGAACAATGAATCAAAGTCTTTATTCTATCTTTATAGTTGTAGTCGAACCAACGAATGTCAAGAGCATCTCTCAGCTCGTCGCGAAGTGATATCGCAGGAATATGAATATTATCTCGCGAAATTAATCACGTACAATATCATTTAAGAGACAATTAGAGCCACTAGAATATATTATAAAGAAGAGAAAACACTTTGTTGTTAGTCGTTTTTCGTATAACAAAGTTTTATATCCAAACATTGCCTGAATTCCAAATGATCGTAGGAGATAGTTCCCGTTAATTTTCAACCAAACAACACGCTAATATCACATCGTCACATTCTATCTACGAACGAAGCGAGCCTGTCGCGAGCCCTTGCGATTCAAAACCATTACGTAACACCAGATGGTCGGTATCAATAGATAAAACCCTGATGACAGGGCGATAGAGGTTATGGAAGCCGGCAGTCCGCCTCGTAATTCTCGTAAATGGCGCGCAAATACGAGTCGAACGGTTCGACCAACCAGACGAAAGCTAAGCGTGCGCCACGGGCGTTCGGCGGCACAAAATCGTAGTTCGAGCCGAGGGAAAACAGTTGCCAAGTACGGACGAGTCCATTCGCGAGCGCTATAGGGGCGCGGGCGGCGCCGGGGGGGAGGGTGGCAGTCGGTGACGCCATAGAGTCGATTCGTGGATTCATTGTGAGACGGTGCAGGCGTAAGCCAGGTATACCCTCATCGTTAATACCCATAAAAATGTGATGTTTGGCTCGATCCGAGAGCAATCCTCGCGCGTGAAATAATAAAATATCAAAGTGTTGTCTTAAACGACAATCCCGGCACCCCTCCGAGCTCGTTTGAGTTCGGCCGTATTCGCGGCTGACCCGACAGTCTTCAATCGGTCACCTGCATGAGCGGACCAGTTTACCCGTAAGATGTGTCAAGATTCATCATACAAGAACAATAATCGCAGTTTTATTGGGAAATATTATAAAGTGCGTTCGCCAAGGGGCAGTGAAGTTTTAGCCGGTCAGATTGATATTAAAGTGAAATTCAAGCGGCTGTCAGGTAAGATTCGGATCACTGATTATAAAAACGACACTTAAGTAAAACTAGGAGAGGCAAATGTAAGGAGGGAATCGAGAGTATGCTCGAAAGTTGAAAGTTTATCGGTTAATATTTAACGACCTCCTTTAAACTATCGCTTGCACATTATCGCGGTGACGGAAATATTGTTTAGGGGCCGGGCGAAGTGACATAATGCCCCGTGTTGCCTTACTACGTCATGTAACGAAACTAATGTATTCTTCAATTACGAGTCCAAATTCTCTCGACGAATATCAAAACGTTTATCTACGTCGCGCCTAATTTTCTTATCAAATAAATTCGGAATCATTCCTGGCTAAAGATTTATGCCTGTTTTATTACGAGGCTCGACCAAAGGCAGTAAAAAATTTACACTCAGAATCAGAGTTAGTAGAGTCTGAGAGCTGAGTTAGGCTGAAAGCTTAGCTAAGCGTGCAGCAAGCAGCAGCAGCAGCAGCGGGAACGCTTGGCATCGTCGCAGCGGCAGCCGCGTTATGGAGAAGAAAACATTTAGATCCGCGGGAGTCTCGTTCGAAATAATCACGCGAGCTTCATTATTACCAGAGGTAACTGAGAGCCGAGAAATGAGAGAATCCGGCTAATTTTCCGCCTCAGTGCTACACGAAATTTTTTGTATGTTGTTTCGCGTTGAAAATTCAATCGAAAATTTCATCACCGAATAACGCGTTTAAAACTATTTGACAGGTGAGTCGTCGTCGCGGATTCTTTTATAAAAAAAAAAAAACAGTAACCGATGTACGCGCACGTCAGGTTTCCTGGACAATCGCCGTATAGGATAGGCCTATGTTCATCGAAGTTTGACGTTTGGATAAAACTAAAACCTTACTGTCTCACCTAGGCGACAATTATTGCTATTTGTATCGACGAGAATTCAACAACATCTATAGTGCGAAGGCATGTTCTGTTAAAGTTTAAAAAAAAACTTTTGTCATTTTCTAGTAGCTTGTTTATTTGTATTTTGCGGTTGCATTTCGCCCTCCTCGTTCAGTTGATCTTCTCCAAACACGGTGAATTAATTTATTACGTATACAGATCAGCTGTGTGACTGTATGTGCAACCAAAGCTGTATATATACCGAATGTGTTGTCTCGGCTTGACCCTTCGCGGCTTGTCGACCCGCGGGATGCGCGAATGTCGGAGAAGCGACTAGCTAGCCACGCAGAAACCGAACGCACGCTTGAAATATCGATTCCGCTGCACACCGCCATCGTAGCAGGTTCGTGCTTCGTACCAGCCCCGTTGCCACAGTATTACGTTTGCGTGAGGATTAATGCCGAGCATGGAAAGACGTAGAGTAGAGATTATCAACAGCTATTTCCTCGATCATTCTTAAAACAAATGATTTGAATTTTGATTCGCATTTTGAATCTTTTAATTTGCTCAATTCGGTTTTGGGCGAAGGGGTGGGAGATGGGGATGTTATTCCTAACGCCGCCACGATGTTGAAGGTAGGCGTATATCGCGCATCCACAAATAGTACCTCTCGCTTCCAATTTGTAATCCGTTCGAACGTGGCACCGCATTTCTGCGTACTTGCAGCAGCAGCAGCAGCAGCAGCAGCAGCAGCAGCGACGACGCGACGTACACACGCGCATTCGTATTAAATATATTTTCTGAGGTTCATGGTCCACGTGACATTTTTTTACTATATTTATCTATCCATTTCTTTTCTTCTTTCTATTCGCAGGTTAATTAATATACTAGGATTGTTTCGTCGAAGAAGCACATCATTGACGGTTGATAGTTAATGACGAATATACATTTTTAGGCGTGGATAAATAGCGCCGGGAACACATAATCGCCGCAGAATATTATACATATAAATTATTCATATACATACACGATTCTTCTTCATTCTCTTCTTTCTTCCTTCGATCAAATTTTGATTTCAAACACCCCGCCACGTATTCACGCGGCATATTGGGTAGGCAGCAGGTACGTAATAAACTCTAGACTCAAACTCCGTCTCGATGATGAGAAAAAATTTGATTACAAATATAACGAACACTGACTAACAAGGAAGTAGGATATTTCTTCACCGTTCCTTAACAAGTTTATATACATGTTTATTCGCACGAGCAGCTTTGAAACTGGACGATACATGATTCGTAATTACCAATAATTTTATTTATAATAATTGAATTGATTCCTCCTCAAATCTACTACCTATAATACAGAGAAGAGAGTTATGCGGGACGCGCTATTGATGTGCGTGAGGGAGAGACTACTTTTGTCAATTTCTTATGCCGTGTACCTGATGGTGAGCTCTACGTATAGGGTACATATAGGTATCCGGCCCGAAATGAAACAGAGCCGTATCATGATGATTGATAATAATAATTATTAGCCAAGAATTCCCAAAGCGCGGGAAAATATTCTTCTATGTATGTATGTATGTATGTATGTATGTATGTATGTATGTATATACATACGAATCTCTAATCTTTGTCTGTCGAGTAGAAATCTTATCGCGGCACAATGAAAAATAAAGAGCGGGAGATATCTACGCCCGGTCGATTGACCATTTAGAGAATGTTCTAATTAGCAATATTGAACGATTGAAACGATTCATTGATCCATATAAAGCGGATCGGACGTCAATTGATGCTGGATTGTTAAATTGTTGAGTTGAATTGTAAAAAGTCGACGATAATATTTCGTTCCTCTCGTCGATCGAATTCTAAGTATATATTGTACGTAATATACTTGTAGGTGTCCACGCGCGTTCAATAAATTCCCTCGAAACAACATCGAATTCCAGTTTCAAGTTAAACTCAAATCAACTCAACTCAACTCCGCGAAACTCAACACGTCCCACGACAAAGAGAATCACGAAAGGTAGAGTAGAGTGGAGTCGACGTTATTCGATGCAGCTAAAGTTAGTGACAAATCTCGTCGGGGGGTAAAATGCGTCGAGTCGGGCGCATGTGGATTCAGTCGTACGGATCCGCCAATCCGCCGGCTCCTTTTAACTCCGTCCAATACGGTATGACCTTACTTCGCGGCCAGTCGCGTATTCATCATCCTCATTCGTAGGGCGGGCGTGAGCAGGCGCCAAAGATAAACCGAAAACTCATTTTATCCGACTACAGAATTATATTTTTCCCTCTTCAACGTCAACATCCCACCTTCTATAAAACAAATCCACCTTTGTAGGTATTATCAATTTATTTATCTACTGCGGCGTGAAGAAAAAATATTATTCATACAGTGCACACCTACGCGGTGTATATTTAGTTACGGCCCTGAGCCCGAGACGACGGGGCAAAGAGGTATTGGTGGTGGTGAAGTTTCGCTCGCTCGCCCGCGAGAAGCAGCTAGATACGTGCATACATACAACATACAGCGTATATTATATGTGTATAATGTATAGTATAAACTATACACACGCGTACGTACCTATAGCAGAGTGAGCTCACGGCAACGCTGTACTTCTGATTATCGGCGGGTATAGGCCCGCGCGCCCGGTCGAACCCGAAGCCGAAGCCGAAGCCTCGGCCTCGGCCGAAGCTTGCGCCTCGGTTACGCGGCTGCGTTGTCAAATTTTCTCGTTAGCGTGCGAACTAAGAACGAAATCGGGGCTTCCTCTCGTTATTTCACTTCGATCCTATAACATTAAAGGAAAGACACACAACCAGAAGCTTATTAAACATCGTATATACTATTTACATACGGTATAGACGACGCGAGCCTTTCCAATCATTGAATCCCGAACTGGATTTAACAAATCTGGTGATGATAGTGACGGCACGGAATATACGTGAAAATCGAAAGGGCGTGCTTGAGGTGTGGCGGCGGCGGCGGTGGCAACAGCGGCGGTGGCTAGGTGACAAGCCGGGTTGAGCGTCGAGCACACTTGTTCAGACGGGGAACAGAGCAGCCAGCCAGTAACAGCTACGTGATGCACCGTGCTGCTGGGTGCCTCGTCGGAGTTCGGTCGCAACTCGTCGTTGTGCGCGATTGTCGTCCCCTCCGTGGGCCGTATGGAGTCCAGAGGAAGGTTGTAATCGAATCGTAAGATATGATATGAGCCAGATTTTCTCTCTTCCTCCCTTACAGCGATTTCTCTCTTTCTGTGTTAACATGTGCGTAACGTTTTTGTCGAAACTCAATGGTCAATATATTTCGCACGGTAGCGACGAGGAGAGTCAGCGGTCTAGTTTGTCTGTCTGTCTATCTGCCTCTCTATTTTTCTTTATTTCTTTCATATTTCGTACTGCAGAATAGCAATAACACATGGTCACTGTTATAAACTACGAGAGGTGTATAACTATATAGGTGGTTGACGACGAACTAACCGCGAGCGTGTTTTTATCACGGCGGTATAATATTATAAGTACGATGTTTCAGTTGATACACAACAGACAGACACACGCACACACTTTTGAGTGATATCGAAAACATTACACCAGGTGGATTGTTATAAACAACCGACAACTACTCCGGGTTTTACGCATTCACACTTGACCCATCGAATACGATGTTGGGAAGGAGTCGAGGAGGAGCTGTGATAGCTGTCAGATTTTGACCTCAATCCCTATCGTTGACGTCGTTGTATTTTCTCGATGACAGATATTATTTAAAAGTCTGTAACGTGCGCCGTTTTGAAAGTTTTCTAACTAACACAATAATAAGCCTCGGAACAGGGTTGTCGTTGATTCCTTCTAATTGACGAGTTTATGCGTCCGGGTTCATTCGTTAAACCCTAACACGTTAAAGAATATAGAACTAATTATCATTCTGGATACGCGATTTTACTCAACAAAACTACGATAATTGATTGATATAATTCAGCATTTGCCAGACGTATATAGAAAGCATGGAAGTGAAACGTAACGACGACGAGCGCGGATATCCGTTTAATGCATGAAGTTGAAATTTTTGGCAAGTTACTTTTGACTTTTCGCTAATTTACCACGTAAAAAATATCAAATCTTTGAACGTGAGAAATAAAAGAATACTAATCAATGTTGTATTTCCCTATAACATCGTGTGTCATCGCACGGTATAGATGCGCATACGTGCAACAGTGTTACACGAAGAGTTGTGAATAATAATGATAATATATAATAAACAAATCTGAGAAAGTTTTCGAAAGATTGACGCACGATTCATTATCGTAATATTTTCAAAAGGTGTGTACGTAATTGTTACGCGCATTCGGAATTATGCTTCTGAATTTATCTCGTAGCGAATAAATGTACCCACGGTCACAAGCATAGGTGATACATGCGTTTTTTTAGATATTTATTACGACGCGTGTTCCTCGTTCGTCGCTGCTTGCTAGCTCGCTAGTCCCTTGCGTCGAGCGTGACGACAGAATCACGGCGTTGCCGCCAGCCGAAGTTTTCTTCTCCTGCCGTCCCGGGTCTAGAATTTGATCGGCCAATGAGCGTCGAGTCCTTTCGAAGCCGGCCAATGATATGCGCCGGCACATACTCCGCGACTTGGAATAAATCGCAACCAATTTCGAATTCATTCAGAATTCAAGGCTCCGGAATCGACGGATGGGAAGTATTCTCAAATTTTTCAATACTTTCGATGCCCTTTTGACAGGTTTTTCGCGTAAATAAACCCCGTAGATATCGTGAAGAGCGTGTTGCGCAGTTTCCGTGACCCAGATAACCGGGGGGAGTTCGCTCGCTGCCGGGAACAGCTGTTGGCCGCATAAAGATGGCTGCGGCTCCGGTATTTTGTAGCCTGCGCGCGCTGCTTGGCGGACTCCGTCGCCACTAGATTCAGGGGCGTGTCCGCCGGTTGAAAAAAAAGGCACCGCGAAAAATTATTCCAGTATGCATACGTGTGCATGTATTATTCCGAGTCTCTTTACCCGCGAGATCCTCCGCCTCGATTGTATCACCATGTTTCACTCGTCTTGTTCCCTTTTATTTCTAAATTTGGAAAAAAAATTGAAAAAATTTATTCCCGCGCTCTGACACTCGACGTAGGCAGTGGCGAGGCTGTATCTGCCCTCTTCTCTTTTTGTCGTGTTTTTGTTTATAAATAGAAATGACAAGGCGATATTGCAAGTATAGCGGTGCGTAGAGATAGGTTAGAGTTTATTATTCAGGGTAAATAAAATGAGCCCCCCTAATGCTGTAGCGGTTCCATCGCCCCTGGCGAATCCACCCGCCCCCCACTTCGCTCGCCGTATACTACCCGTCGGCTCCTTGTTTGCCATACAAAATCCAATAGTCCGTCGAGTACCCTGTAGCGGTGACAATGTCTGTCGAAAATATATTTACTCGAAGTGCCGAGGTATTTATAATATTGACGAATTAGGTATTGGGAAAATGTCTGTCGTATAGTGAAATGAACGTTTGGAGTCGAAAGTTGTTTTTTTTTCTCTATAAATTGTAAAAGTTTGCCGTATGTAACCGGGAGCCGCGAATCATCGTCGTATGTTGGTTGCTGCACGTCGCATCGTTACAAAGTCTACCATTTAATAATAAAGTTTTGCTCAAGATAATTGAACGGACGATGACTACCGCGATTGATATTCGCCACGGAACCTGACTATCGTTTTATAGAGCGGATCTATTCACACATAAGTTTGGTGCAATCGTTGATGTACGCGACCGGCCTCTGGGAGAGGCTTCGCAGTTTGTACGCGAGACAACGTAAAATGTGTAACGTATTTTCTATTTAATATTGCGTAACAATGGCGTTGAATTACTTGAAGTTTCGTTGTTTAGTTCTTAGTAGGCGTTTTAAACACAAACCATCGCAGTATATTATGCGATACGTGTGTAGCAGCCGAGAGAGACCGAGAGAGAGGGCGAAAGGGAGACAGAGAGAGAGATAGAGAGAGATAGATAGATAGATAGATAGATAGAGCGAGCGAGCGAGCGAGAGAGAGAGAGAGAGAGTGAGAGCGAGCGAGCGAGCGGAAGAGTGCGGCAAAGAGGGAGAGAGAGTGTGAGTGAGTGTGAGTGAATGGAGTTAGACCCGACTCTTCAATTTCCTTCATTTTTTCCATCGAATTCTCAACCAGTTTATTTCCGTACGTGAAGAGTTACGCGTTTTATATTTCTCTATATTCTTCTCCTCGGCGCTATCATCGATCGAAAGTTATCTTTTACCAGTGTCGGAAGAAAATGACGCCCAGCCAGGTTTTAAGTCGGGAAATAATTCTTAGAGAAGCCTACTGAGCAGCACGAAATAAAACACCGCGGTTGGAACGATCCATGTTCCGGAACGTATACATACGTTTGCTTTTAAGGTTAGAATGGTATTACAAATTAGCGGAGCTGCTTCTCGACGCCCAAAGACCATAAAACAGGGAAATTTCATGGAACAAATATATCCGAGAGAATAATCAGCGGGTTGCAAACCGCGTAACAAACCCACTGGGAAACACGTCTAAAATCATCGACATCCCAGGCGATCGAGAGGGGTAGAATTGTGCCGTAAACCGTCATTGGATCTGGCCTCTGGAGATAGCCGGGCACGCCATGGCAACCAACATATGACTCCGCTTGGACTACACGCCCGCGTTTTCACCGAGTGGCGATCTATTTTTAACTCTTTAAGCTTTCAAGCTGTTTCAAGCCTTCCTGAAGGGCACTGATACACTCGGACCGGCAGTCCCGCTTATATTTTGCATTATTTTCTTTTATCCGCTATTGCAGAATTTTTCTTTTCTTCTGCCGCTTCTCCTTCGCTCCGTCCCTCGTCCAAGTATTTCCCCCCATTCTTCTTGTCCTTATCCCCGTCCTCATCATTATCATTTCAATCATTTTCATTCATACGATATACCTAACCTCAAATCGACGTTGAGGAAATTTTTGTTTTGGGCCCGTTATCGTCTGCTAGACTCTGACGTCACTCCGCGTACGTATACACATATGTACTACACGCAGCCGTGTCTCTCTTCTCTCTCCCGTCTGAGCTCTGAAAGTCTGAAGATACCGCTCTCTCAAAACCGGTATGGGTAGCAAGCTCGCGCTCTCAACCCCGACCATGTAACCAGCTACATTTATAACCTGGCTGAATATAAGATAATTGTAATATATTATTTCTAGATCGCGATTTTTTTTTTCTCCTCGCCAATCGATTATTTATTTATTTTATTTCACATTGTTCCTCCTGTTTGTCCCTGAGCATGTATCAATATTCCTTCTACTTTCATGTTACAGCATTTCCAATGTGATTTGAGATGAAACGTGCTCGTGGGGTGGACGAGGTAGCATCGGCAGCAGCAGCAGCAGCTTTGAAACATTCATCGGGAGGTGGCGGAGTGGTTAGCGGCTTAGGTGCGGGTGGTGGGCTAGGAGTAGCCGGTGGTTTAGAATACCGTCCTACCAGTGGTTTGGCCGTCGGAGTCGGGTCTGGTCAGCCTATTAGACCAATAACTTCCAAGGAGATGCCAGGGAGCGTTCAGTTTGGTGGCGTTCAGGCGCAACAGCAGTACACGGGAGCCATAGTAATGCCTACCGCTGCTCCTTCCACTGTGAAGGTGAAAATCCAAATTGAATCATAATTTAGTTCCTCTCCTAATGCAGTCGATGAGATATGATGAGAAGCGGTGGAAAGCCTTTTACCTCTCAATTGATAGACATTACCATTTGGCATATTCTTCCCTTGTGAGACCATTCTATGTTCAAGTCTTTCCTTGACTGGTTATTCTTATCGCCTTTCATTCCTTTTATGACCCAAGCTGTGCATGGAGACATTCTTTCTTGATTTCAATGTGTATTACAGTTATTGATCATACCAGGAAGCGATTCACAGTATTGGTACGTGTGGTAGTAATTGCCCATTAGAATGGGGCATATGATCTAGCAAGTGAGTCACTTGCTGAGAATAACTAATACATTCAGTTCACCTCGCATTGACCATACTTCAACCTTTCCTTCTTTTCTTTGCCACTTTTTGCTACACATTTATCCCCTATATATTTTTCTTTCATTCAAGTTCATCAAAATTTGGCAGTTTGGCATTTTTCCGCCATTTTTCTGTCATCTTTTGTCAACATTTTCCTGAAATGTAGAGACAAACAGTTTTAACGTTTGCTGAAACTATTTCTGTATGTGTTACAGGTGCATTCTGGTAGTACGACACCACCTACACCTACTGCTCCAGGGAGCAGTTTGGGTGGAGGAGCAGGATCACAGCAGTTTCAAAGGCTGAAGGTCGAAGATGCCTTATCTTACCTTGACCAAGTCAAGTACAAGTTCAACAATCAACCGCAGGTAAGAGGATCCCGGAATTTTGTGTGATTGACAGAGTTTCTGTCATTGAAGAGTTCACCAACAGCTTTTCAGCCTCCTTACCAGAGAATTGTATTTCTTTCATCAAATTTCAATCTATCCCACTGTCTGTTAGTTATCAGCTTATAATTGTGCAATATTCAAGTAGTTCGTGACAATTTTGAGAATGAATGTTTGTTCCATAGGTGTACAATGATTTTCTGGACATCATGAAGGAATTCAAGTCGCAGAGTATAGATACACCGGGCGTTATTACCAGGGTTAGCAATCTGTTCAAAGGACATCCCGAACTTATAGTTGGCTTCAACACGTTTTTACCACCCGGCTACAAGATAGAAGTACAAGCGAACGAGCAGGGTTACGCCTTTCAAGTATCCGTCAGTATGCCAAGCCCAACTGCTACGCATACCGCAACTCTCTCTCATCATTGTACCGTCAACGTCGGTTCCCCACCAATTGCCAGTCCACCTACTCAGCCAGCAAAGGCTCCACCCGTACTACAAATTATGCAAGGGTGAGTCGAACTTCTTGAAATGATCCGGCCTCTTCAGTTTTCATACTTTCCATCCTCGACGGCAATTTATTAACTCTATCCTGTTCACAGATCTGGCAGTATACACCATGCTATTGGAAATAACATTCCGAACAACAGCTTGACAGTTCATGCTCCGTCTTCGCCGCCTGTCCAGTCGTACAACAATTCGCACATCAGTGCAGCGCAAGCCCAAGCTGCTGTTAGTCAGGCTTTAAGCCAGGCACAAGACGGCGCACCTAATAGTGGCCAGACGCAGCAGAGTCAACCCGTCGAGTTCAACCACGCCATCAATTATGTTAACAAGATAAAGGTGCGGCTTTGCATTTTCAGGAATTAATCTCTGTTTCGGAATTTCCATCTGTAACAGCTGAAACAAATTGATCCGTATATGTTCACAGAATCGATTCCAAGGTCAGCCCGACAAATACAAGCGATTCCTAGAGATCTTACACACCTATCAAAAGGAACAGCGTAATTTAAAAGAATCTGGGCACATGGGAGCTGGTGGCGGAGCCGCCGTCGGCACTGGTGGGAAGCATCTTACCGAGGCAGAAGTATACAGTCAAGTTGCAAAGCTATTCGAGAATCAAGAAGACCTGCTAGCCGAGTTTGGACAATTTTTGCCCGATGCTACGAACCAGCAGAGTGCCCTGGTGAGTTTTATTTATCAGTTAAAAAACTTGTCAATCGACAGAGAATTACATGTATTCAATTTGAACTGTTCGTAGATCAGTAGAAAGATTTATTCTATTTAGTCGGCGCGTAAAGAAATGTCTAACTCTAATTGGTGCCAGTCTGCTATGTTCCAGAGCAACAAAGGTGGGGCGGTTAACGATCATTCGGCGATCGTTAAAAAACCGCTAGGCTTAAAAGCGCTGTACAACAGTTCGGGGAACATACCGAGAGAGCATAGAGAAACTGGTAACCTGACCGGACTGGAAAGAGACAACAGAGATCACCGGGAACGGGACAGGGAGAGGGCTGGCACAAGGGATTTGAATAGCGGTCAAAAGTTTGGTCATAGCGCTGGTCAGCTAAAAAGAAGTCCGTCCTTTTCAACTTCAGGATCAACCGGAAACTCCCACCATTCTCAGCACGGACAGCCCCCGTCCAAAAAGCACAAAATGGCAACGCTGAGGGACGTAACATTTGCCGATGCCGGAAAGTATGGCAGCCTCAACGATTACGCGTTTTTTGATAAAGTGAGTAGCGTTATCCCGTGTGGACTGAGAATTGAGGGGAACAAATGAAGGAACGATATTTTTTTCTGCTTTTTACAGGTGCGCAAGGCTCTGCGATCCCAAGAAGTATATGAGAATTTCTTACGCTGTTTAGTTTTGTTCAATCAAGAGATAGTCTCCAAAACGGAACTCGTACAATTGGTCACACCTTTTCTGGGCAGGTTCCCAGAGCTTTTACGTTGGTTCAAAGACTTTCTGGGACACTCACCCGACTCTTCAACTTCCACTTCGGTGACAGCCGCCGGTTTGAACATCGAAACGCTTCCGAACAACGTTGTACGAAGCCACCAAGACCGTCCCCAGGGAGATCTGGCTATGGAGATAGATTACTCAACTTGCAAACGGCTGGGCGCCTCTTACTGCGCTTTACCCAAATCTTACATGCAACCTAAATGCACGGGTAGGACGCAGCTATGTAAAGAAGTCCTCAACGATACTTGGGTTTCTTTCCCGACGTGGTCTGAGGACAGTACCTTCGTTACTTCCAGGTAGGCAAAACTATGTCTACAATACACACCTTTCCTTCCTCCAATATTATTCGCAGGTTGTATCACAAGAAATCCTTCAAATCTTGCAGGAAAACTCAGTACGAAGAGTTCATATACCGCTGTGAGGATGAGCGGTTCGAGCTCGACGGTGTTATAGAAACAAACGCAGCGACTATACGGGTGCTCGAAGGTGTGGACAAAAAGATGAGTCGGATGAGCTCGGAAGAGATACAAAAGTTCAGATTGGATGACTGTCTAGGAGGGTGTTCACCCACGATACATCAGAGAGCGCTGAGGAGGATATACGGGGATAAGGCTGCTGACATTATCGATGGTCTGAAGAAGAACCCAGTTGTCGCAGTACCGGTCGTACTCAGAAGGCTGAAGAGCAAGGAGGAGGAGTGGAGGGAAGCACAGAAAGGATTCAACAAAATATGGAGAGAACAGAACGAAAAGTACTACTTAAAGTCGTTGGACCACCAGGGTATTAATTTCAAACAAAACGACGTCAAAGCCCTCAGGTCAAAGAGTCTCTTCAATGAAATTGAAACGCTTTACGACGAGGTGAGTTTATCTCACTGCAATTAACAGCGGTTTGTTATTAAACATTTCACAATGAAAATTCATACATTAACATTTCAACTGTACAGAGGCACGAACAGGCCGATGATGGGAATGGAGAGGGGCAAAGCGGAGGTGGCCCGCATTTGGTGCTGGCATACAAAGACAAGTCTGTGCTCGACGACGCCGCGAATCTTCTAATTCATCACGTGAAGAGGCAGACTGCCATTCACAAGGAGGACAAACAGCAGATAAAGTTACTTCTGAAACACACCATACCCGACCTGTTTTTTCATCCCCGACAAGAGCTCAGCGACGACGAGCGCGACGAAGACGGTAAGTCTGGCATCTTACCATGCTTCTGAACCCTCGCCGTTTTTAAAACTCATTCCGCACGCATTTTTTTTTACATCTAATATTGACTCTGCAGATGATAAAGAGGATAAAGAGGATATAGACTTACCCACGTGTAGCAGTGGCCAAATATCGTCCTCGACGATAACTTCTGGCGGTCTTCATGGAAGCAAAAACAAAACAGCTCCATCCCCAAATCTGACATCTATTCCTGTAAAAACTGAGCCAGATCTCAGACCCTCTTCTCACGCCTTGTCCACGGACCCAGAAGAAGCCTATACCCTTTTCATGGGCAGCAATAACTGGTATCTTTTCTTGAGGCTACATCAAATACTATGCGAAAGGTTGACTAAGATGTATGAGAAAGCTGTCGCTCTGGCGGACGAAGAGTCGAGATATAAACAACAGCGGAAGGAGAGCACCGCTGTTGCGTTGAGATTAAAACCAAAAAGTGAGCATTTCTCATGGATTATAAATACACTGAAAAGTCTCTCGTGCAGTCAGCAATATAGTCGAGAGTGGTAGCCGCTCTAAGGCCAGCGCAGCTAGCGCGCCGCCAGCACAGCTAGCGCGCTTGCGAGTACAGCTACTATACTCGAATCGAGTTTAGTCGCTACGCTCAACTCCCGGCGCTGTAGGCAATTCACCTGAGCGCGCTAGCTACTCTCCTGGTGCCAGCTACTACTCTTAAACTTGCATTAGGTACTATAACAAGACTCAGCCTAATAGCTGCACCGCGTTATTGCTGGCTGCACGAGAGACTTTTCAGTGTATAAACTCTATGTCCCTTCTCTTAAGGCAAAACAGTCACTCCACATTCGAATGTCATTTTTGTTTATCAAATACTAATATTCATCTTTCTTCTCTTCACTTTCGCCACAGATGAAATAGAGATTGAGGATTATTACCCTGCCTTCTTGGATATGGTTAAGAACGTTCTCGACGGCAATATGGAAAGTACAGCGTACGAAGATACGCTCAGAGAAATGTTCGGGATCCATGCATATATTGCGTTTACCTTGGACAAAGTAGTCACATATGCTGTAAGACAAGTATGTTTTCATAAATATATAACGAATAATCGAAATACTGCGCTATCGCGTTTCAATTTGACTACCTACCTACTGTGTCGCTTAGGGAATTCTCTGACAACTTTTAACACATACCCTCTGTCTTTGTTCATTCAGTTGCAGTACTTGGTCACAGATCCTACTTGTCAGCAGTGTATGGAGTTATTTCAACGTGAACAGAGGCAGCCAAAGGACGGTAGTGGGGCTGGCGGTTTATGTGCCACTGCCTACCTGAGGCTAGGATCAGAAATTGCCTACCAGCGTAAAGCAGAGAGAGCTATGACTGATGAGAACTGTTTCAAAATACATATTGTGAGTATCTCACTATCATCATTCATCATTTTTTTTTTCCTCATTATATCTGAAACTGATTGGCAATCATTCTCAGAACCATCGTTTTGTAATAGAAGCTTTTTTTCCCCAAGCTTCATTCATTTTTTGACTCCTTCAATACATAACATGAATATAGCTCTTCATATATTTGCAGCACTCTACCGAATCTACGATTAGAATCATGTCCCTGTTAGCTTAGCATAAGATTGCATGCAATGTGTAAGTCTGTGCGTTTCGACATAGCAAAGAACATATCTGTCGATTATAAAGTTCGCAGGCTGTTTACCACAGACCTTGTAAACGTTTATCAAAAAATTGTCCCCGAGGCCAACAAAGGGAGAATGAAAGCAAAATCTAATTATATAAGTTGATAACGTAAATCAATTATATGTATCTCTGATTGTCGTTACCGTTGCCTTTCAGTACAAAAAAGACTGCAAAATAACAATGGAGCTGCTGGACACAGAAAGTGAAGATACCACAGAGGGTGGGTGCAGGGACAGAGAGAGTGAAAGAGACCGACAGAGAGAGGGTATTAGTTCGTCGGAAAAATGGTCAACGTTCGTAGAGAGGTACTCTGCTCCCCTTGGCCAGACTAGCCCAAAGGACATTCCTACCTCCGTAGATAACGATACAGCAGCCAATCATCCTGTGAGTAGCGACCAGGCAGGAAGGGGGGGCAGGGGCAGAAAGCGCAAGAACGCTGATATTAACAAGAAGGTATAGGACCACACCCATAATCATAAATAAACATTGCTGACATTGTAGTTTGTATTCATACTGTTCGGTACTTTTAATAGTTTTTGTATACAACAGACTAAACGAAACCAAAGCAATGTCCGTACTACTCCGGTTTGCTATTGCGTCGTCTTTGTTTGTTCCAAATGACCAAGACACGTCTATCTTCGTACACAGTAATCTAATCGTGCAGTTATTTTGCAACAACGAAACTGCAGACTGTATTTGATTTTTTTCTCATTCGGATTCGCTTACCTAGAAGTTAATCTATTATATATATACAGAGCGACTTTGTACGAAATCACGCGCGTGATTTTCCACAGAATCACTCTGTATATCAAAATTATAAACTACAAGAAAAAGTACGTATTACAAAACATAGTCAATGAATTCGTCTTCACCGCGAGTCCCACACAATTTGTCATATCTCTTGGAATCTGGTTCAACGGATCGAGTCGCGTTTATAATTGGCAATAACTTCCAAATTTTACTTTAACTATTCAATTAATTCCTCATTATTATTCCCGCCTTTCCAGTATTATTAACGATATGACATGACCGTGGCTTATCTTGATGATGATATGTATATAACTTTCAACATATGTAACACACATTAACAAAGGGTCCTAGCATTTATTTAACTATTTATGAAATATAATAGGGCCCATAATTACAGCCCCCCCCCCCCCCCCCCCCCCCTCAAACAAAGATTCGTACTCGTTGTTTCTTTTGTGCAAAATCTCACCACGATTGGATCATTAGTGGTTTAAGAAATTCCTACATGATACTAATACGAAATATTGTACCTTTATACAAATGATAACAATTTTTTTATTTTTTTATTTTCCAAATTTCTTAAATTTCTTGTTTCTTAACTCTTTGTTCCCTTCTTAATGTCCGGAGAGACTGTGATCGGCAGTAGTGTGCTGTCTCGTATCAATTTCTTTCCTACCGAAACCAAAACAACAAAAAATCGTCCTCATTTTATATCGAAATATCGTCACGCATTTATTATGTGTAGTAAAAGATTTTCCTTAACTTTTTTTTCTACATCCTGGGTATGAGTTTTTGATTCTGAAATATTTTTTATCAATGCTTGTCTCTCTGTGATAAAATATCGATGATTACAAAGATATTCTCAATTACAGTATTTCTCAGAACTTGTGTAACTGTGTGAGTTCTGCGGTGTGTATATTAATTCTTTTTTTTATTCAAAATTTTTTTAATTCCACACTATGAATTTATGCTACACTTATCCTCAAGGGATATAGTTTTAATCGTATTGAGCTGCTATAGAGATGGTTCGAGATCTCTTATCTCCGTGTGCTCCTCGTGTCATAAAATGGGTGCTAGAATTGAAGAAGTCACAACGCAATCCCATGTATGCAACCCTAACAAATTGATTCCAACAATGTTTGGACCTAAATAATTGGCGGACAGCTAACTTTGACTTTTGCAATAACTTATTGTTCGTTGTATAAAAATGTTTATAAGGTATGGATATTTGTGATAGCCGAATTTTGCAAATTTCTGGAAAAAAATAAAATAAAAATAAAAATAATAATATTAATAATAATAATACAACAAACAATCCAGTGACTATGGAATGGAAAGATGTCTGGTGACCAAAAAGTATTGTTGTCGTTTGTCCACAATCTGAAAGAAAGAAAGAAAAACAAACAAACTGTAAATATTGCATCATAAAGAATTGTACATAGTTTTTGATACATTATTTAGAATAGCAGTAGTGTTAATTTGTAAAATGATTCTTGTCACTTTCATGAGATAGATCGGTGAAGCCTTTTGGAATTAATAGATGCCTTTGAATTAAAAACATACTGATTTATTAAAAACAAAGAAAAAATTAAATTAAAATTAAAAAAATATGACGCCAAAAAACGATCGCTCATCTCGCATCTAGAAAAGAGCGTCGATAGGTGAATTCCTGAATGAAAGATTGTAAACGTGAGAAATTCATATTCGGAATTTTTAAAAAACAACAAAAAAGAAAGAACGGCTCAAACTAGACTGTGGCTTTTGAAAATCTAAACCAAGGAAAGGATTGAGTTTCCAATTTTCTAGTACGTCAGGTGGCGCTTTTCATAGATATTTGTACACACATGCTACAGATATTAAGGTGGAGAGATTTCGCCGGTTCATCTGTTAACTTTTTAATTATAAAACAAACAAAAAATTCACTGTAATCATCCTCCAGCAGCTGTCCCGCGATTCGTGTATCCTATTTCAGACAGACGTTGCTAAAAGAACGAATTTTCTACCGCGCAGGTTTGCATCGCTTCATCCCATCCACAGTACTACTAACTTGGAGAGTTTCCCAAAGGTTTCATTGTAACGACTAGACCACCGTATAGTAACCAACTCGTTAAAATGGCTCTTGATTCGACATTTTTGATTAATTATTCCAATTCAATTATTTAATTGATTCGTTTTGTCATCTGACGTTATACCCGTGAACACATATCGATTAAATATCAAGCAAAGGAGTAGGTAGTTATAAAATCTGTTAATATGAGGGAAAATCATTGGAGACAGCTGCTCGCACTGTTTCTCTTTAAACGGGCACTAATTTTACCTAAATTTTTTTTTCATTTTTCTAATATAATCAACGCAATAATATGTAGCAAGACTTGTGGACTTGACTTATTACTTTCTCTTATCGAGCTATATGTGCAATTTTGGATATAGTACACGGTTGTAACTAAAGATTGGATTGTGTCAACGTTTTTAAAATAATTTTACTGTCGACTCTGGGCAATGAGACGAGCAGGCTCATCCTGTGCAAATGTTGTATCTTTACCCACCCTCTCCTTGCCCCCCATTTTCTGTTTTCCAACTTGGCCCCCACCCCTGCCCCCTTTATATGATGAATTTTAATCTTGAAATATATAATAAGATATATATTTTGTAACTATAAATTATATATGGAGTGTGTGTGTGTGTGTGTGTGTGTGTGTATATATATATATATATATATATATATATATATATATATATATATATATATATAAAAATATAAATAAAATTTATACATATATATATATATATATATATATATAAATAAATATATTGTATAGAAGAGAGAGATATTGAAATACATGAACAATGCTTTTAAACATGATCGTCTATCATTTTTGTACCACTAAATTATCAGTTTGCCTCCAGAAAATAAAAATGAAAAAAAAATAAGTGAAAATAAAGAATTTACTTCATTTTTCTTTCTTACTTTTTTCGTTTACACGAGTGCTGAACTCTATAATAATGATATTCGTTTCATTATTAATTATTATTATTATTATTATTACTGTGAATGTATTTCGCATTTTCGTTTTTACCTTTCTAATTTTTTTGGCACAATCACAGTTCTTTTCTTTACACATCCTTTATTAGTGAAATGATTTTCATTTTGGTGATTTATTCCTTGTTATTTAATCCAAATCCATTTGACATTTAGTAGTCAAGTACGTATCTTTTTGAGAAATCAACGTACGGAGAGAATAATATATCTCTTTTCTAACATACCTCTTACGCTTAGTTCAATGAATGATTATTCTGTTCTTCAAATGTCATTGAATTTGGCACAGAGAGAGTTGATACATTTTTATACAATTAAGTTACGTTAGCGGTGTGTTGATCTTTTGTTATTATTTTTATCATTATATTTATAAGAGAATTTTGTTCATCTTATGTTCGCTACCGTCATCGTCCAAGATGAAACTTTTACGTTTGTGATTGACGATATTTCTTGTATCGCTATCTATACAACAATTCTGTTCAGATATTTTTTTACCACCACAGACCAGAGAGTCCAGTCTCGTTTTCTTACTTTGCGTATATAAATTCGTAACGCAGTTTTACAGTTCCTTGCACAAATTTAATAATTGTTAAAATTACAACAATAATATCTGACCATTAGAAACCTATGCAACTGCTTTGCTAACAATTTGAAAGATTCTAGTCTTGATTGATACAAGCTGAGCAAAATAAGTGAAGAAAGTTAGAGGAAAGTGTAGAATTTGCTGGGTATTTCTAAGAATAATGTTGTAATAGTAATTCTTCATTTTCATTCAAACTTAATATACATGGATCAATTTGTAGTTTAAAATTCGAGCAAAATCTATGTACCACAAGTGTCAGGTGTTTATTTTTATCAAAGAATTCCCACTAACTGAGAAGCGAGGAATCTTTGAACTTGAACAAATGGCAAAATCGAGAATACTTCAATTCATTAACAGTTTGAAACCGCAGGTTTGAAGTCAGATTCAGTGCGGAAAAGTAGATGATTATTTAGCCGATGTAACTTATCTTTAATTGTATATTATTCAGAAGAATCAACCGACGACACACCTGGACCGGCGTAATTGAAGTTATAAAACGTTGATTTAAATTAAATAGAAAAGAATACTTGTGTAGACTGCACAGCAAGTTAATATTAAGCTGTGAATGTTGTAGATGGATGGAAGTGGGTGGAGCTCGTACGACAGACTTTTGGCAGGCCGCAAGCCAGTCTTTCTCTACCGCAATGTCAGACAATGGCGAAAGCGTGCGTCTAGGATGGTCAGATCGCCATCGTCGAACACTGTCCATCCCGACAAAACATCGGAGTAAGTTCCGCCTCCCTCTTCCAGCTCGATATTCGTTCAAAGTCTCAACGGTTACTAAATGTGAAATCCTCAATGTTTTGCCAGGTCAACAGCAGAAGATAAAACACTTAACACGACCCCCGGACTTGTAGAGAGGCCGCCACATCTGAGAATAACTGATGCAGCAGATGGCAGCGATATAATTAACACTGACGAAACTCAGTGCAGGTTTAATCCGAACAGTTACAGGATGCTCTATGTCGCTAGCAAGGAGGCATTTCTTTATAAGCCAAATTCTTTCACGAGAGCCAGAAAGGTGAGTTGTCGACAAAGGAGACCAATATACAGGGTGCAATTCTATTTTCCGTCCACTAAGAGTCGTGTTGAGGCAGCCGTTAGTCGAAATAGGCGATTGTTTCAGTGGCTACTGAAATGGCTATTGATTGGCTGTCTAGTACCAAATAATTGTCGATTTTTATTCATGGCCACGTCAATAGGTCTCTCGGTGGACGGCCATTCGGAATTTACCCTTCTAGTACCGGCTGCATGGGATGATGGGCTTGCTATACACTTTCACCGAATCATGATTTCAGTGTCACCCAGCAGTAACGAAGCGCTTAAATTTGAAGTTTCATCAATGGCTGGCGAGTTGGGCGACGGAGAATGTGGCGGATACGCAGCACCGTTTATGCCAAGACTGGCTGATGGGTCGTTATGAAAATCTTATACCCCACAGGACACGAGTAGTTACGGACAACGATCAGTCTCGTTCGCCTTATCGTCAGTACAATCGATATAGGACAGAACGTTTAAAGTCTGATTCATCGACGGAACAGTGTGCGTAGCCCCCCCCTAAATTTCCTTTTGTGAATATGAGATATTTTTAGTGAAGTATGAGAACAAAAAAGAAGAAGAAGAAGAAGACAAAGATAAAGATAAAGATAAAGATAAAGATAAAGATAAAGATAAAGATAAAGATAAAGATAAAGATAAAGATAAAGTTTTAATGAGCGAACTCAGTGAATCATTGTGAATATAAAACTTGAGGTTGTGTTTTTAGATTGAAGATAGGTTTTACTTTTATACATACACGATCATTAGAAAGTGAAACACGATTTTAACCACAGACAGAGTTCGATACGGTTGTGATGATGTTTGGAGTCGTCGTTTGGAGAAAAGGTAACGATGAACAGTCGACTGATTCCTATAAATTGAATAAAGCAAATGTTCACAAGACTGCGAAGCTCCAGCCTCTCCTATGTCTTGACACACATTAGTAGATACATGATGGGAGAGTGAAAGAGAGAGAGAGAGAGAGAGAGAGAGAAGGAGAAAAAGAAAGAGAAAGAGAGCAAGAGACAAAGCTGATATAGTTAGTTTTTCAAAGACAATTCTCTCTTTGCTTTTAACTTCAAGAACCAAACATCGATACTTTAGTAGTGATAGCAATGTAGATACACTGGTTGTTAGTACGACCCAGAACTAATCTGCCTGTGATCAACTAAAACATTGAAAACCATCATTTTCTCTATATATATATTTATAGTACATGTGAATGATGACAGTATTCACGGTGATTTTTAACGCTATATCTTATAAGCATACATGGACGATTTGAAACCGAAACATAAATGGTCGACGTTACCTTCATATTATCTTTTAATTCCTTTCCCTCGTCGTGCTAACTTTCAGGCGATTATGTACAAATAACAATATGAAACGTAAAGATTCTTAGCTGGGACGAACCTCGCTCAATCAGTTTATATGCAGCCTTTAAGCGTACTTTTTATACCAATGGTGAAGACTTACGTGTATTTTAATACATACATACATATTTTGATAATTTTTCAAACAATTTGAGTGACGTACTGTTTCTATTCGGTATAAGATCTCGCCATAATAATCTATAGGCTTGATATTTTGATCTTTCATTTCATGATACGATTATGGTATTTATTCGCAAGCTACATCACGATCAATTATTGTTAATAAATTATTTATTTTGCCTGCTGAACATTAGTTTTTTCTTATTTTTTTTTTCCATTCTCATTCACGTCATCAGCTGCATAGATACAGGTGAATTATTTTCAAAAGTACAAATCCTGGTGGTGTACATACGATTAGTACCGCATGGAAAATCGTTGAAGATATATCTTTATATATTCTTCTTCTTTTTTTCTTTTTCTTGTAATAATTGGAAAGAACTGTATTAAATAACTTTATTTTAAAATTATATTATAGTAGTCACTAGAAGAAAGAAAGAAAGAGAAAGATGAGGAAGTAGCAGAGAAGAAAAAAAAAATTTGTTGAACATTACCTTCACTTACGTAGACGTGTATGGTTTTTATATCGAAAGAAAGAAAGAAAGATCTTTTCAACTGATTTTACATAGTACTAAGCTGCAAGTGAGGGAAAATATTTATAAAATATAATCAATCCAAAGGGATTGGTGCCGTTGCTTCAAACACAACTCTTATGTGATTTGTATTGAACGTGAATTATATTATTGATTCCTTATGTAAACATAATTCCTATTGTTTTCTACACCATTCTTCATCTTATTGTTAATCAGCCAAGGAATGTTAAATAGTGTCTTGAATATAAGTTAGTTACAGATCTAAAGCAGTAACGGAATAAATATATCTACATCACAATAATGCATAATTAATCGTGATAATGCTTCATATTTTTTTTTTCTTTTTTCTCTTTGGTTTTTTGGGACATATATTTTTTTTATGGAAAAATGAATTAATACAAGTAACTCGAATAGAGTTTCCTGGGCCGAGTCGAAAAATCTGTCCTCGAATTACGAAGTTGTTTGTAATTCAAGGAAACGCGGACTCGCTACATCCTAAACGATAAATCCACCTCATCTATGTGAAAATGAAATAATGCAACAAGAAAATGAATTTTTTTCCAAATCATTGACCAACAGTAAGTTATATGATCAATTATATATGATAGAATTATGTTAATCTCCAAGAGGTAGTTGAAACTGATTCGAGTGATATTGGAAATGAATGGTTCAATATTTTGGCCTGATCATCAGGCAGGAACTTGTCAAGTTTTAGAGAAATTCGAACGATGAATGTTCACGAGCGATTATGCCCAACGAGATTGAAGCCTTGAGAGGATGGTTGGACTCTGCTATGATTGCTACGTGTATAAAATAGGTCTAATGATGAATTTGATTCCATGATCTGTACAAATCATTTCATATATAGTATTTTATAACTGCGAGACATCCCCAATTTTCTAGGGACAATGATGAACATACGTTCATTAATGACTGGTGTGCTTTGATCTTGAGCAAATTAATTGATAGTATCATAGTCCCATATTATACGGGACAAGATTCCTGTTTCTCTTTAGTTTCATAGTATACTGTACATTAAAGGTGGGATATAAAATCAGATATCTGAGCTCTTATGTTTATTCTCGGTGTAACGAATAGGAGGCTGTTGTCATAACAATTTCAATCGAGGTGCTATTAGATTAAATTTGCATTTATTTGAGTGGTAATTCTTAAATCCAATCTAAATTACATTCAAGATTTTGGAACTGAGAATTCTAAAGATTTTTTTCCTAACGCAAAACGCGCGCGTTTTTCGACGATTGGGCAAATTGCTCCAAGGATCCGCTAATGGGTCTATTAACTTTTATCTCAAGTACCTGAAGTATAGGCATTTGAATCTAAAGCAATAATATTTTTAATGACCATTATGACAAGATAGTTTCTGTATACGTTTCAAATATACTCATATTATATATATATATATATATATATATATAGGTATATAGTATACTATATAACATAGTATGTATATAGTATATTGTATAGGTGTATATTTTTTGTTGTTTTGAAAATTGAATGAATGTAATTACTTATATCTTACCTCTGATGAACAGAACATAATATTATGTAATAACTTCCACTCTCTCCGAGTTATCTATTTTAACAATAATAAATCGTTACTAATAAGCGAATGCCGATGTTTTGAAAAGTTTACGGACAATTTTATTATTTGAGATATAATTTAAAGCTAGTATAGTATTTCGCACAAAATGATTATTATAAATAAAATCTGAGGAATAATACTGTCTTATCTATTCAAGTATTGCTTTATTCTGTAAATCACCTCTGTCTTTTTTTTTTTTTTTTACAAATTTATTGTACATTTTTGAAGAATAGAAGTATTATATAAGCATCGCCACGATTGCCTAAATATAGGTATAATTGATCAAGAAGGTGGCGGCCCCAATGTCTTTGTGGCAAACTACTTTTCCCGTAATAAACGCGCAGCAATCAGTTTGAATTGCCGGTATAGTTATTCATAATTAATTGCTAGATGAATTCCCTCTATTTCTGCTGCACTGATTGATGGCTTCCTTTAGTAAACAGTAATTACCACGGGTGTCTACAGGTTGCAATAAGACGAGTTGCTGTACAGAAGCTACGATGGAAGATGCGAAAATAGATACAAACTTTACCTGTGCAATAATAATTGTGATGCATTGATATTAGTATATTATATAACGAGGTGTGAAAAGATAAATGAACAAAATGCACACTAATTTTACAGTTAATAGTAACTCATTTTTTACATTTTATTATTGCTATTTTACAATTAGAATAAATAACATCAGAACATTAGCTACTACCGCTATTATACATGTATATATGTATGATAATATATACACACATATAAATATATATATACACACGTATATATATCTATAATATATATATATATATATATATATTTGTATACTTTATTGTTACCATTGATCATATAGTATGTATATCCTGCGAATACGAAAGTCCCATCCTCCCCACTATCATCCCTGATATATGTATAAATCACTAATGAAAAAATACTCGACCGCGATCGGCAGTCGAATAATTTAAATTTCACAATTTTTAACACCTTATGATAACAATGAATTATGTATAAACAATAGGGTATACCAACCGATATGCTGACTGAAAACTATCGAAATTGAGTATATGTTTTACATGGTATGGATAATATTCACGATTATTCGTTCGGATTGGCTTCACTTCGTGAATCAATTCATTCAACAATTGGCAAAAAAGTAATTACTATAATTTCGACGTTGACGATTTTATTTTACGAGACGTTCAATGAAAGCAGCTATGATTTCGGGACCAGCCTAAACCTTGCGTCAAGAAATTTTAATAGTTTCATTAAAAAGGGAAAAAAAAACCTGAATTAAAAAAAAAAAAAAAAACGCTTCATTAGTTTCAAATACTCGATACATAAACGCTGTATCAACTGTCTTATTGACCTGCTCTAAGTCGATAATTTAGTTACGGTTTTTTCATTTAAATATCATCGCGAAAAAGATAAATACCATTTAATATCGTACATCAAAAGCCGCGATGTTGTTGCTCGTAAAAATGTATTATCTCTCCTTGTCATAGGCAACAGCATACGTTCAATGCTATCCTGGATTTTATCGTACCCATAATCAAGGACAATTCGTGCAACAGATATCCGTTGTTGCACGATTACAGAATCACGCCACGACACGTATCTAAGATCTCATGTACTTGTAGTCGTACACCGTTTGCGGGATGAATGTTTCCTTTATAGCCTGCGGCGAAGCCCACCGCAGAGCATAATGCGGACCCCCGGCTTTGTCGTTTGTGCCGGACATCCGGCTACCGCCGAACGGCTGCTGACCGACGACAGACCCGGTCGATTTGTCGTTTATGTAAAAGTTCCCAGCCGTGTACTTCAATTCGTCCAGAGCCCATCTAGCCCATTTGCTGTAAAATAAATTCCCGAGTAAAAGCGAGTTTGATGGCCAGAACGAATTACAAACATCGGGACTACGTTTATCATTCATTAATAGAGTATAATAAAAATGAAAGTGAAATCCACTTACAGGTCTGTGGAAAATATCGATCCTGTCAGCGCGTACGGCGTAGAGCTTTCCACCAATTTCAAAGTCGTATTAAGGTCTGAATCCTTATACACGTAGATTGTTAATACTGGGCCAAAGATTTCCTCAGTCATGAGCTTATCCTTGGGATCTTTTGCGACGATGATTGTCGGCTGGACAAAATACCCGCGACTGGAAATGAGGATAATGATGATATTATAATGGTAATAATTGTTGTACAAGAGATCCTCATTAACGTAATCCTCATCAAATTGTTTTTACTTTAGTTATTGCAGATGATTGATTGGTCTAAAAAAAACTCACGAATTTTCGTAAGTACCACCTCCAATTATCTCAGTGGTATTTGAAGACCTTGCATGTTCTATGTAGCCAGTTATTCTCTTAAATGCAGCTCTGTCAATCACAGCGGATGTAAACGAAGTGAAGTCTCGAACATCTCCTATTTTGAGTTTGTCACGAGTTTCTAGAAGGCCGGCTTTGATCTAGAAATGAAAAAACAAAAAAATAAAAAAAACAGTGATTATTGTCAGCCCAGACGTCTGCCGACTTCCGCTTTCTGGCCTGAGAACTCTAGAAATGATTGATTCATTGAAGAAGTCATGTCTTATGATGCTTGTGGGTGAAAATGTCTGAGGAAAATGACAATTCACTTTCAAATCGATTAATAAATGAATTTCAAATGTATCATCTCACCTTTTCCCACAGAGATTGCGGAACATACATTCTACTACAGGCCGAGCACTTCTGTCCGTTATATTCAAAGGCGCTTTTTATTGTTCCGATAACAACAGAGGTAACGTCAGCACTTGGATGGATAAAGTGATAATTCTTCCCGCCGCATTCCCCGATCATCTTCGGATAATTCCTGTACTTGCTTATGTTGTTTCCAACTTGAGTCCAAAGCCTATTGAACGTTGGTACGGAGCCGGTGAAATTAATGCCCGAAAGATAGGGGGAAGCAGTTATGGTATCTCCAAATACTGGTCCGTCGCAAGGAATGAAATTCACGACTCCTGGAGGTACCCCGGCTTCTTTACAGATCTTGAATATCCACCAGTTCGAAAGTACTGCTGTATCGGACGGCTTCCACAAAACAGCATTACCCTATATAGAGCACATAATAATCAATCGTATATGAAATGAGAAGATAGAGAAAGCTTTTAGCGTTAAAGGCAGAGAATATAAAACATCACAGTTGCTTCTTTTCGATTAGATAAAGTGAAAATCAGCTAAATTCTTACCATCATCGCCGGTGTATAGCTGAGATTTCCCCCAATAGCGGTGAAATTGAAGGGAGAAATAGCTGCGACAAATCCATCCATTCCTCTATACCTCATAGAGTTTAAAGTTTCCTTAGGATTGGGTGATATCGGTTTGTATTTTATAGCCTCCTTGGCAAAGTACCCATTTATTTTAAAGAAGTCAATTAATTCTGCGCTGCTGTCGATCTCGGCTTGAATAACAGTCTTACTCTGACCAAGCATCGTGGCTGCATTCAACTGCTGTCTGTACTTAGTTTGCATTAAATTTGCAGCTTTGAGCCAAATCTCAAGTCTTTTTTCAATCGGACACAATTCCCATTCTCGTTGCGTTTTTACAGCGACATCGATCGCTTTAGCGACCAAATCCGGTGTTGCATAGTAAAACTTTGCTATTTTATGCCCATGATCATGAGGCTGAAAGACAAAAAGAAATATATTTTCTTCGGAATGTAATTCGTTTTTCTCTGGCTTTTATATTCATTAGTTCTACTCACCATTACTTGGTACTTGCAAATGTCAGTCCTAATTTCCTCCGAGCCAATGACAATGGGAATTTCTTCGATCTCGCTGCTCATAGACTTTAGAACTGCCTCCAGGTTCGCCCGTTCCTTGCTGTTTTTCTCGTAGCCAAGGACGGGCTCGTTTTCCAAAGGAAATTCTGGAGGACATGGTACCGGAACTATAGATCCTAAAGATCGTATTCCAGCTCTGTTCGGGAAAGGAACAAAATAACAAATCAACAATGAAATTCAAAGCTAAAATTTAAATTATTCTTTTTCAACAATTCAGAAACAATTGATCAACAACCTTTTGCTCGCTTTGTCTAATCCCGAGAAAATACTATGATCAATCACTTCCAATCAGCAGTGTTACTATACCAAGTTATCTCTATGTATACATCCGCTTTATATAACAAAGCTGCGTTCATTGCCTTACTTGAACCTTGATACCCAGAGTTCAAGATATTATAGTAATTATCTACCAGCTCTTACAGACCTACCAATCTGCTTTGAACATTCGTCGGAGCAGTTTCAAGTTCTAAAAGTCTTTGTGGAGCTTAAAAATTACCTATAACACTCCCACAAGGAATGGAGACATATGTCCGTGCAAGGACGAACAAGGTGAGCTTTGCACTCGAATGTTCACGAGGCAGACAAAAGAGAAGTAACTTGAAAATATTTTCTATTTTTCATATCTTTTTATTGTTCAATGTAAAATAACTAATTACTAACTGACAATACCTGTTCCAGCCTCTCTTATCAAGGCATAATAGTGATAATAATAATAGTCACAATAATAATGATAATCAAAATCATAATAATAATAATAATAATGAAAGTTTGGTCTACGCATGATTAATTGAATTATATTCAAACTTGTCTTGTTATAGTAAATTGGCCTTGGAAGTGACAACGAAAAATAAAGGTGTACATGGTATTAGTAAAATATTTTACTGTCAGGGAAAAGTAGTGATGAATATTTTCAATTTAAAAATGGCTGTGCAGTGCATGATTTGCAGATGCAGCAAGTGTGCGGTGCATCTTGAAGGCCGGTTTGTGGTATTTTAAAACGCATCAGATGTATGTCAGCCGATCCAGTCAACCCAACCAGCATACATATACATATAGGTATATGCATATTACAGGCATTATATAACTGTTACCTCTTTACTACCTCACAATTAATTAACACATGTGGGAGTTGGGAAAGGGCAATCTGTGTTATCAACGCCCATGATTAGAAAATGGAGAGAAGATAAGAAATAAGAAATAAGAAATAAGAGAAGAGAAGAAAAGTAAGCCTCTGTATAAAATCCGTACATTTTAAACAGCTGTTATTTAATTTTTACTTACTATCTTTTGTTAAATAAAATAGAACCAGCAATTAGTATAGAACGTAATCAAGCCCTCCTGAGATAACGCAATGCAGGATTATGGAACTTTTCTTTTTCAAATATAAATTGTCAAGGTAGAAGTGAAAGTGACGGAAACCGTTCATTAAACACAGCTATAGAATAGTGTCGTTATATACATACATATATTGTATGACGAATTTAAATTTTGCTATTTCTTATTTATTTCAAATCACATAATATTATACTGATCGAATTGAAGGATTCCTCGCGTTGAAAACCATTCTGCGACCATTGATATACATAGGTCCAATACTGCGACAAGCACTTTTGCGCATGCATACGATATACGTATGCATATAAATTGGGTGCATCGATGCAGTGCATGCCTATACCTACACCAACTTTCCATGTAGGTATAGTGTATTGAAATATTGAATCGGTTATTTTACGGCGAGTGCAGTTGAATCGATATAATTTACTAAACGGTGTATGTATAATGACGTTAAGTTGTTTGTTTTCGCTAAGTATTAAGACTCACTTTTGACTGCCGGCGATGACAGCCTGTCGATATATACTCAGCATTTCTTTTTATCTATCAATAGTTCCGGATGAACGGGAATGTTGCTTCTGGTGGTGTCGCGCGACTACGGTCGGCTACCGTCAAATAAATGGCCAACCAAGAACCTCCGGCTCTAAACTGAACTGGCTCCGCGCACGCGTTGGCGAAAGGTGTGCGGTAGATGTATTTGGCCGAAGACCGCGCGGTAGTTGTGCACAAAGAATTCCGTCCAACGTCAGCTGTTTAGGACCGGCAACAAGCTGCCGGGAAGTTGGCTGTTGACTGGCGTTTAAATTTTTCATACCGCCTTTTATATATTTCGTCAAATTTAGATGCTTTTCTACAAAGGAATTGCGATTTGAAGGTAACTCACGGAGCCTGATAAATATCCACACAAAGAAAGAAAAAGAATAAATTATTGTAAAGAGTTTGTTGACTTTGGTATTGGGACAAAGCTTTGCGATTCATTCATAAAATTTATTTGAATCTACAATTAGAATCTTTGTTTTTCGTGATCGAAATAGGTGGAGCTGTTTAGTAGATCGGGGTGTATACCGAAGACTTAAATTTAGAATGGAAAATAATCCTGTTCAGTTCAATGAACATTTTCCGTAGTTTTGCCGCTTCTGGGAGAGGACTTTCAGACCATGAAAAACAAAACATTTTATAGAGAGCGAATCCTTGGCCGAATACAGACAAGCCCCTTGAGAACCTGACGACGCGGCCTGTGGCGCGCGCGAAAATTCAAAAGAAAAAAACCGCATTCCGGCCGGAACGGCCTGATTTTTAATCATTTAATTTAATTTTCAAACCGTTTTGAGCCTCCGGAGAGCAAACAATTGACAAGCTCTCGCGATTTGAACTTTGCCAATTTGTATTAGGAACCTACAGCCTTAAGATTGATACGAAAAATGAAAATAAAATACATTTCGGATCCTAACGCGTCTATTTTTTATTCGCTCGACTGTCGAACATTTGGAGTAGTTATAAAAA
Source organism: Tenthredo notha (assembly GCA_914767705.2). NCBI lineage: Eukaryota > Metazoa > Arthropoda > Insecta > Hymenoptera > Tenthredinidae > Tenthredo > Tenthredo notha. Next base: position 10,406,607 of record OU611916.1, read on the forward strand.
TCATGTTTTCAAGTATCTGTAAAAAAAAAAATCTACGAATGTCCATAATATACAACTGGATACCTACATACCTATAATATTGTATATCTGTTAGAGATTAAAACGCGAGGTACAATTATCGTGAAATACAGTTGAAGAGTCTGATTTTGTAAATAAAAATTGGGAAAAACAATCTGTTTATGCAAATATTTTCTCCTCCCGTCTCTTCTTGGTCACAACTGTGCCCGGTTTATGCTGGGCGTCGGGATGATTGATCAATTCTGGCGGGCACGTTGATATAGGACTGCCAAGAATAGTTTGTTTCAAATCGTAGAACAAGTGGCTGTCGTCTTTTGTGCAGAAAGATATGGCGAGACCGGCTTTTCCCGCACGTCCAGTTCTACCGATACGATGCGTGTAATCTGGAAAAGAGAATGAAAAGCAGTTAGAATCAAATGTTCATTACCTTTACACGCGATAACAAGCCTTGGAAATTCTAAACGACCCTCATGCGTTTACTTACCCTCGATCGTTTTAGCCATGTCGTAATTTATCACCATCGATACATCCTTTATGTCAATACCACGACCAGCGACGTCAGTGGCGACCAAAATATCCTTGCTTCCACCTTTAAGAGATGCCAAAGCGTATTCTCTTTGCTCCTGTCCTTTACCACCGTGCAAAGTACAGGCGTTGTACTGTAAGGTAAAAGTCACATTAGAGAGAGAGAGAGATTAGGATTTGTTGCGCGAACAAGTAGAACAAATATTGACTAGATCAAGCATCCGAAAACACCAGACGATTCTGAATCAAGTTTTGCACATTTTTCAAGAGTCTTACTCCAAGTTTCTCCAGTCCCCTGGCCAAAACGTCGGCACCTTTCTTTTGGTTGACAAATATAATAACTGGGGGTTCAACACCACGACTCAATATTTCCATTAGCTTCCTTCTCTTGTCCGCCTCTCCCATTATGTGAACTATTTGTTCAGTTCTTTCAGTTGGTTTTCCTACGCTGCCAATGTAGACGACTGCAGGTCGCCTCAGATAAGTTCTAGCCAGCCGCTCAACGGCCGCGGGCATAGTAGCGGTGAACATCACAGTCTGAAAATTATTGTATTATATTCTATGAAAAATATTTCATCATATCACTATTTTATCTGTGTTAGAAAATATCTTGGATCTGGTATAGTCTTGTTGATGTTGGCCAATGTTATTTTTTGAGACAAGAGAAAATAAAGAATTCATAATATTCCACCCCACCTACCTGTCTGTATTTCTTCTTTGTATTATAATTAGCCAATAGTTTCTCCTCGTTCTCCGCATCTTCGTTGTCTGGTTTCAAATTCGTCACCGGCATGTATTCCAGAATCTTCTGAACGTCTTCGAAAATGAAATAAAAAATTGATTCGAAGATTTATTTACGGTCGATGAATTTGGGGGTGACTGTATATTTAGAAGCACTTTAATCACCTGGCTCAAAACCCATGTCTATCATTCTGTCAGCTTCGTCGAGTACGATGTAAGTACACTGGTTTAATACGAGATATCGATTCTCCAATACGTCTATCAATCGACCAGGTGTAGCAATTACAATCTGAAATCAAGCAATGGTTAGAAATTTAAACAAGTAAATAAATAGAAACTCATCCACGTTGCAATAAATCGGATGATAACTTTGACCAGCACACCTCGCATCCCATTCGTAGTCTGAAACCTTGCTCTTCCCTCGACAGACCACCAACAACGACAACAGTCCTGATCCCAAGGGGTTGCCCGAATTTATTAGTCTCCTCCTCAATCTGCTGCGCCAACTCACTGGAAAGTAATTCAGATTCAATCATGTTGAGGTATCGGAAAGAATTAAGAGTTTATAAACAAATCACGTATTCTTCTATTTATTTTACCGAGTCGGAGCTAAAATTATACTGTAAGGTCCCTGATCGGCTTCCTCCAGTCTCTCGATCTTAGGAAGGCTGGTGATCCATAGAAGCAACGGAATCAGGAAAGCCAAAGTTTTACCAGACCCAGTTTCAGCTACGCCAATGATATCTCGATTCTGCAGACCAATTGGAATGGCTTGCCTTTGAATAGGCGTGAGATCTTTGTACCCAACTTTGTCAATAATATCTAGAATTTCTTTGGGGAAGCCAGACTCCTTCCAAGATCGTATGGGGTCAGGAATGCGACCACCCTTTATCGTTATGTTGTAGTCTTCGCGGAAAATTCGCCAATCTCGCTCAGTCATTTCCTCAATTGCCTTTTCAGACCAATGACGATCGTCCCATTTCTGCTTCTCCTCCTTTTTCTTGACTTTCTTAAGCCGCATCCTGGAAAACGAATGTAACAGTGTTATTGGTAATCAAGAAAAACTAATTAACGCCTCCAAGATTCAGATTTCTGCTCCGTTTGAGAGCTTAGATTGCTTCAACAATTATACAATATCGATTCTGAAGACTCAAGCTAACGAGCTCCTTACTTTTCCTGTTCTTTTTCAGCATCGGTACGTCTTTTCTCCAACAATTCCCCGTAAAACTTGCTTTGATCCCGTTTTTGTGCCTTTATATCAATTCCGGCTAGATTACCTCTCCCGAAAAATTGTACTTGATGACGTTCTTTGTAAATATTGTTATAATCGACAGAAGTATCTTCGGAAATGTCCCAATCAAATACAAACTTCCGGTCGTTCAGCCTTCTCACCCTCCTTTTCTTCTTGATCAATCCCAAATAGCGTTCTTTAATCGCTTCTACCTCCTTCTCTTTGTCCTTGTCTTTGACTTCATCATCTCTAGATCGTAGAGGCTCTCTGCGTCTGGAAATACGAACAAAAACAGTTGAGATCGATTAAAATACATCTATAGAAAATTATGAGAAAGGTATAAAGCTTCAACTACTTGTCGCGATCGTCCCATTCTCTGTCCCTGTCCTTGCCGAAGCTCGGACCATCATTTTTGAATGCATTCTTTCTCTCCTCCTCCTGTCTTTTCCTTATGGAATCTACCTCCTCCTGTCTTTTCTTCAGAGCTAACGCAGTGCGTTCTTCTTTGCTCAAGAACTTGGGTTTAGCTCTCGCTTCTTCCGCAGCCTTCTTTTTCGACAAAAGTTCTTCCAAGCTTAAAGGCTCAACTTTACCGGCTACCTTCAACTTTTCCTCGTTACTTTCCTCGTCTTCTTTTTTGGTATCACCTTTGTTCTCCCTCTTGGCTTCATCCTCCAATGAAAATATTGGGCTAGGCTTGCGCTTCTTATCATCCTTTCCTCTGTCCTTGCCGTCTCTATGCTCTCGAGACTTATCTCTTTCCTTTGATCTTTCCCGCTCTCTGGGCCTCTCCCCGTCTCTCTCCCGTGATCTGTCTCGCTCGCGTGAACGTTCACGAGATTTTGAACGCTTTCTTCTTCCTCCTTCCTCCTTTTTGCGGTCTTTAGATCTACTCCTAGACCTTCGGCGCTCCCTGGTATCTCGACGCTCGCGTTCTCTCTCTCGCTCTCGATCTCTCTCCCTCGATCTGCTTCGCCTTGCTGGTTTTTTATCGTGAACCATTATGCTGACGTGGAAAAAGATGGGACAGGATTATTGTATTGTTATTGTTATTGTTGTCGACGTTGGTGTTAATGATGGGTGCATTTTGTGATCAAAGTTCAGAATTTTGGGATCTTGTTTATCTATATTACGCGGAATATGTTAACTCCAGCTTTCGAGGTTAGGTCAGGTTTCGCGTTACCATAACCTATAGCCGATCACAATGCTGAAATAATCCAAGCGATGATGGTTTGAGAATTTTAGCAACAGCCCAAGTAACAAAGAGAAACAGTTCATCAGCGTAACGAGAATCAAAACGTCGATTTTCATAACCTCTGTAAACGTCAGTGTATACAAACGTTGTTGTAATTTTTTTTTTAACGGAAGTAATAACTCACGAAATATGTTATTCGTTGAATGGAAGCATACGACACAAGGTGTGGCTAAAAGTTGCTTCTGTTGATCCAGACAGTAATCGGTGAAAATAATGCGCCTCAGTTTGTTATTAGAATTGAATTATTATCAATTATATTATTCAAAAGCCGATTCGCTCGTCGTCGACCTTGGACCGAAAACCGAAAGTATGGAACCGTGTGAGAGTGGAAACGTCGTAAGTACTTGGGGCGAGTATTTGTCCGCGGCCAAGGCCACGGACTATGCAACGTGCGTGTAGTGAGTAGTGACGGTCGATCGATGTGTGCCACAGAGTTGGTTGTCTCTGGCGATACGGCTGATCATAGGTTAAACATAAATCCAGCTGACTGTGACAAAATGGTAGGGCTTTCTCGGTTAACGAGAGGTGATCAGATAATTGTACATATTACCGCGTAAGGAACAATGAACGTTGATAGCCATGATAAAGTAGAAGAACCGGCCGCACTAAAAGCCTCGAAATCTGTAAATATAGTAGATGATAGCGGGGTCGGTAGTAGGAAAATAAAACGAGAAAGACCTGACGTTTACAGTGATAATGGGGGACAGCCGATCGGTGACAGTAGTGGCTCCTCTCAACAGAACAGAATTTACAGCTACAACAATGCCTCCTCCTCCTCCTCCTCGTGCGTTAACAATGGTCCTCAGCAACCCGGGGAACTTATCAAAGATATTCTCGCCGGAAAAATGACAAGCATACCTCACAGTCCCGTTGATAAACACGATAAAATAAGGCAAATGCTAGAGGATGCCATCAGGTCAGTGTCTCATTCAAACCTTCAAATTATCTTACATCGCCGATATCATATTGCGAACACTTCCTCCTATGTAATTGGTACGTCTGTTCATTCGTTTATCGATCAATTACTTAAGACTCGAAAAATCCGCAATTTAATTACGGAAAATCAGTTCGGAACATATTATTAACGTTTTCTTGAACCTTCTGACAGTGTTTTCAAAATTTCTCGCCGGTTTTACGGCGGTTTTATTTATTTTCGGTAAATAATTTGTACGAAACTATTTGAATGAAATTAGATGAACAAGTTTTTTTTCTACTTTATACAACTCAATTTCGTTTTCAATCAGATCTCGATAATTTGTCGCGATTTGTTCCAGGCAATCTCGCTTTTCTTTTCTCTATCCATCTATACACAGGTATATACATATATATGTATGTATGTGTATATACATGTCTGTATAATTTTTTATTTATTTTTTTCCCCAAGCCAATTCCAAGCATTGAAGTTGTGAATTTTATTGATTTTCTTATTATTCAACAGCGACGACTCAAAGTGCCGAGTTCAAGGGATTTATTTACAAGTAGATCAACTGCGGATAGAGGAGAAACTCTTGTTGTACTTGAAACTACCCGCTTCTCTGACAAAGTCTGGAGAAAATGTCGATCCGTTGAGGCAGCCTTTGAATCCTTTAGGAAACCGTTATGAAATTCATCAGACAATTATGTGGATTAAAACCCACCTCGAAGAAGACCCCGACGTCTCTTTGCCAAAGCAAGAAGTTTACGACGAGTACAAGTGAGTCCCTGCCGCGTATCATAGATCCGATTATAACTGTTATTTATCTAGCTTCGAGGACTTGAGCTCACGCCATTCAAAATTTCAGCATGTTCTGCATTAAAAATTCTATGAAGCCTTTGTCGACCGCAGACTTTGGGAAAGTCATGAAGCAGGTGTACCCTCGTGTTCGGCCTCGTCGCTTAGGCACGCGTGGAAATTCCAGATATTGTTATGCAGGAATGCGTAAGAAGATCAAACTTGATACACCTACGCTTCCTCTTGTCACTGGGGACCAACCGGTAAATAAACAAAAGATATTATTCAGTTTGAACAGAAGAATAGACGATTTTTTAATACTTTTCGCTTGTATATTCGAGCATTTTGTAATAACTGATCTCTGGTCATTCCTCTCGTGGTACAGCCCGAGGAGCAAGATGAGATCACAGAAGAGATGCTTGGAGCTGCTTCGACGCTGATAAGAGAATGGGCAGAGAGTCTACTTGGCTTGAAGTTTTCGTCTCTTAGTGCGCTGGCTCAGCACCTGGTGAACAATCTTTGCGTTGATACGCGATCGCTTGCCGCTGTATGCATTTTATGTGCGGCCTCAGATCCTCAGCCTGTAGGTAACAAAGGTTGGTAACCCTGGGTATTGCAATATGATTGAGTATTCTTCTCTTTTGAATCACCACTGAAAAGACTGAAAGTATTTGAAAAAATGTTTTGAATAAACAGCTAGCTTGTTCTATTGCGTAGAAGATACGTCGCCATCGCCAACGCCGACGATATCGAGTAGTGAAAAGCCAGGAAAATTGAGGGAGGCTCAATTGCAGCTGCAAAGAAAACTACAGCAAAGAGAGCATATCAGAGAGCAAAAACATCGTCATCATGATGCAGTTTCGCAGGTAATTAGTTCGCAAGATCAAATGATCGATGAATCGATTTCCAATAGGTTGTGCAAAGAATAATTGTAACTAATTTTTCAGAATCAGAACAAAGAGAAGACTGTAGATATTAAGGGCGCGGTAGGGAAAGGCAGCAAAAAGAACAAATTAAATCAGTCGTTGACGGGTGTGGGAGGGTCATTGGCTGTTCGAAGTATTCCAACAAAGTGTAATTTACCAGCGGTAGCTACCAGCCGGCACAAAAAGGTTCTAAAGTCTGCTAGCAGCTACGCGTGCAATACTAGCATCTCCCTACAATCTAACTGTGATAATATAGTGGTAAAACCAAGCGAAGGTACTTCTTGTAAAGATGAGACAAAGGCAGTCGCTACTAACACCACAATTTCATCAAAAGACCCTAAAATAAGAAACCCTAGAAAGCGTGCCAATTTGAACGTAGAATCTAACCAGTCCGAGTCAGTTGTAGAAAAGCAGCCAAAATTATTGAACTCACCGGAAAACGTACAAAGTGCGAATAACACCCTGCTGTCTAGACTTTCGTCGGTTCAAAGAGCCGGAAGAAAGTCGGCATTATCTTCTAGCAGCGTAAAACCCATGAAATTTAAAGTGATACAGACTGCTTTTAATCAGCCTCAAGAAAACTGTGATATCCCATCGACTAATCGGTCTAATCATTATGCCAAGCTTAACGGTTGCCAGAATACCTCTGATACGATCAGCTTGGCAACTACTGTTAACAAACAGACCCAGCTCGCTCCAGAGAATTCTAAAACTTTGAACAAAACCAACAAGGCCTGCACCCCCGACTCTGACGCTCTTGACGATTACTTAAATGGAGGAAATAACTCTCAGGAACAGGAAGAAGAGCTTTTACAGTATTTTCAACAGAGCAGCTCGTCCAGCTCAGACACTGAAGTCAACAACTTGTCGACAGACGTCGAGATATCCAGATCGGACAAAGTTTCGCAGCTACGATTGATACTTCAGCAAAACTTGAAGGCGAACACAACCGGGCATTCGATACCAGAAATTCCCATTGCCATTCCTAGCCAAGGAAGTAATGTGCCTGCCGAATTGCCTGCCTCTAAATCCAACGCGATTTTGTCATCTCTGTTAAATTACCCCAGTCAGGCGAGCACCAGGCGACGTGTGAGCTTCGAAACTAATGTGGTAGAACACTTTCAAGACCACAGCAGCCAGGTATCGACAGTCCCTCAAAGTCCCAATACTCGCCGCAGGATATTTAACTTCACCCCGATCTCACCCGGCCCTTTATCTCCCATTAACGGACGAGCTTCGAAGCCCAGCTCTGCTAACGGAAGCCCGTTTGTTTCCCCCAGAAACACTCCTGTCCCACGATCAAGGAGCAATGTTCAGTCGAATGTCTCCAGGTCCCGCGCCTCTCAAAAACCACTTTCCAGATCAATGTCCTGCAGCACTCCGTACACAAACAGAAACGACACTTTTGTCGTTCCTACGGAAGTAACCAGGCCCATATCCGCATCTCAGTCTCCTCCGAGCAGCACTAAATTAAGCGATACACAGCCGGCTGTGAATGCCACGATAGTAGCTGCAAAATTGGACCAAGTACAGGGACCACGAACGTCCAACATTCTGCCGACCGATCTAACTCCCCAAAAACAATTGCTGATCAATTATCCAAGTCAGGAGAATCTCCAGGAGATAAAGAACGCTTACCAGAAAAACAAACTGCCCGATCAGGAGATTAGCGAGTTGTTTCACGACGATAAACAATTCACCACAGAACAATTGTACTACAGGTCACAGTCCGTTCCTCTCCACAGAATGGTCAACCCCACACTCATGTCTCCACTTTCCACTCAACACTATCCGATATCTTTCCAAAGTCATAGCTTCAATCCCTCCAACAGTAGCTCCGTAGCTCCGACTCCTGTTCCCAGTGAATTTAACGATTTCGGACCTATCGGTCACGTGGACAACACTACCTTTTTGCTTAACGATACAGACGGCAGCATTATAGCAGAGGATGACAACTTCATAATTGGCGACAAAGAGATAACCCCTGAGAATTTAACAAACATTTTCAACATCCTGGACAGCCAGAGTTCGCAGAGCTTGGAAATATTGCCCGAGCATCACACTACCGACGCTCCCATAGCGTCAAATAACCTAATATTAAATAGCCTGCCAAGTACACACTTAAATCTCAATGTCGGTGACATTCTGGAGCCTGAGACGGTCCTGGACTCGTCCGTATCATGCACTTTGCAGAGAATAATGCAGTCGCGATCCTATCCCAATACTCCTCTGCCTATGACTATTTCCTACGCCTCTTCATACCCTGACGAAGTTACCAGCGGATCAAAATCCTATCCTTCGACACCGCTACATCCCGACGAACTGAAGGAAGTATATTTAGAGTCTAGCGAGCCGATGCTATCCAGTCTGAATCTAAACTCGTTGCAGCTGCACGCGGAGACAGTTAATTCCGACTCGTCGTCTAACAATGTATGCCGAAACGTTACAGATCTGCTGGAAACTAATTTTCTCGCAGATAACGAAGGTGAAACTGACAATTTAGATCCGCTGAGTAATTTTGACGGATTACAAGACGTCGACTCGCTTACACCTCTGTTCAACGAGGTATCAGAGGCAAATCACTGATGCGATTCAAGTATGAAGTGTTGATTAAATATTAGGTATGTTTCTTAATATTTACGACTTGTGTATGTATCTTGACATTACATAATCGCAAAGGATCCTAGAGTATAATGGAATTGTATGGATTTTTGTGATTCCCATATTTTACTAGACAATCAATTTGTACGTACATATTGATCAAGGGAATGTGAGAGACACCGATTTCAATCAGATTTAGTTAATTGTATATATTATCATGTAGATCAATATTGCAGCCATCTAGTCCAGAGATGGAGAATTTTCTTTCGCTAGTGGAATAAATTATATGAGAATCATAGTAACAGTCAGGAAACTTGGAACAAGTAGTGTAAATAGATTTTATGTCGCGTTAGAGTCGTCGAACTTCCGTGTCTTAATAAGCACTGCCTAATATAGTGATATAATAATATCTATCAACAATGATGTATATTATACATATCGACGGGTCCTAAGGGAACAGACGTATCTCGTCGTGCAGGCTAGAACAGACGTATCTCGGAAAACTCTACAAGCCGTGTATAGCGCTCTGTATACACTTACTGTAGAGTTTTTTGAGATACGTCTGTTTCCTTAGTACCCGTCGATGTATATATATATATATATATATATATACAGTGAATATTGTTATCTCCGGCTCACTTGTTGATTCTTGACAATGAATTCACAATGAATTGAACACAGATTCATTCAACAAGTGACCCACAGATACGAAGATTCACTGTATATCATTCAATTTTGATCTTCTTACAGTAATTACTCCATCATGGCAATCTATCGCCCGATTTACACATAAAAAAAGTTGATAATTTTAGTCGCTAATCATTTCTATGCTACAATATATAGTAGGAAACGTTCATAATCAATTTTGTAAACATATCTAGAAATATCAAGGAAAAGAAAGAGCACTGGTGATCAAATCTGATCATTTATCGCGATTCTCTTTTCCCTTCTTTCGTTAACACAAAGTCGACTGCACAGTAAATTCGTAATGTCAAGCCTTCGAAAAAATCAACAATTCCTTATATCGACAATTATTATAATCGTATATGGTCGTCGACTATAATAGATAGATTTCTTTTTAGTTCAATACAGCCCTACCGAACATACCAAGGAATATTCCATGGAGTTGAATGAGTAAGAATTTGAGTTTGTAGACGTTGAAAAATGGAAGAGGGACTTTATATTCAAAATAATAACGAATCATTAGAAAAATCTATGGATTTCCATTATACTCAAGATATCCTGTTAAAGTTGTCTAAAGAGATGAAAAGTATTAAATTTACAAGGAATGGTGCTGGTGTGGCTTTAGTAAAAACTACCGCAGAAGAGGGAAGTGTGTATGTTTTAGAAAGTGAAAATATGTGTGAATTTTTGGGATCAATTAAGATTGTTAAAGAATTAAAGTGTACGTATCCGTTACTTGAAAACCTTGTTAACATTGTCGCTATGGTGTTTGTATCGGTCGCAATGATATTAGGATGATCCAGTTTGTAGACCAGTGTTTACCCGAGCGATACCAAGACGGTAAAATAATATCTTCTGCAAATAATTGTCAACCTCAGGCATTAATGTATCGTTACGGTCATGAAATATTACATATTATTATTAACCCATTGCGGCACCTCACGGTACCCCACTCTTCGCCCATTTGTAGTGGTGTGCATGCGCTGCCGTGTATTTCTTACGGCGCACTAATACGCTGACGGACCCCCCACTCACCTCACACTGATACGTTTCGTGATCTTGGTGCCGCAATGGGTTAATATGAACATACTGCAAATGTATTTAATACCACGCTTTCTATAATTCAATGTACTTTCCGAGTTCTCTGTTAATCTAGGTGTGAGAAACACTCGATATGAAAGAATAACACAAGCATCGATCGGTATTGCAATCACTGCGGCACAAGTTTCGTTTCGTTCAAATCGAAACGATTGAAATTGGAAATTGAATCATCGGCAGCAAGATTTCAATGGTGTATTTAATCTTGAGACAGAGACTCGTGTCTTCTAACTCCGGAATTGTAAAATTTGTAAATTGCCTCTGGAATGTAGTTTTCTTTATTATTTCATATCGACATTGTTTCCGATGTTAATAAAGGTAATGGCGATCATTGGCACGTTATGTACATACATGCGCTAAGCACAAGATGTTAAAGATAAGATTCGCAAAGGCATCGATAATCGAATTTCTCATGCATCTGGTAAAATTTAATAATTATGTTATACATAGTTACAAACTCTTGGTTTCTGGTATCTTTCTTTCTTTTTTCCTGCGGTCTTTATTTCTTTTCAAGTATACATCTCGCTCTGCATGCCTCGAAAACACTCTAAACACAGGTACTATTATTATAACATATTGCCTTGTCATTGTTGCAAGAAGAATTAATAGATGGTAATAATTACCGCTCTGTTGAGTAGTATGCCAAGCGGAGATGTTTAATTTACCTGTAATGTAATTTACCAGTAATTGTTGCTACACACAATATCCCTCTAATCGCCAATCGACACTATAATACTTGTGATGTTATAAGTTATAACACAACAGCCGATGAATTTGTTCATAGATATTGCTTGAAACGTGGAAGTCCGATAGATTGAATAAAAGAATCAGTTATCCGGTTTGTTTTCTCTGTACCGAGATAGACTAGGCAGAATTAAGTGTATCAAACCGTACTATAAAACTAGCATCAATGTTGTTTTCAGCGTTGAAAAGTGAAAAGATGAGAGAGCGAAGTAACACCTGATGCATAAAATGCATGGGATGCAAAATTGCTCTTTTGCAGTTATACAATCCTAAGAACAATAGTTCATTAAACAACTTGACAAATAACTATAGTCGAAGATCATTATTCGACACGCCGACGACAAGAAGATGCATTGTTTCCGATTTTCTTTTTTTCCTCTACGAAAGGGATGACTAAAATTTCGAACACAATTGACGACCTAAGAGATGATTTAGCTGTTGCTCTTCTTCATCCTCTTACTTTAATTTCTTTCCATTTCAATTACTTCCCACAGCAGCTGTGAACCACTGTATATTTCAATGCTCTCATGATAATATTTATGATTAATTGGATTTAGCTGAATTGAAAATATTATTATAAAGAAGTGATCAATCATTATATGTGTACAAATTATTTAATAGGACTGAATTATTTGTTTTTTTTTTTCTTTCATTTTTTTATACATTTTTTTTTATAATTTTCTTTTTTAAATTATTATTATTATTATGTGTAATTGTTGTAGCGAGTATATTAGCTTCTACTCTTCTTTAAATGATAATCATAGCATGGCGCCAATTTATTTGGTTTTCCAATGCTGGTACCTTTTGTCATCTTGTCGATGATTTTTATCTGTTGATAGTTAAATTGATTTATTATTATTATTATTATTATTATTATTATTATTATTATTATTATTATTATCATGATTATTATTATTATTATTATTATGTTTTAATTCAATGATCTAGCTTTAAAAAAAACTAATTTTAAATATTTTCGACTACGTATACAATTGTAAAAAATTAAGGGCAACAAATTCTATAAAATATGATAATGTGATTCCTCTTAAAATTAGTTAATTATAAATTTATAATAACTATTTTAATTCGTTAGGTTTATAAATTGTATATTTCCCTTTACAAGTTTCAAGATTTTTACTCGTCCATTGTCATGTACTATTGTTTGTAACGTTTACGAAAATGTAATATTAGAACACAGGGTACACACACCTACTCGCCAGAGAAGAAATATATCTAAAAATATAGCATCTCGAAATTAGGGTTGTGCATTCGCGTAGTGATAGAATAATGAACGATCAATTTCACCCTCGCGTATTGCCCAGTAAATTTGCTTCACATACCTAGCTATGTTTACCTGTATTGTCAAAATTCCTTCAAACTGGATAATATTTTCAATGTTTCTTACTTTTTAAGCCAATCAATCCCTGAGAATAAACAGTGAAACTAAGCCGTAATGAAATAAATTTAGATATATAAATGAAAATTCCTAAGCAAAGTCACTCTTTATTTATTTTGGCCGCCCCAACTATCCAACCATAAGAAACCGGTGTGTTCTATATTGCTTCTATGATGTTTGACAGTCGGCAGTATGACTGAAAACCATCACTTCGTCTAGCGTACAACTTATATCGCTGAAGGAGATCTTTTTCACTATTCAGCTGTCGTGGTAGAATTGGAGATAGAATAACAGAATATCGAGTCAAGAAAAGCTTTATTCAGATCAGGAAACTCAAAGTGGTAAATATTATTGCCGACGAAGATCCATCCGCTTACGAAAAACAATTTCATTGCGAGGAGAAACAATCTGTTACCTCTAAACGATAGACAAAGAATTAGACGTACCACAAGAAACTCTTAACGTGGGCGTCGACACCGTCCATATAAATTTGTAAAATCTCTATCCAAAATGATTCGCGCAAGGTAGAGCTGTTCAGTTATAGGTATAGGTCAATGACGGAAAAGTTGAATTTGTGGAAAACAAATAGTGTCAATATCACGTTAGTTGACACTTCATCTGAATCCAAACATAATTTAATATATTTACATAATAATGAAATACAATTTTATGTATTCTCTTTTCTCACTTCCTTCCTCTGCCTCTTTCACTCGCTGTCTGTCTCCAAGCACTCGCTCACATACGATTATTTATTTACGGAAACGCTCGCGACGCGTGTTTGCGACCAAACTAATTATACGTTTAGCTACAGGTATGTTAAAAATGCAGCGGTGCGTAATGGGCTAACGAATTATCAATATCGCATTGAATACAATAATGTTAACTGCATTCTCATACTATTACCTATCAGCATTACATAACATTCTTGGGTACTTCGGTTGTAACTTTTTTAGCTGATTTTTCATGACTACTCTGTCCAGTCATAATCGCCTTCACATCTTCAGCGTCCAATGTTTCGTATTTAATCAAAGCCTCAGCCAGTTGCTGGTGCTCCTTCGAATGCGCCTTCAAAATCGCTTTGGCACGCTCGTACGATTCCTAAGAGAGAAACATGCCACCGGATAATTTAGATTGGATTGCCTCAGTTTGTCTAAAACTCTGATGGATGAATTGCCATTCTTTTGTTTCCTTCACCTGCATTAGTCTTTTGACTTCGCTGTCAATCAATTCCTGCGAATTTGGACTAACTTCGTTCACTGTGATGAAGGTCTTGCTCCCTTCATTATGCGTTCTGAGTCCAACTTTCTCCGACATGCCCCATTCTTTCACCATAGCAACAGCTATGCTAGTTGCCCTCTGTTGATCGAAAGGAAAAAAACAAAAACAAATATATAAGCTTCTGTTCATCCCACTTCTCTAGCTGCTTAACTCACCTGCAAATCATTCGATGCGCCAGAAGTAATTTTGTCAGGACCAAATACAAGTTCCTCTGCGGCTCGTCCCCCCATCATTGTGTCCATCATAGCCAGCAAATGTTGTTTTGTCGTATGGTATATGTCTTTCTCTGGTATATAAGCGGTCTGAGAGATATTGATACAATTTTTAAACTATTCCGGCTTAATATTGCGAAAAGTGTGCATTTTTAGATGAGGAAAAATCTCATAAATCTCGAATGAGATATATATTTTATTGGGTGAACGTACGTGTCCCAAACTCTTCCCACGCGGCATAATGGTCACTTTATGTAAGGGATGAGAATCTTTGGTAAAATAAGCAACAATAGCGTGTCCCCCTTCGTGATAAGCTGTTATCAGATTAGCTTCCTCGTCCGGTAGCCTCGATTTTCTCTCCGGTCCCATCAGGACTTTGTCTCTAGCGTTCTCCAGGTGTTTCATGCTCACAGAATCAGCGCCGTCAATGGCAGCACGTAAGGCAGCTTGGTTTACCTGCGGAGTGAATTTTCGTATTAATTAAGCCCACATATTAGTCAGGAAAAATTATTTGACTATAGTTTAAAAGACTCTACCATGTTTTCCAAGTCAGCTCCGGTGAAGCCAGTTGTTCCTCTGGCTAGTATATCCACGTCAATATCTCGACTCAATACTCGGCCCAGATAGAGATCTAGAATCTCTTTTCGGCCGGAGAAATCGGGTGTTGGCACAGTAACTTCTACGTCAAATCGACCCGGGCGCAACAATGCTGTGTCTAAATCGTCCCGTCTGTTCGTAGCTCCGAGAACTATGACACCCTCGTTCTGGTGAAATCTGAGGTTTGAATATAAATACAGAGTCAATGTGTACAGGAATTATTTCTTCTAGAACAATATCGAAGATTCACAATAAATGCCTCACCCGTCCATTTCTGATAGCAATTGATTGATAGTCTGATTGGCGTACGGATGAAGAACAGAATTGGTTCTCTTCGCTCCGACAGAATCAATTTCGTCAATGAATATAACGCAAGGCGCTCTCTCTTTGGCTGCTTCTAAAATCCGAAATATCATCGTATTTAATACAGGGAGCGCGCGACTATACTCTCTTACTTTTAAGATTCACTTACTGAATAAATCTCTGACTCTCCTAGCCCCTTGACCGACGAGAATTTCGTCAAACTCTGGACCAGCAGCATGGAAAAAGGGAACTCCAGCTTCTCCAGCTACTGCACGAGCGAGTAAAGTTTTTCCCGTACCCGGGGGTCCCACGAGTAGAACTCCTTTTGGCAGTTTACCACCTAGCACAGAGAATTTGTCCGGACTTTTCAAAAACTCGACGACATCCTTCAGCTCTTGTTTAGCTTCATCCGCCTGTAGATAATTGAAGAAAATGTTTGAAATGAGGAAGAAGCAACTTTTTGTAACATTCAAGTCGCTTTGTTACAGTCAACTCACCCCCTTCACATCATTGAAAGTAACATCAATGTCTTCTGGGTCGACTTCCACCTGGTTACCAATTTGGATTCTGAACATGCTACCATTGGGACTCGCTGCAAAGATGATTTTGTCATTTGGATTAGTGTGAGGAATGAAAATGGGTTCAAACAGTGGCGGATATGAGAAAGAAAAGTCCATTTATACAATTCAGCACTTCTTACGACGTTTTAAGAGGTTCAAAAGAAAAGTGATAAACCGCTGCAGATATAGTTAGAAAAACTGAGGAGTAACGAGGTGAGATTTTTCAAGTCAGGTCTATAACCACCACTGAAAATTGTGTAATGATAGTGGTTAGATGAACGCGTGTACTAACATTTATACACACCAAAAAATGATATCAAAACGCCGAGAAATACGCCGAACAGGACAATCTGTTGTATTACTTTATACCACTTCTTGGTACGGACTGGATAGTTTTGCCCATGACCGGCCAGATACCCTTCCGCAAATGCAACCTTAACGCGCTGCTGTTCACCCACGCTCATCTCCCCTTCGCTAAGCAAACTTCGCAACTTTTCTACCTGAGGTGGCTCTGTGCTGCTACCAGATATTTGCAGCTTGTCAATCTGGAAATAAAATGAAATTCAGTTCATGTTGTATACTAAATGTTATAGATTAGGTAAATAGATCTCAGATACTCCCAGGTGATTGCTTCTCTTTTCTACTCATGAATATTAGATGAAGAGGGTGGACCCCAGAGGACGCCAAGTCGTCAGATATCAGTTTACAGAATGTTGTGTTTTCTCGGTACAGTAATTACACCAAAGATAGATCCAAGAAATTGCCATTATACCTGATTATATACAGGGGGCGATAGTCCCATCCACCGGCGAAGTCTTCCACTATAACTGGGGTTCCTTTCCAACTCAGCTTTGACATTACGTTCAGTTTTGAATCCTCGAGTGATGATACTGAGAGGTAGCGGTGTAATGGAATATAGATTATGAAGTAGCCTAAACTGTTCAGAATTTTGTCGATAATTCAATCCTCTGTTTTTATTCTCATCAAAACTGTTTCCCGACACGTAAGAGATCCTCCATTTGTTGTCAGAACTTTGAAACCTAGGAGTAGTACCACGTGAAATTTGCTTCAAAATTTCCAACACTTCGCTCCTGTTTACTTGCAGAGCTGTGCCCAAGTTTTGTAAGTTTATTTTTTCCAGCGGAAATTCCGTACAGTTATTCACCGCCTGAAACAAAAATAAAAACGATAATCAACGAGATAACTTTAATGAGCACAAGTAGAAAATATAAAATCCTTCTCTCTGAATAATATATATACGTGCCTATGATGTTGGACACTAAAATCACAGAATGATGTTTAGCTATAATTAGTTTAGCGAAGAGTTAAGTTGGTCCCTACCTCGACAAGGCTTTTGTAGCATATGATGTCCCGTTCATTGTTGTGTTTATCATCGCTCTTGGCACGGACGGCTAAGCCTGATCGCCTAGGAGTGACAGCCAACGTCAGCTGAGTGAGGTGAAAGAGCACCTAGATTGAGAGAGGGATTATTGGTTGAAGAGGGATGCTGGGGATCAAATAGTGTACGCAGTGAAATATTTTGTTGAGTTTGAAGAACGAATGATGGTTCATAATGAGTTGGGTATTTACCTGGTTATGAGACTGTAGCGAAATCATGGAAGACTTTTGATAATCCAATAAATAGGAGCGACGACGAAGGTAGGTTAACGTCAAATCGATATAACGCAATTTCCACAATTTTTAAAACCTCATCAACCTTAATGAGGATAAATCGAAGGGCAACTTTCAATGATTTTAATTACGTATCGCAGTGCCACCATTACGTTTGCCAGAGATTAGCCTAAGTTTATCGGTGAACGGAAATTGACGCTTTCATAGAGAGGCGCGCGATGGGCTTTCGAACACTTCCGTTAATTCAAATATAAAAAATTTAAGCAAGCAATTGTATGTACGATCATTGGGCTATTATCTGTCATTATGTTACAGACTATTTATTCATCTTTCCGTCTTTTCCAACCCGTTTTATGTTAATTTTGACCCATATTCGTGACAAGCTGCCAACTTTGAAACAACTTAGTAACAACGATCGATCAGGATTCTTGGCAAAATGGCTATATCGTGACTCGTTTTGTTTTCATCTGGTTTTTGCACTGTGAGATAGCACAACTGCAGAAAAGAAGAAGTTGGTTCGACTTCGTAAACCACGAACTACATAAATCCTGCCTTACGGAGATTGAGATGTGCGGATAATGCGCGGTGCAGAAATTTGAAAAGTGGAAAACCAAAAACACAAATTGTTCCACAATGACGATGCCTATATTTCGAATAATTGTTCATGAATATTGAATAATACTCGCGCAATAAATTCAGATATCATTTATTATTTATTCTAAAGCTTTCATGTTTTGGTTTACATATTATATTATTCAGCAATATGTTTATTACATGTAATATAAAATACAGCTGGTATTTGAAGAGAAAAAATTAAAATGTTTTTATATAATGTATATGTATATATATGTATATTTAATCTCTTAATAAAATATGGAATGAAAATCATAATATATTAAGCAACGTTATAGCATACTATACATAAGGACTTTGACTCCAATCCATATTCTCATCGTTATATTCAGGTACAAGAAGCGGAGCTAGTAAAACGATCATCTACTTCACTCGCGTAGTCGCCGCTGTTTCTAATTCCTGACAATATGTATACCATTATGTATTCTCTATCTTATCTGTGCGCACTCACTACTCGCTAAAAAATCTTCAATCCCTAATTCAAATACAAATGTCAAGTGCGGGAACTATGAATACAGTTGACTCGCTTCTTAAGAAACTGAATTCATCTCTTGGATTTTTCGGGTCGATATTATAGAAATATATGTATACATAAACTTTTTTTAATTTATATTAACTAGTGTCTAATTTTTATATTATATCTTCTGATAGTCTTAAGCAATCGGTTCACACCGACAATCGAATCGGTTGTAGAACGACGATATTGGATTCTTATAATCGATTAGAAAAACTATTTACAAACAATATTTATACCTATATCTATCCGTATATACGTATTTCTCAAGTCAGACCTGAAGAGATAGATTTGCGAAAATGTATTGAAATTTATTATAATTAAACTCTTGTCCACCGCTTGTTTCTTTTTTTCAATTTTTTCCTTGTTTTCTTTTGGCTTCGGTAACTATTTCACAAATAATGCATTCTTGATTGAAACTTCAGTACGCTAGAATATTGTAAACTCAACGGACATTTCTTTCGCTACGTGAACAGAAATTTCTATCTTGCACGGTCCCCAAGAACTTTTGTTAATCCGTCGCGGATTCTCCTCTCGGCTAATTGTCATTTAAATATTTTATCATACTCGGATAGTAAACATTCGATGACCAAATTTTGCTGCATCAAATCCAACGCCATATTCGCACTCTCGACCGCGGGCCACATCAACGTGGGTCCAAATACTATCGCCAAATTTGGTATGTGCATCCGATTGAACTTTTGGAACATTGTGACTCTGTGAAAGAACGATAATCCATTTAATAAATATTCAGATTTGCTAAGATATTGAATGAACAGGTAATTCATTTCCCCAATGTTAATTGTACACTCACCTCAGTAAATGTTGTAACAAGAACTGCAAAGTATCATAATGTGCCTGAGACAGCCCCCTGACGATCTCTTTGAAGACTTGAATTCTATCTGATCTCTTCTTTGCCACTGGAACGAAGAATTCGAGAAATGATGATCGCAGTTGTAATCAATGATTTGAATTAACGTCAGTGTGTGTAGCAAAATTCACACTCTATATCCACACGCAAATGCTGCGATCAAGTTAGAACATAATTGAAAATCTCCAAAGTTACTCACTGCTTCCTTTGAGAGCTTTTTCGAAAAATTCATAGGGGATGAGGGGCTCCTTTAATTCTCTGAAGAATAATTTCAAGGATCCCGTTAATACGTGAACGTCCTCCTCTTGCTCCAAGATGTCCAAATTGTTTTGATCGACTTGTAAACGGATTTTCTGAATTTGACTAAGGTTCCCGCTCGCTCTATATAAGCCATCTGCCTTCATATTTTCCGGATTTCTTTCCAAGATCTCGATGCAATTTTTTACAAATTGAGGCACCATGGGTGGTTGTCGCGAACACACATCGTTCAAATAAGATCCGAATGCTGGCTCATCTAAGAAAATGAAGTCAATCATCAATTGTTTTTTGAGAACGTGCAGATTTATTTTTTCTGTGAATTGCATTAACGATTTTCTCCCCAATTAGTTGTTTTGGATTCGGGTGGATTAATATGATACAAAACGGGACAGTTCATAAGGGGACATGTAGCATAACATAATACCTTTGTATATACCATTCTTGACAAGCGAATCCATAGTTGGTCTTCTTTGAAAGAATCGTTTCAATTTCGCTTTTATTTTAGTCTGACGTTCCGCCGACGATCCGCTCAGATCTTCGGTCGAGCCTTCAAACTTTTTAACTATACGTGCAGAATAAGAGATTTGAGTAATTGATTCAAGAGTTATTTGAAAACTATCTTGAACATGCGTTTCATTATGTGTCGAATACGATTTTCGTTCGGTATACGAGCCAATCACAGAGACAAGGGCTTATACTTACAGACGCTAGCCTTCTTGCGAATCGCTGCGTCCCAAACATTCCTCAAACTGAGATTATCACCTCGATCTTCAAATATTGCATTGACACGCGAAAAGTATCTACTTACTCTTTATAGATCTCGATCGTACAATTTTCGATGATACTTTAGTTTCCTCTGGAATACCGACGGACAAAAACAGCTTACTCCTAACGTCTCGAGGTCGCTCTGGGCCAAGCGATGGTGAAGTTGTTTGAGTATCAACGCTAGAGGGCTGGAAAATTGAGGTTTAAGGATACATGAAGAAAAACAAGGAGGTTGAGAGCGTCGAGGATGAAGCAAAACGATGATAAAAATCTTACCAGTGTGTTAATGACGTCTTGTATTTCCTGGTACCATTTGTTAGCCATTATGGTATTATCGGTCTGTATCAAAACCTGTAGGCCAAGTATAGTGCCAATGATATAAACGTTTTTTCTGCTACTAGCTTTCTCATCGGGCTGTACAGTGGCTCCGTTAAGATCTACAGATATGTCTGGCTTTGCTGCTGCGGATTGCCCCGATTTCTGTAAATTATTTTGTCAATGAGAAATAAAGAAAACGATAATAGATCGTCACATTGCTAAGAAACAGAGAAGCTCCTGAAATTAAGAGTGAATTGTTCTCCTCACCATGGCTGAGAAGCTTTTAGCATCTTTGAAGAACAATAAAAACAATTCGGACAGCACAACGTACGACGAATTCCAATGTTTCCTAAGCTTTTTTCCATTTTCAGTTATCTTCGCTCTTTGCAGCGTTCCTTCCTTGAGAATGCACTAAAAATTGAAGAATACGTGAAATCTTTGAATATTCCGTGAATAATCGAAAAAGGCAAGATCGTTAGTTTTCTATATCAAAACTTTACCATATTTCCATTGAATAATTGTGGCCAATCGTGCGTCACAGACCCCGACCTCCGTGCAGCAAGCTCTTTCTTGCTCGCTCTCTGATTTCCGACCACCAAACTGCGGGCCTTGCCAATTCGAAACTTTTCACTACCTCCACTACTCCGGAGTTCAACCACTTGATTTTTTTCCTGCATATTTTGCAAGGTGGGTTCAACGATGGACACTGTAGGAAGTAGCCACGATGATTCGTTACTGTTTTCTTCGAAAAAGTAAATTTTACCCTCTGCATCGTTCGATGAGAACCACTGAAGGGGGAAAAGAAAGAGAAAACTGTACCACGTTGATTGCAAGGTAGTACAAATGTGGATAATATTTTACAATACTCTGGAACTGAACTACGTTTTAATATTGAGAAATTTTCAAACACCGCTTTCTAGTTGCCAAAAAAATCGTCACAGGATTATCATCAGACACAAATTTATTAACACCAATTACCTCATCTCCGCAGTTACCTGAATCGTTATCTAAATCCACAAAATCATAAAAATCACTAGCGCACTGAAATCTGATTTCCCGCAACCAATCGAAGGTAGAAAACATCGTTGTCATATGACAACTTTCGAAGTTTTCAAACATTCGATTTGCGACGTTAATCGGTAACCATTTGTAATTTCGCCGTTCTATTTCTTTACAAATAACTTTCTTCAATTGATAATCCAAGTCCGTGTTTCTGTTACCTCGGATCATTTTTTTCGTCAATTAACTCGACTTAACGCACCGCTCTGTGATTCCATTCTGACTTATTTTATTATCTTATCACTATTTATGCAAAGTTTCTTTCCTTCGTGACCACATCCTTCCTTTACAAGACTTTCTATACGCCAAACAGCCACATTACAGTCTATTTCTTCCCTATTATACTTCATAACACATATTTTAATGAATAAAAAAAGGAATAGAAAATATCAAATGAAAGAGGATTACTATCAGTTTTCATTAGCATCGGGTCGTTTTTAATCAGACTCTATATATTTAGGAGGTTTCATAAATCCAAAGGCAAGCGTTATCTTGTCCTTCAGATTTGTTCAACGAATAGACTATAGTATCTAACGAAGAGTAAAAATAGTAAAAAAAAAAGGGATTATTACCTTTTCTCCTCGGACGTTAACAAAGCACATTTGCTTCGATTGGGCATCGTATTCCTGAGTCCATCCTGCCGGAAGATTGACAAAGTTGTCTCGGTCGCGATTGATTGTTACAGGGCTAGAGTTGTCAGACAATTCAGACAGGGCGTAGACCTCAGATTCTGATTGGCTGAAAAGTGCCTCCGAGCTGATGTTGGAGCTAAGTATTTGCTCGTCGGATATGCTTCTGTCAATAAGGGGCAGGCTCTCCGAGCTGACAATTGCTTTCTTGTCAATTTTGCTGTCCAAACTAAATGTCAAGTGTGCATCTGTGCTAACAGAACTCTTTGGGAATGCTTTGTAGTGCAGATACTCGTCTGAACCGCTGTCGGAGGTGCATAACAGGTTTTTGAAACTCACAGCGGTGCTTTTATTCGTGTCAAACACCTTGAGATTGGTAAAATCTTGGCTAAGATTTTCATAACTCTTGGATATTGACGGGGGTGAAACCTGAAGGTAGGGTTTACCGCCTTTGTAAGACCCAGATGATTCGTCGGCAATTTTTCCTTCCATATCTGTTCCCGTTTCAATTGTCCGAGAAGCTGGAATCGGCTTCACCACAAACTTGCCGACGCTTAATTCAGGTTTTAGGGTCCTCGAAAATTTTCCGACCACCTCTGATCTCCTGATTACAGCGAGCGTAGCCCTTAGCTCCGTGTTCACCAGCAGTCTAATGTCCTCCAGGCTCCGGCTCCTCCGTTTTGCTTTCCGTACAGATGCTCCGCGGGAATCATGATGCCTTTGAAAGTGTTTGTAGTATTCGGGCACGACGACGCAATTAAATGTTGCAGACTTTTTCAGCTTTGATATAGTCGGTCGTGCGACATCTCTTAGACAATGCTCCTCGAAGCTCACATCTTTGGTAACGACTCGTGTTTTATCTTCTAGTTTGGACTTGAAGCTGCTTTTGTAATTTAATTTGGATTTGAAATTTTTCCACATTTCTCTGTCTTGGGAAACATTTATCAGATTGTCATCATCGAACGAGGAGTCTTTAGAAGTCGGCGAATGTTTTTCGTTTTTATTGGCGTTCTGAACTGACTGATTTTTGGTTGACGGAGATTGTTGTTTCTCGTTATCTATAACAGAAGTTCTACTGGCAGGTAAAAATTGTATTTCGTTGGCCAATTTCTCGAGTGACGGTGTCAGCTTTATCTTAGTGTCGACACTCTTTATCTTCAACTTCAACTCGGGGCGAATCTTCACCTCGTTTTCTGACTTTATTGAGATATTTGAATAACTTGGTTTCTCGAAATTCTCACAATTATCAATATCCGATTTGAACAGCTGTGAATGCTCCTGATAAGCCGATAAGTAACGCTCCTTATCAGCAGATAAAGACGCTTTCCTATCGCCCCCTTCATCCCCGGCTACGAGCCGCATTCTTGATTCATCATTCAGTATATTCGCCTCCTCGAACTCATCCTGCCGCTTGGGAGACTTGGGAGAGTTGAGGTTCGCCTGAATTGAGCAAGCTTCGTTATTTGTCAATGAAATTCTAGTCTTTGGTGATTTTGATTTGTCAAATGTACATTCAGCCCCAGGCACAGCCTGGTGCTGTTGAGTGTGCGCTAGGCTCTTCATACTATCAGAAGAAACCCCAGCAACTTCATTTATCTTGGAAGGAGAAACCTCTCCAGACTTTCTCCTTCTGCCATTATCATCTTCATTATTCAATTCCAATTTCGAAGTTACAGAATTCTCGGGCTGAGTGGCGTGGAGATCGTGCAGTTCTTGGGTAAGTTTTTCAAGCGGGTCGAATTTGTCCTTGATCACCACGCTCCTCAGTACAAAGTTTGAGGTGTTATTGTCGACTCGTTCTTTCCGTATCTGTGTCAGTTCGGTCATAAGTTCTTCGACCGCCCAGGACTTCCGTTTGTCGTTTAAAATCTTCAAAGCATTGTCAGAATAATCAAACGTACTGCAGCTCTGTGGCGAGGCAGAAACTGACGACATCGGTGTCTTTTTGTCCGTTGAAATCGGCGAGTTTGGTCTTTTCTCAATGTTTGGTTTGATTAGACGACCATCGGTGCTGCTATTACTGTAACGTTTGATCGCGCTGTTCTTTTGTACGGTAGAATTCAGTTCCTCGTTGAAAGCGGCTACGGGATCATACTTGATGGACGTAGAATCACAGTTAGGGCTTCTCTGATCGTTATTCGACCCAGTGGAGTCTGTAGAGGTGTTGCGTTTCATTGCTGGTTTTGGATTCTGGGAAATACCGTGTGGAATTTCATGTAGAGTCCGAATTTGATAATCAAGAGAACTTTGGCCAAGTTCGTTGGTCTTTTTAGGCGAGTATGCAGGGCAGTTTGAAGCCAGCTTAGATTTGACCCCAGCATTTTCAATCACCGTTTGCAAGCCATCGCCAGTCGATAAATCGGACACATATTTGGTGCTGGAAAGTTTTCTGACAACATTCCTGAACCTCTCTAAGCTCGTTTTTTCACTCTTGCCACGTCCCAGACCGTCGTTCTTCTCATCTACTCGAGTATTCCGCCTGTCCTGTTCAACTCCACACCCGACCTCCTCATTCCCAGCCTTTTCGACGCTTGACAATCTGTTATCTTCTTCTAAGTTTTCAGGGCCTACCGCCGCCACCTGCGAGATGCCCATTGTGTTGGAGAGCCATTTTTCTACATGCCTTCTTCTGGCGGATTGATCGTTTGTCATCTCATCAATGAACTGTTCGTTGTCCAGTTTGCCTCCCAGATTCTCCTCGGGAAATATGACTCGTGCCAATTCGCTGACGTACGTCACCGGAACATAGAACGAGCGCTGTTCTGGATTCCTAATGACTTTCCACCAGTCATTGTTCGTCTTCTGTATAAGACAGAGTTTTTCATCTTTCTTAATGACCACTTGACGCCCATCATTGGTCCTGTACTCAAAGTCATGATCCACTTTTAGGTAGGAACATTCTCGAACATTTGGGTCGCTCATCTCAATTCAAATTCACATTTTTCCACACTCTGTTACAACGCTGTCAAAAAAAGTATCATTGCGTTACTCAGATTTTTATTTTTCGGATTTCAGGTTATGTAGACATGATAGTTATTTCGTAAACTGCGAGAGTATGAATGGGTGAGAAACCGTAGGAAGGATCAGATATGACCCGAGTGATGATTGATAGAGATGGCTGGTAATTGGAGAATAAACAATTGACAAGTCAAAGGTTACGTTATCCGAGCCCCGAAATTAACAACAAAATTACATGCAATGGGGAAAAAAAAAAGAAATGAGCCTAAAGGCGTCGTCCCTGGGTTATTTTGATTCGATTGGCTAATTATCCAACGAGCGATAAGCCGATGACGAATAGTTGTTCAAGGCAGCGCCATATGCTTGATAAGTGGATTGAATTCTGAGAAAAAAGATATATGTATGGAGCTAATCGCTCTCCCTTACCTCGATGAACATCTTCCGGTGATAAAAGTATGTTGGGTGTTGAATCGGAACCCTTGGGTGTTATCAATTCCACAACACTTGACGCACTGTTATTCCTGTAATCATCATCATGCGTATCAAGATGCACGAAGTTTAATTGATTTATGACATTTGCAATTTATATATCTTCCATTCCATGTATCTGTATATGATAGGTATCATACGTCCGTGGTAGGTATGTGCTGCTTCTACAACCACACGACGTAACATGGCCACGCCTCTTTTTCTCTTAGGCAGTAGGCATTCACTCCCGTGACGTCTACTTATATATTATTGACTTCTTCGTCTTACGCTAATCGTATACATAGATAAGTATTCATCGAGAGTGATCAAGAGCCTCGAATGTAATGCCATAGTTCGAAAAGCTTAATTTTAATAAAAATTTCATTAGCGTTCTCATAGATTACGACAGTATCATATGTTGTGTGTTAGTTAGTTAGTTAATCCATTAATGACTTATCGCCTTGACGGCATGTAGTCGAGACCTAATGAACCCAAATATGTTGTGTATAGGCTCATTTTCCCGGCAATCATCCATTGAAAAGCTGAAGCTGATCAACGCGGTCGACCGTTTTCGTCATAATGTCGCCGTCGTTTGACTTTAATGGAAACTGGGGAGAAGAAAACAAACAAAAAAGAAAGTACAAATGATAAAAAGTAATGGCCTATCCCTCCTTCTCTCTCTTTAACCCTACACTATCTATCTCTTCCTTTGTTTGTTAATCGGATAAGGTTAGGTTAGCTTCGCGGTGGCTAACTGTTTTTTTGTTAGACTTTTTCGGAAACGAGACTCCATTCTAGTCGTATTTCATGTGCCGATAGTCGAAATTATAATAATGATAATTATGACCGCTTATAAAAATAATATAATATTATTTTATTGATTGTATCCGAAAAAGTCAGAAAAAGACAGTTAGCCACCGCGAAGGCATTAATGAACATTACTGTAGTCGGCATTAATCGGATAAATGATATGGACTATATCCATCGCCCATGAAATAGTTTATTATTGTTGATGGAAGAGTCGAACGATATAAAATTTTCGGTTCAACGACGTCACCATCGGCAGTGGTTCGTCTACCTAGTTGCTTGTGGTCTCTCTCTCTTCCTTTTTAGACTTAACGCTCATATGAACATGTAGTCGAAAGCAGTCAAAAGTTGCTTGTCGTCTGTGCCCGGTTGCACCGACCGCTCATGATTAAAAATCACCTTATATATTACACAGCTAGAGTAGAAAACAGATATTCTCTCAGTATTGATAATTTTGAGCCATTATAAAAACAACAAGATTTATTTTGTATTTGGTTCTGCATTATAATATTAATATCTAGTTAATCATAGAAAGAAACGCGAGCGACAACAGATTTGTGTACAAAATACAACCCTCAAGAGATTTAGGTAAAAATTAATCTTTTTTATTTCAAATCATTGGAGAATTTAATATCCAATGGAATCGGTCAAAGTTATTGTATACAAACTGTATAGCATGTACATAAACATTGTGCAAATAATAATGATAAATGAATATTGATATAGCATTCAATGCACTTTATTATTTCTTCTTCTTAAATTTCGTTGGCACTTCGGGCTGAGGCTTTTGCCAGTCTAAAGGCTTGCGACGATACATCGGCCACGGCGGTATGGTGACGATTCCAGCTAAGACAAAACCGGCACCTAATATATAGATCGTCTGTGAAAACTGTTGTATTGCGTATCCCCAGACGAGTCCGACTACCTAAATAATGAAAAGAAAGAAACATGTCAGAAGTTAATCAAAGGGAACAGAAAATAGATAGTGGCTTTTGAAAAAATCGACTCACTCCAAATAGTGTAACGATAACCCTGGAAAGTTTTTCTGCCCTGGCTTGGCCGTCATAATCCTTTAAGAGAGAAAAAAAAAAAACAAACATGTACTTCAACGATTAATCGTGAAAAAGCTGTAATTAATAACAATTATCAGATCAGGTAAGCAACAGATTGAATGGAATCGTTTCAGTTCTCAGTTGCAACAATTTCTGAGACAGCAATGAATCTCGAGAATTGCACATCGTTCCGATATCAGCTCGTTGCAAAGAAAAACACATTTATAACAACCGGAAAATAATTCTGGTCTAATCGCATTTTTGGGACTCCGTTAGTTAGTCAGCCGACTTTTGAACTTGCAGATTATCAGCTGTTTCCACTATTTTATGTTAGTTAGTTAGTTAATCCATTAACGACTTATCGCCTGTTATGGCATGTAGTCGACTATTTTATGTTTCTATTCAGCGAACTATACCAAGTTCATGCATTGACATACCATGTGAGTCGCCATCGAGTCGAAAAAATCCATATTGATAATTTTCGAGACCAATGTCCCCGTTTTGGCAGATTTCGAGCCACAGATGGTGGTATACTTTTTATTTGACGTAGCAGTGTTGCAGCTTGCACATTCGCAGTATTAGCAGGTGTTAGGACGCGATTGACGCGTAGACTAGCCCGCGAACATACCGAATCAACTAGACGGTAAGGTTTGGTAAAGTTTACGATCATGGGAGGAAACCATAGAGATATAAGATAGAGTACGGGAGTCAGGTGAAATGGCGATATCGGAATAGAAAGAGAGACAAGAACGAGGAGGGTCTACGTATGGTATATGTAGCCCCACTCGCCTAATGTCTACCGATAGACAGCGTAGCAGTTCGGTTGGGCGGCCACCTTTGAATTGGACAAAAACTCACGATGTGCGGGAACTTGAGAAGAATTTACGTAACTCGAACTTAGAAATAATTTGGTTAATCGTGTAAATGGGTTTGCTTGTCAAGCTGAATTGATATTGGTATAAGAGCGGAGGAACTTTGCGTAGATTAAATTCCCACCATCGCCAACGGCCAAATGTCAGTTCAGGGTTGAAAAAGTAGGGCTCGGAAGAAGCTGGCTAATTCGCGGATTGGGAAATGGGAATCACAATGGCGACACCCTTGGCAACTGTCGAACGTGAAATATAGGTTATTAAAGTAGTTCTTCGAAGGTATTGTTTAATTCAATAAACTATTATTATCACAATCGCAATAGTATGTTGCATATAATTTCGGCCATTAAATATCAACGACTATAATTTCTCGCTAAAACCAAAGCGACTTTTACTCCGCACACATTATAATGGCTGGAAATTTAACTACCGACACAGATCTCGTTCAAGAAGTAAAAACACTACTCTGGGGTTCTTCTATTAAGGACGACGTCTTCAAACGATGGTCTCAAGGTTAGGATAATCAACTCGACTCGAACTCGTTTCGTTTTTTTCAAACTGTCAAGTACTGTTATAACAAATAACAGGCAGACTTATCCCGAAATTATCTCCTCGATAATACGAGATCTTGAGGGCAAAGGAGACTAGCATTCCTCCTCATGAAATTCGTCTAACGAATCTGGAATAAAAAACAATTTATTTTACAGGCCTTTTTTTCAGCAACGACGAACCGACCGCTCTTGTGCAAGCGGAGGGAGGTCCGTGCGCAGTTATAGCGCCAGTACAGGCTTTTATACTAAAACAATTACTGCTAGAAAACGACATGAGAAGTTGGAAAGAAATTAGCGTTGAGCAGTGCAATTTACTGCTGGTTACAGCTATAACTGAGATAGTAGCACAGGCTGCGGACAGCCAGAACCCTAGATACTGCATAATTCATACAGCCGCACGAGACGGTGCGGCGATAGACTGCCAAACTTCTGGAAGTAACGAGATAGATCCCAAAGCAAGCTCAGAGAGTGACAAAACCAGAGATGAAGGAAGTACAACGGAAAATAGGCTGTCGCTAGAACCTGACTTTTTTCATTCGCAATTGAGGTGGCTATTTTGTTTTCCAAATGACTCTTCTTATGAAATGTTGTTTTATTCTAACACGCTATCTATTCGTTTTGTAGGATATTAACCGTTGACAATACCGAAGAGTTGAGAAATTTCTTTTCTGACAAAATTGACATGCTGAAAAATCCTTTCGGTGTTCTGCTTCTGCTTTATGCGGTAGTTTGTACAAAGGGATTGGGATGCATGCAGGCGGAAATGTCTGATCCAATGGAGCCACTCATAGACTCGACCTATGGATACGGAAGCCAAAGTTTAATCAATTTAATGCTGACCGGACGCGCCGTCGGACACGTGTGGGATCACGATCAAGACATCGGAGGGCTCAGTCAGTTTCAAACCAATATATTCTCGACGGTGCACCCCCTCTTGGCATTTTACTAATTCTCTTTTACCTAGTTGATATTGTAGAATTGCGTGAAACACGTAATTACTATTATTTGTAGTTCTAATTTATAGAAATGCTGGTCAGATGCATTCAAAGATGTTTATTTCAAGTTTAAAGATTTGATAAAGAGCCTGTGAACTCGAATTACTATTGTTTATCGGTTTATCGGTTCATCGGTTGGAATTCATGTAGTTAAGAGAGAACCTAACTTCTGTCGATTTGGTAACCATTCCTATGTTTTCACTTTCAGAACTCCGCGGTATAGACAAACAAAACAAAGTCGGTTTTCTAGCACTGTTGGAACACTTGAGATACTGCGAGGTAGGAACGTTTCTAAAATCTCCGTCACATCCCATCTGGGTTCTTGGCTCGGAAACACATTTGACTGTACTATTCTCCCCGGAAAGACGACTGGTGAGTCCTGAGACCCCTGCAGAACAAGCTCGGCGGATCTTCAAAAAATTCGATCCGGAAGGGAACAACTTCATTTCAGCTAATCTACTCCAAGATGTCCTCGCCGAGCTCGATCTCGTAGCCGACGCAGAGTAGTGAGTATGATCTTGGAAACCACAATGCGTTGCCCATTCTCTGACCTATCGAAACTGTTGATTGTAAAAAAAATGTTACAGCGTTGAGATAATGAGGAAAAAACTGGACAGCGAAGCTCTGGGGATAATTCTGCTCGCTGCATTCATGGACGAATTTTTTCCTGAAGATCCCAGAACCTGTCCTGACACGTTCACATTGTTTCACTACAATGGCTTGCCCCGAAGCAATCTTCAAAATAAACTGACGTATCGGAGGGGACAAGCGGTTCTTCTAGAATGTACAGTAAAGTGTATTTTAGACAGTAATCCGATGCTAACGGTACTGCAAACGAAGTGGCCGAGTATCGAGATACAGTGGGACGAGGAGCAGACGCCTAGTTTGAACTAGAAAAATAATACTGTTGAAGCATGGGGATGGAGACAAATCTCTCCGAGTACGGACTACGTATGCACCAAAATCGGCGTTAAGGGAAAGATATGTTATAAATACAACAAGTTACGTGATTCTAAATCTATATTAATGACTACCTTAATTAAGTAATCTAAGGTAAGGTAAGATGCGTCGAGTTTTATTTATATGTAAAATAATATGATATTGAATTAACGCAACATAGCACATTCCTGAAGCACATCGAACATCCGGATTGTATGTACATAGTTCTAGTTATATCCAGTAGTATCGTTAGTTTGCGAGAACCTTCAAGAACGTCCAATTGATCGTGCGGTCCGAGACATTGTCAAGGTTCTACGGGTGTCATTTGAATGGAAATTTATTTGATGAATTTAAGAAACAAAATCACAAAACCAAACAATTCTTTTACACAAGCTAATTAAAATTAGAATTTCTTTGTGTTACTCATCCCGAGATTATCAAACGTCACAGAAAAGGATGGAAAAAACTGAATCAGGAGTGATGGGGAATCGTGCTTTCATCTCGTCGATTATAAATTGACTTACTATATTTAAACTTCAAAGGAATAAAAAAACAGCAATTGTAATTAATAAAAGCTAATTATATACTCTGTAGTTATATCTCGTGAAACGCTTGCTGTGTAATTCATAATTTCCTTTATAATTTGGTAAGTGAGCATACAGGATAAACATAATAAGTTCATTGCTTTGTGCAAATGCTCTGAAGACTGAGGATAATATAAGAATCAATGTTTAAAGTACATACTACGCTACGTTTGTAAGGTTGTGTATACCACGGGGGAGAATAAGTGTCTTTCAGGAATAATAATATTGTGAGAAGACAACATAAAAAATCGGAGAAATAGAATTATATATATGAATATATAAATACATATAATGTTTGTAAAGGCAATGGCATGGGAAAAGTACAGTCCTATTCTAGAATCTTCTTGATATATTCAGCCGACAGATATAACGCTCTATCTTATAGTTATCAGTCTTGCACATTTAGACAAAACTTAGCACGCAACCTTCATCAACAAATGTATTCATCTGACTAAAGTACACGACTTATTAGTTATTTACGACGCAGTTTTGAAAAACTATTAAACACGTTATTGTTCATTTCGGTCCAATAAAAATTTATGCGTTTGATAACTGCATATTCTTATTCCAAAAACCAGCAACCCCGCATCATTCTATCCCCGCAGCATTGAGGATGAGAACTGTCGACGAGCTGTAATATTTTTCAAATTTTCGCGGACCAAATTCATGCCCCGATTGGCCTAGACGGCCTGGGAGAAAAACAATGGCGTACTTTCGCCAATCAGAACACCACCTTGCTCTGACGTCCCGGTCTGTCAAAGAATTAATTTCTAAATGTCAGTGGCTTGTATTTAGCGAAAAACCGTCGTGACCTTGTCATTGTAGAGAGTTTTGTCCGTGAAATAAATAAAGACAATTATTCGAGACGATTTCGCAACACGGCTAATCATAATCGAGCGGTAATTCAATCTCACGCAAAGTTTCTTTGAGGTTATGTCGTACCGCGATGTATAATCCGCTATTCGCCAGTGACGTCACTTGCTACTCCGTGCAAAACATTTTAGTACATAAAGGTTCAGCATCATTTTTCCCTGGCGAAAGAGCGCAACAAGTTTTGAGGCAAGAAAGGACTCTGCGACAATCAATGCAGTGCCGGATGCCATTTTGACGCTATTCAGTATTCCCCTTCCTTCAATTACCTACATACTTTTCACGCCATGAGTACGAGGGTCACAGCCCTAGACTAAAATTGGGTCAATGGAATATGTAGCGTAAATTTGAGGCAAGTTTTAATAAGAATTTTACCCACGCTATATCTAACACTTCGCCGAGCTTACTTCACCCAATTCTATCGTTTTCCATACTCGTATCTAATCTAACCAGATGGATTGAAGTTCGGAAATAATTCCGCGAACCTCTCCCCTCGGTTTCTGTTATTTCTCATCAACGTTAAAAAAAAATACACTGGAAATGAAATACATAATTTCGTATATCGCTCTAACTGCCATATCTCACGTTATCTACTCTACCAGATTTCACTCCCAGTTCTGTGCAAGGGACCAATGAAAATTGCCCAAAAGCAACGTACAGCGCAGATAATGCTTCCACTGCTCTTCCAATAAATTCGAAATGATTCTCTCTCTTTCTCTTTCTCTCTCTCTCTTTGTCCCGTTTGGAATAATCCTGACATGTTCTAGTCCCGCTCTAACTAGTTAATCAAATTACAGAAATACCCAAGAAGTCACTTCCTTCGAGATGGCTGACAAGCTTGGTCTTGGCACCGAGGTACGAGAACTCAAGCTAGGCCCCAGTTTCACCAACAAAAAGTCTACCGCTTTTCACACGCTCAAATGTAAGTCTCCCATTTCCGATGATGCATCGATTGCCTTCCATATAAAACATTTGGAAGAGCCGATGGTAATTTTCTCGATAATGGAAATTAATTCACCAGCTGTGTTCACAATCATCTCTTCAAATCAATTCATTTTTCAATAATTCAAAGCCAAACAGCAAGTCTTATTAACTTCTGGAGCTGGTTCCATATTATTATATTTTATTTGTACAATTTGCCATTCTCCGACGGCTTTTTTATCGTCTGCTTCGCAGATGACTTCAAACCAGCCAGTGTGGACGTGTCGAAGATGGCGCAGGTTGATGTTGGTACAAATGCGACGATGACTGTAACTGTGCCTCATTCGGATGGTGCAGGAACTCCTCATACCGTGTTCAAGGGTTCCCAGCGACCGTATCACAAAGAATGTGTCTTGATAATCGACCGTATTACCGGAGAAGTAACGCTGGAAAAGTTGTCATCTAACATACAAGTAAAAAAAACGCGGCAAGTAATATAGGGGAGTTTTATGCATTAATATGAAAGATATGTGCAGCTAGAATATGCCGAGAGAGCCTAAAATAACCCAAAGTCATCCATTCACAGGACCGAACCAAAAACGCAATCGTTTCTGAGCATTCCTGGACAGAACAGCAACAGCAGACCATTCACACCGGTTGAAAATAAAAGAAGCCCCACTCATGGAAGGGCCAACGGCAGAACCAAAGTTGCTAGCGGCAAAAAGAGAGAACCTTCCATCCAGCACCATCCCAAACAACATAGCCCTCTCCAAGCATCACCCTACCACCAAAAAAGTCCACCAGACATATGCAATAGCAGGTATTATCAATTACTCTGAGACTCTTGGAAGGAAATTAAAATTGCGGCGAGTAGAAGCTAAGTCTATGGAAAACAATTTGTAGGCATTTTTTTCCGACAGATATTGACTGATCCATGTGAAATTTCTTACGATTCCAGTTCTCCTGTGCCACCATCTAACAACCCATCAACTTTGGCCAGTCTTCCAATGATCGGTTTAGACAGCGATGATTTTGGTCTCTCATCTATGACAACTTCTGCCCAAGCCCTGCACAGCTCTGCACCACCAAGGACTGAACTGCAGGCTATAAGGGAGAGAGCTATCGGAGAAAGCGCTCCTGCTGTTGTTGAAAGTGACGAGGGCGCTCTCAGCGATTCGAGTTCCAGTAGTTCGAGTTCAGACAGCTCGGATAGCGAGTCGGATGCTGAAAATGTACCGGTACTTATGGCGACTAATGGCAAGTGTAGTTGTTATCTTCGGAGTGATTTCTACACACGATTATTCTTGTTTCTGTTATACTTGTCGCATCATCTTTTAAAAGTTGGACGATTTAACGATTGAAATGCCATCGAACAGAAAGTTTTTTCACCGTTAATTTATTCGATTCTTTGAAATTTTTAGGACATTCAAACGGTTTGCCGTCCCCTTCGTTATCAATGCCCGATAATTTGCTTAAAGATGATCTGCAACTGTCTGAATCTGGATCAGACAGTGACTAAGAATGATATTTCGTCGATTACTGTCTACT
Source organism: Tenthredo notha (assembly GCA_914767705.2). Classification (NCBI taxonomy): domain Eukaryota; kingdom Metazoa; phylum Arthropoda; class Insecta; order Hymenoptera; family Tenthredinidae; genus Tenthredo; species Tenthredo notha. The sequence goes on from OU611916.1 coordinate 10,441,728, forward strand.
ATTTTTAAGAATCAATCATTGTGGCAATGAATCGCTACAGTTGGAGCAACGATTATGAGTATTAATATCATTATTGCACCAGCATGGATTCAAACTTCGAACCCTACAACTTCAGCAAACATTGGATTAAAGAACTCGCGTTATAAATATGTACAAAGCCTTATGTAATGGATGAAATAAATGAATTATTGGTTACATATGTTCATTTAAGAAAAAGACCCGAAAGCTTCTCGTCCCTTTTTTTTTTCTAGAAATCGAATAAAGTGCAATTTACCATCAGACTCGGGTTATCTTTTCCTCAATTATCTAATTGTCTAATTGAAGCATTTCAAATTCCTACCCACGGAACGCGCCTTATTATGTGCTGGCGGTAGTGGCGCAGACTGATGGCTGTTTTAGAAACTATTCTTGTGGTCGAATAGACGAGCGGGAGTATTTTGAATCTCCTGTGAGGTTTTCATTAGTTGTTACTGCGGAATGATCGTTGGGCCAGATTGAAGCGTCAAAATTGGAAGTCAGATTATTGTGATTAGATGAAAGCGATGGAATTTAATTATTTTCATCGCCGTCCAATTATGGAAACAAAGTTAGACAGAGGACGGAGTATACTGTTCGAACCGGGGGCGACGAGATTGTGAGCGCGACATGCTGCGTGTGAAGTGTGAACTAGGCATAGTGTGATCTCATTTGATCTCATTCCACGTAAACATTCCAGAGAATAAAACAGAATTTCTCATCCGAGTTTAAGCTAGAAAAATACCTGTGAGATGTTTAAAAAATTTAAGGACAAATTAGCGGAAGAAATGAAACAGTCCCCGTCGAGGCTGCAACAATTGGCCCAGGTTAATTACCTCGACAGTTGTGTTGACATTTCCACTGGCTCGCCTAAAAATTCTCTTACATATACTATCCCTTAGTTTTCTATTCTTTTTTTCAATACATCGTCGTATACAACTTTTGATTACACTGCTGCCAATTAAACGTTGATCCTCAAATTCACACGTTTATATTCTTCCAACAGTCTGTCATCTCTCCAGCTGCCTCCAACAATCTCATCCAAGATATAACAACGTCGATCGACGAGCTGAATCTAACTTCAGAGGAAACTGGTGAGTGATTAAAAAAATTCACCCATTCTGCGATTGTACGCTCAAATATATTTTTGCAAAATACCTACGATCTATTTCATTTCGTCTTTCCAGATACCTTGCCGAACAACTCAGCGACTAATCAATTCCAAAGCATAGATTTACTCGCCTCAAATTCAATGGAACGTTCGAGGCGATCCTCGTTCAGCAGTGTAACTAGCGAGAATCTTTTCCCATTATATGAGAGTCCCGGAAATTTGTATCATCTACAGGTAAAACCCCAGTGAACACTGATAGCTAATTTATCTTGCATCAGATTCTTGCTACTGCTCAAATTGACTGTTGCATCTATGAATCATTCAGTTCAGCAAATAGATGTAGTTTGTGTTCACAATTTTGCAGTCAGACATGGAGCAATCGGCGAGTGAATTTGAAGACAGTTCGTCGTCCTCACAGCTAGAGCATATAACCAAGGATGAATTGTACTCTGGTTATCGGAAGTTGCGAACGAAATATACCAAGTATCGTGCCGTCTATCGAGAGCTGTATAAAGAGAATGCAAAGATGAAATCGGTGTTGGTCGAAACACAGGATAAAGCGTTGAGGAGAATAGCCAATCTCAAGGAACAGTGTCAGCTTGAACAGGAGGCGAAAGCACACTTGGAGGAAGCACTGAGAAATGATATCGAAGAAAAGGATCATCTTATCAACACTCTTACGACGAAAGTACGTCAAAGTATTTTAGTTGTGAATATGCTATGCACATTTAGAGATTTATATTTCGCAGGGTAGACTAGGGAGAATATAATCGATCCATTATTTCCTTCAGATAAAACTGTTGCAAGTGAACGAATCGAGCAACGAAACTTTGCCAACCCTAGAATCTGACGGGCAGAATGGAAAAAGCAGCTTGGATCTCTTGACCGATTCAAAAAACGCAGCTCCAAACGCGAACGTCAATTTGCTCGCTGAGAATTCAGCACTAAGAGAGAAAGTGAAGAAATTTGAAGTGCTGCTGGCAAAATGTAACGAGTCCTTGAAAAGAAACAAGGAGAAAATCACTCAGCTAACGGAAAATCGAGATATACTGGAAAGAGATTTGAATATTTCGAGACACAGTACCACAGAACGAACAGGGATGCTGGAAAGTGAGATAAATAGAGCTAGGCGTGAGATACTATCATTGAACGAACAGGTCGATGTGTTCAAGAAACGTGAAGAAGATTCTGCGCTTTCGTTAGCCGAGAATAAATTGTTCATTCACAGAGAACTTGAGGTAAAAGAAGAGCAGAATAAACAGCTGCAACAAGACTTAGAAAAGATCACTGAGTACAAGGACATTCTTGCCGAAGCAGTAGTTAAATACGACCATGAATTCAAACAGTTCGAACTTGTCATAAACGACCGCGGTATCGAAATCGATCAGAAAGTATTACGGCTCCAAGATCTGTTCACAAATAAATCTGAAGCTGTTAAACTTATCCAGCAGGATGTGAAGCACAAGTTTCTTGGTACCGAAGATGACTTGAGGACAATATGTGAGAAGGAAACTAAACAGAAGAAAGAGAGCTTGGCTCCTGTACACGGAGCTCTGAACGAAAGCATAGCTAAGAACGAGGAAATCAGCAGGTGGAGAGATGAGCTGGAAATTAAGACCGCTCAACTCCTGGGATTAACAACGGAACTTAAATCCTGTAAATCTACGATAAATGATCTCAAAGAAATGCTAAGGGAGGTGACAATGGATTGGGAACAAATCAAGAGAGAGAAGGAATGCCTGATTGCCAACATATTGGAGTATAAAAAAATTTTAGGAAATCTCAGGCGGGAGTGTAACTCCGTAAAGGCTGAGATAAAAGAAAAATTCGCCGGGCAAAAAGCGATAATATATTCGATGAACAAGAAATTAGTAACTGTATTTAATTCTGCTGAAATCAATGTGAAGATTGAAGCCGTGACCAAACCTTCTGTTGAATCTGACCACGGAGCAGAAAAACAATTGCAAGCTGCAGAGGAAAATCTATCTTCTTCTAACTCCGAAGCCTCGAGCGTGGAACTCAAGACTATCATCAACGAGAATAACGCGCTACGAAAAAAATGCGAGCAGCTGACGGACCAGAATGAACACATGATCAGCAAAGTCAAAGACTTTGACAAGATAAACTTGACAAATATCAAACTGATCGCTGAAATTGATGAGCTGAACTTCAAACTTCGAGATATCGCAGAGCTGCAGGAAACTCAAGACAAAATGCAGTCGGAAATGGAAGGATTGAAGGGGAAATTGCCGTTTAGTAACAACATTGCCGATAATAATGACCATTTTACAAACCAAGTTTCTCTTTTGAAGGATAAATTGGATAACTACGATATGCTAAGCCAAGACAATGCTACGTTGAAGCAGGAATTGGTCGGATTGAAGAACGAATTGGCCGCGGCTCTGAATAATATGGAAGTTTTGAAGCTGGAGCAGTCGAAAAATGTAGAACTGGGTATAGAAAGTTTCTCACTAAAGTGTGCTGAGTATGAAAATATGATTGTCACTTTGACCAGCAAATTTACTGAACAGACTCTGCAGCTGGAAAAATTGCACAAAGAATTGTCGACGCAGAAGACTAACTCTAGCGAATTGAACAATAGATATGAGATTAGAAATTCTGAGTTCAAAGAGACAAACGACGCGTTTGTGAAACAGGCTTCGGAACTGAAAGAATTGGATCAAAAGTACAAGACGCAATGCTCCGAAATCGAAAGCCTTCGGGAAAAGGAAACGGAGATTCTCAATCAGCTTGACGAAACTGTCAGAGTTAGAGAAGAGATGATCGATAAATTCAACGAACTAGAAGCTTGCAAAAACAATATCATTGACAAGAAAAATAGGGAATTAGAGGAACTCAAATTGGGATACGAAAGAATATTGAAGGATTTGGAGTCGTCTGAGGAAATAAAAAACGAGTCTCTGAACCTGAAAACGAACGAAATTGAGATTTTGACTAAAGACAGAACGGAATTGATTCAAGTAACTGAACAGTTGAGGATTCAAAACAGTGAACTTCACGCTCTTAGAGATAATAATGCAGCTCTGCAGCTTCAATTGGACAAATTGAAATTAAGCAATGTTGAAGTTACGAGAAACAACGAAGAATTGAAGGAGGAACAAAATAATTTGTCGAAATTGAATGAGGCATTGGAGCTCTCCCAAAACAGTTTGCGACAGGAAAACAATGAGCTGAGAGACAAGCTTTCAAGATTGGAGATTGAACACCAACGTCTTTGGGAGAGACTTGATGTAGAGAAACTTAATCTAGAGCAACGAGTGTCAAAGCTAAATCAAGATTTAGAGAATGCCGAGGATGAAAATACCAAGCTACGCGAGATACTTGATGTTCTACATGTACGAGGGAGTGAAGAAGCTGCTTCAAAGAGCGACGCTGAAACGAGAAATGGAACATTAGTCGCTAAAGTTACCGAGTTGCAGACAAAATTAGAAGAATTTCAAGATGTAAAACAGATGAATATCAAATTGGAGAAAGAAATAGAGAATTTGAGACCAAAATTACGAATACTCAACAAATTAGAAGCCGATAATGTGGAATTACTTGAGAAAATGAAAGAATTGGACCTTAGGTGTGAAGCTTTGAGACGCTGTGAGATTGAAAAAAGCGATTTAAATAGCAAAATTGAGGACTTGATGCATAATATTGCTGAGTTGGAGACTACAGAATCGGTAAATATGGAATTGCGCAACGAGTTGAACATTTTAAACCAATCGAAGGCAGAGTCTTTAACAGAGGTAAAAGATTTGAGACAGCGGAATAAAAATTTGGCTCTGCAAGTCGAGGATTTGCAGGTTTCAGTGAATGAAAAAAGAGCCGAATTGAATCTGTTGGAAAATTCGAACACAGAATTGATTCGGGAATTGGAAGCAATAAGTTCTAATCAATCGAAGACTTTGGAAGATAAATCAAAAATAATCACTGTATTAGAGAAGATAACTAAAGACCTTGAGAATAAAATCGTTGAGCATCAGCGCGAAGTTGATGTGTTGAGAGTAACGAACAAGGAGTTAGAAGATCAAATGGCGAAAGTGACTGCCAATTATTCCAAAACTTTAGAGAGTAGGACGGGGACAATTGCTGAACTTGAGAAGACAGCCAACGATTCCCGAAATAAACTCGTGGAGTACAGGCAGGAAGTTGATGCATTGAAAATCGCAAACAAGGAGCTTGAGGATCAACTGACGAACATAAGTTTCAATCATTCGAAAGCCTTGGAAGATGAAACATCTAAAGTTGCCGAACTAGAGGAGACAGTTAAAGATTTCGAGAGTAAATTTGTGGAGCAAAGACAAGAAGTTGATGCGGGAAAAATAATTAACAAAGAGCTGAGAGAGCAGCTAGTGAAAATAAATTCTTACCATTCAAGAACATTGGAAGATAAAGTGAGAGCAATTAGTGAACTTGAGAAAGCGGCCAAAGATTTTGAAAACAAATTGATAGGTCGTCAACAAGAAATTGACCAACTGGAAGCTACCAACAAAGATTTGAGGGACCAGTTGATGAGTATAAGCCAGGACGTAAATGCTGAAGAAGCTCTGTTACAAAGTTACAAGAGGCTCCAAGATGAAAATAAAGAGCTGCGCACCCGATTGGACGAGGCCGTTATTTTGTACGCGACTAAAGAGTCGCAGATAGATATTGTAAATCAAGAACTGAAACGTCAGACCCAGATATTGACAGATAAGTTGAAAACTAACGAAGAAGAGCAGAGCATGAGGATAAAACAATTGGTCAAAGAATTCCAAGCCCAAATACATGACAAGGATGAACAAATACAGGCAGCGCTGGAAAAACGCTTCGGTGAGTATAAATAACTAATTTTTGTCGATGGATTCCCTGCCATTATTGAGAAACGGTTCATTTCCCACTGATTATCGATTTCGTTACATTTTACAGAACGTCAACAAAATTATGAATCTGACTTGATTCACCAATACAAGGAACAACTAAAAGATTTCCAGATTGAGCTCACGGCGAAATCTGAACAAATAGAGAATCTGATTCTGGATAGCAAAGAGACAATACAAGCTTACAAGGACCAAATAAAAGAACTCACCGAAGCAATTGCCCAAGCCAAGAAGGAGCACTCTAACGAGTTGCAGGAAATTGAGCAAGGCTGGAAAATTCTTCTGAAGCAGAGAACCGATCAGCTCGAGACCAAACACGTGGACGAAGTGAACGAATTGACAAAGGAATGGTTGAACGAAAGAAAGGTATGAAGAATAAACCTTTACAACAAGATATTTCGATAGCTTCACCTCATCCTTAATCAGCACAGGTATCGGAGAGAGCGTGCTGCCTTTGAGAAGAACTGAAAAATGATTTCATCAATGATATCTCGATATTAGTTTGTTCGTCCAATTTTTATTTCGCTCCCATTTTATTTACTCTGTTTCGTTTCGTTTCAGGCTGCCGATAACAGTGATACTTCTCCAGGGGTACATAACATTTATTTAACTATTATTTTCACCGATAACTATCCAATCCTGCAGTGAAAGGCTTATGAACTTATATCGCCACTTCTACTAAAGAATACATAGTATATTGATAAAGCTGAACAAAAATTTCAGATGTCTTCCTCCCACGGTTTTAGAATATGAATAAATGAATAAATAAATACATAAATGAATAAATAAATAAACGACGAATAGATGATTAATGTGAAGGCAGCGGACTGATTCAATTTACTATCTATCACAGGAGCTGGAAAGTACGTCTCGTGTCGCGATGGCTACAATCCAATCCAACACAGGATCTCTCCACTCTCTCCAACAGACGTTAATGTCGCAGAAACGCGAGCTCTCGGAACTTCGCAAGCTCCTAAGGATACGAAACGAGAGTTTGGAAGCGTCGACGGAGATCGAATACCTGAGGAATATTCTGTTTGAGTACATGATGGGAAGGGAAACCCTGGTTCTCACTAGAGTAATATCGGCCGTGGTCAAATTCGACCAAGAACAGACCGCAAAAGTACTTAAAAAAGAAGAGGACAAATTAACGTTGGTATGTATTGAACAGAGCTGCGATTTTCAGAGAGATATGAGAGAAGGGATTAGATACTGCCGCTTGTATGCTCTTGTTAAAACCTCCACTCCACCTTGTTCTTTCAGCTTGGCTCAATCGGTCTGTTATAACGTAAGATGAAGCAAATTAAGTACATCGACGGCTAACGAGTAATTGTCGGTGAGAAAAAGCGTGTATTGTCATTATTTATTTTATCAATTATATTTTAAGAAAAGTAGTTTCAACGAATCTACCACTAGCTGAATTAGCGTAATTCTTTTTGCCACAACTCTAGAAACGATCTTTGATCGCATGGCGCTGTGTTGGTAATATTAACTTTATACATTTGTTCAGTTGTCAATAACAGAGAAATATTGAAGACTAATAGTATACAGTGCTAATATTACCACAATTGTAATTATCGAGGTTTTGAATAAATCCAATACTATTGACTATGAATTATCAAAAATAATGTAATCATAAATATACTATATGGCTGTAACGCGAAGCTTTGTACAAATAAATTACGTAATTGCGAGATTCATATATTAAATAATACTAGTTAATGTATAGTTTTAAAAGCAACATATGTAAGGAGTAGGTATCGAAAAGGTCAAACAAAGATGTTATAGAAACCGATAATGTATTTTATAAAGGATTTTCTTCAACTAGAAAGAATTGTATTATTTATTAAAACTCGAGAAACAACAAAGAATAACGAGACTACAAATATTTGACTGCCTACTCTGCCTCTTTTCAATTAAGACTCCATCTGATTGTCGAAAAACAACTTCCTGTGAACAATCGGCACTCGTTTATGCCTGATGAAAAATTGATCATTACCGGTAGCAGAATATAATTTAACTCCTTTATCTCCCATCAAATTCCTCAGCGCGACATTGCGCTGTAAAATCTTGTTGTAAAATTCTTGACCACCTTTAATGTAACCTCTCCCTAACTTGCTCATTTCTCTGTCACATTCAGAGTCGTAATGAACGGTGGTAATGTCCGTCAAAAGAGCCCAGTTTCCCAAGGTGAACAAGCCTGTCAATGCGTATAAAATAATTCTAAATGACAGAGGGCGGGCCAGACCGTTTAAGATCGTGTTAGCTTTACGTCCGATGATATAAGCCATAGTTGTACAAGCTATGGTATAGACACTATTCAGTAGGGGCTCGATAGTTTGGCATCTGACAATTTCTCTGCCTATGGCAAATTTCTTTGCATTATCCGAGAGCATTAAAGCAGAGAGTAAATTCTGCCCGTCTGGTTGACTCCAATCGACGTGCCTGCTTTGTACCAATAATGTTGATTGGTCAATATCCTTGACTTCTTCGTAGTTAAAATTCGTAGTCAACCCTACCAGAGCTCCGGTAGCCATGCTAGTCGTCCCTGCATGGAATACGTCGAAGCCGCTCACCATAAACGGCTTCAAACGGGCCCTTATTTCCTGCGGTACCTTCAAATCGTCCAGAACATCGGTGAACTGTTTTTTTATTCTAGAAGAGACTCGGACTGGCGTTGATTTTCTAAAATTCATTTTCAATTCATCATCATCATTTCGCTTAACAGATAGCAAACGCTGCCTCATGCTAACCTCCGTGACATTCACGTACCGGTACATCTGAAAGAGTTCTCTGTATTCATCCAGCAATAATGTGTGCGGTAATAAGTTGAAGGCGGCAACACCACCGCCGACTGTGACCAAGCAGGCTAGAGAAAATTTTCTACCAGTTTCTGTGGTAAACCAAGCCAAACGGCTCGCACTCTTCACCGTCTTCACGTTCATAATGTTTACAACCCGCAAGTGGTCCAGTTTTGCAATCGGCCATTAGGGCCAATTTGATGATTTCCAACCCATCCAGCAGATGACGCTACGCTCGAAAATTCTCGATATATTACCTTGAATTGTTACCGAATTGTTGGAAAACGACCAACTATGACCACCATAATAAATGATTACAAGTAGAGATGCTAATGTTTAACAGTGTATATCTTGCTTTATTCTTTATTTTACAGTACTAAATTTACAATACAGCCGATCTAATTATGCATAATTATAAGATTCTAGTTCTAAATGTACTACATACATACATACATACATACATACATACATTATAGTATAACAAACGATTTCTCTATCTTACATTGTGCTTTGATATTTGGATTTTTGGGGCAATAATTGCATTACAAGCGGCTATGGATACATAATTAAGCAGCAGCATAGTACTTTGCCAAGGGAAAATATAATCCCCGCCTATTTATAACATCTTTCTGCACTTGATTTTTATACACCTGAACTTCTACTGCTAACAATGTCTATAAGTCCTCGGGCGCTCATTATTTTGACAAAAACGATTGTATACATGCTGTATACAGAAGATCAACCGGGTAAGAGAAATACATAGGAGGGTGATTTATGCTATAGTTTCAAATCACAGATGAAGTGTTTCCTGAATATGGAACGTTGTCACCGATAAATAAATGTAAGAAACACAACTCATACAAGTGATTTAAAAATTCATACTGCACAGTATCGGCTCTTCAGCATAATAATTATTGAAAGTAAATCCGCGAATAATTGCAAATTATCATATACACACACGTGCATAGATTGATGGATACATACATACATACATACAGACATACACACATACAAATCTATACATATTTCCAAGATCCGTAGTTACTTTTTGTAGTCAACTGCTCAATAAACATTTTAGGCGTCAACTCGAGATTTTCGGTTAGCCCGAGTCCCCGCAATTATTCAACTATTAAGTATACAGCGCCTAAGTGAGCCCACGGTTGTGTTTATATCTCATTTAAAATGAATCCAATATAGAAACGAGGGAAATTAATAAGTTATAAGATATAACGTACACTTCTAGCTTGTTACATGTTCTTCATTTCGGTACTAGTGCTTGTATAGTTGAAGTTCTCTAAAACCATTAATGAATTGTAAGTGAATTGTAAGTGAATTCGAAGGAAATCCCTTATAAGAAGGAATTCAATTTCCCCTTCTACCTAAATAACAATGTTTCATTTTCATTCAGCATAACGAATACGGCGGGTGCAGTTCAGACAGGATTTTTTTTATCTCAAATCCATCTAGTTATCGTGAAAAGTAAACATAGCAAACAACAATAAAGAATACTAAAAGAATTTCCTGAGTCGCGTCAATTCTTTGGACACTAAAAAGCATCTTTATGAATATAATTATCGTATATCTTATTCTGCCTTTTTATTTTCAACATCAAAACCGAATTTTATATGCCTACTATCGTTAAGACTGCCTGCAAGTGTGAGTAAAGGTTCTGGCGATCTATTGAGCATCGATCCAGTGATGGGAATTGGCTCGGCAGTATTCGTACTCAACTTTTCTTCGTCGTCGACATTGTCTTTGGTGGCGGCTTCTCTTGCTGCAGCAGAAGAACTCTGATGATCGGTATCAAGTTCGGTATTTGAGGGAGGAAGGTTTGGAAGTTTTGAAAAATAACTCTCTGGGTTCAGATGAACCTCGCTGTTTTTACCAAGCAATGGTCTTGTCCCTTTCCTTCCGCCATCGACATCCGGCAGTTTTGTTGCTGCACACTTTATCATATTCCTAGAATTGCTGGTTCCCACGGAAACGTTTTCCTTCATCCTCACGTCCTCGTCCGATATTTCCATACTTTCAACTCTGAATCTAGAATAGGGGAATCGTCAAGTCAATCAACGTCAAGTTTGTTTACAATACTATGGCGAAAAACCGAAAACATATAATTTTTCCATTCATATCTGATATCCCTAAGCTCTCCGAATCCCATAAAGACTAATGTTAAATGATTGAATTATACCATATAGCCACAAAGCCGCTGTCCTATTTCAAAACAGGTCAAGAAATATAAAAATATTTCGTAATTAAAACATATTGAAACACAAATTGCAACAACGTTCGTACGCGTGCTCACCTCCCAATCTTTTTATAGCTACAACTCGATTGAACGGGATTAGGATTCTCTTGTGGTTCAAATATAAATTTGATATCCTGTTTCTTCTGTTCCTCGCTCTGCCTCAACGTCAAAGTATGGTCTTCATCTTCGTCGATGTTGTCAATAAGTGTTTCGTCGTCGACACGGGCAGGCCTTTTGATTACCTTGCACTTATCCTCTTTGCAAATCCTGAGAATCTGGCCATCCTCATTACTGTAGTAATCTGTGAACGATATACTGCCCCGACTTTCTCTGCAGCCCTGATCTATTCCCATACAGATGTTGTTCAAGTCAAGATTAAAGTCTGGTGTCTTAGGGAATTCATGCGCCGCATTGAACATGTGCATTCTGTGAATGGAAAACCATTGATCAGTTTCTTTTAAAATGATACACGTGTGATAATCAGGGTGACCAAATGTGAGAAATGTTTGTTTGAAAATTGTCAATTAAGTTTACCCATCATTGCTTCCGAGGCTGGTGGACATGCTGCATTCTCCGGCTGATGTCGGGGCAGGTGATGATGGTTCGGAGGAGAGAAAAGATGGCGCTCCACTGCTCCACCCTGCGCCTATAAAAGATCAAGCAACAAAGTTTGGCAATGGGATGACAAAGGATTAGGAAAATGGTTAATTTTCAGAAGTAGGAGATAGAAAGACTTAGGGGAAGACTCACTGTTCGGACTGGTCGGTGAAAGTTGACTTCTGGAATCAGATTCGTTTGGAAATTTGTATTGAATTGGAGCTGACGTTATACACCTGACAAAAATTGAATATTAGATATAAGCAGAAAATTGACTTGTGTCAGTCACGTAGCAAATACAGCGTTACCATTGTTATAGACCAAACATTTTCTTGTGAAAAAAAAAAAAATGGAGGATCAATTATTTCTCTGCGTCGCTCTGATTCGCATCAGTTTTGATATTACCTAATCGCTTCATTATCAGACACATGATACTCTCGGCTCATGCCACCTATGCTAAGATTTTGGAGAAATGATCCGTGAACTGATCCGCCAGGAGACGGAAACTTTGGTGGCGACGAAGCTGGGGTGCGGAAGAAAGAGAGACTGGTCATCATCTCTAAAAATGAGTCCAATTGTCTCAGGGACAAAGCGTTGTGTAGCGTTTCCAATGGCCTGATTGGTGGGACCCCTCCGAACCCGTCTATAGCTGTGATGAAATAGAACATTTCAATTTGGAAGACAGAATATTATGACGGAAAATCGAATTTGTCATATTTCTGAAGTGGATTTAGTGCCGTTTAATCACGAGTTTTGTTGATGCAATTTACCGGCGACAGCAGACGCATGCTGAGGTATCATATCCTTGAGATCTGGGGCACTGGATGATCCGCTGATAACGGCTGTGCTGAATAGACTGTTTGTGGATCCGGTAAGTTTCTTGCTGACGTTGTATCCAAGCATCTTGAAGTAGGTCATCTGTCCAGAGACGCTGTGGCGATAGCGCCTTGCTGTGCAGGTAGGGTAAGGTTGAATGATGATAGGTCAGTATGCGAGGAAGAATGTTGCAGGATAGAATAATGATGTTTCGGAGCTCGACAGTGGACTTTTGCGACTACTTGGTAAATAGTGTGATTGCATTGGGATAAATGTATTAAATGTATTAAATGTATTACAGACATAGATAGTCCTAAGTATTTCGGTCAAGCTTACTGTTGAGAATGAGAATTTCAACGCTACATTATTCACAGCTACCCTCAGAAGAGAAAAAAACCTTTTGTTACAAAAGATGTAATGCAGGCAATATGTCTAAACTACAAGAGGTGATTTGCAAGCATAGAGTACTTAATTTCAGATTAGATTATCCCTGCCTGGATCTCGCGCGAATCGAAATAAAAGTAAAACAAACTACATTGTGATATCGGTTGATATGAAATTCATTGCAGATTATGAACACCTTGTTATTTGCACAACAATAGTTGCCAAATGATTAATCACAATGTGTACGTCCAGCGTATAGTCAGAGTGGTCGAGGACGATTCTATAGATCTGAGAATGATTCTGTAACGATGCCACGGCGGGTTGATTTACTTCTGAGAGTGTTTTGAAGGGCTGATTAATATCAGTAAACTCACCGCAGACTTTAACGTTAGACAAAGTTGCCTCGGTGTATGATCTGCCATACTTCTTAAATTGGATTGAAAATTGTGGCTTAGAAATGGTGTGCGGAGTACTTGTCTCGTGCAGAGGGGGACAAACGGTGCCAGGAGAGGCGAGAGGGATACGGTGAACAGTTACCAATGGGCTTAGGGATGAATCGGAATTGAAAACTTTTGTTATGGGCATTTCAGGTGAGCTGATAGAGTGTGCCAGAGTAAACGGACGTCCCAAAGACTTTTGAACCTTTGTTAAACTAATGTATTCACAATGAGCGGCGACATTCTCTCCAGCCCCGTGCTTCAGCGAAGGGAGGCACTTGGCTGTTTGTGAGTTATGCATTATAAAGCGGTGAGAACACAATAAAGACAATTAGTTGAAACAAATCGTGTGACAGAGTAGAGGAAAAGGCAAGGGAGGGATAAAAAGAGAAAGAAAATATTCTATTAAAAACCCGCCAGAATAATCAGAATTCCGTGGCAAAGATTATTCTTTCGCACATAGAGTCAGCTCAACTTTACTTCAAAGAAATTTTTGAATTTATCAATCTAGGGAAGGTGTTATTCCAAATCAAAGAAAATGTATTGCAACTACTTTCGATTAACAATCGCTAGTTCGCGAATCGTTGATTCAAAACACAATTATTCTTGTTGAATTACAATTGTTGAAATAATTTATGAAACAAAAGCTCCTTGTCCAGTTTTGCATTGTTCTTTTTATACATGGATTAAGGAAAAGCTCTGGTGTGGTAGCTTGAAGAAACGTATAGAAAATGATCCTGGCTTGATTTCAGGACCCCTCCCCTTCAACAATCCGGCAAAATAAATTTCAGCTGAAAGCTGCCAGCATTCGGAGAGAGAAAGAGAGCGTCGAATAATAATTTATCATTAATAAGAGGAAGATAGAATACCATAGAGAGGGAATTGATCAGAAGCAAATTATAAAATAATTGTAGTAAATTCAAGGATAGAGCACAGCGGTGTATGTAGAAAGGTCAAAGATGGTTGCAAGGATTTTAAATAACATGTGCTTGCGAGAAATGGAGAGAATTTCATGAGTAATAACAAATGAAAATTAACTATCACAGATTCGTAACTCCGCCTAATATAATGGCTATACAATTGTGTGATTCTACTGAACAAACCTGCACAACACCGTACAGCGTGCGATATAACGTTTTTACAATAATAGACATCAAGTCATATAGAGGCATCTGATAGAGGAGCAGTCAATAAGCAGATAGTAGGCTGTTTTATTATAGAGTATTGGACATAGAGGTTCACTAGCTCGTCCGAATAACACTATTAACTTGCTGCCCTTATATTTCTTTAAATGATTCAAGATCCAAGGTGAACGGATCTGTTTCTCTAGTTTGTTCGAAATTTGTTCGAGGTGCAAGCTCTATTCGATCGCGGTTGGTAAAAATATTCCGATCGAACATTTCGGCACAATTTACGAGTTTATCTAGGCTCTAAAATATTTGAAGAAGTACGTAATACGTTTGACGATACGATTATAACACCGTCGTAATCTACTGAATAACGGATTGAACTAGCATTCGGTAGATCTCTATATTCATCAACTCTGTGATGCAATTATATAGATTGAACCACATACCTTCCTTATTGACCGCGTCCAAGCTTTGATACTGCACTTTTTCACCAGCTATGAAAGAAACGCATTTGTTACATTATAGTGGAATGCTCTAATATCACGCAATAGCCAATAAGATTGTATCATCTGGCTACTGCAAGAACTGATAGCCATACGACTTGTTTTTTGAAACCAGAAATTCCATCATAACATAATTTGATACATCAATGTGTCTTCAATCTATCTGCAATGGCTCGTATCGGAGCAAACAATTCATCAGCCCCAGTACAACGAGGAAAAGATAGTCTGTCAAAATAGAGGTATAACCGAGTTTCGTACTCACCCTTGACAGGTTTATCCTGCCTTTGATGGTCATAGCTCCTGGCTCTCGGTTCATTTATACCTGCTGCCTCCAGTTCTCGTCTTTGACGTTGATTCGCTGCCAGTTGGCTGCCCAATCTAGCCGCTTCGTGACCGGCTACTGTTCTTGCGCTATGAAAGGGTGCAAGATCATTTCATAAAATACATTTGCTTGGTACAAATTCTGAGAAAAACTAAACAACCAGCTCTCAATGTTTTCTTGCCTGATCGGAATTGGTGCTGAACTCTGCAAGAATCCACTGTCGAAAGGTTCGTCGATTATGGGATCTATATCCATCATGTCTATAGCTCTGCTGGCCTTTGGGCTGTCGCTGTCTCCCAGCAGGTTGGCCCCGTCAGTTTCCATTGGTGACATATCCTGGAATGTGCCGATTTATAGCAAATCGCTCAGAGCAAGACTTTTCTTAGTGCTGTTCTCTTTTATTTTTTAGTTCATTAAATACCGAACGTGAGGCGAGACTGGTAGTGTTATCCTCTAGAATACTTAATTCGGCGTCTTCCTCCTCGATTCGTGTGCTACACTGGGAGCTGCCCTCCACCCCTGACCCTGTTTCTCCCTGTGAAATGATTATTGAAAGTTAGAAAGGAATTAAGCGCTTGATAACATGATAATTGGGTGTGTAAATTATTAAGGCAAAACGCCGCAAGGTCTGAGGAGGAAAATCTTTTAAACAAATCAAAGGGAATTTAAAACCTACGAGGTTGTGGCTACTCTCGTTGCGAGAGTGAGGCCTGAATCCCGGTCCAGGTGGTAAGTTCTTCTGAACGCAGCAGTTCACGCCGGGACTGAAGTGAAGCTCTACGTGAAAACGTTCTTCGCTGCTGGGATCTTTGGTCGGATCTTCATAAAGCATGACCACAATCTGGGACATGTAGTTCAGCTCTGAGACCATGCTGACATACTCCATTGCCCGTCGCCATTGTTCATCCTTTACCACCTAGAATTGGGATGTAAAGCAGAGTGAAAAATTTTTCCAAGCTGTTTCACTTAAAAATGTTAAAATTTGTGTGAAATTTATTAGAAATGGTTGGATCTTCAATAATTACGTCGAGTAATCCTCCGTATCGCAGTACAGTGAGAAGTGAATGCACGTGGCTTTCACTCGTGAAATATAATCTCGTTCTCACGTGCCTTCCAGGGCTGGAGACCCCGTGCGAATATCTGAAATGGACGTTGCAATTCTATGAATTGAACAGTTGAAGTTCCATTTGAAAGGAAATGAAGGATCTAGGGATTTCAATTCGTAATATATAAGAAAATGATAATAATCGAATGAAAGTCTGTTGTATGCCTTGGATTTAGTCTGTTAACAGTTTCCTCGCCAGTCTCCTCGATGTTTCGCTGAAGATCTGCCCTTATCTTTTTCAGTAGAGGTGTGCAAATGCCTTGTCCTATGGTAAGCTTCTCTTGAACGGTCAGCCCGTACTCCTGAGTGAAGAGAGAGATAAATAAATATAATTCTATTCATTTGAAGTAGGTCTCCCTGGACAAATGAATCACCTGCGGTATCACAATGTCCGCCAAATATTTAGAATATATGTACAGCTCTTCCGCATGATCAAACTGCAGCGTGTGATTGTTGTGCTGAAGGTCGTATTTGATACAGTCATAGATGTCAGGAATCTTTGATATGTCGAACCTCTTATTTTTCGTGCAGAAATCCTTCTCAATTTTACCCCAGCGTCGGCCCATCAGCTCCCAAGTTTCCCCGTGGTACAGAATCGCGTCTAGATGTGAAAAAAAGGAATGTGCGATGCTAGGATATGGCTTCAAACTTTGAAATTCCATCGACATTTTTCCATTACATCAAATAGCGAGTTCGAGACCCCCACCAATTATCAACCTCACCTTTGGTCTTGGGATCGTCTTTCTTGATCCTGACAATGTCCATCAGTTTTTGTATGAGAATATGGACGTGTTGACAGCACCTGACGGGATTTTTGACAAAGTTCAAAGCCGCGTTGATGCTCAGGGCGTTACCTGGGTTGATCTGTTCGCGATCTTCACGCGTGAATTCTCTATCTTGTTGCAGTAGCTCGTGCAGTCGGGTTTTTACCCTGGAAAAAATTCATAACAAGATATTCTAACTGTCTATAGGAGTGGTAAAATAGAAATCCCTAGCCTTATTCCCTCTTACATATTCTGATATTTGCTGCTGTCGCAGTCATTGTCCAAGAGACCATTAGTGTTGGCACTTTTGACCATTTGGACCAAAATAGGGGTCAATTCACCCTCCAAGGCGAGTAGGCCTTTAGCAAAGGCAGCAGCGGTCATTTGAACTCTGCCTTCATCGCTGGCGTAAATTTTTAAGTCATGGCGAAAGGTGGAATGGAGTCGAAGCAAGCCCAGGCCTTGTGCGCCGGCATATTCTCCTGTACAGTACAGATTGAGTTGTTAATTGGAAGTGGGGTATGGAGGACTTTGGTAAAATTCAATCGCGGACAACGTGTGAAACGCAAATTTTTATTAAAGACGTGCAAAAAATAATAGCAGCAAGAGATACGAACCACTAAGGTGTCTACCTTGACCTCCCGGATACATGCATCTAAATATGCGGCCAAGTTCTTCGGCCTGGATTCGTCCAGCTGGTGTCAACTCTCCACCCCATTTTAGAATCAAGACTAAGGAAGGCTCGCCGAACCTGTCTAAAATTAAACAAATAATCATGTTTCAGGGCTGAATGGCAATGCTACGAGCCATGAACAAGGCCAATACTCAATGTTGTTAGAGAGAATCCGTATCTTCAAAAACCAAACAGATGTGTTAGGATCGAAAGCGTCGGTACTGCGAAATGCATCGTCGGGTAGGAAACACTAATCTTGGATACTCGAGCTTAAATTAAAATCGAATAAATAATTGTATAATCAAACATGCATACTATTGGTTTTACCGTCGTCTGAGGAGCTGCCCCTAGGCCTGCCCTTGGGCTGATATTTCATCTGGACCTTACGATTAATTCCCGAAAAGTGTCCGTACCTGAATAAAAACATATTGTTCAATTTAGGGCGGCATACTTTCTCTATAGAAACAAATACGTAGATGAACAACTGTGTTTCTGAGACGGAACTTGTCCCTCGTGTGCTCACATTTCCAGGACACTTTTCAGCTGCTCCAGTTTTCCCTGTTTCTCCTCTAACTCTGGGCCGGCCGCACGGTGCTGAATCTCCGTCAACAAACTACGCGCAGTGTCCAAAATTTCCTGCAGCTGTTTAGGCCGCTTAAGTTTAACATGGCCGTGCTTGTACCCGTCGTACTTGGCGAAAATCTCAAAGAATCTGTTGAAAAATAATTGGAGACAGATTTTTTGAGCGGATTTTAAGCTGCACTGAATACAATATCACTATGACGCCAGTTCGTTGAGCTGCAAGTGAATGGAAATTATAAAGTAATGAAAAATACTTGTAGGCTCACTTGGGATGGCGAACTTCGACCTTCATTTTTTGCTTCGGAGTTCTATCGCCGTGTCTAATAACAGCAACGACACATCTCAGTTCCATCCTGGAAGTAATAGCGTTGGTTGATTATTATTCCATTCATTTGTTTATTTATTTATCCCAACTAAGAGGAGAGATTCCACAGAGTTTTTAAAACTTGCATTTTGCCAAACGTGGTGGGTACGATGGGTGGATCGTCTAATTGAAAGGGAACGCTCCAGGGAATGTGAAGAGTAGGAGCCAATTCCCTGAGAATCATGTTGCCCAGAATCTTTGCACAGTCATCGTAATATTTATTAGAATTTTTGACAAAACTAAATCCGTTAACGTCACAAACAAACGACTGACCATTTGCTCTGAAACAGGCATAACTTTACAATATATTGATTTGTTTTAATCTCAATGAGAAAAAGGAACGCTAATAAAATATTCCATGATAATCTTGAAAATTCTACCACAGAATTGTATTTACCTGAGTAAATCAAAGCCGCAAACAGTTTGTTTGAAAGCAAGACAGACTTTTCTGCTGATGAGCTTTTCGGCGTTGCTCAAAATTACGGGATATCGTATTTCCTTCCCTTCAGAGTCCCTCTCCACTTTCCCGTCAAGGGCTGGACTCTTTCTCGCCTCTGCGTGCGCATAATCAGGCCCGACTGTGTATACTTTAACATCAGTACCATCGGTTGGCATAAAATCTTCATAGATGTAGGATCCGGTTTTGCGCACTCGAGATTCAGGAGAGTAAACGCTGCTGCGGCTACCAATCTGTGTAACAATGTATAATCAGATCTAATTGGGATCGACAAGCGGGAGATTCACTTGTCGAATAATTTGACAAGCTTATACTTTTACTTCCGCTTATGTAAGTTTGTTCGAGTACTCTCGACCTTACCTTTCTGAATAATCTCTGGCTTCCCCCACCCGCGGAAGTGGGATAATATATATAAATATTATGGTCCTCAGCAGATACTGGCTTCTCTACGAACGGCTTGTTGAATGTTATTCCATTCACTTCTACATGATCCTCAGACTCGACCAATTCGTGATCTGGAATTAGATGTTTTTCATTTCAGTTTATTGCGGAAAACTTATCAAAATAGAAGTAGCCTATCTTACGCTTCGGATCCGCAGAATCTCTGTCCAATACTGCGTATCGAGGAATCTCTATGCCTTCTCCGTTCAGTATAGCGTAAACCCGCCTGCGATCCTGGAATTCAGAATTATACCAACATTTTCTATCAAGCATACAATGTATTCACAGGGCTTGGCGTAGAAATATTGACAATACGGTTGATAATGTAATACAAATGTAGTACATACTTACTGAACCTACCTGAATATCGTATTGCATGCGCAGATTGTTGATGATGAATGGATTGCGGAGACTCGCGTATTGTATGGCTTTATCCAGAGGGAACCCTTTGCTGTGAAAACTTATCAGACAATCGACTATAGGCCAGTCTTCAACTGGTTCCTACAACGGGTATAAAACATGAAGTTGTTTGGCAAGAATCTGCATCAACACAAATATTTTACCCTTATTTTGGTAATTAGGATTTCTTGTGACTTCCTCTACCTTAAGTATAACTTCTTCGGGAAAAACAATTATTTTCAAGTATTCAAATTCCTCCAAGCGAGTTAAGATTTCTTTCATCGGTTTGCTCTGGGACTTCTTTGCCATTGCGCAGACACCGACTAAGACCTGCTTTCCCTCGCCGTCTAGGGAGGTTGTGCTTCCCATGCATCCGTCTTCGCTCAGGCATCCTTTTGGCAGTTCACCCTGCAGAATTCAATTGATATTAGCAAGACGATTGGCGTGTAAGCGATTGAGAAGAAGATGAGAACATGAGCGATTGTTACTAATTACAACATCCTTTTACCTTTGACAAAAATTGTAATCGATTTGATGGGCAATTGCAGATATTGGGAGTGGTTTTTTTTTTTTATTTATTTTTATAGCTAAAGGCAATTGTCTCACCCTGTAGGATCTTATACAGGTGAGGAAACACTCTTTCTTTCGTTATGAATAGCTGCTTGCGTTTTTGAATTGTTGGACATTAGATCTTGGAAATTTCATTCTCAATTGGGATCTAACTGACCAAACAATATTAGACGAAAGATAAAGAAAAAGTATTCGTCTTTCTAACTTTACTTACAAGACAATAGTCACAGTAACAGCACTCGTTTAAATCGTCCTTATCCTCGAATGAAAACATCAGAAACGGATCCATCATAGGTATGTAAAAATCGATGATAATTACTCAACGTTAGAACAAAAACTGGTTTTATCGAGGTAGTTATTTGATGTACTGCTATTAGTTTGCATATAAAAATAATATTGATTCCCCGAATTAGCAAATCAGCGGAAATGCAACTTGAGAACAATTTGATCCGCTTGTGTAACTGGAACTTAGTAAGGTCGACAAATGAGAATTCTGCAATATTATAAACAAAGGGGACTTGACGCAATAATAGACCCACAGTCTCACAATGTCAATTAAAGGCCGAGGTAACCAATATGAGTTACCACTCGAAAGCTGCGGAAAATAAATTTCTATGAGCTAATCAAGACTGTATGTTTCTGGTTTCTGGATCTCCTGATGAATAGTCGTACAGTTTCAGTTATGAAGGAAATTGCCAACTGATCTAATACTTTTCATTCACAATTTTTTATACAGAACATACAAGTTGTTTACTTTTGACACTTTATATCTGAAGAACAATATGTGCCGCCTACTGCTTTTACTGCGCTCTAATTTGAAGATCAGACGATTGTAAGTCTTAAGATTAGGATATGGAGAAACCTAAGCCTTATGTATACAGATTACAAACACAAATGTTAGCCTCAAGGTTGTAGGAGTAGAATTCGATAATGATAACTTCAATTTATTTCGCTCAGTACTAGACCAGCACTCGAGTATTGGATGATCTAAGAATTAGTTGATAATATTTGTCCAGACCATGTATTCGTAGCGGTAGCAGTAGCACTAGTAGTAGTAGTCGTAGTAGTAGTAGTAATAGTAATAATACCGGTAGTAGAACATGAACAAGAACAAGACGACTCATTCAATTATTACAATGTTAACTCACTCGTACCGACGAATGGTAGATCGAAGATGAGGATTGACCAATAAGAGAGGGTTGCCCAGGGTTAATATCCCCTACGTAGAAGACCGGTCTCGTAGAGTTCTTGAGATCCTGTTCGTACAACACGAAATAAGCATGAGGTATCATTCAGTCATTGTATCAATTCCACACTACTACATGGCTTGTAGTGTCTAAAATTATTGTAAAAGTAATCCAAGTGTCCAGATGTGCGTACGAGGAATGGATAAATCGGATTTTACTTTCTCTATAGGTCGTTGAATTAATTCAGATCCAAGAAACCAGAACCTTATGTGTTACTGAGAAGTAATGATAAGCATGTTATTATTTATGAGCGCTAAGACTATCGCAGAAACTTCCGTTTAAACAGAGCAGAAGCCCACTGCTCTTCATTTCAATATTGGCATAAATATTCATAATCAGAGAACTGGAGAGCGTAAAATAAACAAGGAATGATGTTGTGGGATAAATTTACAACAACGAATTCATACTGTAATTTTTCGATAGAACAATAATGAGCAACCAAAACGTATTGATGATTATAATAAAAAAAGAACTGAACAATGGATAGGAAAGAAGCAATTTCATTTCACGCGGTTCGGTTTTTACCGAGTGATTAATACAGTATAATACAGACAAGTCTTGAACTTTGCTTTTTACGAAATGACCTTGTCGCACTGTTATCTATACTATTCAAACTCGTATCACTCGCCTATCAAGGTCACTTCTGAATAATCACTGAATCTTTGGATTTTCAAATTTGCACACCTAGTCAAGCTGGTTGATGCAGTAGTGGCAAATTTGTTAATATTGATAAAGAAATCGGCAAAACTACATAATCCCAATGTCGACTTACCTGGTAGCCGTATTCCAATTCCGTGTAAGACATGTTATCAGAGCGATTTATTTCCTTCACAGCGATTGTCTCTTTTAATCTACAAGGTGAGCAGTTTTGATTTTTCTTCTCGTATTACATTGAAATGAAAGCAAACGGTTTGAACACCCAGCCTATGTCTTGACTGTAATTTATAAAAATGAAACAGTGAATAGAGGATCAAACACGGAATAATTACTCTGGCAGATTCAATTTCACTGCGAGAGCAGTAGAATTACAATTTCTGTGTGACGCGACTAATGGGCATATCGGCTGTCAGCAGCTTTGGTTCCTTTGTAAAAGGTAATTAATGGTTCATTATTTGGCTTGTTTCTTAATGTGAACGAAAATTACATTGTGGCTCATTTTGATCATTGAATTATTAGGAAAAGAAATGAATTGATGAGCAAATCTTTAGGTGCTGCGGTGGGGGCTCTGACGAGTCAATAGTTGGGTTCAATATTAGCAATAAATCGTAAACCCAGGTTGCCACAGAGTGAGTTTTTGCATAGATAAGAATTTTTCACACTGTTGTCGAAACAAATAGATGCTAAACCTAAGGTTCACAGGGTCTTGATCGTTGACTAGCCGTGATCTGAAGGGAACCTGTACACAAGTTAGATCATCATGTGACAACTGATAAGAAAACATGAGACGTAGCAAATGACTAGAGGAATATTTTTACGGAAAATAAGGCTAAAGTATAATGAATACAGAACGAATTCTATGACTCTTTCAATACCGAGGTGAAAAGTCGTTTGCTATGCTCTATTCGTCACGTCAGAGTACAACGTAGTTGACTTGACAGTTGGTCAGCTAATAAATGATCATGTTATGTTATGTTTCGTTTAGCCTGACAACTAATATCGTCTGCTAGGTATATCGATACAAACACACTCCGGTCTCCTTGTGTTGCTAATCACGATCCAGCCTTGTACCACACATCGTTTGTACACCGTTATTAACTTATTACATTTACATATCTGTTATCCTCATCACTTCCAATTATAGGTATAGGTAAGTATAAGTACTTATATGTATATTCTCTTCTCCGAAGTGTTCGACGAACAAAAATTATACCATAAAAAACGCGCGGAGGGAATAGACGGAGATCTCGTGTGAAAAAATCCACTCATGTATCTTTATAGGTATAAACTTTGACACACGCAAGGGCATACGTATTATGTAGAAGCCGGGTTCTTCTTCTCCTTTGTTTGGCTATCGGCTCCTTACGAAAGGCCTTACGTTAGGTCTACCTTGGAACGGGAACGTAAACGTTCTATGTAGACCGGGCTTAACAATCCGTAATGTAATCCGTTGCGCTCAGCTGTCTCTGGCGGCAGATCTGAGAAGCTATTTGGCACTTTGATGGCAGACCTTGCTCTTGCTCACTCTTGCACTAGTGGCTCCGGTCCTTTAGTCTTTTACTCTTTTCACATTTATTCGGCTCCGTTACGCTTGCATACCATTGCGGACTGTGGGTGGCGAGTTGTTGGAGATAGATAATTTTTGACATTCGGGTTGTTGCGACGATCATAATTTCTAAAGGCGAATACGAAAAGATAAATTGTAGACATCTGGTGATACCGAGACAAAATGGTTATCACCAATGCAACTTTCCTCCCGGAGGACGACCAACTAACCGTCCAAGAGGTTAACGTCGGTACCCCAGCTCTCCGCGCTGCAGCTTTTCATATGGGCAAATATTGCGAGAATCAAAATAATGTACATCATTTCAAGTCCCTATTAGTATGCTACACGTTAACCTGCGACGCTCGAAAATTTCTCCCTTATAAATAGAGCCCAACGATCTTTCAGAAGACTAACATGATTTCATCCCAATGTCACTAGATTATTATGTAATTTTTTCGAGCACTGAAATAAGACAATAATACCTAATTATGTGTGCATACGAAATGAAAGAACAAAAGAAAATGCTAATATTCAATGATCGACTTTTTCATGCAGGAGTTTATGCTGTGTCGACAAGAATTAGATGACCCTCGACTTTGCTTGAACGAAGGGAAGGCAGTGACGGCATGCGCCCTTGAATTTTTTCGCAAAATAAAGAAGACTTGCTACGATGAATTCTCACAATATTCAAACTGCCTGGACAAGACTGGTGGAGACATGGCATTTAATCGGTAAATTTTGTACCCTCGACTTCGACGAGCCACTCGCTGATGTCTCTCTTCGTTTTGAGGATATTATATTGATTTGATTTGAGTGAATAGAAAATGAAATCATTTTAGCTGCCGAATGACGCAGGCTGTCTATGATAAATGTGTCCTGGACAATTTGAATCTGGAGCGTCCAGGATTTGGATATTTCTGCGAAGTTAAAGTCCACGATTCTCCCAGACCCAAGCCACCATCGGAGCCCAAAGTAGTTTATTCTGATACTCCGCCCCGTCTACCGGAGGATGCCGAACGCCCGCCAGCAAGATTCGGTACTAGATTCCTATTCCTGAAGTAAGCATATCGAACCTTGGATGGAACTAATTCCTTATATTACTTATAGAACATAGTGCACAAATTGTGTATGTACTATATTATATCGTAGTGCTTAATTGTTGTACAGCCAATATGTGAATACAATTTATACTGTACTGTAATCCAAGTCCCAGTTCATTCTTTAGATAATTGTAATTACATGCTTGTTCAGAATCATACTTACAGTAGGTATGTGATTTGATGGGGACAGTGAATACAGATGGAATTCGTATGATTTCCTAATTCCCACCCATGGGATCGGGTAAATTGAATTGGGCGCGGCAGCGAAAGTTGAAGCATTACTCCCAGAGCGAGCACTGGTTCAATAATCTTCAGTAACTGATAATTAGTGGTAAGTATGCGGATTTTATCGAAATTCATCAATCATTACATGCGGTAAAAGAAACAGAGCTGCAAGAAGTCTGATGTCTGATTATACAGAGCTGTCGGACTATAGAAATAATTAAAAATCGGTCAAGTCTTAAGACAGTAGTTCTGAGCATATCCACCCTCGAAATATACACAGCTTTTTATTATTGATGCCTAATAAATATTGAAAATGCTTAGAAAAAAAAATTACCTAAAAATAAGGATATCACAATCCACGATAAGACATTGATATAAAAACGTTGCACTGCACAATAATACATACAATCATTACAACCGATTTTGAAAAAGGTATTCTTAAAAAACCTCTGACTTATCGCTTACATACATTAGTTTATTTAATCAATCTAGGAATTGAGAATTGTCAGTGTTGCTACTTGCTGAACGAGCGCCAGACTTGTCTTGTTCATAATCTCTCTCGAATCTATCGTCGTGACCCCAGCTTTTACTGGAATTATTTTGTTTCGACGACCAGACTTGTTCGTCGGTGAGCTTGTCTTTTTTACCCTTAGCCCTTTTATCACTCACATTTTCCTTTCTGTTCTCTCTGATGCCTAATCCTCTGATAGCTCTTGGGAGAGATGCATGAGAGGCCTGAGATGCATTTACGGATGAGGGATTTATTGGTCCAGACAAATTCTGCTCGTAAGCCTTCTGCGCAACCTCGTATTTCATACTTTTGTCCGCTTTCGATGATTTCGCAGGAATCCCGACGCCACTGCTTATGGTATTCAATTGCTCTTTCTGATCAACATTATACTTGATGCTTCTCACAGTATCTGCAAGTTATATCAAATAGTCTATACAAATCAACTTGCCACTTGTTACCAGTGCCGACTTGTTTCTTAACACTTTTCCCCATCGCTCATTTGGATAATAGGAATATAACGAAAAAAAAAATGAAAAATAGTCGGAAAAGGTACTTTAGCCCCCTGATATCTACAACGAATTTGGCTATGCTTCTCCATAGGTTTTTAGTTACCCTTTTAGTCAAGTCAAGAAAATGTTGTCATCAGATAGCTTTACGTCTGTCCGTTGGTGAATAAATGATTCTTGGTAAAGGAAAAAGGGCGAAAAATTCAAGTACGAAATGAAAGACAGTCTTTATCATCGAATTGAAACGACGCTTCTTCTTATTCTCTTTTTCAGTTCAATAACGGTAATAGGTAATAGTCATAACAATCATAATTTCAACAAACTTTATATAATATCACATGAATGTTTTATTACCATTTACTTTGTCCTTCGGTTTAACGATATTTTTAACATTCTGGTAACGCTGTAGCTGCATCATCGCTTCTTCGCCGAGTTGGGCCAGATAAAATGCTTGCAAATCCCCTGACAATGGTTCGTATATTCGGCTTCCCAGGTCAACTAACAGCAGCAGCATGGCTCGCGACTGAGAGCTTAAATTACGATTAACCAATACCGTTCTGACGTGTATCAGAAATCGCTCCAGCTCTGGCTGATTCGAGGTGTGGATCTTTTTTCCATTCAACGAAATCTGTCCAGGGAAAATATCAACGTGCTCATTAAATACTGTAAAAAGTAACCACAGCCTGTTGAATTCACGCAACGGCGCAATTTCTATTATGCAAATTATGTTACCCGTTCACCTGAGTGGCAACAAGCTCGATGTCTTCTTCCGACGCTGACTGAAGCAGAGCCTTCATGTAATCTAGTAGAGGCACACCGATCAATGGTAACGGTTCTCCGTTCGCCAATCGGACTTGGTAGTAGACTTCACCGAGCAGAGACATGGCGTTCAAATAATGCATTCTGCATTTTTCCTTTATTTCATCTTTTTCTGAAATAAAATCAAGACCGACAAAGGAAAATTAGATTGGACGAAGCTCTTGCCCTTCGTCTCTTTCCAGTTCTTATCTCTTGAGATCCACCTCCTCGATACTCACTCTCGTAGTCCATTTGCAATGTCGACAGCAGAATATTTCTCAATTTCGTCCCATCCTCGTCCTGTTGATCGCTTATTTTATTATAACTGAAAAGCATGGCTAACTTAATGCCAAATTGTCTGTCTTCTAAGGCCTGTATATGCAGTGTGTCAAAAACAGCCCTGTGAGGTCACAAAACATGATATTTTTACCACGAACAGGCTATACCAACGGTGCTCAGCTTTCATCAATAAGTGAGTTGCGAATACCTGCGCTGAAATTAACTATGCATTTCTCATTTACCTGAGGCCTTTCTCGCGGGCAGCGACACGGAATGAAGCTTCAATTTCATCGACTTTAGACATGAGAATAGGGCCGTATATATCGAGGCTGTCAATTTCATCGATCAGATTCAGGTGGTCGGGGTTCTTCTGGGATATTACAGGCCCTGGCCTTCGTAGTACAGAGTCACGGTTCTTGGACATTGCCCATCCTCTTCCTCGTCCCACTGACGTCATACTAGTTCTAAAACCAAATGGAATGAAAATTATCTTCGATAACTTGGAACTACTCTAACTGATGGTTTGATCGAGAATAGATTCAATAACAGATTCCGAGAGTCCAGCTGGAAACAAAGACTTGAAATTTGCCTAACCACCGTTTTAAGCTCCTTCATACGTATTTTCACTATTTCCTCTACTATTGTCCACAAATGTAGCTCGTGCCCGCCAATTTCATTCCATATCATATGCTGTCAGAGTTCTCGTTCGTTTATATAGTGAATAAATGTATCACGTTATAAATAAATAAAGTATCGCGACAGATTGGCCTTATTATTTGTGAGCTGATCGAAATATACACGGGACGATTGAAAATTGCACGGCCTACTTCCATAGGGATTAGCTAGGACAGGTTATGTTTCGTTATAGGTTACATGTTTCGCTGTAGCGAGGTGCGATATGGTTATTTGAGCTCGAGCAGACATTGTGGCCTACGTACGTACCTTAGGTGAGATATTTATCAACAGTTGAATCTAAACTTTGAACTTATTTATACAACTTTTATTTGTCAAACTATTTACACAACCATACGAGTTCAAATCAGTTCAAATGTAGCCATTTGTTCGCAAAGATGCTGCATGGCTGGCATGAAGTCAGTCTGTCAGATTGCAGAAATTTTAGCAGAAATGAGTCTGGTGGTGCCATCTGACAGGAGTGGGATCAACCAGAACCGACGCTTCTTTTTGAAAGCAGAAGCCGCAAAAACCACGAGAAACCCAGAGAAACCAAAGCAGGAACAAGACGTTTTCGGGCCGAATATTCGAGAGCCTTGTAAATACGCGAGCACAGCGAAACCATATGAAAGGAGCACGCGCGACAGCATTTTTGTCACTTTCATTTTCATGAGTAATTTGAAATCTTTGCCAAGCAAAATTTGACGGATCAAATCAGCCGACTTATCGTGACGTTGCGGATTTGACGTAGAGCACGACATTACTGAATCTTTACGTAATCGGAAGCCTTATAACTTGACTCGTAATGTTAAGAATGCACGATAGAATAATCACTGCCCAACCGGCACGTACATTTTTCAAAGATTTATTCAAACGGAAGTCCAGGGTATGGCCAATGAATGTATGAAAATTGTCTTTTCACCCTCCTGATTTTCATTTCTAATTCGCACCTCAACAGGTTAACATGGGCAGAAAAACTACAAATAATCCGTTCGGCAAGTATGATGTAGTACGGCCATGGCCGATCTCATCGGCGGAGAGGAGAAATGTTCCGTCCGGCATCCCCAAACCGTCTTACGCCAAATCCTCAGTACCCCAGGTAGGGTCGAGCAAAGTGGAAATAAAGGATAAGAATCAGATAGAATGTATGAGAGCCAGCTGCATCCTGGCTGGTCGAGTACTCGCCAAAGTTAAACATTATTTAAAGGTACAACGTCTGGGCTTCTCATTTTCAGTCCTAGTTTAAGGATAATGTTTGGACTTATGTCAAGCATCATCTATTAGGTTGGAAGGAAAGAATGTGGCTAACAATGTCTTAGCTTTTTTCAGGCTGGTGATACGACAGAGCAGCTAGATGAAAAACTACATGAATTAATTGTTGGCAACGGAGCATATCCCAGCCCTTTGAATTACCAAGGTTTTCCAAAATCCATTTGTACGAGTGTAAATAATGTAGCGTGTCACGGGATTCCTGACACCAGGCCTCTGCAGAACGGAGATATAATAAATGTCGATGTAACGGTGAGAATTTACCTGAAACTAAATATCCTAGTTATAAATGAACTGAATTCTTTGCAAATCGTTTGTGCACTCATGTCTACAGGTATATCTGAATGGATACCACGGTGATTGTTCAACGATGTTTGAGGTGGGAGCGGTTGACGACGAAGGTCGGCGTCTGATCAGTGTCACAGAAATATGTCTTACTAATGCCATTTCTATATGTAAACCAAATGAAAACTTCTCTTCAATCGGTAACAAAAAGATTCTTACTGTGTAACAAGCTTTAATATCACTTGAAATTGTTTGTCCTGTTACCCATTGGCGTGATTTTATAACTTTATTGTACAATTAAAGAGCCTCAAAACCTTTTAATTCGCTGGTATACATTTTATTGTGAGTCGAAAATGTCCATTAAATATGACTTTCCCATATTCTAGGTAACGTAATCGAAGAAACTGCTCAAAGACATGGGTATGGCATTATTCCTGTGTTCGGAGGCCATGGTATTGGCAACTACTTTCATGGGCCACCAGACATTTTCCATTTTGGTAAGTTCAGTTAGAAAAGGAAAGGAAATAGAATTTTCGAGATGTTTGAGCCGACGATACCTTTACCCAGAAAAACTCAATTCTTTTTCCCACATTCTCGTGCCTTCGCCAAGACTTTTCTCTTGGTCCTATTAACTTTTGCACAACTTAACTGAACCTAACTTAACTTTATACCCTACATCTTTATTTCCATAAGCAAACCACTACCCAGGAAAGATGCAGGCTGGCATGACGTTTACGATCGAACCTGTACTAACACAAGGTGGGCCAGATATTGAGATCCTGGGAGATGGCTGGACAGCAGTGACAACAGACAGTGCGCGGACAGCCCAAATCGAGCATACCATTCTTATCACAGATACCGGCTCTGAAATACTAACGCAATGAATGTATACTATTTATGGAATTGTGTCTGATCATCAATTGAACAACGAACGCTAAGGAGGAGGAGACCGGATTGATTAGAATAAAGTGCCCAGTTTAATTGAATCAAATTTCCATATGTTATTTATTTCATTATTATAAAGAGAAAATCATTGTTAATAGTTTTATTCAGTGCTAAATCGTGGTAGCCAAATTTTAATACGAAACTATTGTCACCCAGTCCGGTTAATATTGTTTTATTTGTATCATTCATCCTATCATACGAGCAAGTTCCCAGTTACTCTCCAGCATCAACGGACCCTTGATTTCTATACCTTCTTTAGTGATAGTTCCAATTTGATACTGCAACACAAAATAGAGATATGCAAAATGAGAGGCCAGAAATCCATTGCGGCAATATTTTCATTTGAACGGCACCTCAACACTTCTCGATAAAATTGCGCATACCGACTTGCTATAATGTTATTGCTAACCTTTGGAAAAGACCTGGCGTCTCTGTAGAATAAAACTTGCATAGCTTTTGTGAGTATCTCTATAGCTTCTTCTTTATTCAAGTCAGGCTTTGAATCTAGCGCCTTTCTGAGCATAGGTGTAGCCATGTACGCACCGTAACCAGTTGCGATAACAGGATCAATGTAGGCTGTACCAAGCTTGTCCACCGTCCCCATGAACCTGTTGAAGTATGAAAAATGAACAACAGTGTAGTTGCGACAAACTTCTATGGATTAAGTTCAGAATTTCTTCTCACGGCTCCCCATCTTCTAATCCCGCGATGATGAAGTTATTCCAGAATGGATCAAACTTCGAACGCCTGTTGTACATGACCCGTGTCAGCCAACAATGTAACGATTTAGGCTTCAGGGCGAACCCGTCATCCAGGCAATCTTCTTCCAGGCTGGAGAAGATTTTTTATAAAAGTTAGCGTCTATGGATGACTTGTCGTTCGATCCGAGTAAAATATTCTATTTATACCGCTCACATCTTTTGTTCGATGATGTTCTTGAGGTACTGAAAATCAGCGAAGTCTCCGCCCGCTCCAAGGATGATATTGTCGTTTACTTTCATGATACGCTGACAATTCCTAAACCGAGCCAGAGATCCGTAGGAGCCAAGCACGTCAGCAGCAATCACAATACCATCTTTGAATTGTATACCAACGACAGAAGTCGCGGTTGTTAATGGCGCCCTGTATTATAAAATTAACTATGAACCAAAGGCATGTTTATACCTATTTATGATGGGCCTTACTTTCGAGGATATAAAGATCAAAGTGCCATTCATTTGTATTGACGAGCAGTATTTTTCCGAAGAAAACTATTTGCCGTCTAATCGGTTTCATCGTTTTTTTCACGATGAGCGATTATGGGTGAGAATTTCGGACAGTAGAGAACGAATCGGATCATTTGCCAGGACGATTTTAAGCGTGAATACATCAGTAACAATGAGATTAGACAATTGGCAAATGCAGGTTACGTGTCCGCGGGTAATAAAATTCTAGAAAGAAAAACTGGGTGAAGACTTACTGAGATCGTTGCGAGCCGTGTAGATCTGGGACTGCGGCGATGGTTGCTGTATTGTGCAGAATGCCGTAGAAAGAGTCGTTTTGCGCTGCCGAAAACGGTGAGTAACGATGATTTTCGCCTAAAACCGCCATACCTTGACTTGTACTATCGCTGGATACGAATAAACTGCACTTTCATGTCACGAATTCGGAGGTGGATCGAATCTCGAATGATCGCAGAGTCGCAAAGCAAATATTTAGACTACCTATTATCGGCTAACTGTAGGTGACGAATCGGAGAAAAGGCAGCTATTTTGGTCGTGAGTTATTACATCTGGGTCGGTTTCGATGACCTATGCCAATAGTCAAACGGTGGGAAATTTTCACGCGTCGTGGTCCACCATTTTGTCGTGCATTTCGGAACGCATTTCCTGAGTTAATATTCCATCGTGATCGGGCAGATAGTATAATTATAAATTTTGTTAGCTTGTAGTTATAGTAAAGATAAATTTTACCGACACGATAGCTTAGTACAACGAATCAGTGAATTTCGCCAGTTAGAATAATCAATTTCCATAAAGTTGAACCAGGTCTCAAAAACGTCACGAGCACGTCGTCGTAGGTAGATGTATTCACGTTTCGTCCTTTAGTCCCCGGAAAAAGCGTTCCCAGTGATAAACGTCTGATAAAATAGACAATGGGGACCCAAAAAGAGAAAGAAAACTCGACACAGCCAGCCGCAGGGAAACACGGAAAATCTTACGGGAAAATAGTGCTGACACTACAAAATTGCCTTTTGCCTGAAGAAAAGCTAAACTCAACTCCGTCCTACTCTGACGGACTTGATACGGAAACGGAAATCGACTTGCGTATCTTAGGATGCGAGCTGATACAGACTGCTGGGATTCTATTAAAACT
This sequence comes from Tenthredo notha, assembly GCA_914767705.2. Taxonomy (NCBI): domain Eukaryota; kingdom Metazoa; phylum Arthropoda; class Insecta; order Hymenoptera; family Tenthredinidae; genus Tenthredo; species Tenthredo notha. Next base: position 10,474,710 of record OU611916.1, read on the forward strand.
GCCCCAGGTGCGTATCGTCGATACAAAAAAACAAAAAATCAAACGGAAAAAAAAACTGACGTGAAAAAAGCTAAAAACAAAAACAAATGCAAACAAACAACAAGAATTATCCGAAAAATTAAGAATCAAAAATCAAAACCGAAGGTACGTCGGTTGTTTTTGATAGATCAGTAAGTGGGAGCACTTTCTCTAGCCGCCTCGACCCCCTTCTGTTTAGGCTTAATGATTAGTTGAGATCTTTCGAGGTCTATGGCGCAATAGTCACGGTAACAATCTTATGTTGTTTTACAGGCGTCATTCGTTGACGAAAGGATCATTGTCTGAGGAATGATCCACGGACGACGCCAAATCCATCAATGAAGCAACCGATCTTGGATACAAACTTGGTTCAAAAAGCATCAAGCCGGCGATACCTAATTGAGCATCGGTTGAACCCTTGATAAAAAGAATCTCTCGACACTTCTGTAGTGTACTGTACATATTGCGCCGAGCAAAAGCCTGCGCTCCTAACGTACTCCATTCTACCCTAGACCAGTATGATTTGAAAGAGCAAATTACCAGGCATAGATTCATCCTAATTCCAATTCTTGGCTATGAGATTCGCAATAGCATTTCATTGCTAAAAGGAATCATTTTCACGAAAGAATCTCCTTTAAACACAACCGATACACGGGTCTATTATAATCGTATATTATAATCGTCGGAAGAGTCTGTCGCGTTTGATATATCAAAGAAGAGTAGTTATACGGACATTAAAGAGCGCGAAGTGAGATTTGTGATTCACAGAACTTGAAAGAATGATTTTCCCTTCCCCCTGCATGGGTGAAAGTGATGTTTAGACTGCTCATACAGAACTTTTGCTGAAATACTCCTCGTCTCTATAATTAGGAATTCATTGACATGCGCAGGCTTCTACGTACACTAATTAACTCTCCAGGCAGTGATCCTCTAACGAATGACGTCGAAGTTTGGAAATCATATTTATTGCTCGGCACAGTTTTTTTGATCATGTGTTTTCACATTTTCTTTCAGGTCGCCATGGCCACGGGGCAAGTGATTTTCCAGCGGTTCTATTACAGTAAATCCTTGGTCAGACACAACATGGAAACTACCGCTATGGGCTGCGTCTGTCTTGCCAGCAAAATAGAAGAGGCTCCCAGGCGTATCAGGGACGTCATTAACGTTTTCAACCACATTAAACAAGTTTCAGGCCAGAAGTGAGTCCCCCAGAATTGGAATAAAAACAAAGCTATTATCAAAAAACTAAACTCAGACCCTCTGTCCTCCAGCCTCGATTGTTCAATTTTTTATCAATTCAACATAAGCTTACGTCAAGTTGAAAAACAGCAATCAAATTACAAGTCGGCATGATCAATCCATCTTCTTGCAGAACAATTCAGCCGGTGATACTAGACCAGAGCTACGTGACATTGAAGAACCAGGTGATCAAGGCAGAGAGACGTGTGCTGAAGGAACTAGGTTTTTGCGTCCACGTGAAGCATCCGCATAAGATAATAGTCATGTATCTTCAAGTCTTGGGGTACGAGAAGAACCGAGCGTTGATGCAGCAGTGTTGGAATTACATGAATGATTCCCTACGCTCCGACGTCTTCCTTAGACACCAGCCAGAGACTGTGGCTTGCGCGTGCGTCTATCTAGGCGCTCGTCAGCTGCAGCTACCGCTGCCTTCGACACCTGCTTGGTTCAGGCTATTCAAAGTCAGCGAATCTTCCATCCGGGATGTGTGCCGCCGAGTCCTACGTCTCTATGCTCGGCCCAGCATCAGTGCTGAACAACTGGAAAAACGTGTCGACGAGCTGCGCAAATGTTACGAAGACGCCAGGGCCAAGGCAAGGGGTGGAGAAACCGACGGTCACACTCCCAGCCCACCGCTACCTAAGCACCATAATGCTTGGGGTGGATTTATAAGTCGCAGTGGAACACATGCTGCCCCCGAAAGAGCGAAATCGCCGAGGTAAAAATAGCAAAGCTTCGACAATTCAGTCTTGTTTTGGTATCAGTTTCTGTTTCTGCTAATGGTGGATTGTTTATCAGGCGTTCTAGAACGACCAGCCTCTCCCCATCCAGGACTGACGGCACCAAACATGGTAAGCGAAAGAAACATTCGAGCCGGAGCAGATCGCGGAGTCACAGCCACAGTAGATCGCGAAAACCTAAGAAGACACAGCGCCGACGATCCGGGAGTCACAAATCGTCGCGCAGTCATTATAGATCGCGGAGTCGATCAAGGGACAGAGATCCAGACAAGACTGGGAAGCACCGGACCAAACACAGACGACACTAATGAAATAAGAATTTCACCCTACTATCTGATACTCAACAATCAGGCGAATTATTTTCGTAGGTATATCATGTAAGCATCAAACCACGGTTCTATCGACAAATGATGAATGTATTTTATTAAGTAACAATCAAATAAAAGTTATATTTCGAATGACAGAGACGTTTGATATCCATCTACGCGTTCATAATTTTTGAAAAGCCAGCTGGAGGGGCTTCCTTCTTTTCCGCAGCTAATACCGGAGCAAAATCCAGGTTTACTAGCTGAGGTAGAGTGGCTAGGACAAACGCTCTATAGGAAAGTATAGATTCTATCGGGTTCCCGTGCAGTGTCAAGTTTCTAAGCTTGCCCAGCTTCCGCAGTTTCGTTACACTGCTCCAATCCGATATCGCGTTTCCGTGCAGGTAGAAGATCTTCAGATTCGGAAACCTTGTTATCTCATCATCAATCTTGATTATGTCATTGTACGAAAGATCCAGCCAGGCCAGGCTACTTGGTTCTTCCAGTAACTTGTTCACCAGGTTTTCCAGCCCTCGCATCGACATCAACGAGTTATTGCACAGCCATAACGAACTTGTAAGGAAACGCTGATTCAAACTATGTGCAGGAACCTTTCCCACGCGGACGGACCGAGCACGGTGCAATCCCAGAACTGTGGAAAATCTGCAGTCGCCTCAACAAGTTGCATACAAGTATACAATATATATACCTATATACTATATATACAAGTTACATACACGAATACGCATGGTATACGTATATACTGTATTGGCCTGAATATAAGTCGATCCCCAATTTTTGACCTCCGTTTTAGGACTTTTTTTTTTGGATCTGAATATAAGTCGAATTTCAGGAGAAAATTACCTACTATCACAGGTGAATTTTTATTTATCATATTGCCTTTCTCAAAAATACATTGCATAATTAAACTTCAACCAAATAAATTCAACTTGATCGATATATCTCATTAATAATTTATTTATTTCAACTTTAGACTAATGCTTTCGGAAAAAATTGAAATTAGAATTTTCGAATATGCATTGCATTGCTGAAATATTACGATTGCCAGTCGATAATGCAAAATCTAAAAAGTCCCGAATATAAGTCGAGTGCGGTTTTGGAGGGTAAAATCGGTTTTCAAAAACCTCGACTTATATTCAGACCAATAGGGTATATATTATGACAACTGAGCCCCTGTCCCTGTACATCCCCCTTCTCAGTCGTGCCAAACATGCACAAATAGTACCGTCCATGGTTGTTGCTTTCTTGAAGGAAAGATCCATGGGAGGTCCGACTTGCATTTCCTCTCGTTTGTCACGACGGTAAGGGGAGACCCGACATCCTGTACGATTCGCATTAGCCATTTGAATGAGATTCAATTCGAACCCATCAAATCCATCGACAATTATAAGATGTTGTTTGAGAAACGATTTTGAATGTTTGCAAGGAAAGGCGCAGCCCGTGATTCCGCCGATGACTTTGTCACTGCATTGCGATGAATAACGTCGATTTCCTTGCCCTAATTCTAAAACTAGGTTTTGGATGGATCGATGGATCAAAGCATGAATCCTGCATGGTTTTTTTAATACACAGAACAAACGATCGCTGCCAGCCGACTTCAAGTGCCTAACATCAAGCAAGTCTAGCCAAGTATGCAATGGGAATAGAATTACGTCACGGTATCCCATAATGGAAATATACTTTATTTTAATTGACATATAGTATAATACTTGGCGTGTTTAATCATGACCGGTATGAAGTTGCACTAAATTTATCTGTCTTCTTCTTTCCTTCATGATTGTTATAATAGCTCTTTCGACTAGGGTTTCTAGTCGAAAGAGCTTGATAGAAATCGTAATAGAGGATGGAAAAGACAGAAGACAGTGGGGCCCAACTTCATACCGGTCATGATTTTTGTGTGTCTCTTCATTCACAGCAAAGACAGACATCTGTCGGGTTTAATTCTTGCTTTGATACTGCAGTATTAATTTAGCCAGTTGTCCCCGGTTCCCCAGGTTCAGACTACGAGCTTTCAAACAATCTGTGTAAGCAGTATCATTGTGCGTCCCTCCGCAGTTGATCTCCTTATGTCGAATTCTCAATGAAGGCTCCAGTGCCCGAAAGGGGTGCAAATCTCCGAACGAAATGAACAGTTCAAACACAGAATTTACCAAATCTTGTTGGGACAGTTTCAGAACCGTTGCAATATCTCGATCCGCTCGTACGATCGGGATTTTACTCTCCGTCATTTTCCGTGCTGGAAAAAGACCAATAATTGAGTTCCAATTTATGTGAAATTATTTATTTATCCAATTGATGGGTCAACGACCTTTCAAAACTAAGTAGTTTCAGTAATATTATGTAAGTTAGGTAAGTTAATGGAGAGGTAGAGGAATGTATCAACATTGGTCACATACTAGCGGTGTAGTCTTTGGCATAGAATGAGACGTGGTTGAAATTGTACTCGTCGTATCTTCCAAAGTTCCTGTTTATATCCAATTCGTTCTCCTTGACTACAGTTGTGGCGTACGCGACGTCCGGGTGGTATTCCGAGAAGGGTATTGGACTGAACACTTGCCACTGGCTAATAGTATTCATGCGTACCTGTATAGAATTTTCAAAACAGTTGTTAACAACGGATATTTGATACATACGCTTGGCGCGTTTAATCATGACCAGTATGAAGTTGGCAGGATAGTCTTCAATCTTCTTTGTTCCTTCATGGTTCTCATAAAGAAGGAAAAAGACAGAAGACTGTGGGGCCAATTTTATACCGATCACGATTAAACACGCGCTAGCGTACATTCTTGCGTTGGTGAGGAAAAAAAAAAATCACTATTTTGATTGTCAGCACAATTCACTTCACCCTATTCAAATAATCGGCTTTCAACTCCATCCCAATTTCGACTAACAAAATCAAACTTTCAGGGGGGAATTTCTTCACAGCCAGGTCGGCTACAGCGATCTTCAACATCGGTTTTAGTTCGATCGAGCTTGCAGTTGTCGGAAGACGAATAGACAGCCAGGCAACCTTTGACTGATCCTTCTTAAATTTGTCGGTCAGCAGAAGCGCGTACTGTTTCACGTCATAGAACACATCTTCATTCCCTTTGGATGGCGCATTCAAGTCATACAAAAGTATCTGCAATATACATATATTATAAAAGAGGGAATTTGTTGTTTCTATCCCCTTGAGCTCTACGTTGACCGAAGAGCTGTGAGACTTTGAAACAATTGAGGTCGATTGTTTGTACACGTACCATCATTAAAAATGTTTTATCCTTTTTGTCCATGCATGTTAGGGCGTAATGCGACATGAACTTGATAGTGTCATTTTTTTGAAACGCGTTCACAGTTAGAATTAAATTGACCCTAGCATTCTCCGTGACATATGGCACTGGCAAGATCTCCACCTTGCCCAGTGGTTTACAGATCTCTATTCTCTTGACTGATTCCTCTTTTGTTTGAACATTGATAAATACCAGATCTAAGACATAATCCATGCCCCTTGAAGCATCATACTTCCTGTAACCATTCAGCAGTTTTCTATACTTCAATTTTCCTCTGTAGTTTCCCTCGGTTTTATTCACCGCAGCCCCAATCACGTATTCCACATCAACTTTGAAGTCCCCCCCAAACTCCTGCATGTTTTTCAAGCCCCCATCTAGGGAGGTGTGAGTTTCGTTGAACCAAGTCCATGTGACGATGTCAAATCGTCCCGCAGGCTTGTTCCCAGGCTGATTCCCAATTGGCCACGTTACCCCGCGATCTCTTTCGGGGCCCAATTTGGCACTCTCCAATAATTCCTTGCGTAGAAGAGATATTTGGTCTCTGACTGCCGCCAATTCGAGCTGAAATCGGAATTCGAATCAATTTTCGGTATATCATTGTTCAAATTTCAAGGAATAATCGCTAGTTGAACGCCTCACCCTGGCAATGTACGCGTTGATTTTATAAATAGTCGAGTGGTCAAAAACAGGATAAATACTGACAGGTGCCTGGGAATAGTTTCGAGCTATCGAGTGGTAGAAATCCATTTCCAAGGTGAAAGTTTCATTGGGTAACATAGACCCGATCGTCTGGCCCTGTATTGTTTTGCTACAAGGTAAAGAAGTCGAATGGACTACGCATCGCCCGAAGTTAACATCATCGGACTCCGAATAAGTGTTTCTTACACACCAGTCCAAGTTCCGCTTCATCCTCTGGACTACGGAGTTGCTCAACAATATCCCTGAGTCTGAAAAACCGATTGTACTTATTTAAAATGACAATAGCATGTCTGAGGCGAGGCGGGAGTGATCCAATGATGGACCATAAGCACCCCTACCCAAAGAGCAGTATGTATCGATCTCGCTCGCTGTACCCAAGTGAACGTCCTGGCTAATGCTAATCTTGTTCGCAAGTTTAGAAAGTTTCTTAACGTCGACGTACGTCATATCTTTTATTAAAAAATAGTAGTCATAGTCCTCGAGGTAGTTGTCGGTGATGTACTTTAGTACATGGAAAGGTTTGAGGATGCTTCTGGTATCTGTGAACCCGACAATCCCCGGGAGAGAAACATTTGGCTTAGTTCCTTCGGGAATTGATATGAAGTATCTAACTTTATCTACTAGATGCGCTATGGTTTTGTTCTGAGCTACGCCTCGGCTGTGAAGATACTCCTGGCTGGTCAAGACCCCGACAAATAGTTTCTCCCGCATACCAAGTTCCGTCGAATAGTATCTAGGACGCATGAATACATGAGGCGTTTTCTTGGCGCGCAGCGGTTTTCCCTCTAGGTTTATCTTAGGCTCGTATAAATCGCTGAATTTTGGAACAGTGGAGGGAAGCGGTATCTCGTTGGTCACCTCCGCACACTCGTGTACAATGACGGGCGTGAAAAATGAGCTTATACATAGCCCAAAGCAAATGCCGATGATCAGGTATACGTTGCTTCGGCAATACGAAAGGGAAACCTTGGTTAATGTATTCATTCTTCTTCAATTGGATTACTCCCAAGCCTTTGGTAGTCGCTTACGAGATTTATGGTTCTTGTGGTACGTAACTCATCCTCGATCTTAGTCTGCTATTTGCCGGGTATTTGGAAAGAAACGATCACCAGTCGCTGCGCTTCGAACGATTCGCAATCAGACAGTTGTCCTCGATCATAGGAAACGATACTTAATTGATATGTGACAGATGAGAATCACGCTATCGCACTTGAAAATTAACGGAGACCTCCCGTGTGCGAATTTGGGTTAAAATCATTAATATGGGCGGTGAATTTAAACCAAAAGTAAATCGATGTCGACTTGACGGCCCGGTGAACGGAAATCTGACGGACTGGTTAATAGTCGTTGTTTTCTTCTCGTCGTTTTCTCGTGAGGCTGATTATTCGGCTTGTGATTAATATTTATCAATGAACAACACCGGATTGACACTTGCGCCTCACGGTTGGCGACCATTTAAAGCAAAAAATAATAAGGAAAAAAAAACCGAGTGGTACGAGCCGGATGTTTTCAGCAAGGTCAATCGCGTGATTGTTTATCCGCCATTTTGTATTACTGTTCGGAGTCCAGTTTTCTGTGAAATTTCTGTCTCGTAGCGGAGTGAATTCTGGCTAATAAAACGCTCTAAACAATCTCGGAGAAAAGTTTAAGCCCCGGGACTAATAGCTGTGTAAATCAGGTTATTTTTAGCCAACTATAAACGCACGTTCAACACCACCATTATTATCCTCGTAGGAAAAACGACGCAATGACGATCTGTGACAAGTTGGCTTTTTTCAATACGCGTAACCAAACTTTCTTCACATTTTGAAACTCGGATGGCGATTAACATATAAATCCCACATACCTAGTAAAGTATAGGTGAGACTATTTCAGGTGATAACAATCCGGACCTCTAAGCCATCCCCGTCAGCTTATCATTGCCAGAACCAGATTACATTTATTTACTTTCTAATTTTACGTATGCATACTAATTATACCTATGTTCTGCACACATACACGCGGACAAACTGGTCCCTCGATTCTAACACGAATATTTGCCCTCATCTTCTTTTCTGACACATTTATTGTTATTCTGCATCAACAACTCGTGCTATCGGCATTCGCATTAGTAACCAAAACGCATCTCGCATTAATTGCTGTGGCCGGTATTAACATGTTTTCATCCGATTTATCATACAATATAACACGGCGAGCTCGAGAACCGCCCGCTGAATTGGAGTATCTTATTCCTTCCTTCCTTTGATTCTACGGAAAATGAGTAATGCGACAAAATGTGTAAATGTTCTCTCAAAAGCAAACTGTCGCACCCTGCCAATATATTTGACTAAACTAACGCTGTTATTATTTTCATTTCATGCAGGATGTCGGGACAGAGCGGAGGATACAGATTGCATTTATCGACACTGAATGACCAACTGACATGCAAACTATGCGGAGGATACTTTATAGATGCTACTACTATCATCGAGTGTCTTCACTCGTGTATGACAATTTTTACTATCATTTCACTGTCCCTTTGTCATTGTAACTGAATGTTTGTCCTCGCCAAAATCCAGGGGGGTGAGAACAAAAGTGTATTTTTGAAAAATCTAACTCGTAACTCGCCAAGTGTTCGCCCCCCGTTAGAGATTCACTCAATGAAATTCCATCAATCTTTCTGCAATTTGGAAAGCAAAGATATGGGGGATACCAGTTAAATGTCATTCAATTATATTATAGTTTGATAATTGTTGAGGTGGGCGGTTGCCCATATTTCGTTTGAAATATGTTCTGGTCAAACCAGAGACGGAAAACGGAACACCGAGCTTCTTTTGATTCGTGAAATTTTTGCCAATTTCCAAACTATTGCGCTCAGGTAAATATTTGCGCAAAAATAATGAACAACCGAACCTCTGCCTCTTTGTTTTTGCACCTTTTGTCTGGGCGGTTATCAACGTGTATTGTTGTCAATTTCCACAGTCTGCCGTAGCTGCATCATCAAGTATTTGGAAAATAATAAGTACTGTCCGATATGCGAGGTCCAGGTCCATAAGAGCAAACCATTGCTAAACATCCGGCCAGATCACACCCTTCAGGACATTGTCTACAAACTAGTTCCTGGCTGCTATCAAAGTGAGTTCGATGATTTGGTAGCTAAACTTGATAGTTTCAAAGAGAAACAGTCCATTTTCTATAAGAAACAAAACATTGTGTTTCAGATGAGATGCGATGCCGCCGTGAGTTCTACAACAAGTATCCAGAATCAAGGTCACAGGCCAGTTCCCCAGAGTCAAGAGGTGAACCGATCGAGTCTCACATATACTCTTTGGACGAGTCGCTCAGCCTATCGCTAGAGTATTATATCCCAAGCTCCAAGGAGCAAGCTGAGAGTGAAAAGGAATCGACGGTGAAGACGTTGCCCAGGAGATATCTGAGATGTCCGGCTGCGGTGACTGTCTTTCATCTCCAAAAGTTGATACGAGCTAAATATGGGCTGAGCGATGCTCATAGGGTCGATATTATGTATAAAGAGGAACCCCTGTGTGGCAACTACACTCTTATGGACGTTATGTATATCTATCACTGGAGACGAGTAAGTGAAATTTAAATTGATTCCGCCTACGGTAATAACTGCTCTCTCATTTTTCAAAGATCAAACATCGATTGAGTTTAACTTGCAATAAGAAAATTTTATCAGTCAGTTTTCAAGGCTTAAGCGACTGTGCCGAACTGAGTTGTGATTCAACCATTTATTCACTTTGGACATTTTATGAATGCGTTTTGATCTTTGTTCTTATGCCCCCGCTGTTGCAGAAAGTGCCACTTCATCTTAGCTACAGGATATTCGAGTCTTCGCCGAAGCGTATAAAGCTGTCCGAAGATAATCACGTATACGAACAAATTCTTTCCAATACCAGGGTAGATTCGCATGAACTAAAAAGTGAGCAGTCCGAAAAGCGCGAGTGGAAAGAAGTGCAACTGAAAATTTCAGAAACTGGGGTTATGAGCGTCACGGACATATCGACTTTTGAGAAAAAAAATGTTAGCAACAGGGACATTAACGCCGGTAAACTCGCTACCGTCGATAAGAGCATCGACAGGGTTGAAAGGGTTGAGAAGGTTGAGAACGTTGAGAAGGGAAGGAAAACCGAAGTTGCTAAGGAGACGAAAGAAGAAGCCCTCGAAAAATCTAGTAACCTAGTCACACAAAACATACAGACGACCAAAAATGAGGCTCCGAAAAGTACTAGAAGCATTTTACCTACGCAAGAAACAAAAAAGGCTCCTGGCAAAATGGAAGAGTATCCAAACGCGGGTGGCTCGGAATCAGAAAAAGTTGGTCCTGTCCCTATAGGGGGCCAAGATTCACCAAAGGCATTAACAGGATCTGATACTGAGGGGGAAAGTCTTGGGAGCTATGGACAAAAATTCAGTGGACAAAGTAAACCGAAGAACAATTTGGCACAGGAATCAATCCAGGCAAAAAATGGTCAGGAATGTCCGGGTACTAAAAAAGTGGACAATAGGTTGGTGAATACGAACAATAATTCCATAACTACCGCGGTGAAGATTGATATTCAGAAGGATAATTCCAAAGTTACTGGAAAAGAGGTGAAAAACGCTTCGACCAGTGTTGAGCCCAAGCAAAATACACTGAGTTCGATGGTTTCCTTTCTGCCCAAGGTTGGACAGGTGAACAATACTTATTCCAAAAAGATTTCCAAGGAAAAGAAGTCCACACTCATCAGCTCAAGGAAGTCTGACTCAAAGACCGGACCACCGGACCAGTCAAGAAGCGACGTTCAACCTTTGGCCCATTTCCCCAATACGAAATCTCACGTCACAGCGACTGTTTCTTTGACAAAGCTGACAACGTCTGTCGTCCCGTCACCCCAGTCAACAAGCATGTCCACTCAAACTGTGAACAAGTTCGTCAGTACCCCGCAACGTAGCTGTTTGTTCGTTACGGCACCTCAGATAACAACCTGTATTTTATCAAACTCTACCGTAGTGTCAAGCGTACAAAACTCTTTGGCTTCGAGCAAGACTGTTCCCTTGTATTCGCAAAATTCAGACTGCCAAGTTGCAAAAGCGGCCGACCAGAGACCGGGTCCTGCTACAACTGTCATGTCGGACTCTGCAGGCCAGAAGATATCTCTGGTTAAGAATAATAACGATAATCCATCATCCGCGAGTCAGAGTTTGGCCTCGATTGGTCTAAACGTTTCCACAGCAATGCCTGGCGGGACAGAGACGAACTCCAGTCATTCCTATGCCATTCAAAATTTGGTGAGCACTTCTCAAGCAAAAAACACGGATTTCAAAAGTGAGATCAATAGTCCGAGCGAGAGACTCGGATCCAACGCGTCCGATGTGCAGATCGGCGCACAGAGCCTAAATATCTATTCTGTGACAATGCCGACAGTTAACAGTCCACGTTTTTCTGCGCCGCACACCCCAACCGCCCCGAAACGAACAAATTCTCAGTCCGGAATTGAGATAACCAGCATATACACCGTACCGCCTTGTCCCGATGCTATTCCTATATCTCTGATGAAGCCGACTGTGCGAAAACACGAGATAATAGCAAAGGGAACAAACTTAAACGAGATCTGTGCCAAGATTGGTGAAAGTTCCAAGGAGAAAATCAAGGCGGCAACACGCTTAAAGCCAGAAATACCAAATCTACTAAAAATAACGAAAAAACCTGCGGCTGATTCTAACAAATGCATTTCCAATGTACCTATTGTCCCTGCGTACGCTCCTGGCTACAATACAGTACCTGTGGAGGACAAGTCGAACGTTTGCATTAACAAAGAAACACCTAAAGCCAGCTCAGTCTTAGCCACCTCTCAATCTGTCCCGTCTCCTGTGCCTGCTCCAAAGGTCAGCTCTGCGAAGAAACAATCGCAACCCGTCGGTTACAAAACGCTTCGAGACCCGCCAAAATCGTGGAATCCAACTTTGTCAAAGAACAATTACGTTGCCGCCAGGAATCAGGCTAAGGAAATGCAGAACCAAACCCAAGCTACTTCGGTGTCAGGTGGCAGCGGTGCAAAGCCGATACATTCGAAGCCAGCGAAGATCTTTAAAATGCGGAATGTCCCCAGATATCTAGGTAACCCGGCATCAGGGGTAAAGCCAATGTACGGAGTATCCAACGAGAGCAAAGAGAAGGATTCGGGGGTGCAGAGTACTCAGAAAAGTGGCTCTCTCAGTATGATGACTATTGATCCTAAAACTTTGTCTCCCATTGTTTCCACTGCTAATTCATCGATCATATCTCCGCCTCCTCCATACTCGCCTAATCCACGAAGTTACCAAAACTCGCAATTTCCGAGGGAGATCTGCCCCCATCCTGGCTCTCCGATTTCACCTAGGAACTCTCCCATCAATATGCTCTCGACAAATCCCTTCATACCATCACCCACCTTGAATACAAACCCTAGATTGATATATACTCCCTTTCCGCCACCCTTTCCCGATACAAGCCGCTTTCCAAATCCCCTCATTCGATCTCCAATCGGAATTTCCTCTCCCAGTGCCTTCCATAGCAGCCTGCCGGCTTCCATCAACAACTATCAACGCACTAGCTATCACGTTCCGGCAACCGGCTATGCAACTCCGAAACCGTCAACTCCTACAATCCAAAAGATCTTGCCCAACATGCACTCGTCCCCAAAGTCCCCAAAGTCCCCAAAGTCCCCAAAGTCTCCAAAGTCGTCGACTGCAATTAATACCACTCCCATGTTTACATTGGGAAAAACAGAACCCCAGCTGTCGACCAGGGTGGAGAACATTGCATTGCACTTGGCCAAGAATGCGGCAAAACAGGAACTCAATATCGTCAATTTTTCGAAAACGGGAAGTTCGGCTTCCACTAATTTTCAGAATTTGTCAACCACCACTACGGTTACTCTTTCAACCTCTGGGTATTCCTTGACGGACACCTTGCAGAACGTGACGACGCAGACGCCAGCGAGAACCAAACCACAGTCGGAAATGAAAGTACCAGAGATGGATACTCTCAAACTCAAGTCCAAAGAACCAGAGAATATCGATCTTGAAACTATGGAGAAGGAACCTCTGACTTTGAAAGCAAAGAGTACGGATGGGAATACAGAACCGATGACAGAGAAAGATATTGAGAAAACGGAGAAGGTGGTAGCCAAGATTAACGGCGAAGTAGCCACACAAAATGATATAGCCCCATTGTTAGGGGAAAGTGATAGAGAAACGCTATCGAGAAATATAGAAACAAGTTTGGTACCTGCGCAGGTAGAACAGAGTTTGAAGGAGGCCCCAGAGATGGCAGAAAAATCCGTTGAAATGAATAGCGAAAGGGTGTCCAATGAAGCTAAAGGCGAAGAGGCAGTTCACAAAACAACTGACCAAATCCAAGAGAAAAAGTCAGATGTACAACGAAATAGGCCAGAGTCGTAATTGAAATGAAAGTTGAAGACGAAATATTGTGAAACGGTAGTTACGAATTTAATGATTTTGTTCGTCTCGTACTATGTGGCATCCTGTATATTACTGTAAATAGTCGATGAAAATATTGTTATTCACTATTATGTGTTGAGCACAGATCTTACGAGAATAAGTTGGTTTTATCGAAGGTGGTGTTAGATTAAAAAGATACTGTTATATTATTATTTTACTCGGAATTCCGATTCTCCTCACCTTTCTTACTTGGGCCAGACAATTTGCAGTCTCATAATTTTTCTCTCTTCAATTTCTTTCAACAAACTCATTAAATTCACCTTGCCACTAATTCGATAGGATATTTGATACCTGTATTTCTCTATCATCCTTCCATACGGTCAGTTGCAGCTTCACCCAGTTTTCGACCCTATCTCTCTCGACCTGAACCAAATCTTTGATAGTGACGCGACATATTTAATAAAAATTCTACACGATAGCCCGTACACATATCGATACCTACGTTCTAGTATGTCGTAACCCACAAAGTTTAAGAAATTGACGTTTTTTGTAAAATGGAATGATAATCATGTTTCGCAGCTTATGTGTAAGTTTTAGCGGTCAAATCGTTGATTTACTATTTTCAAATAGATATTCCGATCCGTAAAGTCCTATCTTCTCAATGGTAATAGTGAACCGTTTTCATCGCCTACTAAACATTTTTCCAAATGTGGGATACGACATATTAGAACATGGGTATGGATATACATATGCACATACATATCGGGAATATATGTGGAAACGCTTCATAGGGAAGTGAAAACGTTTGCATACAGGCAACTCAGAAGTGACTCAGAAATCAAGCGATTACCTTTTTTTTCGCATATTGCGTGCCTATTGGCTACGTGGAGACAAAACCTATTCGCTTGACTTCTGAGTGACTTCTGCGTTGCCCGTATGCAGACGTTTTCACTTTCCTATGAAGCGTTTCCACGTATATTTCCGATATACATATCGATTGACTAATGCCATACGAGCATAAGGGCCAAAAAAATATTTTTTTTGCGGATATGCCCACAAGATTCTCCATTGCATGAAAAAGATTTTGCCACCAAAAAAAACGAATTTTTTTTTTGCTTCTTCTTCTTCTTCTTCTTCCTTAGACTTATCGCCCACTTGGAATTTTTTTTTTGCGCTTACGCCCGTATGGCATTAGTCCATCGATATACACATATAAATATCTAAAATCTATAACATTTGTACGTATTTAGGACGTCCGGAGTTGATTGGTCGTACAAAATCAAGATCATATTGTACATTATTTTATTTAAAAAATTATTATCGCGCTTGCCCGCTAATCGGGAAAACATTTTTTTTCTTTCTCCATCAACAAGGTCATCATCACTATTATCATAGGATTGTAATTCTAATGTGTAATTTATAAATTGTAGAAGTAACAACTCGAGGGGTTACGGACTAAATTTTAACGTGTTGCATATAATCAATTATCAAATTAATATAATGTTATTTAAAGAATGCATTTTTATGTTGTTGATTGACAAACGTTTAGCTTCGATAGAACACAGGCTTGAATATTTTTTAAACGCACTTATTTTTGTTTCCTACTGCTCACTGTAAAAGAAAAATATTATTTCAACTCCTCAATCCGTTTGATTCTAAGGCGAACAAGTACTTATGCCGGCAAATAAAAGGCAGAATAATGATCGAGCAACTTGTTATCCAACTGTTGAGGCAATCTGCTCGATCTTAGGAGTACATACAGATACAATCCGATCGCAAATATACAAAGGTGCTGATCGTGGAAAGTATATAAAACGGAATATGTAGATGGAGGAGATTACATGGCAGATTATTCAAAATTAGGATTTAGGCACATAAAAATATAGACACTTGCGTCATGGACGAAATTTTATTGAGATTCTCGTCGCTTTAGCATACTTTCGGACTTTCATTGTCGTATATTTCTTTCGGGTGTAAGGAGATCGACTCACTCGAACTGCGAAAGTGGTTTCCAAATGTTTCAAAAACTATCCTCCTGGAAAATGGCATAGCTTTATTAGAATTCTGATATATTGCTGTTGCAAAGCCAACAGTCAAGGACTAGGAATGTGCAATTATAAGATGTTAAGTTTCGTTAAATAATTAATTGAAGCTCCCTTCCATCCTGATAGTTCTAGGAACAGGACAATGGCTCTCCTTATTCTTATTTAGTGTTATCATTTTGCTTGTAGAGGACCGTTGTCACATACAAGGACGGCCATCGTAACATGTGCGTTGCGGAATGTACTATGCAAATCACTTATAAATAACCATAATCGCGCTAGGCCATGGCAAAGATGCATGATCATACTTTGGTCATTCTGTGCAATCGCTAGAGTAATCTTGCGGGTTTCAATGACTCTAAAAACGTGTTGACAATATTTAAAACCACGTCATGCTCCAAAACTGATTGCGAATGAAGATGATTTTATATTTACAAATATCTACGCAGTGGTATATGCACACCTTGAACTGTAGATACAAGTGCCTAGAGAAAAGAGGTGCGACGAAACTTGAGGAGTGATTAGTGGGAATAAAATATCTCCAATTTGAATACGCTACGCTGCGACTTTGTTCGGACAGCCGTTGCCTTTCAATAGGACGATTCCCATTTTTAATCTACGTTTTTCAATCCTCGGTTGAACACACTATGATATCCTCAGTAATTTTTTGTGGCAATGATTCCCTTAAAATGTAATATTCGTTTAGCATGTAAAGATTAAATAGAATTACAATTATATGAGTAAAGCATTGAATATAAAAAACAAACCAATATTCCAAGGCATTCACATACCTTGAAATACAGAATAAATAATTGCTAGATTACACAGAAATCTGCAAGTTCTCCATTGTTTGTCCTCCTCTATCAAATGTGGAGAATATTGTGCAATGCATATTGTACGCAAATGTTTGCTTGCCTTGCGTGGACTTATCAAGACTTCTGTAGATTTCGCGCAATAACATCATTCATCCCACTTGGATGAGGTATAGAACACAAGATTTATAGAATATAATAGTCTTCATTGTAAATCAAGTATTATCGTATTTAGTTTGATAGTAATATATTGCTGTTAATGTTTAACAATCGACGATGTGAATTTACGACTATAAATAATATTCCTCTTTCATTTCTTATCTTTCGCCTCCCGAAAAATGTTTCAAAAATATTCAAGCTATAGTTGGTATAAGGAAGTGTACGAGGCCTTACCGAATTTTATCTCATACTAGTATACCGAGAGGTTGCCGTGAAACATCGCAGTCAGTCACAGCCAACTCGACACTACTTGAGTTTTTCGTCTGTTTCTCGCAGACTGGCCAATTGGGATGGCCAGCTTGCAAGAAACAAACGAAAAACTTCGGTAGTGTCGAGTTGGCTGTGGCTGACTGCGATGTTTCACGGAAACCTCTTGGTATGTACGATATAACAGAATATAAAGTATCCAGGATTTAGTCTGTAAGTTAGTAATACTATAAACAATTAATGAAATAACACTGTGATTGTTACTCGTTTATGCACAGAAATTATGTTATATATATACTATAATAATTCAATAATATTAGATTTAATATGAGCAACAGGAGGTAAAACTTTCATTGTCGTCGTAAACTACGATAAAGATAAATTAGTAGGTAGATAATAGAGATTTGCAAAAGTTTGTAATAATTCTGTAGGAAAGGTGACGCAGTAGACACGGAGGAGTATTTGAATAAAACTAATCATTTTTTTCTTGCAATGTACACTTTTAGCGACGATATTTAGATGAGAAATATATATTTGATCTACTATCATGCTCGGCATTATTCTTACCAGATAATGTATGCTGCACCTCTTCACAAAATTAACCCTTCTTCTGTAAACCCGTAGCATTTACTAAAGTAACGTAATGTAGCCTAAGACTTGTACTGTTACTCGATGCGACCGTACATTGTCAGCGCTGCGTGGTTTTGGTTTGGCACGGTACATGGCTTTTAATAATCGTGGAAGAGCCGAAAAATGAAACGAGATATCTTGTCTGAGACCTTTAGATTTATTGATAATGTTCCTCCTTATACTTTACACGGACAAATGAGTTTTTTTTCTTTTAACTGGAATGACTTTTTGGTGTACAAAAATTTGCATTCATCTGTAAACACACAGCCTAAACGCAATCGCATGTCTATCTAGATATTCCATAAACTTGTTCTACATTCATTTTATACCTATATTATACATACTATTATATAATATCATATCCTTTGTTGAATTCTATAAACAATCGTGCGTGCTCTAATAAATCAACAAATGATCGTCATCATTTTTATTATTATTATTATTATTATTATTATTATTATTATTAGTAGTAGTAGTGTTATTTCTATTATTATTACTTTAAAATGTTCAAACGATGGCTTTGGATCAAGCCATGATAATCGTTGCAACATCTCAAGCATGGTACGAATGAGTTCCTCAAGTGCACAATAATAACAAATGGACAAATTCTGAATTATAATAATAATAATGGCACGCGACAAACGACACCAATATTTAGAATTTCATTCCAATTTTCAATCTCTCGTTTACACGTAGTAACGTTGAATACCGTTGGAAAGCAAAAGGAAACCCGTGATTCATCGATTGAACGTGAATAGTTGACAATTTTAACAGTTCATCGTGGAAATATATACTTTCATTTGCGAATATATACTTCCGTCAAACCTGGTGAATCGCCAATGAGTTGGCAATAACGTGAATAACATTCTATGCACAACTTGTTCATTATCTATTAGCGTCATTATTTTAGGCTCTAGAATTTTTCGGAACGGTTTACCTATTACAGGGCATTTGGAGATGTGCCGCTTTCTCTCCAATGCTCCGAATTACAAGCCTTACATGTTCCTGAATTACTAAATTGCTATGGAATTCCTTCTAGTTGAGATGCGTAAATCAATGGTATGATAAATTTTCATGATACGCCAGAGAAGGATCTCAGCGATAATCATGAAAGTTTAGTCATTTTTGATGATATAACGTTCTACAATGACCCTGAAATTTTTTGTAAATTTACTTTTTCGTTAAAATTGATCGACACTGACTTAGCAAATGATAATGAATGACAATAAATGACTTAGCAATTCCGTAACAAGTCTCTCCAATCATAGATCTTCTTGTCAAATAACGAAGATGTAAGGCTAACATTTTTCAAGACACATGTATAGAATTTTGTTACCAGAAAATACCTATATATACACGGTGTTCAATCGTTCGAAATGCATCCACTACTTATCTAGAAACACTCTTCGTTTATTAAATCTCTGCTCATCCCAAAAGTCAAGTACAATGTATTCAGAAAGCACTGATTCTTGATATTGAATTATCAGATCATAGCAGGTACGATATACAAATTAGTGTGTCGCAACACGTGATATAATGATTAAGATTAATAATACCATTTGCAGGCATTCTGCATGTTTGTATTTACATTCGAATACCAAAAGCGAACAATTTCAATTTACATCGTGTAAAATTCTCAGTACGTTCACGCGCCCAAATAGGTATATGCTCATGCCTTCACACAGGTGTAAAAAAATTATTCCAACACAAACATGGATCTAGCTATGAGTTTTTTTTTTTTTTTTTTCAAGCATCCAATCTTGATATAAGCTTCCAGGCGTGGTGTTGGTTGGTGCTCACTACAGGTTCACAAAATGTGACAACATATTTTCCAGTCGAGTCAATAGACTTAAGATTGTATATTCTAATTGATATGAAAAGAAAATAGAATTACACAATAGGTTTGTCCGGTGAATGAAATTGGCGCGCTCAAATTTAATGTATTGTCAACTCGTGCGATTAGTAAATCTTTTTTTAGTAGAAAGATTCGAATAACCCGTGAATTAGGCAAGAAGCTTGAAAATATCTGTAAATTGCATCGCTTTATCACACTAATAATCTATAGGAATATAAAATTTAATTTATTCTCATTCGATACTTGAATACAATAAATGCAATAAGATGTATTTCGATCGAATTCCTCACACAAGCTCAACGCCGTCGCTGTCAAACAAGATGGTATCTTTGTCTTATTCTAGCCAGTTCACGTACCGTATTATTCGCATCATTCTCATTTCAATATAAATGACAACAGTATTTATGGCCAAACAGCTAAACGGCCTTCTCTATTAACGGATCTATTCCTCAGTGCTGCTTGTCTTTCGGACTCGCTTTTCCTTTGTGCTGTTCATTTGTGTTATTCAACAGAGGAGCATTCACCAGCGAATCAGACACTTCTTCACTGCTGCTGCTTCGTATATCTCCCTCCATCTGAAGAATGAATTGATCTTTTTCATAATCCGTCAAACCATAAAATCAGTGCAAACGAGAGAATTCAACGATCAAAGTAAATAGATTGAAATTTAGAAAGTGGATACATATTGCTACAAACCTGTCCGGCGTAAAAGGCGTTGTACGCTATCTTCAAAATCAACCATGTCCATATGGCGTGGAGCACGAGCAGTAGAATTAGCAAGGCGTTGAATATATAATATGCAGGAAACATTGGGACGATCTTTGGCGCCTCTATCGTTGTGCTATGACAAAAGTTCAAGTTCTTATATTCCAATGAGTCAAGATCAAATTGTCACCAGCAATAAATGTTCTGTGCACTCTGCAGATATTCGTCGATTTATTGCGACAGTCATTGAATCGTTTTTCTTTGGAACGCCTTTTAGCATTAAAGTTTTGCAAAAAAAATCGAACAGACCAAGTCATCTACCTGTAAATGATCCAGAACGGATAGACTCCCATTCTCGTCACGATCCAGAGGACGGTGAAAATGACAAATATGAAGTCGCATAATTTTTGGTAGTTGGCATACTTTGCCATTTTTGCTGCCTGTAACAATAATTTGGAACAGTGAGTTGGACAACCACGAGACTCTGCACGAAATACCTAGGTATTTCTCGGTACAGGGAATTGGTGTGGCTGCGCCAGTAAATTACTCTGAAACTTATTACCTCCAAGAAAATATCTGCGCAGTCGTGTACCAATAAGACCAGTGAACCAATTCTGGTCAAGTTCCCCACCCATGAAAAGCACATCAGGACGATAGTAGCGATATGATGGATGAACATCTGCCAGAAATCTTTTCGCTTGACATCAAAGAACTGGGAGAAGCTCAGCGACCAGTAAAACGCCATGGAAATCATGTAGTACCACCATACATCGTCGCTCACGGGATGAAACGGGTAATCGAAGTAGCAATTATTTATCTTCCAAAGCCAGGGTTTGTCCCAGAGAATGGTTAACCCGAAAATAAAAGAGTACGTGTAGTACAGGCATCGCCAGCTAGAAAACAAGAGTGGGCACATCGGTAAAACAATTTCTTGTAACTTTGCAATAGAGATTTTTGACAGGGTCCCCAAAAATGCTACGGACCTGTTTTCGCAGAATTTCGTCAGCGTCGATGGCTTGTCTTGGGATCTGCGAAGTCGTAACCATCGTTCGACTTGTCGCTCGGACCAATCTAGTTGCTTAGCCAACGCCAGTACCTAGAAATAAAAGGGTCCGCAATAAGAACAGTGGTGAAAAAAAAAATTAGTAAATGGTAGAGGCACAGAAGAATCACCTGCTTGTGCTTTATCCTCTTGCCGGTATAAGCTTTTTCTAAAATTATATTTGGCGGAGTTTTCTTTGGTCTTGTATTCTTTATACCTATAGATTTTCCAATCGGGGCAAACCAGCATCTGAAAAGTTTGAAAATAAGATATCCTTGAATGACGCTGGATGAGCAAACAGCTAAAAAAAATTGCGTTTCATGAAAATAAATCAAACATTTGCTGAGATTAGACGAGTCGGGGGTGTTTCGGCCAACGAAATTGATACTAATTAACGATCCGACAGTTTTAATCATACACCCAAGCGCCTGTTTCTGCTGCCGTTGTCGAGATACTTATCTAACAGAACAGCCGTTACTTCTCACTCTGAGGGAACTATTTTACCTACCATCAATCATAGGTTTCTCCACCGTGTAGGTGAGAAATGTGGCGATTCGATATTGGTTCGCTTCGACAATCATTACCTTGGCTAACATTGTTTCCACACGTTTGAACAATTTTACCTCAACTCCAAGATATCCTTGCTCCAAAATATTGATTTGGGCCTCTAAGAATTCAATGTTAGACCAAGTCCGGCCGGATGTCGAAGGTGAGGATAACCATTGAACTAATGATTTTGCGTAACAGAAACCTTACCATTGTTATTATGGTCATCTTTTGAATTCGAGTTTTAACAGCAATGAAGACAGCCAGATTTTCCGTGTTCAAAGTGAAAATTGAGAAATCAGACTGGTACAAAAGAATGTGGAGTAACTGGATGAACGGTATCAAGATAAGTGTTTGTTTGATATAACGGATTTTTGTCAGAGTTTAACATTGCCTCTTATGCCGCGCCAAAGACAAGTGCATACGTCAGCTGCATACTAATTACTTGACGCAAGGCTCATAACTGTTTTCTGTTTCTTGCAAGTTGATACATACCTTGTATGTATGTATAGTTGTATATTTGTATACATTAGGATGGTCCTTATTTTGGTCATTTTGGAATTTTAATAGTTGTCCCCCCCATCCAAATAACTAAAAAAAAATTCCTGCCAAGCTTGAGCCCTTAATAATAATATGAACCCGACCCCCAAGACGACGAAAGTTTCAAATGGGAAATTACCTATATTTTCCAATTGAATGAAAACTTGGAATTTTTAGGAAATTATCAACGAAAAAATCTAAAATTTGGTATAGTTATTTGTACTTGTATGATGTACAAAATGGTGTAATGGAGTAATTGTTAGATAATTACATTCTGACCTTTTAATGATCAACTTTTGGAAAAAAAAAAAAAATTTCATTACCTACATTGAAAGGTGAGAATATAGTTATCTAAAAATTGTACTAATGCGCCATTTTGTATATTGTACAAGTATAAATAACTGTACCAAATTTCAGATTTTTTCATCAATAATTATCTGAGTTATGAAAGTTCAAAGTTTAGTTTTAAAGAATACACGCAATTTCCTATTCAAAACTTTTGTCCTTTTGGGGGTCGGGTTAATTTCAATAATGAGGGCTCAAACTTGGCAGTATTTTTTTTTTATTTTTTGACTTATATAGGAGGGTTTTGGGGGCAGGTCTATCAACATTCCGAAATGAACAAAATAAGGACCACCCTAATATACATCGAACGGACCTGTGCGAATCAATAATAGCGCATTGCTGTGGTATATTTGATATTCGCACCCTTATTAAGTATGACAAAAATCGATGCCTCTTGAAGGGGAGACAAAATTGAAATAATATGCGATTGGTGCAGAATAACAATTTCGAATGACAGGCTTCAATTTACCCAAATCTTTGAACTAAAGTAAGTGCTACTAATCATACCAATGGCACATTCTTTATCTGTGTTTCTAATGTCCTTACGGTGCCGTCAGACTTGTTATTATGTCCTTGCGCCCCAGGGAGCATAACATGTGGCTAATGCAGTACCCGGGGATTGCATTCACATTTAAATGATCCTAGACGACCGTTTGTAGTTATGCTTCTACAATATCTAAGCTGATATAAGGCATGTTTAGTATACAGAGAGATTCTGTGGAAAATCACGCGCCTGAAAGGTAGGCTAACGGGAAACGCCTGAATTGAGCAGATCAAACATCGACGATGGGGTTTCATTTATTACGTGTGAAATAAAACCTAATCGTCGATGTTTGATCTGCTCAATTCAGGTGTTTCCCGTTTGCCTACCTTTTAGGCGCGTCATTTTCCACAGAATCGCTCTGTATGTGCCATATTCGTTCGGAGCTGTTACGTCTCTTTTCTACCTATGGTTATTAAGGTGGTTCTTCCACGAACTGAAATATTGCAGCAGATTCTAATTTTTCACTGTGTTATAGTTGAAGTACTTCATAATACTTTAACAAAGTTTGACAGTGGGTTATCGAGCAAATAATACAAAAAATTGACCTCAGGCTCCCAATATTTAACACACAACCTTATGGCGGAATCCCATAACGAACGATTTGATGAGATATTTGTTATACGTAAATATTAGAGACCTTTTCCAAAAACGAGTTGTATATAGTATGCATTACAAGGATTTTACAAATGGCAAGAAAATTGTATGTGATCGGAGTCTGCGACAAAATATTCAGAGTTGAAGTGATAGAATTTAAATTTTACGTGAATATTTGACAGAATTGAGACGTTTGGCGATACCACGACACGTCAGGTCATAGCTTACATCAGAGAGCTCCGTCCGAATAAAACATCATTATGTCATTGGGGCATTATGGCTTTGTTTAAAATCAAAAATATATGAATTTATTAATTTTAAACGGGGCCTAACTAAAGCACCTATGATCTATGATATATATCTGTGGAAGAACCACCTTGAAAGAAGAGGGGCAGAGCCGGAGCATTCGGAGTAGTCAGATCTGTATTTACCAAACTCAGCTATAATATACCATTCTATAATAAAAGATTGTTTTGTAACCATATGGTACTAAGAAGTATAAAACAAGGGAATTGAAGGCAGTGACAATATGATACTACTCATAGACATCATAACAACAAAGCAGTTACATAATGATTGGAAAGTTGAACTCTGAACCCTGTCAAACATTCAGGTTCGTGTCGGTCATAAGATGGAGGGAGCAAAGGACAAGCAGACTGGAAAAATACTCTGGATTGCTTCGCAATAATCGATTGAATTTCTAAGAAAAAATTGCCAATAAATAAACGAAAGAACCAAGTAAGTATTGGTTGCATTCATTTTCTACAAGTGAGACAAATATGTGTTCATGTAAGTCACGAAAAATACACTCCAACTTGAATTGCCAGCACTGATTAGGTGCGTGCTGTAAACAAAAAACAAAATATTTCAACGCCTTTTTGACCACTGATGATGGGTTGGTGATGAAATTTTAATTGATTCCTCGTTAGCCGTAAGTGAAATCCGTCAATCCTAGGCACATTGCACGTGGCCCGGAATTATGTATTCATGTATGCGTGTATAGTGCATGTGGTACATACATACATATGCATACGTATGTGGAACATCCGATACCTCAAGATATGCAATCGTATTCGCAGCGAGCACGAGTAGCGTCGATGCTAATAATAATTAATCTTCCAATTGATTGACTGGTC
This sequence comes from Tenthredo notha, assembly GCA_914767705.2. NCBI lineage: Eukaryota > Metazoa > Arthropoda > Insecta > Hymenoptera > Tenthredinidae > Tenthredo > Tenthredo notha. The sequence continues at coordinate 10,499,643 of OU611916.1, forward strand.
CGTATCACGCCCGGCGAATATGTTTTTTATAAAATTGTGAGTCCTACCGTTCGAGGACGTATCGTAACCCCAGAAGAATCATAGACATTGGTATAGGGAAAATCAGATGTCTGTAGTCTATGAATTTGTTTTCGGCGGTCGGTGTGAGGTCGGCCCACGTCGTATTTGGTGGCAACCAAATGTCAGGCGACCAAAAGCCTGCTGAAATGTTACGCAGGATCTCCATAGCGTGTATCACAAGGCAAAATCTTTACACCAACGGGACTGTTCCGGCGGCTCACGTCAAACTCGCGTCAATTAAAAGAGGACTTTTTTTACACACCCGTAATAGTAACGACATCAAACAATTTACGGAGAATGAGTATGGTGTATGTGTGTGTGTGTATTCAATATGTATATTTTTTTTTTTTTCTCCCTCAGTTATCCGGAACAAAGCCGATGTACCAAATGAACAATATGTATATTTAAGGTGCGATTAAACCCTTGGTCCGACGACACTGTACTGGCTTTACGACGCCCAAGAAATATCTGGCGAGTCGCGACACCACTATTCAAGCTATCCCACTTACCACGCATATGTATTCGTGTATGTATGTATGTATGTATTTATGTATGCATGTATGCAGCACTTAACCGTTGCAATACGCGAATTGACAGCCACAAATCAAGCCGAGTCCTCAGATACAGCACAAACTACACGCTTTAGATACACCGCAATGCATAGATAGGTAGCGGACGTCGCGGAAGCGTCAAGCGGGATCCGAAATCGGCGACCCAACTTCAGCCCGGTTTACAACTTCTATGCGGTTTATAGGGAAGTCGGATCGTTTTTCCAACTAGACTGTGCGATTAGTCTGTGGTCTTGATATGAATTTCATTTTCGAAGATATCCGGCTCCCCGCTCCTGGTTACATGCGTTCTACGCGATAATTACGATAAGTCATTAATGGATTAACCTAACCTTCTACGCGATAAGCCCCTAAAGGATTGAAAAAAAAAAAGATATCCGGCTTTGGATAAGTCATTAAAAGGAAGTGAAGTGAAGATATCCGGCTTTGGCTAGATGCGATTACGCGAAAAGTCCTTAATATGATACAGTACTCCTTCTTGACCGACCACGATGACGTACCTGATTCTTTTATTTCGTTTCATTGATAAACTAATGAACGAAATCGATCCAAATTTTGACAATGAATTGCCCGAGTAATATATCGAATGGTGGAAAGTCCGTCAGTTTGCGACCATCACAATTTTTGTTTTTTTCTAATCTTTGTGGTCAGTGAGATGTGCTCTCATTTTGGCACCTCACACATTTTCGTGCAATAGTACACGTATGAGAAGGACCTTCCACCATTGTTGACTACTTGCCCCTTGGGGATTTGCTGTGAGAGGGCTGTAGGACTAAGATCCAAAATCTCTTCTTCATAACCAAAGGAAAGGAAAAGAACAAATCAAATCTCAATCTAGACAGAAAGGGCTTTTTCCCCTGGCTATTCTCAAAGCGAGGTGTTCCTGGGATGCCTATGACGGCCATATGAGATTAAGGATCCTCACTAAACAAGAATCGTACCCTGTGTTTGTCTGGCTACTTCTCTGTAGGGTATAAGCCGAACGGAAAAAGACGAAGAAGACGACGATCTTCTGGCACATAGTCTTTTGGACAAAAACAGATAGCCATTAGGAAGGAACAAGAAGAAGAAGAAGACCTTGACGATGTTCTTGAATTTGAATAGATGTACGAAAAGTGCTACCTACTTCCCAACTTCCTGATGACGGTAAACCGGAAAAAATGTATAACAGTCAACTCCACGGTGGTTTGGGAACAACGTCACTATGTGTATTTATTATTGTCAAGTAAAAGATAAACAATATGTATTATTAAACATCCTATTTGATAATATTCGTAAGTATAATGGAGGTAATCGCAACAAAATTTCAATCCTACGTGTGAACACGCACGCGATTTCAGTTCTTCGTACTACTATAATGATGTATCTTTATCAGATTAAGCAACAGAGTGTAAAAATATACTTCTATGTAATACAATTTAATTTCTGATGATATGAATATCACAAGCTCATATCGAATATCAGGGTTCCCTCAGCTTCACCGTTCCAACTCTTACGACAATAAATGTATTTCCATTCGTATCCATCGTCGTGCGAGGACATATTAATAGTATGTAGTAATACAATTTTACGCTCTCCTTTTGCCTCCTCCCAGACGGTTGACTAAGCTCTATACTCTTATCTTCCGTAAGGTATTTGATTCACCAAGTCGAAATTTGTATTCTGCGAACCGCCGATGTACTTTGCGACGAGCTGGAACAATGACATAAACAATAACGTACAAGGTGACAGTAATTGGTTGTGGGAAGATCTTGATGTGTTGAAATTCACACGATTTAGGGTAGGCTGGGTACGGTTGAGACACGGGGGTCGGTTGATACAACGCTAAAAACTCAAAAACTAACAGAGATAGTAAACTAAATAAAGTAAATAAATAAGCAGTAAATGAAGCCACTTCTTTCTGTCCTTGTATCCTACCACTATCTCTATTAGTTTTTGAGTTTTTAGCGTTGTATCAACCGACCCCCGTGTCTCAACTGTACCCAGTCTCCCCTACTTCTCTTTATGAAAATAATTCTATGTATGTACCGCGTAGTTGGTGAGACCAGTCGCACCCATGTTGATAGCCATGTGCATGACTAAATAAAAACAAAATATCACGTAGAGGATGGAAAACATGGTGATTGATAGAAGTATCGCCCAATGTTTTGGGTCTTTTTCTTGCACTGTGTTAATGACAAAGTAAATATTTATCGCTATCACCACGACGGCTAGGGCGGTCGAGACAATTTTGTTCCCCCTGCAAGAAGATGAGAAAACAGTTGTGCGAAGATATGTAGGTCTCCTTATTCCAAAAATGCAATCATCACTTTACTTACAATCCATTTTTGAACTGTCCCATTATCCGATCGTTGCTGGTGAAAGCTATAGTTGGTAGTATCGCGAAGGGCAATTGCAGACTCATTACGGCGTTCAAGTACTCATTCATTTTACTCAAATCGTTGATTTCGGCTACAAATGCTATCGCCAGCGTGGGAATTATTGCTATCGTACGAGTGAATAACACCCGCTTCCACCTAGCCCATTGGAGGTTCAAGAATCCTTCCATCGCAAATTGACCTGCGTACGTGCCAGTCATCGTTGAGGATTGACCAGAGGCCAGAATACCTATAGCCCAAATGTACATGGCGATGGCACCGAATTGACAACCAAGGAATATTCCTCCACTGTAGAGGTCCGCATCGACTGTGCTATTGTTGTTCTAGAAGGGAGTTAAATTAAAAAAAATTGATGGAACACAAATTTTCACCAACATGTCCAGCAGTAGTCATTAACTTCACGGAATACTACCAAATTATTGTTTGGCTCACGTAATTTTTCGCGAAACGAAAAATATGTGGTATACGAGATAAACACTGTACACCTACATAGATGGGGGTGTTTGCTTCTTGTAGATAAATGTGATAAAAAATTCGAAACGGTTGTGGAAATAGCTCAATGGAAATAGTAAGCTATATTTCGGACTATAGAGAATCACCAAAGAGGGTAAAAACTCCGTTATGGCTTAGAAAAATTTCGGTCAACACTGCGGTGTTATTTCAGGGTTTTTAGCAGAGGGCCAGAATTTCGTAATCTAAAAGACTAACGGCACAGTCTCGTAAAAAAAAATAAGTCGAGCAGTGAACGACTGCGAAATGGTCCCCTAAAATTTGTATCTTCTTCAAAATAATATACGATATTTAGGTTTAACGATCGTTGTAGTCACCTCAAACGTTGCCATCCCCAACGTATAGTTGTTTGCCTCGCATATGGAATACTGAAATAGAATCGAAAAGATTATTCTACCTACATACCATAACTGCTCTGGGGATTAAATAATCATAGCAACGCCAATTTTCATGGGGCAAAGTGCGTGTAGCAAAGCTAAGAGATCATTGTTTGTCAATATTTACACCTGGCTTAGCAAACTTGTTTCATATCGATAACAATTCGTGAAATACTCACCACGTCGGCATTCGTTTTATCAAACAGCCCATGTGCAAAAACGGCAACGACAAAGACGTTGATCAGAAAGGAGATGAACAATGCAATACTGGCTTCGACGAAATAGTACATATTGGCATCTCTGACCTGGGCAGGTTGTTTCCTATCGATATTCCTCGACTGGGGGGACAAGAAAATGTCAGCGATTAATTATCGAGATTTCAATCCAACAGGATGGCAGAATCGGTTGTCTGCTAATAATTAATTTACCTTAACGAGGGCACTGTGCAGGTAAAGATTATGCGGCATTATTACTGCTCCAACAATGCCAATGGCTTGAGTTATCGCATGGGGACCACAATCCTTGCACCACGGTGTGAACATTCCAGCAAGTACCGCACCCTGTGGCGGGGAGGATACAACGTACTGAAAATAAACAAAAAGTCTTGAGTCGTTGAATGGAGTAATTCTGTACTCGAGAGATCAGATTTTTGACTCAAACAACTTGTCGTTAGTAGCGTAGCTATTGATAATACCGATTACTTATAATTGTACTGATGTTTTTCACGGGTTTCAAATAGCTACATCCATACATGCCAATGCAGAGAAAGAAACTTGGTGTGATACAGAGATCTCTGACTACATTTGAGCCTATCACTATGGAACTAGGAGAATTGACAAGTTTACCTCGTAGCCGAAAGTAATGGCCATTATGGTAATCAGGAATCCAAAAAAGAACTCCAACTTGCGTAGCCCGTATTTATCTAAAAATAGAAACGTAAAAGTGTCCACTATGGTTATCAGTACTCCTCCGTATAATGGTATCCTGAAATAACAACGACCATTGGTTACTTTTAAACTTGCTCGACATGAGACTTATAGTTTCAATTATCTTATTCTCGGCATATAACAAGTCATTTCAGCCAAAGATTTTGTCTCCACTTTCAAGAACCAGCCAATGATGAATCATGAAGATTAACTAGATTTAGCTAGTATAATAATAGCTTACCTTTTGTTGGACAGCAGATACAGAGCGATTGCGGTACCGATAACTTCCTGCATGTCGCTACCAATGATTGCAATTTCTATCATGATCCACAGTATTAGTCGCGGGGCTTTTTTATATTGCCTATAACACATTTCCGCTAAATGAGTCCCCGTCACCACGCCAAGCCTTGCGCTCAGTCTTTGCATGAGAAGTCCAAGCACCGTAGCACTCAGCAGAACCCATAGTAACTGTAATTAGCAGCAGACCCGTTTGAATTTCAGGCTTCATTTAAGTAGAGGTATTTAATTCCACGTCGTCCAACTCATGCTGCTCGTAGGCGTTTCCCATGAAAAAAAAATTTACCCTGTAATTTGCAGCAACTCCAGCCTGTAAATCTGACTCGATGTTTCCAGGGTCGAGGTAAGCAATGGACATTAAAAATCCGGGACCGGTGAATGCCCATAATTTTCTGAAGCTGAACTTTTCCTGAAAAGGGAAAAGGACGCTGCGTTATGACACATCGATATGATTATATTTCATCGCAGAAGCGCAGTTGGATAAAACTTTGCCTGACTTTCTGAATAAACAAGACTAGGGTATCGAATATCTTTGTCAAACATGAGAAACGTAAATAATGTACTTGGATGCAATTTTTCAGAGGGCACGTTTCTCGGCTGTTTGCGCCCGCAGAGATATTTGTCTATAGACGAAGGAAGAATCAAAAGATTTATGAAAAACAAGTTTCGGCACTTGACGACAGTAAACAGAGAAGAAAAGAAAATATCCTGCAATACGTGTAGATAATTTATCGCTGCTGGTACTCGACGCTAGGTTTAACAAAATAACAGTCGACCGATAGATGGGAAATCTCTTAGAAAACTTGCTTATCTGTTCGAGAGCATATTATTACAGATCTCAGAGTACTGCAATCGTGCAATATTGTATTTCAAGTGTTACGTGCCTGATAACACTGTTAAATATTGACTTTAGCACTCAGATAAACTTACGTGATGATCTTCGTATACAGATTGCGACTATTTTCCAAGTAAGATAGCAACTTGGAGAATTACTTGGATATTTTTATGGCCCCCGAACTTGTCGATAGAAAAGCTAGACATAATAATTGGGTCAGTTTTTTTAAATTGAGTGGAATTCTGGCCACCCCAGAATGATGATTTGTAATGATATTTTTATAGATAGAATTCGGACTAACCCAACAGTTGAAGAATTTGAACGAATTTAATTAATGGCAGATCCTACTGAAAGTTTGAAGTAAAAAACATCATTCTTTCGTGTTATAAAGCATTAGTGATCTACAAAGTTGAAAAAATTCATTTTTAACTTTGTAGATCACCGTGGTATGTGTATTGACAGAGAATGGCAATCCTCGGGTATGGAAAAGTAAACGTAGGAAACTTTTTTGAGAAGGTCTTTTGCAAAATACTGCAAACAGTTCCCTGCATTGACCTTTTTATCGTAGAAGATCGAGCATTGGTGTTGACACATATGTTGCCATATGCTACAAAGTCAGGCATGCTTTTTAAATTGAACATTTTTCAGTATCTCATGAAGCAAAAGAATTTTTTTTTTCTCTCTTGATCTTCCCCTGCTTCTTGTTCATATTTTATCGAAGCACTGTATACTAGGGTGGACGTTAAATTTCATCTTGAGGAGTGAAACCCGACAGTTTCAAGGAAGAAGAAAAGAAGAAAAATTTTGGTCCCGAAACGAAGTTTCTGAAGTGAAGTTAACACGTGCCGGTAAGGTTTCAAAGTTTCCCATTCAAAACACATGCATTTTTACGGATCCCAATTCAGAAATGCACTGAGAGGCTAATTTTATTTCGAAACTATATGATGGTATCAGGTATGTATAATTGTATACTACTACATGAGGAAAAATCGAGGATATCATACCATTGAATCTGATCATGATTCCATTCCAAACCAAAATTCTCTTTTTCTCTCAATTTTGAGTGAGAAATACATCGAAAAATTCAATTTTCACCAGTTCTTTTCCATAAAAATCAATATAGCTCAGACAATATTGAGAGTAGAGTTTTTTTTTATTCGTTTCCCTGAATTCCTCGAGAAATTTTACTTCAGAAATGATGTTCGAATCGTCATAGAATTTTTATTCGCAGGATACTTACTGAAAATTAGAATTTTAGGCCGTAAAGTTGATAAGGAGAATTTTAGTTCGGAGTAGAATCATGATCAGATTCAACGGTATGATATCCTCGATTTTTCCTCATGTAGTAGTACACATACCTGATACCTTCACATTTCAAGATCTTTCGAAATAAAATTAGCCTCACAGTGCATTTTTGAATTGAGATCCGTAAGAATGCATGTGTTTTAGATGGGAAACTTTGAAACCTTACCGGCACGTGTTAACTTCATTCCAGAAACTTCGTTTTGGGACCAAAATTTTTCTGTTTTTTTTCCCTTTAACCCCTTGACTGCACGGCGACTCATTTTGCGTGCCACTTCTGGCAGAGGCGAACGATGAAATATTGAAAGGACGTCTATAGACGTCCTTGCCAGAAATGGCGCGTCTTTTTTGGACGTCCATAGACGTCCTTGCCAGTCAAGGGGTCGAACGGTGGGGTTTCACTCCGCAAGATGGAATTTCATGTCCACCCTACTGTATACGAACCCATTGTCCAACATTGTCGTGGGCATAATCAACTCTTCTATTCTATTTTATTTTATTCTAAGAGAACGGAGCTGTAGAATCATGGAATTTGATGAAGGACATATTTCAAAATAACAAGTGGCCTTTGAAATTGTAGACGAAAAGCCGCTGGCTGAGAAAACTTGACTAGCAATATTAAAGTTACCTCGGTCACATCTGGGATTATTATTCTCTCTTCATCGTCGTAGGTGTCTATGTTGTTTCTTGACAATAACGTGCTTTCTGTAGCTTTTGTGCTATTTGGCGGCGTAGTTTCCCTTGTGTTTTCCATTGTATCTCCTGAGGCTTCAGGAAACTCCATACTTGACATTTCTACTGTCGGATTAATCATCTGTGTCGTCTTGTCTGTATATGTTTGATGTAATAAACAGATTAATGAATAAGACAAAGGCATAGGATTGAAATAGTGTTCGATTGAATCTAGAGTAGCTTGTGTATTCGAGGAAAATTGTTGTGTACATACATCGGCAAAAACAAAAAAGAAATGGTGTAAATTGATAAAATCGAATAAGTTAGAGATGAAAACGGAGCGGAGATAATTACAAGTATATAAGGGTCAGGTTAACTTTTAGCTTACAGTTAGAGGGTAGAATAAGCTGTATCAGCTTAACCTATTCATCGATACGCACGGACTCGACGGAAGACTGACGAACATTAAGCCAGTCATTTGGCGAGGATGACAATTTCAACAGATCACCCACTCTGACAATCATACGTATATTTTTGTCGCCTGTATTAAAAGAAGTACATACGCCAATCCAATTATTATCCCTGCCACGTGACTCCGCGCGCGCAATAATCGCCCCTTTGTGGCGTCGACGGTCGTCTGCAATTAATGGCGGTGGCTTACGAAGATCTAATGAATAATGAATAATGTAGATCGTGAACACAACTACACATATGCGGAGAAGTGACGTCACGTTGACGTGTATATCGGCTTGAGAGCGTTGGGAACACCGACAGACGCAGTCAAGTGTAAGTGGTGACCTCACCCGGCTTCTGTACGGTACAGTAATGTTCATTAATGGCTTCGCGGTGGTTGACTTTTTTTTCTGATTTTTTCGGAAATGAGACTCCATTCTAGTCGTATTTCATGTGCCGATCGCCGAAATTATAATAATAATAATTATGACCCCTTATAAAAATAATCGCTGTGGCTATTCGCAAGGTAGAGTGACTCTAATAGAGTCACGCAAGAGTCACGCAAAAATTTTGTACTGCTTTTTTTGGACTGCTGAACCACCGGGTGAGTGGCTCGCATGGGTCACGCCGCTTCGCGTCGTGACCCAGGCTCACAATTAAGGAAAATCATCCCTCTCGCCCCCATACCACCTAGTGGGCGGATTCTCGGACGGAATTCATACATTTTTTTTGTAAGGGCCCCAGTCTCGTTTTATATTATGAAAAAAAAATTAAAAATTCGGTCACTCCAATTCTCCGAAAATTTTTGCGTGACTCTTGCGTGACTCTTGCGTGACTCTATTAGAGTCACTCTACCTTGCGAATAGCCACAACGAAAAATAATATAACATTATTTTATTTGATTGTATCCGAAAAAGTCAGAGAAAAACAGTTAGACACCGCGAGCCCATTAATGAACATTACTGTACAGCCGTGCACCTAGGAGCATTTTCGTTCGCTACAGTGTGCTACGAAAATCACAAAAGCAATGCTATCGTCATCTCGCGATCGCATTGCCGAACTAATTTTGCCGCAAACATAGGTGCAGTAATGTTCATTAATGGGTTCGCGGTGGCTAACTAGGCGATAAGCCTAATTTTTACCCCCACCCCCCGTGTTTACCACTCTGCCGGCACTACGATTGACGTTAGTCTGCTTTCGGACGGAGCGCTGAGTGGACGTACCGCCGGTCGCAAGACCCGGTGTATAGCTCGACGTATTTATGCTCACCTTTTCGTACGTTCGTTAATAATACCAAACCGTAACTGCACTCGAGTTATGCCGTGTTTCAACCGAAAACCCAATAGTTTCAACTTTGCGCGGTTATTTTTTAGTATACGGATGCAAATATGATGTATTTAGAACGATGGACCACGTGCTCCAGCTATAGCTGCCGCGCTGCATTGACAGTTTGACTACAACTACGGACTCTTCGTACAGGCTGGTCTAGGGCACGTTCGAGGTATGGTATAGTTTTTTTTTTCTTTATTCTTTTCATCATACTTTCCACAGATAACTTACGATCAGTCATTCATCTCGTATAGCTATGAACTACTCCTATTCGATCTTAGTGTCGATATAATTGGACTACTGATTCGTTTGTAGGCACATACGTATTTCGAGAAGGGACGCTGATATACTTCGCGATGTATGTACTACGATCTGTGAGATACATGCCATCGCTACATCACATATTTTTTCACCGGTCAACTTTCGGGGATAAGATGCTACTCCACCTTATTAATATCAGGTAACGTGGCTTTTCCCCATTTTAATTGACAAATGAATTATATCAATTTATCAAGTCTGTATACGTCACCGAAACTTAAATCCAGATTCGGATAAAGATAAAGAATACAAATACAATTGATATTAGAAGATCAATGAGATGTATGACATTAAAACTCGAGAATCCATCGAGTATCCCTTTAATAGTAATAATATCGAGTCCACTCAGATTTTGACACGAAAAAAAGATCAACTGTCAGTAGCGTCGATAAAGCAATGCAAAGCCTACAAACAACGCTATATAAAATGACACGCCACGAACTAAAATAAAATGAAACGAAATAACACAAACATAAACATAAACCAAAGAAAGAATAAAGTCGAAATGAAATCAGGCACAAGTGGATGTAACAAAAAAGATTGAAAAACGTGTCGCATGGACAACAGTGGCTCTGTTAACCCGGTTCAAAGGAGCATGAGCCCCGAATACATTCGTAATACAAATATTATCACTCATGATCGACACGATATTATATTAATTGTATTTTTTGGTTTTTGTTCCTCTGCAAACTAGCTTTTTATAAAAATATGAAATTGGTCCACAGGATGATATCGGGCGAGCCGGGGAATGAATTTCTTTAGACACAGCTTCGAACACCCGGAAAAACTCTGGAGATTCTTCCAGAGGAAGGACCCAACATTTTCTTCAAGATGCTGCACCACAGGGACAGCGTGGGAATGTCGCCGGCTGCTTCAGCGAACTAGTTTAATTAGAGTATATGGTATATACTATATAGTATATGGTATACTATATAGTATATACAATACAGTATATGATGTGTATCTAGAATGTGACTACCATATAGTATATTTTATATAGTGTACAGTTTATAGTTTATATAATTTTGTGCTCTCCGCACTGTCATGAATTTAATGTTATTATACTTGACATAACATGTTATGTAAAGTATAATAAGCTACGCAGAGTAATATCTAGATGATATTTACAATAGGCATAAATTCACATTATAGATACACATTAGACTCTGTGATTATGTAGTATAAGATTGTATGATGAATGTAATTAGCTTATAAAATAAAACTCCCGAAACGATAATTAAATTATTATGTTTTGCGTATGATACCTTCTGTACATACGACGGTCTTGCCTCCCTGGAGGGGCGGCAGGAGGGGGTGGGGGGTTTTTTTTATCCCCCATCCCCTCCGCGCCCCTCTAGGGAGGCAAGACCGTTTTTTTTTGATCGCGGACGCGGCTTATGACTTTAGCTTTAATTATTATTATTACGTAGTCGTAGCTCGTATTTGTAAGTATTTTGGATCTGTATTGATCCCGGCGGAAGGGGAGGAAGGGGGAGGAAGTGGGAGGGTGGGTGGCCCCCCCCTTCCTCTTCTATCGCTCACATTGTTATTTCATCCGATATCATTAGGTTTATAACTCGTAAGCTGTATTATTATTCTTGGCGGAAGGGGGAGGAAGTGGGAGGGTGGGTACCCTCCTCCTTCCTCTTTTATTCCTGCCATCGTTAGTTGAACCGTTATTATTGCGTTTATGAGTAGAAATGAATATTATTAATCTGTATTATCGATCTGTGCATCTTGTAGCTGATTAATGAACATTTGATGGTTTATGTTGTGTGTTACGTGTACGTGTACGTTACGTGAGTGCTACGCGTAATATATTACACGTATGACGATCGCATGTACAATTGTTTGAATTGAATAATCATGTTTATCCAATAAACATAAATCATTATAGAAAATCGGCTTATAATCTTCAATTACTATCCTTCGAGATTCTAAATAATCAATCGTCGAATCATTTCCCTCTGTAGTTTTTTTTGCCTAGAGATCAAAAATCATTAAAATTGCATGCTTTCATGAGTTTAAAATCATGAAGTTTGCCTACGGGGTGACACGGTATCGCCATCTCGCGGTCGCACTGCCAAACTATCCTATCAACTGTCCCGTTGTACTATCAACTCTTTTCGGCAGTTTACTCGAATATGTTTCAAGTTACGATCCTTCTTCGAGATAAGCCATAGGTTATAAAAAAAACTCAATTATTTACGACTGAAAGTAGCCAACAATTGTAAATCTTTCGTAAAAAAATCATAACAAGACGTAATAAAAATGAACAGTGTCGTAAATTAATTGTACGGTAATGGAAAGTAAGTACGAGCGAGTGAGTTGCGAAGTCCTCGAGTTGTTTACATACAAACAAAATACGAAAACAATCAGGCCGCATCTTTGGTTGTATACGTAGGACGTGACCAGGGAACGTTGTTATCTATTTATTGTTAATCCTTTCTAATGAAACAATAATCTGATTATACAGAAAAACTACGGCTGATCGCAAGTGCGGAGGCCGTTTATAACATGGAATAAATCTCCGATAAATCTAATACGAGGTGAGCCGTATTATTCAAAAAATTATTTCTAATTATGTCAGATTTTTATTTGTAGGTTCAGTTATCGTACCCATTTATTATTTTCACTGAATTTCCATTCCACACTATTTTGGGACGAATTTTTAGATCGACAAATATGATTGTACATGTTTTTTTTCCCACGAATTATAACCTCCTTGAACGTACACGAACATAACATGCGAAATTCATACATCATTTTTCAGTTTTTCTTCTTCATTTTACTTTCATTACAGAAAAAAGTATCGGAACTGTGCGAATGATTCGGGTCGAGAAATATGAGATCTAGAGTTTCAGAGATTGAGGTGAATTATCGACGATAATTTATACGAAAGGTAAACAATATTTTTGATCGCATCTTTTCTTTTTATCAAAGTTCAATCACTGTCCTACATTCGTTATTTCCGAGAATCGCGTTTGGTTGTTGAATCTTTTGCTTAGATTTAGTTTTTTATCAGATTGTAACGGACCGGAGGTAGTTGGGACAGATCATGCGAGAACTATGCAGAAAAGAAGGGACAAGGTAGGACGGTGATATATTTTGATTATGAATATTTTCACCAAACACGTATACATGCATTTTGTAACGTAACATGGTGCAGGCATCTTTATTATTTTCTGAATTTTAAGTTTCGACGCGAAAGAATCAATTTGCAAATCATTTCGAAGGAATATACCGATAATATCAGAAACTACTCGGTATCCTAATCCGGCCAGAAGTCAATCTCGCACGGTATTACTAAATTTTAATCAATCGCGAGGGATAATATTACTACTCGTATTTGTATTGTGGAATGTGAATGTTGTACGACGAGAAAATTAGAACGACGAAGAAAAATAACTGTAATTCAAGGTTTGAAATTGATGTCCAAGAGACATCATTTTTATATTCTCTAAGATATTTATAACAAATATGGAAACATTGCAACTGTAAGCGTCAATAAGACAGATAAGCAGGATATCAGCATTTTCCCTGGAAATACTCTCACGGCGTTTCACCGGGTAGCCAGGAATGGGATGCAGATGCCCTAATAATAATATATCTGCAGGTAAATACCAATATTCACGCGATGCGTTTTATACTTGTATATCTTAGCGAAGGGTGAGTCTAGGAGTATACAGAATACTAGTTCTAAATTCAATAACTTTTATTTTCTTCAATAACAAAGTCCAATTGAAGAGTAGGCAATGTTTCGTTACTATAGTACTTTTCCATGCTCGGAAAACGAATTTTGGAAGAATAGTATGAAAACAGCTGTTCTTATATCGCTATTATAGGAAACTGTCTGCTTGCTCTGTACCATATGCACCCCTCTCTCGCTCTACCTAAGTTCAGTTGGGCTATAAGCTTCCTCTCAGCCTACCCTGCATACTGTACTGTAAATGCAGGGTAGACTTTGTCCAACATTGTAATGGATGAAAATAAAAGGATCTATCTATCTATTATCTTCATTTTCTACACTGAGGAATCAATCTTCTCGAGATGAGCCGATGGCACCGGAGATTGAAATGCGGATCCAAAGAAATCACACAACAATACACTATACGAAGTAAGCATGCGAGGAAAGTGTTGGCGCAGAGGATACTGGAGTTGTACGACGGAAAGAATTGGATGCAGACATTCTGGAGTCAAACGTGAGTCCAAGAGACATCATTATTATACTCTCTAAGATATTTATTGAAAATCTGGAAACATTTCGACTGTAAGCGTCAATCCACAGCATCTTCTTATAGACCTAGAAATCGGACAGGTCATCATTTGATTTGGGACGGTAAAATTAATATTTCAACTCTTTTATGTACGATTAATTAGAAACCATATAATATCGCATATTTTCTTCGACAAATGAAAATCTATAAACTCTGAAATATTTTATTTTTTCCTTGGGCTTATCTCCTGAATACTCTGAAATATTGAGAAAATCGAAAATTTGTCAAGGCCGGTCTACATCCACTTCCCCGCGGATACGGAAGTTAGAACGTAAACGTCTTATGTAGACCGGCCTTAATGTTCATCGATGGTGTCCACGTGGCTCACTATTTTAGCTAGCCTCATTTTTTTAATCAAATTTTCCTTCTATTTATACAAATATTTTATTCGCTCATGGGCCATGACCAGGAAAATATAGTAAGTTGGTAAACTGCTGCTAACTAGTTTCGGGTTGATATCCCTGGAAAAATAATCGTTTTTCCGGTCTAAGTCGCGATCTCATAGTCACGGGCCTAACGAGAGTAACGGATTTGTTTTCCCCTTTTGTCGAATCATTTATTTTAATATTACGCGTTAGAGTCGAGAAATCGCCGGCTCCTTTCTCACAGAGGTTGTATCTTATTGTTTATCAGTCCACAACGATGTCCGCTGCGTATCTACGGACACGTGCAACGTGAGTACAACGTAACCTCTCTACATAACTTACCGTACATTGTAATTTCACGTATTTTTACGTAGACGTTGGATAATCATTTCAATTTCGTAAATCGGCATTTTGGTTCTTTTTTTTTTGCCATTTATTCGCTTAATATAAAACTCCCCGAGGGTTGGCTGAACGTAGTTAGTCATAGTTTCTATTCATCGTGTTATGATAAGTTCGGCTATTTCTTGCTATATTTAATTGGCTTATCAATAACGCTAGCGTGCCGCTGTTAGAAAATTTCCTATCTAGAGTATCGTATCGCTCGGTGATACTTAGCCTGGAAAGTAGTCCAGCTTGTGTATATTATATCGCTTTTACGGCGCTCGCTATCTAACCGGCGTGTTTACGTTTTTTTTTTATATATCGCTGCGTCGCAAATGAGGCTCCATAATGTAATTCTTCTCTTGGTGATCAGTATTATTCCGACCGTTATTCCAAAATCATTATTCTGATGGTTATTTTTGCGTAATTCGACATCTCATATAATATTTATTTTCTCTGTATCGCCAAGCAATCTTATTATTAGTTCTAATCTTTTTTTTTTTTTGTTTTTTTTTTGTTTACCTCTTTGTCAAGGTGGGAGATTGCGACATTGAAAACAAAAGACTATTTTACATTGTATTTGCGACTTTTATTCGATGAATAGCGTTATTATTCTATAAATAAGAAGTTATTCAACGTAGGTGAAACCGGCCCTAATGGAATAAATAGCGGTTGAATTTCGATATTCATGAAGTTTCATGCCAGTTGGACTTTTTCTCTCGACTTGTCTGGACCGGTCGGTGGTGGGTATTTACATTCATCCTTCGTAATTCAACGTAAATTCTTTATTTCATCGTGTAATAATATCGAGTCCAGATTACAATTTTCATAAATCTAATTCAATCGGATCGAAAATACGTTTTATATTTTATACGGTAAAAATCCGGGGAAATGACGGGTGAGAAAAAAAAATGGCGATCGCGCATACCGCTATCTTCGTCGAAACGGTGAGCGGAAGAATGATTATCTCGAGTAAATTTAAGTTTTAATCTTTCATTTTATTATCACGCGTTTGAATTGAGAAATCTGCGTCTCCTTGCTCATTAACGTTGTATCTTATTGTTTTTCAGCCCACAACGATGTCCGCAGCGAATCTATCCGCGCTATGCGGGCCAGGGACAAGTGAAACGTAAGTACAACATAACCTCTTCACATAACCTCTTCACATAACTTACCGTACATCGTAAATTCACGTATTTTTTCGTAGTCGTTGTGGATAATCATTTCAATTTCGTATATCGGCATTTTTGTCCTTTTTTTATTTTTGCCACCCTACTCGAGTTAATTATCGACAAAGACTGTCGCCAGTCCCCAGTCCATCTTGGCATTCAATAATTCTCATTTTTCAAAGTCACTTTCTCAATATTCGATCGCGTTCGCAGAGATAACTTGTCAAATCTCATGCTACGGGCGTTAACCGCGTAACGCGGGTATAAGCAGGTGTAAGCTTGTCCCGATTGGTTCTAATTTCTTTTACTTTTGATTTTTTATTTTCCTATATTTTTCATCATCTCCAGACTAATACTATATACGTTATCGGTGAAGTTATATTACACAAGCCGTCGGGGAGGCACCATTTCCTCTATCATAGATTCGATTCGACGTAACGTACCCGAACGCACGCTCACATACTTGGATTCGTTGACATATTTTATGCCTCAGGTCGACCGGCCAGAGACAGAACCGCTGTAAGCTCTCTGTTAATGTACACCGGGGTCTACCGCTCCTTTGTCTTTGGTGGATTCGCGCGAGCGAATCTAACGGAACAATTTCTTTGATAAAACCTCAATTCTTTGTAGCGTTTCAATAATTTCAATTCCAGAAATTTCCTGGAATTATATGTATCATAGATTTGTTAATATTCGGGTATGGTAGACACCGAGTGATCGCCAGTTGTCTAGACTCTGGAAGATACGGACCGATTTGTGCCTATGTGATTTCGACGTAAAAGAAAGAGTCAAAAGTCATAAGGATTTAACGGAGGCTTGCGGCGGTGTGTTGGCACGTCGAGAGTTGTACAGGTGGTGGCTTTTGCCATCTTTTGTGTTTCTCTCGGCCTTCCACGGTTTTCGCGGTTGGCTCGTAGCGTACAATTTACAACGAATCTCTTTGATTGCATCATTGATCGACGGCGCTACGGAGAGGATGACGCGTGAGAGTCGCCGCTGTCTCGGTTTCATCCGATTCAGTGGCTACCCTGACTTTGTTCCATATCACTAGACTGTCATCCCGTACTTCGGGTGCAAGCGGTGAAATCAGCCGTGGTTGACAACTCGAGTGTGGAATAGATCTGAGTTCTCCGTCGCGTCCCGATCCCGCGGCCCGGTTTATTCTAACGTAGCTTTTTTTTCTGCGCGGGTACACCGGGGTTAGGAAATAAACTTCTCATACGCCCGTTGGTGTCTTGTTTTATTTTTTATCTTTTATTTTTCATTCTTTATTTTCTCTTCTCTTAAAGACTTGATATATGGCACAAAGTTGCAAAGCTGCTAATTCAGATTGCTATTAATGAAAGAGCATACCTAAGGGATAGGCAAGCCTGCTGATACACCGATTGGACTGGTTTAGAATTCGCGTTACAGGTGAAATAATCCACGCATGAGCGAGGGAGTTTCGATCAACTATTTGATTCGGAAGTTAGAGCCGTCGTAGAAAAACTTATCGATATGCGAAATAGGAAAGAATATCCGACTTCTTCCAAAAATCTCTTTCCATAATAACGATCGAAATAAAATCAACGAGATGTAATTTCATAGATCTCCTGCATCCACAATGATATGGGACATAGATATAATGTAGCCGATAATTTGTTCCGTTCATGCTTCTCATGCCTGTCCGTTTCTCTATGTTTCATGTGTGTCTTGCTCCATGCTGCTTCAAAAAACTTCTTCGTGACCGAGTTGCATGGAAAGCTGACATTGAAGCTTGGACCAGGTGCATCTGTCGAGTATCCTGGGAAAAGAGGAGCAGGTGAGAGAGAGAGGGATAGCGACAGAGATCAGATAGACATACGAACAGATTTTTATTTCCGTTCGTAACAATATTGAACATTATTACGGCAAATAGTCCTTGCATAAAAACACGCACAGATGAAGAGAACGTACATTTGAAAAAAAATGAATTTCAGAGATAAACCAAAAATTACAGGTGTAATTATTATTTCAGATTACATAATTGCGTTCGCCGCAGGCTGGAGATCTTTACTCTGCATCGACAACGGCGGATACAGTGGTGGGAGGAAAGGGAAGGCGATTCAACGATCGAGTCTCCGATATGGAATCCCCAAAGCCGTCTTTATATTCGCACATCCGATGCGGGGGTCTGAGACGACCAATTGGTTCATGGGAGTTCAACGGCCCTTCTCTAGTGTCAATAATGGGTATACTCCTCCGACCAGAAGTCGATCTCTGACGGTATTGGTGAGTTCCATCGTAGTTCCTCCTGTCTTTATTGCAACATCGTAGTTCTTTTCAATGTTTGGCAAAGTTCAAACAGTTTTTAGCCTTTTACCAGTTATTCAGAGTTCAATGACGGAGTACTAACGCTCTTTTCAAGAGATGTATTCAGAGTTGATTGTCGTTCGTCAAGGTCTACAGATTCGACAAGATTCACGTGTAACATCGAATCTTCACCTCGTTCATATGGTTATCGGGCTGTCTAGACATGATGTGAAAGCAGTTATGGAGCATCATGGCCACCCGACTGACAAATCTCCTCTCGTCGGAGCAACCGTTGTCACAGATCAGCAGGACATCCGCATTTGCCCTGGAAATACTTTCACGGCGACTCTGTTCCACCGGGTAGCCAGGAATGGGATGCAGATGCCCTACTAATAATATATCTGCAGGTAAATACCAATATTCACGCGATGCGTTTTATACTTGTATATCTTAGCGAAGGGTGAGTCTAGGAGTCTACAGAATACTAGTTCTAAATTCAATAACTTTTATTTTCTTCAATAACAAAGTCCAATTTGAGAGTAGGCAGTGTTTCGTTACTATAGTACTTTTCCACGCTTGGAAAACGAATTTTGGAAGAAAAGTATGAAAATAGCTGTCGTTATATTGCTATTATAGCAACCTTTCTGCTTGCTCTACTATATGTACCCCTCTCTCTCTCTCTCTCTATCTAATTCAAGTTGGGCTATAAACTTCCTCTCCGCCTACCCTGCATACTGTACTGTAAATGCAGGGTAGGCTTTGTCCAACATTTCAATGGATGAAAATAAAAATATCTATCAATCTTTTATCTCTATTTTCTACAGTGAGGAATCGATCTTTTCGAGATGAGTCGATGGCAACGGAGATTGAGATGCGGATCCGAAGAAATCACACAACAATACACCATACGAAGTACGCATGCGAGGAAAGTGTTGGCGCAGAGGATACTCGAGTTGTAGGACGAAAGGAATTGGATGCAGACATTCTGGAGTCAAACGTGAGTCCAAAAGACATCATTATATACTCTCTAAGATATATTTATAGAAATAATCTGAAAAGATTTCAACTGTAAACGTCAATCCACAGCATGATCTTATAGACGTTTCCATGTATTGCGTGTATGTACAGTAAAGGTCGGTCTGCATCCAATTCCCCGCGGATACGGGAACGGGAAATAAAAATCTCTTTTTCACCTCAAAACTCGCGATTTATTAGTCCTAGGGGTATATATTTGTTATCAAACGAAAGAGCGTCTCACGCGCTTCAAGAAAAGGCCGCACATCGATACTTTCTGTAGATCCAAATTAAATTAAAAGGTTAATTGAAGGATCTAGCGTCCGTTCGAGGTCGATTTGGGGATGAACATCTCTTTTCCGGCTCAAAATCCGCGATTTATTAGTCCTAGGGGTATATATTCAATATCAAACGAAAGAGCGTCTCACGCGCTTCAAGAAACGGCCGAACATCGATACTCTCCGTCGATCCGGAGTAGATTAAAAGGTTAATTGAAGGATCTAGCGTCCGTTCGAGGTCGATTTGGGGATGAACATCTCTTTTCCGGCTCAAAATCTGCGATTTATTAGTCCTAGGGGTATATATTTAATATCAAACGAAAGAGCGTCTCACGCGCTTCAAGAAACGGCCGAACATCGATACTCTCCGTCGATCCAAAGTAGATTAAAAGGTTAATTGAAGGATCTAGCGTCCGTTCGAGGTCGATTTGGGGATGAACATCTCTTTTCCGGCTCAAAATCCGCGATTTATTAGTCCTAGGGGTATATATTCAATATCAAACGAAAGAGCGTCTCACGCGCTTCAAGAAACGGCCGAACATCGATACTCTCCGTCGATCCGGAGTAGATTAAAAGGTTAATTGAAGGATCTAGCGTCCGTTCGAGGTCGATTTGGGGATGAACATCTCTTTTCCGGCTCAAAATCTGCGATTTATTAGTCCTAGGGGTATATATTTAATATCAAACGAAAGAGCGTCTCACGCGCTTCAAGAAACGGCCGAACATCGATACTCTCCGTCGATCCAAAGTAGATTAAAAGGTTAATTGAAGGATCTAGCGTCCGTTCGAGGTCGATTTGGGGATGAACATCTCTTTTCCGGCTCAAAATCCGCGATTTATTAGTCCTAGGGGTATATATTCAATATCAAACGAAAGAGCGTCTCACGCGCTTCAAGAAACGGCCGAACATCGATACTCTCCGTCGATCCGGAGTAGATTAAAAGGTTAATTGAAGGATCTAGCGTCCGTTCGAGGTCGATTTGGGGATGAACATCTCTTTTCCGGCCCAAAATCTGCGATTTATTAGTCCTAGGGGTATATATTTAATATCAAACGAAAGAGCGTCTCACGCGCTTCAAGAAACGGCCGAACATCGATACTCTCCGTCGATCCTAAGTAGATTAAAAGGTTAATTGAAGGATCTAGCGTCCGTTCGAGGTCGATTTGGGGATGAACATCTCTTTTCCGGCTCAAAATCCGCGATTTATTAGTCCTAGGGGTATATATTCAATATCAAACGAAAGAGCGTCTCACGCGCTTCAAGAAACGGCCGAACATCGATACTCTCCGTCGATCCGGAGTAGATTAAAAGGTTAATTGAAGGATCTAGCGTCCGTTCGAGGTCGATTTGGGGATGAACATCTCTTTTCCGGCTCAAAATCCGCGATTTATTAGTCCTAGGGGTATATATTCAATATCAAACGAAAGAGCGTCTCACGCGCTTCAAGAAACGGCCGAACATCGATACTCTCCGTCGATCCGGAGTAGATTAAAAGGTTAATTGAAGGATCTAGCGTCCGTTCGAGGTCGATTTGGGGATGAACATCTCTTTTCCGGCCCAAAATCTGCGATTTATTAGTCCTAGGGGTATATATTTAATATCAAACGAAAGAGCGTCTCACGCGCTTCAAGAAACGGCCGAACATCGATACTCTCCGTCGATCCAAAGTAGATTAAAAGGTTAATTGAAGGATCTAGCGTCCGTTCGAGGTCGATTTGGGGATGAACATCTCTTTTCCGGCTCAAAATCCGCGATTCATTAGTCCTAGGGGTATATATTTAATATCAAACGAAAGAGCGTCTCACGCGCTTCAAGAAACGGCCGAACATCGATACTCTCCGTCGATCCAAAGTAGATTAAAAGGTTAATTGAAGGATCTAGCGTCCGTTCGAGGTCGATTTGGGGATGAACATCTCTTTTCCGGCTCAAAATCCGCGATTTATTAGTCCTAGGGGTATATATTCAATATCAAACGAAAGAGCGTCTCACGCGCTTCAAGAAACGGCCGAACATCGATACTCTCCGTCGATCCGGAGTAGATTAAAAGGTTAATTGAAGGATCTAGCGTCCGTTCGAGGTCGATTTGGGGATGAACATCTCTTTTCCGGCTCAAAATCCGCGATTCATTAGTCCTAGGGGTATATATTCAATATCAAACGAAAGAGCGTCTCACGCGCTTCAAGAAACGGCCGAACATCGATACTCTCCGTCGATCCGGAGTAGATTAAAAGGTTAATTGAAGGATCTAGCGTCCGTTCGAGGTCGATTTGGGGATGAACATCTCTTTTCCGGCTCAAAATCTGCGATTTATTAGTCCTAGGGGTATATATTTAATATCAAACGGAAGAGCGTCTCACGCGCTTCAAGAAACGGCCGAACATCGATATTCTCCGTCGATCCAAAGTAGATTAAAAGGTTAATTGAAGGATCTAGCGTCCGTTCGAGGTCGATTTGGGGATGAACATCTCTTTTCCGGCTCAAAATCCGCGATTCATTAGTCCTAGGGGTATATATTTAATATCAAACGAAAGAGCGTCTCACGCGCTTCAAGAAACGGCCGAACATCGATACTCTCCGTCGATCCGAAGTAGATTAAACGGTTAATTGAAGGATCTAGCGTCCGTTCGAGGTCGATTTGGGGATGAACATCTCTTTTCCGGCTCAAAATCCGCGATTTATTAGTCCTAGGGGTATATATTTAATATCAAACGAAAGAGCGTCTCACGCGCTTCAAGAAACGGCCGAACATCGATACTCTCCGTCGATCCAAAGTAGATTAAAAGGTTAATTGAAGGATCTAGCGTCCGTTCGAGGTCGATTTGGGGATGAACATCTCTTTTCCGGCTCAAAATCCGCGATTTATTAGTCCTAGGGGTATATATTCAATATCAAACGAAAGAGCGTCTCACGCGCTTCAAGAAACGGCCGAACATCGATACTCTCCGTCGATCCGGAGTAGATTAAAAGGTTAATTGAAGGATCTAGCGTCCGTTCGAGGTCGATTTGGGGATGAACATCTCTTTTCCGGCTCAAAATCTGCGATTTATTAGTCCTAGGGGTATATATTTAATATCAAACGAAAGAGCGTCTCACGCGCTTCAAGAAACGGCCGAACATCGATACTCTCCGTCGATCCAAAGTAGATTAAAAGGTTAATTGAAGGATCTAGCGTCCGTTCGAGGTCGATTTGGGGATGAACATCTCTTTTCCGGCTCAAAATCCGCGATTTATTAGTCCTAGGGGTATATATTCAATATCAAACGAAAGAGCGTCTCACGCGCTTCAAGAAACGGCCGAACATCGATACTCTCCGTCGATCCGGAGTAGATTAAAAGGTTAATTGAAGGATCTAGCGTCCGTTCGAGGTCGATTTGGGGATGAACATCTCTTTTCCGGCTCAAAATCTGCGATTTATTAGTCCTAGGGGTATATATTTAATATCAAACGAAAGAGCGTCTCACGCGCTTCAAGAAACGGCCGAACATCGATACTCTCCGTCGATCCAAAGTAGATTAAAAGGTTAATTGAAGGATCTAGCGTCCGTTCGAGGTCGATTTGGGGATGAACATCTCTTTTCCGGCTCAAAATCCGCGATTCATCAGTCCTAGGGGTATATATTTAATATCAAACGAAAGAGCGTCTCACGCGCTTCAAGAAACGGCCGAACATCGATACTCTCCGTCGATCCAAAGTAGATTAAAAGGTTAATTGAAGGATCTAGCGTCCGTTCGAGGTCGATTTGGGGATGAACATCTCTTTTCCGGCTCAAAATCCGCGATTCATTAGTCCTAGGGGTATATATTTAATATCAAACGGAAGAGCGTCTCACGCGCTTCAAGAAACGGCCGAACATCGATATTCTCCGTCGATCCAAAGTAGATTAAAAGGTTAATTGAAGGATCTAGCGTCCGTTCGAGGTCGATTTGGGGATGAACATCTCTTTTCCGGCTCAAAATCCGCGATTCATTAGTCCTAGGGGTATATATTTAATATCAAACGAAAGAGCGTCTCACGCGCTTCAAGAAACGGCCGAACATCGATACTCTCCGTCGATCCGAAGTAGATTAAACGGTTAATTGAAGGATCTAGCGTCCGTTCGAGGTCGATTTGGGGATGAACATCTCTTTTCCGGCTCAAAATCCGCGATTTATTAGTCCTAGGGGTATATATTTAATATCAAACGAAAGAGCGTCTCACGCGCTTCAAGAAACGGCCGAACATCGATATTCTCCGTCGATCCAAAGTAGATTAAAAGGTTAATTGAAGGATCTAGCGTCCGTTCGAGGTCGATTTGGGGATGAACATCTCTTTTCCGGCTCAAAATCCGCGATTCATCAGTCCTAGGGGTATATATTTAATATCAAACGAAAGAGCGTCTCACGCGCTTCAAGAAACGGCCGAACATCGATACTCTCCGTCGATCCAAAGTAGATTAAAAGGTTAATTGAAGGATCTAGCGTCCGTTCGAGGTCGATTTGGGGATGAACATCTCTTTTCCGGCTCAAAATCCGCGATTCATTAGTCCTAGGGGTATATATTTAATATCAAACGAAAGAGCGTCTCACGCGCTTCAAGAAACGGCCGAACATCGATACTCTCCGTCGATCCAAAGTAGATTAAAAGGTTAATTGAAGGATCTAGCGTCCGTTCGAGGTCGATTTGGGGATGAACATCTCTTTTCCGGCTCAAAATCCGCGATTCATTAGTCCTAGGGGTATATATTTAATATCAAACGGAAGAGCGTCTCACGCGCTTCAAGAAACGGCCGAACATCGATATTCTCCGTCGATCCAAAGTAGATTAAAAGGTTAATTGAAGGATCTAGCGTCCGTTCGAGGTCGATTTGGGGATGAACATCTCTTTTCCGGCTCAAAATCCGCGATTCATTAGTCCTAGGGGTATATATTTAATATCAAACGAAAGAGCGTCTCACGCGCTTCAAGAAACGGCCGAACATCGATACTCTCCGTCGATCCGAAGTAGATTAAACGGTTAATTGAAGGATCTAGCGTCCGTTCGAGGTCGATTTGGGGATGAACATCTCTTTTCCGGCTCAAAATTCGCGATTCATTAGTCCTAGGGGTATATATTTAATATCAAACGGAAGAGCGTCTCACGCGCTTCAAGAAACGGCCGAACATCGATATTCTCCGTCGATCCAAAGTAGATTAAAAGGTTAATTGAAGGATCTAGCGTCCGTTCGAGGTCGATTTGGGGATGAACATCTCTTTTCCGGCTCAAAATCCGCGATTCATTAGTCCTAGGGGTATATATTTAATATCAAACGAAAGAGCGTCTCACGCGCTTCAAGAAACGGCCGAACATCGATACTCTCCGTCGATCCGAAGTAGATTAAACGGTTAATTGAAGGATCTAGCGTCCGTTCGAGGTCGATTTGGGGATGAACATCTCTTTTCCGGCTCAAAATTCGCGATTCATTAGTCCTAGGGGTATATATTTAATATCAAACGGAAGAGCGTCTCACGCGCTTCAAGAAACGGCCGAACATCGATATTCTCCGTCGATCCAAAGTAGATTAAAAGGTTAATTGAAGGATCTAGCGTCCGTTCGAGGTCGATTTGGGGATGAACATCTCTTTTCCGGCTCAAAATCCGCGATTCATTAGTCCTAGGGGTATATATTTAATATCAAACGAAAGAGCGTCTCACGCGCTTCAAGAAACGGCCGAACATCGATACTCTCCGTCGATCCGAAGTAGATTAAACGGTTAATTGAAGGATCTAGCGTCCGTTCGAGGTCGATTTGGGGATGAACATCTCTTTTCCGGCTCAAAATCCGCGATTTATTAGTCCTAGGGGTATATATTTAATATCAAACGAAAGAGCGTCTCACGCGCTTCAAGAAACGGCCGAACATCGATACTCTCCGTCGATCCAAAGTAGATTAAAAGGTTAATTGAAGGATCTAGCGTCCGTTCGAGGTCGATTTGGGGATGAACATCTCTTTTCCGGCTCAAAATCCGCGATTTATTAGTCCTAGGGGTATATATTCAATATCAAACGAAAGAGCGTCTCACGCGCTTCAAGAAACGGCCGAACATCGATACTCTCCGTCGATCCGGAGTAGATTAATAGGTTAATTGAAGGATCTAGCGTCCGTTCGAGGTCGATTTGGGGATGAACATCTCTTTTCCGGCTCAAAATCTGCGATTTATTAGTCCTAGGGGTATATATTTAATATCAAACGAAAGAGCGTCTCACGCGCTTCAAGAAACGGCCGAACATCGATACTCTCCGTCGATCCAAAGTAGATTAAAAGGTTAATTGAAGGATCTAGCGTCCGTTCGAGGTCGATTTGGGGATGAACATCTCTTTTCCGGCTCAAAATCCGCGATTTATTAGTCCTAGGGGTATATATTCAATATCAAACGAAAGAGCGTCTCACGCGCTTCAAGAAACGGCCGAACATCGATACTCTCCGTCGATCCGGAGTAGATTAAAAGGTTAATTGAAGGATCTAGCGTCCGTTCGAGGTCGATTTGGGGATGAACATCTCTTTTCCGGCTCAAAATCTGCGATTTATTAGTCCTAGGGGTATATATTTAATATCAAACGAAAGAGCGTCTCACGCGCTTCAAGAAACGGCCGAACATCGATACTCTCCGTCGATCCAAAGTAGATTAAAAGGTTAATTGAAGGATCTAGCGTCCGTTCGAGGTCGATTTGGGGATGAACATCTCTTTTCCGGCTCAAAATCCGCGATTCATTAGTCCTAGGGGTATATATTTAATATCAAACGGAAGAGCGTCTCACGCGCTTCAAGAAACGGCCGAACATCGATATTCTCCGTCGATCCAAAGTAGATTAAAAGGTTAATTGAAGGATCTAGCGTCCGTTCGAGGTCGATTTGGGGATGAACATCTCTTTTCCGGCTCAAAATCCGCGATTCATCAGTCCTAGGGGTATATATTTAATATCAAACGAAAGAGCGTCTCACGCGCTTCAAGAAACGGCCGAACATCGATACTCTCCGTCGATCCGAAGTAGATTAAACGGTTAATTGAAGGATCTAGCGTCCGTTCGAGGTCGATTTGGGGATGAACATCTCTTTTCCGGCTCAAAATCCGCGATTCATTAGTCCTAGGGGTATATATTTAATATCAAACGGAAGAGCGTCTCACGCGCTTCAAGAAACGGCCGAACATCGATATTCTCCGTCGATCTAAAGTAGATTAAAAGGTTAATTGAAGGATCTAGCGTCCGTTCGAGGTCGATTTGGGGATGAACATCTCTTTTCCGGCTCATAATCCGCGATTCATTAGTCCTAGGGGTATATATTTAATATCAAACGAAAGAGCGTCTCACGCGCTTCAAGAAACGGCCGAACATCGATACTCTCCGTCGATCCGAAGTAGATTAAACGGTTAATTGAAGGATCTAGCGTCCGTTCGAGGTCGATTTGGGGATGAACATCTCTTTTCCGGCTCAAAATCCGCGATTTATTAGTCCTAGGGGTATATATTCAATATCAAACGAAAGAGCGTCTCTCGCGCTTCAAGAAACGGCCGAACATCGATACTCTCCGTCGATCCGGAGTAGATTAAAAGGTTAATTGAAGGATCTAGCGTCCGTTCGAGGTCGATTTGGGGATGAACATCTCTTTTCCGGCTCAAAATCTGCGATTTATTAGTCCTAGGGGTATATATTTAATATCAAACGAAAGAGCGTCTCACGCGCTTCAAGAAACGGCCGAACATCGATACTCTCCGTCGATCCAAAGTAGATTAAAAGGTTAATTGAAGGATCTAGCGTCCGTTCGAGGTCGATTTGGGGATGAACATCTCTTTTCCGGCTCAAAATCCGCGATTTATTAGTCCTAGGGGTATATATTCAATATCAAACGAAAGAGCGTCTCACGCGCTTCAAGAAACGGCCGAACATCGATACTCTCCGTCGATCCGGAGTAGATTAAAAGGTTAATTGAAGGATCTAGCGTCCGTTCGAGGTCGATTTGGGGATGAACATCTCTTTTCCGGCTCAAAATCTGCGATTTATTAGTCCTAGGGGTATATATTTAATATCAAACGAAAGAGCGTCTCACGCGCTTCAAGAAACGGCCGAACATCGATACTCTCCGTCGATCCAAAGTAGATTAAAAGGTTAATTGAAGGATCTAGCGTCCGTTCGAGGTCGATTTGGGGATGAACATCTCTTTTCCGGCTCAAAATCCGCGATTTATTAGTCCTAGGAGTATATATTCAATATCAAACGAAAGAGCGTCTCACGCGCTTCAAGAAACGGCCGAACATCGATACTCTCCGTCGATCCGGAGTAGATTAAAAGGTTAATTGAAGGATCTAGCGTCCGTTCGAGGTCGATTTGGGGATGAACATCTCTTTTCCGGCTCAAAATCTGCGATTTATTAGTCCTAGGGGTATATATTTAATATCAAACGAAAGAGCGTCTCACGCGCTTCAAGAAACGGCCGGACATCGATACTCTCCGTCGATCCAAAGTAGATTAAAAGGTTAATTGAAGGATCTAGCGTCCGTTCGAGGTCGATTTGGGGATGAACATCTCTTTTCCGGCTCAAAATCCGCGATTTATTAGTCCTAGGGGTATATATTCAATATCAAACGAAAGAGCGTCTCACGCGCTTCAAGAAACGGCCGAACATCGATACTCTCCGTCGATCCGGAGTAGATTAAAAGGTTAATTGAAGGATCTAGCGTCCGTTCGAGGTCGATTTGGGGATGAACATCTCTTTTCCGGCTCAAAATCCGCGATTTATTAAACATGAACATGCACGTCCTATGTAGATCGGCCTCAATGTTCATCGATGGTGTCCGCGTGGCTCACTATTTTAGCTAGCCTTTTTTTTAAATCAAATTTCCCTTCTACAAATATTTCATTTGCCCATGACCAGGAAAATCTAGTAAGTTGGTAAACTGCTGCTAACTAGTTGCGGGTTGGTATCCCTGGAAAAAATAATCGTTTTTCCGGTCTAAGTCGCGATCTCATAGTCACGGGCCTAACGAGAGTAACGGATTTGTTTTCGCCTTTTGTCGAATCATTTATTTTAATATTACGCGTTAGAGTCGAGAAATCGCCGGCTCCTTTCTCATAGAGGTTGTATCTTATTGTTTATCAGTCCACAACGATGTCCGCTGCGTATCTACGGACACGTGCAACGTGAGTACAACGTAACCTCTCTACATAACTTACCGTACATTGTAATTTCACGTATTTTGACGTAGACGTTGGATAATCATTTCAATTTCGTCAATCGGCATTTTGGTTCTTTTTTCTTTGCCATTTATTCGCTTAATATACAACTCCCCGAGGGTTGGCTGAACGTAGTTAGTCATAGTTTCTATTCATCGTGTTATGATAAGTTCGGCTATTTCTTGCTATATCTACTTGGCTTAGCATCTCGCTTGACGTTCCGCTGTCTAAGAAATTGTTAATAACGCTAGCGTGCCGCTGTTAGAAAATTTTCCATCTAGAGTATGGTATCGCTCGGTGATACTTAGTCTGGAGCTTAGTCCAGCTTGTATATTATATCGCTTTTACGGTGCTTGCTATCTAACCGGCGTGTTTACGTTTTTTTCATATGTCGCTGCGTCGCAAATTAGGCTCCGTAATGTAATATATATTTTTTTTTTTTGTGATCAGTATTATTCCGACAGTTATTTCGAAATCATTATTCTGATGGTTATTCTTGCGTAATTCGACATCTCATATAATATTTATTTTCTCTGTATCGCCAAGCAATCTGATTATTTATTAGTTTTAGTCTTTTTTTTTTTTTTTTTTTGTTTGCCTCTTTGTCAAGGTGGGGGATTGCGACATTGAAAACAAAAGACTATTTTACATTGTATTTGCGACTTTTATTCGATGAATAGCGTTATTATTCTATGAATAAGAAGTTATTCAACGTAGGTGAAACCGGCCCTAATGGAATAAATAGCGGTTGAATTTCGATAGCCATGAAGTTTCATGCCAGTTGGACTTTTTCTCTCGACTTGTCTGGACCGGTCGGTGGTGGGTATTTATATTCATCCTTCGTTATTTAACGTAAATTCTTTATTTCATCGTGTAATAACATCGAGTCCAGATTAAATTTTTCATAAATACAATTCAATCGGATTGAAAATACGTTTTATATTTTATACGGCAAAAATCCGGGGAAATGACGGGTGAGAAAAAAAAATGGCGATCGCGCATACCGCTATCTTCGTCGAAACGGTGAGCGGAAGAATGATTAGCTCGAGTAAATTTAAGTTTTAATCTTTCATTTTATTATCACGCGTTTGAATTGAGAAATCTGCGTCTCCTTGCTCATTAACGTTGTATCTTATTGTTTTTCAGCCCACAACGATGTCCGCAGCGAATCTAGTCGCGCTATGCGGGCCAGGGACACGTGCCACGTAAGTACAACATAACCTCTTCACATAACCTCTTCACATAACTTACCGTACATTGTAAGGTCACGTATTTTTTCGTAGTCGTTGTGGATAATCATTTCAATTTCGTATATCGGCATTTTTGCCTTTTTTTTTATTTTCGCCACCCTACTCGAGTTAATTATCGACAAAGACTGTCGCCAGTCCCCAGTCCATTCAATAATTCTCATTTTTCAAAGTCACTTTCTCAATATTCGATCGCGTTCGCAGAGATAACTCGTCAAATCTCATTCTACGCGCGTTAACCGCGTAACGCGGGTATAAGCAGGTGTAAGCTTGTCCCGACAGGTTCTAATTTCTTTTACTTTTGATTTTTTATTTTCCTATTTTTTTCATCATCTCCAGACTAATACGATATACGTTATCGGTGAAGTTATATTACACACGCCGCCGGGTAGGCACCATTTACTCTATCATAGATTCGATTCGACGTTACGTACCCGAACGCACGTTCAGACACTTGGATTCGTTGACATATTTTATGCCTCAGGTCGACCGGCCAGAGACAGAACCGCTGTAAGCTCTCTGTTAATGTACACCGGGGTCTACCGCTCCTTTGTTTTTGGTGGATTCGCGCGAGCGAATCTAACGGAACAATTTCTTTGATAAAACCTCAATTCTTTGTAGCGTTTCAATAATTTCAATTCCAGAAATTTCCTGGAATTATATGTATCGTAGATTTGTTATTATTCGGGTATGGTAGACACCGAGTGATCGGCAGTTGTCTAGACTCTGGAAGATACGGACCGATTTGTGCCTATGTGATTTCGACGTAAAAGAAAGAGTCAAAAGTCATAAGGATTTAACGGAGGCTTGCGGCGGTGTGTTGGCACGTCGAGAGTTGTACAGGCGGTGGCTCTTGCCATCTTTTGTGTTTCTCTCGGCGTACCACGGTTTTCGCGGTTGGCTCGTAGCGTACAATTTACAACGAATCTCTTTTATTGCATCATTGATCGACGGCGTTACGGAGAGGATGACGCGTGAGAGTCGCCGCTGTCTCGGTTTCATCCGATTCAGTGGCTACCCTGACTTTGTTCCATATCACTAGACTGTCATCCCGCACTTCGGGTGCAAGCGGTGAAAGCAGCCGTGGTTGACAACTCGAGTGTGGAATAGATCTGAGTTCTCCGTCGCGTCCCGATCCCGCGGCCCGGTTTATTCTAACGTAGCTTTTTTTTCTGCGCGGGTACACCGGGGTTAGGAAATAAACTTCTCATACGCCCGTTGGTGTCTTGTTTTATTTTTTATCTTTTATTTTTTATTTTCCATTTTTTATTTTCTCTTCTCTTAAAGACTTGATATATGGCACAAAGTTGCAAAGCTGCTAATTCAGATTGCTATTAATGAAAGAGCTTACCTAAGGGATAGGCAAGCCTGCTTATACACCGATTGGACTGGTTTAGAATTCGCGTTACAGGTGAAATAATCCACGCATGAGCGAGGCAGTTTCGATCAACTATTTGATTCGGAAGTTAGGGCCGTCGTAGAAAAACTTATCGATATGCGAAATAGGAAAGAATATCCGACTTCTTCCAAAAATCTCTTTCGATAATAACGATCGAGATAAAACCAACGAGATGCAATGTGATAGATCCCCTGCATCCACAATGATATGGGACATAGATATAATGTAGATGATAATTTTTTCTGTACATCCTTCTCATGCCTGTCCGTTTCTCTATGTTTCATGTGTGTCTCGCTCCATCCTGCTTAAAAAAAATTCTTTGTGACCGAGTTTCATGGAAAGCTGACATCGAAGCTTGGACAAAGGTGCATCTGTCGAGTATCCTGAGTAAAGAGGAGAAGGTGAGAGAGAGATTAGATTAGATTAGATTCAACTTTATTATGCCATAGCCTGTTTCTAGGTCGAAAGGCAAGAACAAAACAAAGTACAAATAGCAAAGTAATAAAGCATAATAACATAAAAATAACAAAAAAGTAATGAACCATAATAACAATATTGAACATTACTACGGCAAATAGTCGTTGCATAAAAGCACGTAAAGATGAAGTGAACGTACATTTGAAAGAAAATGGATTTTAGAGATAAACCAGAAATTACAGGTGTAATTATTATTTCAGATTACGTAATTGCGTTCTACGCAGGCTGGAAATCTCTACTCTGCATCGACGGCGGCGGATACAGCGGTGGGGCGAAAGGGAATGGCGATTCAACGATCGAGTCTCGGATATGGAATCCCCAAAGCCGTCTTTATATTCGCACATCTGATGCGAGGATCTGAGACGACGAATTGCTTCATGGAAGTTCAACGGCCCTTCTCTAGTTTCAATAATGGGTATACTCATTCGGCCAGACGTCGATCTCTGACGGTATTAGTGAATTCCATCGTAGTTCCTCCCGTCTTTATTGCAATATAGTGGTTCTTTTCAATGTTTTCCAGAGTTCTAACAGCTTTGAGCTTCTTACCAGTCATTCAGAGTTAAATGTCGGAGTACTAACGCTCTTTTCAAGTTATATAGAAATTCTTTTCAGATTGCACAGAGTTGTAACAACTTCGAGCACAAATTTTTGATATTATACCCTTGCCTAACTACTCGAAAAAGTCTAACAATTCACGAATGAAAAAAAAATACCAACTCTGTGTAACGCGAGCTACGTCGTGTAAATGAACTTCAGGTGTCGACGCAACAGAATCAATTTGCAAACTATTTCTGAAGGATAAACCCTTGATAATTATTCAACAGTATGCAATGTTC
Source organism: Tenthredo notha (assembly GCA_914767705.2). Taxonomy (NCBI): domain Eukaryota; kingdom Metazoa; phylum Arthropoda; class Insecta; order Hymenoptera; family Tenthredinidae; genus Tenthredo; species Tenthredo notha. The sequence goes on from OU611916.1 coordinate 10,532,569, forward strand.
CATTACCATAGTACTTTTCCACCCTTGGAAAAGGAATTTTGATAGAAAGAGATGAGAAGAGCTTTCGTTATTTCGCTATTATCTTTATTTCCTACCATGAGAAATCAATTTTTTCCAGACGAGCCGAAGGATAAGAAGTCTGGACTCGAAGAAATCACACAACAAGATAACATACGAAGAAAGCACGCGAGGAAACTGTTGACGCAGAGGATACTCGAGTTGTACGACGGAAAGAAGAGGATCCAGACATTATGGATTCAAACACGAAAACCTCTTCCACTACAAATAGACGGAGCATAAGTTGGCGCCACTTTTACTTGTATAAAAGTCTACTTCACATCCATGGACTACGAGAATAACGCTGTTTATTCAAGACTGTCTGTTGCTAGACTAGAATCCATCCAATAAGCGATTGGTATTTCGATCCAGCCACAAGTCAATCTCTGACGATATTAGTGAATTTTATCATAGTTTCTCGCGTCTTTATTGCAGCACAGAAGTTTTTTTCAATGTTCTTGAGAGTCTCAAACTTTGAGCTCGTTACCAGCCATTCAGAGTTGATTGTCGTTCGTCAAGGTCTACAGATTCTACAAGATTTACGTATAGCATCGAATCTTCACCTCGTTCATAGTGAAAATTATTTCACTATATCTTTCTCATGTATTGCTGTGAAGAACGATCGTTTTTCCTACTTTCTAATTGATTCAATCAGGTATTATCTTTCATGAGAAACTATTCATTCATTGAAATTTGACTAATACTCGTTACATTTTACAGGTCTTATAGGTTCCACGATATCCACCAATTTAATTGTTTTCATGCCTTTCTATTATTTCTTCTCCCTTGTGTAATTAATATTATTACTAACCGTTTCTTTTTTCAATGATTCATAACTATCCTAAAAATTATTTACGTGGTCCTTTGTAAATCATTTCGCTGTATCTTTCTTATGTATTGCTGCAAAGAATGATCGTTTGTGCTTCTTTCTAATTATTTCATTTATTGTCGTTCGTTGAAACTGTTCATATATTGAAATATGAATAATGCTCCTTATACTCTACAGCTCCGACAGATTTTACAGGCTCTTCAAGTTCTTCAAGTTCCATAGGATCTGCGTCTGTTTCATCGCAGATTGCTACTGCTGCGACAGGATGATTGCTCAACCGACCGCGGGCTTCATCGATTCAATATCGAAACAGCATTATCGTTCGACCGACAGCTCAATCGACATTTTCAATACTCTGGATGCAGGGATCTTGCCTCCGATCTGGTTGCAGTGTTGCACCAAATGCATAGGCGACCGGTATCCAATACCACATAGCTTGTCATTCATGAATAATCAACCAACACAATGGCGAGCTTTGTAGTATATCAGCCGAAAATTGTACTCGATTATAGATATCGAAACGCATTTCATAATCATCAGATACACAGAGGGTATGTCACTCTAGATGCAGCAAAGTTTGTTCTCATAATCGCAATGATAATCTCTCGACGTTTCAGAACCGAAGAGGAAAAATGAGACTTGGATAGTCAACGTATCATATGGTTATCGGGCTGTTTAGACACAATGCGGGAGCAGTTATGGAGCATCATGGCCACCCCCGACTGACAAATCTCCTCTCGTCGGAGCAGCCGTTGTCACAGATGAGCAGGATATCCGCATTTTCCCTGGAAATACTATCACGGCGACTCTGTTCCACCGGGTAGCCAGGAATGGGATGCAGATGCCCTACTAATGATATATCCGAAGGTAAATACTAATATTGACGCGATGCGTTTTATACTTGTATATCTTAGCGAAGGGTGAGTCTAGGAGTGCACAGAATACTAGTTCTAAATTCAATAACTTTTATTTTCTTCAATAACAAAGTCCAATTGAAGAGTAGGCAATGTTTCGTTACTAAAGTACTTTTCCATGCATGGAAAACGAATTTTGGAAGAAGAGTATGAAAACAGCTGTCGTTATATCGCTATTACAGCAACCTGTCTGCTTGCTCTGTACTACATGTACCCCTCTCTCTCTCTCACCACCTTGCTTACTCTCTCCTTACCTTACTTTAGTTATCTTTGCAAACATAATTGTAATAAAAATAAAGTAATTTTCTAATTTCTAATTTTCTCTCTACATAAGTTAAGTTAGGCTATAAGCTTCCTCTCCGCCTACCCTGCATACTGTACTGTAAATGCAGGGTAGGCTTTGTCCAACATTGTAATGGATGAAAATGAAAATATCTATCTATCTGTTATCTTTATTTTCTACAGTGAGGAATCAATCTTTTCCACATGAGCCGATGGCAACGGAGATTGAGATGCGGATCCGAAGAAATCACACAACAATACACTATACGAAGTAAGCATGCGAGGAAAGTGTTGGCGCAGAGGATACTGGAGTTGTACGACGGAAAGAATTGGACGCAGACATTCTGGAGTCAAACGTGAGTTCAAGAGACATCATTATTATACTCTCTAAGATATTTATTGAAAATCTGGAAACATTTCGACTGTAAGCGTCAATCCACAGCATCTTCTTATAGACCTAGAAATCGGACAGGTCATGATTTGATTTGGGACGGTAAAATTGATATTCCATCTCCTTTATGTATGATTATTGAGAAATCAGAGAGAAAAGTGCAGAATCTCTTCAGAGTCGGTTTTTATTCTCAATCACAGCCAAATTTTGGAACTTTTCCGTTTGACAAATTGTTTCACACGTCCCTGAGATTAATCACTCAGGGACCGGGACGTGATTTTGTGACCACGTCCCCGAGGCTGGCGTCCCATGTAGAACCGAAACTGAAAAACGTTTCCATGTATTGCGTGTATGTACAGTAAAGGCCGGTCTACATCCAATTCCCCGCGTATACGGGAACGGGAAATAAAAATCTCTTTTTCGGCCCAAAATCCGCGATTTATTAAACGGGAACGTAAACATAAACATCTTATGTAGACCGTCCTCAATGTTCATCGATGGTGTCCCCGTGGCTCACTATTTTAGGTAGCCTTTTTTTTTAATCAAATTTCCCTTCTACAAATATTTTATTTGCCCATGACCAGGAAAATCTAGTAAGTTGGTAAACTGCTGCTAACTAGTTTCGGGTTGGTATCCCTGGAAAAAAGAATCGTTTTTCCGATCTAAGTCGCGATCTCATAGTCACGGGCCTAACGAGAGTAACGGATTTGTTTTCCCCTTTTGTCGAATCATTTATTTTAATATTACGCGTTAGAATCGAGAAATCGCCGGCTCCTTTCTCATTGAGGTGGTATCTTATTGTTCATCAGTCCACAACTATGTCCTCTGCGTATCTAGTCGCGCTGTGCGGAACGGACACGTCAAACGTAAGTACAACGTAACCTCTTCACATAACTTACCTTACATTGTAATTTCACGTATTTTGACGTAGACGTTGGACAATCATTTCGATTTTCGTAAATCGGTATTTTCGTTCTTTTTTTTTTTTTTGCCACCAACTCGCTCAATATACATCTCCCTGAGGGTTGGCTGAACGTAGTTAGTAATAGTTTCAGGTTGTACTATTCGTTCTATTTGATTTCTTTGTTCTATTCGATCTGTTTTATATCTTGAAACTCAGCCTGGAAAGTAGTCCAGCTTGTGTATATTATATCGCTTGTACGGCGCTCGCTACCTAACCGGCGTGTTTACTTTTTTTTTTTTTTATATCTATCGCTGCGTCGCAAATAAGGCTCGGTAATGTGATATTCTTTTTTTTTGTGATCAGTATTATTCCAACCGTGATTTCGAAATCATTATTCTAACGTATTATTTTGAAGATTATTTTTGTGTAATTCGATATCTCATACAATATTTATTTCCTCTGTATCGCCAAGCAATCTTATTATTATTTTCAATCTGATTTTTATTTTTTTTTATTTTGTTTTGACGCCTCTTTGTCAAGGTGAGAGATTGTGATCTTGTGATTCAACAATCATTATCTAATGGCCGGTTTCACCAACTAACTTTATTCATAGATTAAACTCTTATTCAATGAAAAAAAAAAGGACTATTTTACATTGTATTTGCGACTTTTATTCGATGAATAGCGTTATTATTCTATAAATAAGAAGTTATTGAACGTGGGTAAAACCGGCCCTAATGGAATAAATAAATGTTGAATTTCGATTAGCCATGAAGTTTCATGCCAGTTGGAATTTTTCTCTCGACCTGTCTGGACCGGTCGGTGGTGGGTATTTATATTCATCCTTCGTTATTTAACGTAAATTCTTTATTTCCTCGTGTAATAACATCGAGTCCAGATTACATTTTTCATAAATACAATTCAATCGGATTGAAAATACGTTTTATATTTTACACGGTAAAAATGCGGGGGAATGACGGGTGAAAAAAAAAATGGCGATCGCGCATACCGCCATCTTCGTCGGCACGGTGCACGGAAGAATGATTATCTCGAGTAAATTTAAGTTCTAATCTTTCATTTTATTATCACGCGATTGAATTGAGAAATCTGCGTCTCCTTGCTCATTAACGTTGTATCTTATTGTTTTTCAGCCCACAACGATGTCCGCAGCGAATCTAGTCGCGCTATGCGGGCCAGGGACACGTGCAACGTAAGTACAACATAACCTCTTCACATAACCTCTTCACATAACTTACCGTACATTGTAAGGTCACGTATTTTTTCGTAGTCGTTGTGGATAATCATTTCAATTTCGTATATCGGCATTTTTGCCTTTTTTTTTATTTTCGCCACCCTACTCGAGTTAATTATCGACAAAGACTGTCGCCAGTCCCCAGTCCATTCAATAATTCTCATTTTTCAAAGTCACTTTCTCAATATTCGATCGCGTTCGCAGAGATAACTCGTCAAATCTCATTCTACGCGCGTTAACCGCGTAACGCGGGTATAAGCAGGTGTAAGCTTGTCCCGACAGGTTCTAATTTCTTTTACTTTTGATTTTTTATTTTCCTATTTTTTTCATCATCTCCAGACTAATACGATATACGTTATCGGTGAAGTTATATTACACACGCCGCCGGGTAGGCACCATTTACTCTATCATAGATTCGATTCGACGTTACGTACCCGAACGCACGTTCAGACACTTGGATTCGTTGACATATTTTATGCCTCAGGTCGACCGGCCAGAGACAGAACCGCTGTAAGCTCTCTGTTAATGTACACCGGGGTCTACCGCTCCTTTGTTTTTGGTGGATTCGCGCGAGCGAATCTAACGGAACAATTTCTTTGATAAAACCTCAATTCTTTGTAGCGTTTCAATAATTTCAATTCCAGAAATTTCCTGGAATTATATGTATCGTAGATTTGTTATTATTCGGGTATGGTAGACACCGAGTGATCGGCAGTTGTCTAGACTCTGGAAGATACGGACCGATTTGTGCCTATGTGATTTCGACGTAAAAGAAAGAGTCAAAAGTCATAAGGATTTAACGGAGGCTTGCGGCGGTGTGTTGGCACGTCGAGAGTTGTACAGGCGGTGGCTCTTGCCATCTTTTGTGTTTCTCTCGGCGTACCACGGTTTTCGCGGTTGGCTCGTAGCGTACAATTTACAACGAATCTCTTTTATTGCATCATTGATCGACGGCGTTACGGAGAGGATGACGCGTGAGAGTCGCCGCTGTCTCGGTTTCATCCGATTCAGTGGCTACCCTGACTTTGTTCCATATCACTAGACTGTCATCCCGCACTTCGGGTGCAAGCGGTGAAAGCAGCCGTGGTTGACAACTCGAGTGTGGAATAGATCTGAGTTCTCCGTCGCGTCCCGGTCCCGCGGCCCGGTTTATTCTAACGTAGCTTTTTTTTCTGCGCGGGTACGCCGGGGTTAGGAAATAAACTTCTCATACGCCCGTTGGTGTCTTGTTTTATTTTTTATCTTTTATTTTTTATTTTTTATTTTTCATTCTTTATTTTCTCTTCTTTCCAAGACCTGTTATATTGCACAAAGTTGGAAAGCTGCTAATTCAGATTGCTATTAATGAAAGAGCTTACCTAAGGGATAGGCAAGCCTGCTTATACACCGATTGGACTGGTTTAGAATTCGCGTTACAGGTGAAATAATCCTCGCATGAGCGAGGGAGTTTCGATCAACTATTTGATTCGGAAGTTGGGGCCGTCGTAGAAAAACTTATCGATATGCGAAATAGGAAAGAATATCCGACTTCTTCCAAAAATCTCTTTCGATAATAACGATCGAAATAAAATCAACGAGATGTAATTTCATAGATCTCCTGCATCCACAATGATATGGGACATAGATATAATGTAGCCGATAATTTGTTCCGTTCATGCTTCTCATGCCTGTCCGTTCATCTATGTTTCATGTGTGTCTTGCTCCATCCTGCTTCAAAAAAATTCTTTGTGACCGAGTTGCATGGAAAGCTGTCGGCGAAGCTGGGGCAAAAGCTGCGTCTGTCGAGGATCCTGGAGAAGAAGGGATGAAAACGAACATCCGAGTACAAAATGCTACAGATGCTGCTGAATGCATGGGAACGGATTCCAGAGGCACATCATCAAATCCAATGTCACCGATGAGTGCATAAAAGGTAAACAGCAATTTCCATTGCATTGTGCCTTCTTAATGAAGTTCAATTATTGTCTGACTCGAACTGCCACCTACGTATATGATTTCCAACGTTTATTTTTTTTATGTGAAAATATCGCTATGAAAATGATATGAATGTAAAATAAATCTTCTGCTTCTATATTATGTTTCTATTAGATTGTCTTTAACCAGACATGGACAGGAATGATTATGCGGGGACTATACCAAAATGTAGCGAGCAGGTAAGATTGCAATATCTTTTGATTATTAATCTCCTTAGCGAATATGTAAACCCAACATAGTGTAACATATCATGTCAACGAATCTTGATTCTCTTTTATATCGAAATATTGAAAATACCTAGACAGGATTCTTGAACTTGATCAGCTTATTCCTGTATTTAAATTCAAATATATCGGGATTTTAATATTTTTCTTTCCATTTTCAGCAAACCTCTTCAGGTCACTGCACGAAGACTGATTAATGATCAGTGATGAATTAGGGACGTTCTCATCGTCTCACTAGAGCAGTTTTGCTGGGAAAGATTTGATAGAGCGATGACCGATGATAAGTATGAAATTTCTTGATATATATAATCTATTCCCTTGTATATTTTACAGCTCTTACGGGTCTTACAAGTCTTATAGGTTCCACGAGGTCTGCGAATTTTATTGTTTCCAGGCATTCCAATTCTTTCTTCTCTCTCATGTCATTAATATTATTACTAACTGTTGTGTTTTGCTAATAAATCACAACTATTGAGTTGATTATGTATTGCTTTGAAAATTATTTGGCTGCATCTCTTTTATGTATTGCTATGAAAAATAATCATTCGTGCTACTGTCTAATTGATTGATTCATTTTCATTTATCGAAATTCGACTAATACTCGTTACATTTCACAGGTCTTACAGGTTTCACGAGATCTAAGAATTTTATCGTTTCTATGCATTCCAATTCTGTCTTCTCTCTCATGTCATTAATATTATTACTAAATGTTGTGTTTTTCTAATTAATCACATCTATTCTGAAAGTTATTTACGTGTTGCTTTGAAAATTATTCGCCCATATCGTTCTTATGTATTGCTGTGAAATATGATCACTTGTGCTACTGTCTAATTGATTGATTTATTTTAATTTATTGAAATTTGGCTAATACTTGTTACATTTTACAGGTCTTATAGGTTTCACGAGATCTACGAATTTTATTGTTTCCATGCATTCCAATTCTTTCTTCTTTTTCATGTCATTAATATTATTACTAACTGTTGTGTTTTTCTAATTAATCATAACTATTCTGAAAGTTATTTACGTGTTGCTTTGAAAATTATTCGCCCATATCGTTCTTATGTATTGCTGTGACATATGATCACTTGTGCTACTGTCTAATTGATTGATTTATTTTCATTTATAGAAATTTGACTAATACTCTTTATATTCTATAGCTCCGACAGGTTTTACAGGCTCTACAAGTTCTCCAAGTTCTACAGGATCTGCGGGTTTCATCAATTTCATATTGTGACCAACTAATTCTTTTTCTTCCGCAAAGCCAGCTGGAAACGCCTCAAATAACTAGTTAGAATTGAATGTAGTCATTAAATTCATGTTCCAAACTGAAATCTTTAGTTTTCAGATGGGGGGTGGTGTTGGTTGCCTTCTCGTGGTGCCCCCTGAACAAATGCGCTGATTTCATGATTCAACAGACAATAATTATAGCAGCTATTAGGCCGAGTCTTGTTATAGTAGCTGATGCAAGTTTGAGAGTAGTAGCTGGCACCGGGAGAATAGCTAGCGCGCTCAGGTGAATTGGCTACAGCGCCGGGAGTTGAGCGTAGCGACTAAACTCGATTCGAGTATAGTAGCTGTACTCGCAACCGCGCTAGCTGTGCTGGCGGCGCGCTAGCTGCGCTGGCCTTGGAGCGGCTACCACTCTCGACTGTATTACTGGCTGCACGAGAGACTTTTCAGTGTAGAAATGTTGCATATTAAATAGTTGAGAAATTACGTACACAAGGGTCATGCAGTCAGCGCATTAGACTGAACAACCAACTTTCGCGTCTTTCGAGTCTTTTGAGGGTCTTTCGCGTCTTTAAAGGGTTTTTAGAGGGTCTTTCGAGGGTCTTCCCGAGGGTCTTTCGCGTCTTTGTTCTTCTATCGAGGATGAACCTTCACGGTCCGCCTCGAGACTTTCCCGTCTATCGGGGTTCTTTCGCGTCTTCCGAGGGTCTTTCGCGTTTTTCGAGTCCTTCGAGGTTCCTATGAGGTTCCTCGAGTTCTCCTTTTTTCAACGGTCCCTGTGGGTCCTAGAGTTTTTCTCTTCTTTCGGGGTTCCTTCGCGTCGTTCGAGGGTCTTTCGCGTCGTTCGCGTCTTTCGAGGGTCTTTCGTGTCGTTCGCGTCGTTCGCGTCGTTGGCGTCAATCGTGTCTCTGACGTCTTTTTTGCGCCGTTCATCTTAACTTAATTTGAATTAGTCTAGCTAGAAGTAAGCGCATGTAACAGCATGTAAGTATGCATGTAAGTATGCATGTAAGTATGCATGTAACTTTCGGATTTATCAGGGTCTACAGATTCTATAAGATTCACATATTTCATCCATAATTCACTTCTTTCATGTCCTAAATGTTCCATGCATCAATATGTACGTACTCCATTTATTACTGTATGTTAAAATTACACACACATGATTTAATTATACCTTTTACGTTTCACAGGTCTTATATCCGCCACGAGATCTACGAATTTTATTGTTTCCATGCATTCCAATTCTTTCTTCTTTTTCATGTCATTAATATTATCACTAACTGTTGTGTTTTTCTAATTAATAATAACTATTCTGAAAGTTATTTACATGTTGCTTTGAAAATTATTCGCCCATATTGCTCTTATGTATTGCTGTGAAATATGATCACTTGTGCTACTGTCTAATTGATTGATTTATTTTAATTTATTGAAATTTGGCTAATACTTGTTACATTTTACAGGTCTTATAGGTTTCACGAGATCTACGAATTTTATTGTTTCCATGCATTCCAATTCTTTCTTCTGTTTCATGTCATTAATATTATTACTAACTGTTGTGTTTTTCTAATTAATCATAACTATTCTGAAAGTTATTTACGTGTTGCTTTGAAAATTATTCGCCCATATCGTTCTTATGTATTGCTGTGAAATATGATCACTTGTGCTACTGTCTAATTGATTGATTTATTTTAATTTATTGAAATTTGGCTAATACTTGTTACATTTTACAGGTCTTATAGGTTTCACGAGATCTACGAATTTTATTGTTTCCATGCATTCCAATTCTTTCTTCTGTTTCATGTCATTAATATTATTACTAACTGTTGTGTTTTTCTAATTAATCATAACTATTCTGAAAGTTATTTACGTGTTGCTTTGAAAATTATTCGCCCATATCGTTCTTATGTATTGCTGTGAAATATGATCACTTGTGCTACTGTCTAATTGATTGATTTATTTTAATTTATTGAAATTTGGCTAATACTTGTTACATTTTACAGGTCTTATAGGTTTCACGAGATCTACGAATTTTATTGTTTCCATGCATTCCAATTCTTTCTTCTGTTTCATGTCATTAATATTATTACTAACTGTTGTGTTTTTCTAATTAATCATAACTATTCTGAAAGTTATTTACGTGTTGCTTTGAAAATTATTCGCCCATATCGTTCTTATGTATTGCTGTGACATATGATCACTTGTGCTACTGTCTAATTGATTGATTTATTTTCATTTATAGAAATTTGACTAATACTCGTTATATTCTATAGCTCCGACAGGTTTTACAGGCTCTACAAGTTCTTCAAGTTCTACAGGATCTGCGGGTTTCATCAATTTCATATTGTGACCAACTAATTCTTTTTCTCCCGCAGAGCCAGCTGGAAACGCCTCAAATAACTAGTTAGAATTGAATGTAGTCATTAAATTCATGTTCCAAACGGAAATCTTTAGTTTTCAGACGGGGGGTGGTGTTGGTTGCCTTCTCGTGGTGCCCCCTGAACAAATGCGCTGATTTCATGATTCAACAGACAATAATTATAGCAGCTTTTAGGCTGAGTCTTGTTATAGTAGCTGATGCAAGTTTGAGAGTAGTAGCTGGCACCGGGAGAATAGCTAGCGCGCTCAGGTGAATTGGCTACAGCGCCGGGAGTTGAGCGTAGCGACTAAACTCGATTCGAGTATAGTAGCTGTACTCGCAACCGCGCTAGCTGTGCTGGCGGCGCGCTAGCTGCGCTGGCCTTGGAGCGGCTACCACTCTCGACTGTATTACTGGCTGCACGAGAGACTTTTCAGTGTAGAAATGTTGCATATTAAATACTTGAGAAATTACGTACACATGGGTCATGCAGTCAGCGCATTAGACTGAACAACCAACTTTCGCGTCTTTCGAGTCTTTTGAGGGTCTTTCGCGTCTTTAAAGGGTTTTTAGAGGGTCTTTCGAGGGTCTTCCCGAGGGTCTTTCGAGGGTCTTCCCGAGGGTCTTTCGCGTCTTTGTTCTTCTATCGAGGATGAACCTTCACGGTCCGCCTCGAGACTTTCCCGTCTATCGGGGTTCTTTCGCGTCTTCCGAGGGTCTTTCGCGTTTTTCGAGTCCTTCGAGGTTCCTATGAGGTTCCTCGAGTTCTCCTTTTTTCAACGGTCCCTGTGGGTCCTAGAGTTTTTCTCTTCTTTCGGGGTTCCTTCGCGTCGTTCGAGGGTCTTTCGCGTCGTTCGCGTCTTTCGAGGGTCTTTCGTGTCGTTCGCGTCGTTCGCGTCGTTGGCGTCAATCGTGTCTCTGACGTCTTTTTTGCGCCGTTCATCTTAACTTAATTTGAATTAGTCTAGCTAGAAGTAAGCGCATGTAACAGCATGTAAGTATGCATGTAAGTATGCATGTAAGTATGCATGTAACTTTCGGATTTATCAGGGTCTACAGATTCTATAAGATTCACATATTTCATCCATAATTCACTTCTTTCATGTCCTAAATGTTCCATGCATCAATATGTACGTACTCCATTTATTACTGTATGTTAAAATTACACACACATGATTTAATTATACCTTTTACGTTTCACAGGTCTTATATCCGCCACGAGATCTACGAATTTTATTGTTTCCATGCATTCCAATTCTTTCTTCTTTTTCATGTCATTAATATTATCACTAACTGTTGTGTTTTTCTAATTAATAATAACTATTCTGAAAGTTATTTACATGTTGCTTTGAAAATTATTCGCCCATATTGTTCTTATGTATTGCTGTGAAATGTGATTACTTGTGCTACTGTCTAATTGATTGATTTATTTTCATTTATTGAAATTTGACTAATACTCGTTACATTCTCGTAGAATATTAACATGGTGCTTTGAAAATTATTTCACTGTATCTTTCTTATGTATTGCTGTGTAAAATGATCGTTTATGTTACTTCCCAATTCATTTATTGATTGAAATTTGAATAACACTCGTTATATTCGATAGCTCCGACAGGTTTTACAGGCTCTACAAGTTCTTCAAGTCCTACAGGATCTGCGGGTTTCATCAATTTAATATCGTGACCAACTAATTCTTTTTATTCTGAAAAGCCAGTTGGAAACGCCTCAAATAACTAGTTAGAATTGAATGTATTCATTAAATTTATGTTCCAAACCGAAGTCTTTAGTTTTCAGACGGGGGGTGGTGTTGGTTGCCTTCTCGTGGTGCTCCCTGAACAAATGCGCTGATTTCATGATTCAACAGATAATATCAATGATCCGAAGACACTTGCCTGTGCGAATGACCTAAAATGTTGCATGTTGAATAGTCGAATAATTATTTAGGTATACATGAGTCATGCTAATCAGCGCATTTGACTAAACAATCAACTTTTCAGTCAATAAAAAAGTTATTTCACCATTCAAGTGACGGAATTACATTGTTCAATCGTAATTCTTGACAAAAACCATGATATGTATAGTTGAATATTTATTTATTATACCACAGCGTGGGAAAACCTGATCTATTCTTTATTATCGTTTGGAAACTATCTTTTCACTTGAAAATTGAGTACCCGAATGATGTATTTTTGTTCCCTGAGCATCGAAAATAGAGTCTACGCGACAAGTTTTAATACTCTAGCAATAATAATAATAATCATTATTATAGGGCATAATTAAAGGACGTGAGCGATGATTAACTTTGAATTCGAGTAATATAGATGTTCACTTCCAATTACTGTATACTGCATAACTCATTATGTTTATTTGAATAAAATGATTTGCATACACTTTTCTTAAGTGAGAAGATATTGCAACGTGTTCCTACGATTTAACATTAATAATGAATACTTCTAGAATAATTATAGCACCATATCCGTTTATAATTAATCTAATGTACTACAGAAAATGATATAAGTGTGTTAGATACGTAAATATATCTATGCATATATCTATATGATGATCATAAAAAGCACTGATTATAGTTAAGTCATTATTAGTTTCCCAAAAGCTCTTGAAAAGCGGACTAGATATAAATATAGATATCAAATAAATTTTTCATTCCTAAGTTATATAAGGTGTGTTATTGTATACAAAGCATATTATACATCAGATGTAAAACGTGTGTTTAGTAATGATGATTATAAATTGGAATGATGATGAAATATTAGGATTAGCACAGCTCTTCATAATATACTCTTATCGGAATTTTAAAGGGCTGCCCTCTAGTAGTGTGGAGATATTTCTAGCGGTCGCGTAGGGCGTTCTGACCTAGAAACTTCCTAGTGTGGTCCTCGACGTGATGGACCCAGATTATTTTGCAATAAAATAAACTTTCAAACTACTTTTCTGTTGCTTAGTATTATTGATAGACTAACAAATTGCTGAAATATCGTCAAACGTCTGGAGGGGTAGGTGACGCGCCTTATTATTATTATACACAACCCCCGGATCATATTATTATTATAATACTTTTTTTCTTTTCTCTCAGTTATATAATACTCTTTCTAGTACCATAATTTCTCACCCGAATGCGCCACCAGCGTAAACTCACTTTCGCTTTCACTTTTACTTTTCATTTTCAGTGGCCTTCGTGACGTCATCGAGTGAACATGTGTCGCGGCGCTACGCTGCTCATTTTTTTTTTTTTTCCCTTTGGCTTATCTCCTACGCTGCTCATGCAATGAGATCAAGAAACCTAAAGTCCCATATACATAGTATGTTGCCACATTCGCTACCTAAGGGTCCGATATACACAGGATATCGTACTTTCCGGAACTTAAAAATCGATCTTTGTTCAAAAACTCTCGATTAGATACTAGAGGCTATTCAAGCTAAAAATGAGCTCTAATTATCCACTTAAAATTGCATCCAACCCAGCGCATAAAGTTGGCTAGTATTCCAATCGAGTGTATAATTCAAAATAATAGAATTCAACAATTTGTTTTCAGCTTCTGTAATTTAATTGGTTTCTCAAAATTGACTAAACATTCAATTGACTCATGTATCTTGCGCGTAAGACGGTATGTTATTGTTTTTTTCTTCCCTTTTTTTCTTTGTTCTTGATTGAGTCACGCGTCACACGTCTTCGATGGCTGGCTCGTGTTGTTTACGGATCTCAGCAAGCCTAATTTTTCGCCCCCCCCACCACCCGTGTTTACCTCGTTGCCGGCACTACGACTGACGTCAGTCTTCTCTCGGACCAGGCGCTGAGCGGACGTACCGCCGGTCGCAAGCTCGACGTATTTACGCTCACCTTTTCGTACATTCGTTAATAATATCAAACCGTAACTGCACTCGAGTTATGCCGTGTTTCCACCGAAAACCCAATAGTTTTAACTTGGTGCGGTCATTTTTTTAGTACACGGATGCAAATATGACGTATTTAGAACGATGGGCCACGTGCTCCAGCTATAGCTGCCACGCTGCATTGACAGTTTGACTACAACTACGGACTCTTCGTACAGGCTGTTCTAGGGCACGTTCGAGGTATGGTATAGTTTTTTTTGGATTTATTCTTTTCATCATACTTTCCACAGATAACTAACGATCAGTCATTCATCTCGTATAACTATGAACTACTCCTATTCGATCTTAATGTCGATATAATTGGACTACTGATTCGTTCGTAGGCACATACGTATTTCGAGAAGGGACGCTGATATACTTCGCGATGTATGTACTACGATCTGTGAGATACATGCCATCGCTACATCACATATTTTCTCACGGGTCAACTTTCGCGGATAAGATGCTACTCCACCTTATTAATATCAGGTAACGTGTCTTCTCCCCATTTCAATTCAGAAATGATTTATCAATTTATGAAGTGCGTATATATGTAACCGGAACTTGAATCCAGATTCAGATGAAGATGAAGAATACAAATACAAATGATATTGGAAGATCAATATGATGTATAACATTAAAACTCGAGAATTCATCGAGTATCCCTTTAATAGTAATAATATCGAGTCCACTCAGATTTTGACACGAAAAAAAAATCAACAGTCAGTAGTGTCGATAAAGCAATGCAAAGCCTACAAACAACGCTATATAAAATGACACGCCACGAACTAAAATAATATGAAACGAAATAACACAAACATAAACATGAACCAAAGAAAGAATAAAGTCGAAATGAAATCAGACTCAAGTGAATGAAACAAAAAAGATTGAAAAACGTGTCGCATGGACAACAGTAGCTCTGTTAAAGCGGTTTAAAGGAGTATGAGACCCGAATACATTTGTAATACAAATATTATCGCTCATGATCGATACGATATTATATTAATTGTATTCTATGGTCTTTGTTCCTCTGCAAACTAGCTTTGTATAAAAATATGAAATTGGTCCACAGGATGATATCGGGCGAGCCGGGGAATGGATTTTTTTACACACAGCGTCGAACGCCCGGAAAGACTCTGAAGATTCTTCCAGAGGAAGGACCCAACATTTTCTTCAAGATGCCGCACCACAAGGACAGCGTGGGAATGTCGCCGGCTGCTTCAGCGAACTAGTTTAATTAGAGTATATGGTATATACTATATAGTATATGGTATACTATATAGTATGTACGATACAGTATATGATGCGTATCTATAATGTGAATACCATATAGTATATTTTTTATAGCGTATAGTTTATAGTTTATATAATTTTGTGCTCTCCGCACTGTCATGAATTTAATGTTATTGTACTTGACATAACATGTTATGTAAAGTATAATAAGATACGCAGAGTAATATCTAGATGATGTTTACAATAGGCATAAATTCACATTATAGATACACATTAGACTCTGTGATTATGTAGTATAAGATTGTATGATGAATGTAATTAGCTTATGAAATAAAACTCCCGAAACGATAATTAAATTATTATGTTTTGCGTATGATACCTTCTGTACATACGGCGGTCTTGCCTCCCTGGAGGGGCGGCAGGAGGGGGTGGGGGTTTTTTTTTATCCCCCATCCCCTCCGCGCCCCTCTAGGGAGGCAAGACCGTTTTTTTTTGATCGCGGACGCGGCTTATGACTTTAGCTTTAATTATTATTATTATTACGTAGTCGTAGCTCGTATTTGTAAGTATTTTGGATCTGTATTGATCCCGTCGGAAGGGGAGGAAGGGGGAGGGTGGGTGGCCCCCCCCCTTCCTCTTCTATCGCTCACATTGTTATTTCATGCGATATCATTAGGTTTATAACTCGTAAGCTGTATTATTATTCCTGGAGGAAGGGGGAGGAAGTGGGAGGGTGGGTGGCCTCCTCCTTCCTCTTTTATTCCTGCCATGGTTAGTTGAACCGTTATTATTGCGTTTATGAGTAGAAATGAATATTATTAATCTGTATTATCGATCTGTGCATCTTGTAGCTGATTAATGAACATTTGATGGTTTATGTTGTGTGTTACGTGTACGTGTACGTTACGTGAGTGCTACGCGTAATATATTACACGTATGACGATCGCATGTACAATTGTTTGAATTGAATAATCATGTTTATCCAATAAAAATGTATCATTATGAAAAATTGGCTCATAATCTTCAATTACTATCCTTCGAGATTCTAAATAATATTAATACTAAATAATGATATTTATTCAACAGTACGCAATGTTTCATTACTTTAGTACGTTCCCACGATTAGAAATCAAATTTTGGCAGCAAAGTATGAAAACAGCTGTCGTTATATCGCTATTATCTATATTTTCTACAGTGAGGAATCAATTTTTTCCAGATGAGCCGATGTCGAAGGGGATTGAGATGCGGATTCGAAAGAATCACACAACACGATACCATACGAAGAAAGCATGCGAGGCAACTGTTGGCACAGAGGATAATCGAGTTGTACGACGGAAAGAATTGGATCCAGGCATTCCGGACTCAACCGTGAGAGACTCTTCCACTGCGGATAGACGGATCATAAACTGGCGCGACTATGACTTGTTTAAAAGTCTAATTTCGATCCAAGAACCACGGAAATAGCGCTGTTTATTCAAGACTATGCCCGTTGCTCGACTAGAATCTATTCGGTAAGCGATTGGTATTTTAATTCGGCCAGTGGTTCATCTCTGACGATATTAGTGAAGTCTGTCATCAATCCTTGCGTCTTTATTGCAATATAGAAGTTCTTATCAATGCTTTTCAGAGTTCAAACAGTATTGAGATCTTTACCAGCCATTTAGAATTGATTTTCGAAGTAGCAACGCTCTATTCAAGCTATATATCATTTTTATCCAGTCCGCCAGAAGTTGTAACAGCTTCCAGCACGATCTATGATATTATTACTTTGCATAGCTACATTTACATTTTCTTTGGTACTTTTCGTTCGTAACAGTTCGAAAACGTTAAAATACAATTTATTTGGAAAAAAAGCTATAGTATGGCGCCATCTATCGGATCAGCGATGAACTAAACTGCCACATTTCCCCTGGATCCGGAGAAATTTCCCCTAGATCCCAGGGAATTTCCCCTGGATCCGGGAAGATTTCCCCTAGATCCCAGGGAATTTCCCCTGGATCCTAGGTATTTCCATAGACTACGGAGATACGAGATGGGCGCTGTTTATTAAATATTAGGTCCGTTGCTCAACTAGAATCTATCCAATGAGCGATCGGTATTTATTATGGCCAGCAGTCGATTTATGACGATATAAGTGACGTCTGTCATGAATTCTCGCGTTTCTATTGCAATATAGAAGTTCTTTGGAAGGTTTTTCGGAGTTCAAACAGTATTGAGATCTTTACCGGTCATTTAGAATTGATTTTCGGAGTACCAACGCTTTTTTCAAGTTATATATAATTTCTTTCCAGTTCGCCAAAAGATGTATCAGCTTACAGCATGATTTTTGATATTATTCCTGTGCCTAACCACTCGAAGAAGTCTGGCGATTCACGAATGAGAAAGAAATACCGACTCAGTGTACCGTAAGCTAGGTTGGAGAATTGAATCTTAACTTTCGACCCAGGGGTATAAATTCGCACACTATTTCAAAGGATATACCGCTGATAATTATTCAACAGTACGCAATGTTCCATGACTATAGTATTTTGTCACGATTAGAAATCGACTTTTGGGAAAAAAGCATGAAAACTGCTGTCGTTCTAGAGCTATTATCTATATTTTCTACAATGAGAAATCAATCTTTTCCAGATGAGCCAATGTCAAAGAGGATTGAGATGCGGATTCAAAGGAATCACACAACAAGATACGATACGAAGAAAGCATGCGAGGCAACTGTTTGCGCAGAGGATACTCGAGTTGTAGAATGGAAAGAATTGGATCCAGATATTCCGGACTCAAACGAGAGAGACTTTTCCACTGTGGATAGACGGATCATGAATTGGCGCAACTTTGACTTGTTTAAAAGTCTAATTTCCATCCAAGGACCACGGAAATAGGGCTGTTTATTCAAGACTATGCCCGTGCTCGACTAGAATCTATTCGATAAGCGATTGTTATTTCAATTCGGCCAGCAGTTCATCTCTGACGATATTAGTGAATTCTGTCATAAATCCTCGCGTTTTCATTGCGATATGGAAGTTCTTTGCAATGTTTTTCAGAGTTCAAACAGTATTGAGATCTTTACCAGTCATTTGGAATTGATTTCCGAAGTACCAACGCTCTTTTCAAGCTATATATCATTTCTTTTGAGTTCGCAAAAGATGTAACAGCTTCCAGCACGAGTTTCGATATTATTCCTGTGGACAACCACTCGAAGAAGTCTAACGATTCAGGAATCAGAAAGAAATATCGACACAGTGTACCGTAAGCTGCGTCGTAGAATTGAAGTTTAACTTTTGACCCAGGGGTATCAATTCGCAAACTATTTCTAAAGGATATACCGCTGATAATTATCAAACAGTACGCAACGTTTCATTACTATAGTACTTTCCCACGATGAGAAATCGAATTCTGGGAGAAAAGTATGAAAACAGCTGTCGTTATATCGCTATGATCTATATTTTCTACAGTGAGAAATCAATTTTTTCCAGATGAGCCGATGTCGAAGGGGATTGAGATGCGGATTCGAAAGAATCACACAACACGATACCATACGAAGAAAGCATGCGAGGCAACTGTTGGCACAGAGGATAATCGAGTTGTACGACGGAAAGAATTGGATCCAGGCATTCCGGACTCAACCGTGAGAGACTCTTCCACTGCGGATAGACGGATCATAAACTGGCGCGACTATGACTTGTTTAAAAGTCTAATTTCGATCCAAGGACCACGGAAATAGCGCTGTTTATTCAAGACTATGCCCGTTGCTCGACTAGAATCTATTCGGTAAGCGATTGGTATTTTAATTCGGCCAGTGGTTCATCTCTGACGATATTAGTGAAGTCTGTCATCAATCCTTGCGTCTTTATTGCAATATAGAAGTTCTTTTCAATGTTTTTCAGAGTTCAAACAGTATTGAGATCTTTACCAGCCATTTAGAATTGATTCTCGAAGTAGCAACGCTCTATTCAAGCTATATATCATTTTTATTCAGTCCGCCAGAAGTTGTAACAGCTTCCAGCACGATCTATGAATTTATCACTTTGCATAGCTACATTAACATTTTCTTTGGTACTTTTCGTTCGTAACAGTTCGCAAACGTTAAAATGCAATTTATTTGGAAAAAAACTATAGTATGGCGCCATCTATCGGATCAGCGATGAACTAAACTGCCACATTTCCCCTGGATCCGGAGAAATTTCCCCTAGATCCCAGGGAATTTCCCCTAGATCCGGAAAAATTTCCCCTAGATCCCAGGGAATTTCCCCTGGATCCTAGGTATTTCCATAGACTACGGAGATACGAGATGGGCGCTGTTTATGTAATATTAGGTCCGTTGCTCAACTAGAATCTATCCAATGAGCGATCGGTATTTATTATGGCCAGCAGTCGATCTATGACGATATAAGTGACGTCTGTCATGAATTCTCGCGTTTCTATTGCAATATAGAAGTTCTTTTGAAGGTTTTCCGGAGTTCAAACAGTATTGAGATCTTTACCAGTCATTTAGAATCGATTTTAGGAGTACCAACGCTTTTTTCAAGTTATATATAATTTCTTTTCAGTCCGCCAAAAGATCTATCAGCTTCCAGCACGATTTTTGATATTATTCCTGTGCCAAACTACTCGAAGAAGTCTAACGATTCAGGAAGGAGGAAGAAATATCGACACAGTGTACCGTAAGCTACGTCGTAGAATTGAATTTTATCTTTTGACCCAGGGGTATCAATTCGCACACTATTTCAAAGGACATACCGCTGATGATTATTCAACAGTACGCAATGTTTCATTACTATAGTACTTTTTCACGATGAGAAATCGAATTCTGGGAGGAAAGTATGAAAACAGCTGTTGTTATATCGCTATGATCTATGTTTTCTACAGTGAGAAATCAATTTTTTCCAGATGAGCCGATGTCAAAGGGGATTGAAATGCGGATTCAAAGAAATCACACAACAAGATATCATACGAACAAAGCATGCGAGGCAACTCTTGGCGCAGAGCATACTCCATTTGTACGACGGAAAGAATTGGATCCAGGCATTCCGGACTCAACCGTGAGAGACTCTTCCACTGCGGATAGACGGATCATAAATTGGCGCACCTATGACTTGTTTAAAAGTCTAATTTCCATCCATGGACCACGAAAATAGCGCTGTGTATTCAAGACTATGTCCGTTGCTCGACTAGCATCTATTCAATTAACGATTGGTATTTCAATTCGGCCCGCAGTTCATCTCTGACAATATTAGTGGAGTCTGTCATAAATGCTCGCGTTTTTATTGCAATATAGAAGTTCTTATCAATGTTTTTTAGAGTTCAAACAGTATTGAGATCTTTACCAGTCATTTGGAATTGATTTTCGAAGTACCACAGCTCTGTTAAGTTTATATATAATATCTCTTCAGTCCGCCAAAAGATGTAACAGCTTACAGCATGATTTTTGATATTATTCCTGTGCCTAACCACTCGAAGAAGTCTGGCGATTCACGAATGAGAAAGAAATACCGACTCAGTGTACCGTAAGCTAGGTTGTAGAATTGAATTTCAACTTTTGACCCAGGGGTATAAATTCGAAAACTATTTCTGAAGGATATACCGCTGATAATTATTCAACAGTACGCAATGTTCCATTATTTCAGTACTCTCCCACGCTTGAAAACCGAATTTTAAAAAAATCATGGAAACAGCTGTTGTTATATCGCTACGATCTAAATTTACTACAGTGAGGAATCAATTTTTTCCAGATGAGCCGATCTCAAAGGGATTTAGATGCGGATTCAAAGGAATCACACAACAAGATACCATACGAAGAAAGCATGCGAGGCAACTGTTGGCGCAGAGGATACTCGATTCGTACGACGGAAAGAATTGGATCCAGGCATTCCGGACTCAACCGTGAGAGACTCTTTCACTGCGGATAGACGGATCCTAAATTGTCGCAACTATGACTTGTTTAAAAGTCTAATTTCCATCCATGCACAACGAAAATAGCGCTGTTTATTCAAGACTATGTCCGTTGCTCCACTAGCGTCTATTCAATAAACGATTGGTATTTTAATTCGGCCCGCAGTTCATCTCTGACGATATTAGTGAAGTTTGTCATAAATCCTCGCGTTTTTATTGCAATATAGAAGTTCTTTTCAATGTTTTTTGAGAGTTTGAACAGTATAGAGATCTTTACTAGTTATTTGGAATTGATTTTCGAAGTACCAGAGCTCTTTTAAGTTTAAATATAATCTCTTTTTAGTCCGCCAAAAGATGTAACAGCTTACAGCATGATTTTTCTTATTATTCCTGTGCCTAACCACTCGAAGAAGTCTGGCAATTCACGAATGAGAAAGAAATACCGACTTAGTGTACCGTAAGCTAGGTTGGAGAATTGAATTTTAGCTTTTGTTCCACGGGTATCAATTCGCAAACTATTTCTGAAGGATACACCGCTAATGATTATTCAACAGTACGCAATGTTCCATCACTGTAGTACTTTCCCACGCTTGAAAACCGAATTTTCAAAGCAAAGCATGAAAACAGCTGTCGTTATATCGCTATTATCTATATTTTCTACAGTGAGGAATCAATTTCTTCCAGATGAGCCGATGGCAAAGGGAATTGAGATGCGCATTCGAAGGAACCACACAACAAGATACGCTACGAAGAAAGCATGCGAGGCAACTGTTGGCGCAGAGGATACTCGAGTTGTACGACAGAGACAATTGGATCCAGGTATTCCGGACTCAACCGTGAGAGACTTTCTCACTGCGGATAGACGGGTTATACCTTGGCGCAACTATGACGTGTTCAAAAGTCTATTTTACATTCATGGACCACGAAAATAGTGCTATTTATCCAAGACTATGTCCGTTGCTCGACTAGAATCTATTCTATAAGCGATTGGTATTTCAATTTGGCCCGCAGTTCATCTCTGACGATATAAGTGAAGTCTGTCATAATCCTCGCGTTTTTATTGCAATATAGAAGTTCTTTTCAATGTTTTTTGAGAGTTTGAACAGTATAGAGATCTTTACGAGTTATTTGGAATTGATTTTCGAAGTACCAAAGCTCTTTTAAGTTTAAATATAATCTCTTTTTAGTCCGCCAAAAGATGTAACAGCTTACAGCATGATTTTTCTTATTATTCCTGTGCCTAACCACTCGAAGAAGTCTGGCAATTCACGAATGAGAAAGAAATACCGACTGAGTGTACCATAAGCTAGGTTGGAGAATTGAATTTTAGCTTTTGTTCCAAGGGTATCAATTCGCAAACTATTTCTGAAGGATATACCGCTGATAATTATTCAACAGTACGCAATGTTTCATTACTTTAGTACTTTCCCACGATGAGAAATCGAATTCTGGGAGAAAAGTATGAAAACAGCTGTCGTTATATCGCTATGATCTATATTTTCTACAGTGAGGAATCAATTTTTTCCAGATGAGCCGATGGCAAAGGGAATTGAGATGCGCATTCGAAGGAATCACACAACAAGATACCATACGAAGAAAGCATGCGAGGCAACTGTTGGCGCAGAGGATACTCGAGTTGTACGACGGAGAGAATTGGATCCAGGCATTCCGGACTCAACCATGAGAGACTTTTTGACTGCGGATAGACGGGTTATACCTTGGCGCAACTATGACGTGTTCAAAAGTCTATTTTCCATTCACGGACCACGAAAATAGTGCTATTTATTCAAGACTATGTCCGTTGCTCGACTAGAATCTATTCTATAAGCGATTGGTAATTTAATTCGGCCCGCAGTTCATCTCTGACGATATTAGTGAAGTCTGTCATAATCCTCGCGTCTTTATTGCGATATAGAAGTTCTTTTCAATGTTTTTTGAGAGTTCAAACAGTATTGAGATCTTTACCAGTGATTTGGAATCGATTTTCGAAGTACCACTGCTCTTTTCAAGTTATATATCATTTCTTTTCAGTCCGCCAGGAGTCGTAACATCTTCTAGCACGATTCTTGATATTATTTCCGTGTCTAACTGCACGAAAGAGTCGAACGATTCACGAATGAGAAAGAAACACCAACTCAGCGCACCGTCAGCTATGTCGTAGAACTGAATTTCAACTTTTGACCCAAGGGTATCAATTCGCAAACTCTTTCTGAAGGATATACCGCTATTGATTATCCAACAGTACGCAATGTTCCATCACTGTAATACTTTCCCACGCTTGAAAACCGAATTTTCAAAGCGAAGCATGAAAACAGCTGTCGTTATACCGCTATTATCTATATTTTCTACAGTGAGGAATCAATTTTTTCCAGATGAGCCGATGGCAAAGGGAATTGAGATGTGCATTCGAAGGAATCACACAACAAGATACGATACGAAGAAAGCATGCGAGGAAACTGTTGGCACCGAGGAAACTCGAGTTGTAGGACAGAAAGAAATGGATCCAGACATTCCGGACTCAAACGTCAGAATCTTTCTCATAGCAAATAGAGAGAGCATAAGTTGGCGCAACTTTGACTTGTTTAAAACTCCAATTTACATCCATCGACTTTGAAAATAGCGCTATTCATTCAAGACTATGTCAGTTGCTCGACCAGAAGCTATCCAATAAGCGATTATCATTTAATTCCGCTAGCAGTCGATCTCCAACGATATTATTGAATGCTATCACGAACCCTCGCATCTTTATTGCATTAC
Organism: Tenthredo notha; assembly: GCA_914767705.2. NCBI lineage: Eukaryota > Metazoa > Arthropoda > Insecta > Hymenoptera > Tenthredinidae > Tenthredo > Tenthredo notha. Next base: position 10,556,752 of record OU611916.1, read on the forward strand.
TGAAGTTCTTTTCAATGTTTTTCGGAGTTCACATTGTTCTGGGCTGCTCAATGGACATTTAACGTTGATTGTTGAAGTACTCACGTTGTTTTCAAGTTATATGAATATTCTTCTTGGTCTACACGGAGTTGTAACAGCTCCAAACACGAATTTCGATATTATATCTTTGAATCATAGTTCCGATGTAAGAAAAGATTATAAATTTGCAAACTGTTTCTAAATAATATACCGACAATAGTTATTCAACAGTACGCAATTAATACTGTTAATTGCTTTAGTACTTTTTCACGTTCGGGAAACGGATTTTTCGAAGAAGGAATGAAAGCAGCTTTCGTTACGTATGTCACTGTATGTTCATCTAGCTATCTCTTTCACTAAGAGTTTGTCAATAGTTTTATCAATTCTTTTTATTCATAAGCATGGAGATATGAATGTGTACATCTTGTAGACGACGAACGGACGTTTGATGGTTTTTGTCGTCTGTTTCAGGTGGAATAAGTCGTCATAGACCCACCTACCGAAGGTCTGTTCGATTTTCATGTTTGCAAAGCCTCAATTTTTGTCAACACACCTTGAGGCCATACGATAGACGTGCAACGGTTCTGCTCATCGATTTCTAGGAGACTGACTCGTGATGGATTCTTTCATCGATAGTTTCATCAGCCTCAGCTGTCAGCACGCGTCAAGATTGGCGGAGAGTGTATATTGCGATTTCAGGCATCGAAACGACCAGCGCAATACGTAAAACGAAGAATGCCGAACGCCTGCACGCAGGCAACGGTGCTTCAGCGTTCACACGCATGCGACGAGTGTTGCTCAACGCCAGGCGCTCGTTTTTTCTCTTACGTCCGTTCGAGGTCGATTTCGAGATGGACGTCCGTTCCTCAGGTCCTATCTCGCCATCTATGAGTCCTAGAGGTATGAATTTGTTATCAAACGACAGAGCGTCTCACGCGCTTCAAGAAAAGGCCGCACATCGATAGTCTACGTCGATCGGAGCTCGCGTTATCGAAGATCGAAGTCTCTTACGTCCGTTCGAGGTCGATTTCGAGGTGGACGGACGTTCCCCGGGTCCTATCTCGCCATCTATGAGTCCTAGAGGTATGAATTTGATATCAAACGACAGAGCGTCTCACGCGCTTCAAGAAAAGGCCGCACATCGATAGTCTACGTCGATCGGAGCTCGAGTTATCGAAGATCGAAGTCTCTGACGTCCGTTCGAGGTCGATTTCGAGGTGGACGTACGTTCCTCGGGTCCTATCTCGCCATCTATGAGTCCTAGAGGTATGAATTTGATCTCAAACGACGGAGCGTCTCACGCGCTTCAAGAATAGGCCGCACATCGATAGTCTACGTCGATCGGAGCTCGAGTTATCGAAGATCGAAGTCTCTGACGTCCGTTCGAGGTCGATTTCGAGGTGGACGGACGTTCCCCGGGTCCTATCTCGCCATCTATGAGTTCTAGAGGTATGAATTTGATATCAAACGACGAAGCGTCTCACGCGCTTCAAGAATAGGCCGCACATCGATAGTCTACGTCGATCGGAGCTCGAGTTATCGAAGATCGAAGTCTCTGACGTCCGTTCGAGGTCGATTTCGAGGTGGACGGACGTTCCCCGGGTCCTATCTCGCCATCTATGAGTCCTAGAGGTATGAATTTGATATCAAACGACAGAGCGTCTCACGGGCTTCAAGAATAGGCCGCACATCGATAGTCTACGTCGATCGGAGCTCGAGTTATCGAAGATCGAAGTCTCTGACGTCCGTTCGAGGTCGATTTCGAGGTGGACGGACGTTCCCCGGGTCCTATCTCGCCATCTATAAGTCCTAGAGGTATGAATTTGATATCAAACGACGGAGCGTCTCACGCGCTTCAAGAATAGGCCGCACATCGATAGTCTACGTCGATCGGAGCTCGAGTTATCGAAGATCGAAGTCTCTGACGTCCGTTCGAGGTCGATTTCGAGGTGGACGGACGTTCCCCGGGTCCTATCTCACCATCTATGAGTTCTAGAGGTATGAATTTGATATCAAACGACGAAGCGTCTCACGCGCTTCAAGAATAGGCCGCACATCGATAGTCTACGTCGATCGGAGCTCGAGTTATCGAAGATCGAAGTCTCTGACGTCCGTTCGAGGTCGATTTCGAGGTGGACGGACGTTCCCCGGGTCCTATCTCGCCATCTATGAGTCCTAGAGGTATGAATTTGATATCAAACGACAGAGCGTCTCACGGGCTTCAAGAATAGGCCGCACATCGATAGTCTACGTCGATCGGAGCTCGAGTTATCGAAGATCGAAGTCTCTGACGTCCGTTCGAGGTCGATTTCGAGGTGGACGGACGTTCCCCGGGTCCTATCTCGCCATCTATGAGTCCTAGAGGTATGAATTTGATATCAAACGACAGAGCGTCTCACGGGCTTCAAGAATAGGCCGCACATCGATAGTCTACGTCGATCGGAGCTCGAGTTATCGAAGATCGAAGTCTCTGACGTCCGTTCGAGGTCGATTTCGAGGTGGACGGACGTTCCCCGGGTCCTATCTCGCCATCTATGAGTTCTAGAGGTATGAATTTGATATCAAACGACGGAGCGTCTCACGCGCTTCAAGAATAGGCCGCACATCGATAGTCTACGTCGATCGGAGCTCGAGTTATCGAAGATCGAAGTCTCTGACGTCCGTTCGAGGTCGATTTCGAGGTGGACGGACGTTCCCCGGGTCCTATCTCGCCATCTATGAGTCCTAGAGGTATGAATTTGATATCAAACGACAGAGCGTCTCACGCGCTTCAAGAATAGGCCGCACATCGATAGTCTGCGTCGATCGGAGCTCGAGTTATCGAAGATCAAAGTCTCTTACGTCCGTTCGAGGTCGATTTCGAGGTGGACGGACGTTCCCCGGGTCCTATCTCGCCATCTATAAGTCCTAGAGGTATGAATTTGATATCAAACGACGGAGCGTCTCACGCGCTTCAAGAATAGGCCGCACATCGATAGTCTACGTCGATCGGAGCTCGAGTTATCGAAGATCGAAGTCTCTGACGTCCGTTCGAGGTCGATTTCGAGGTGGACGGACGTTCCCCGGGTCCTATCTCGCCATCTATGAGTCCTAGAGGTATGAATTTGATATCAAACGACAGAGCGTCTCACGCGCTTCAAGAAAAGGCCGCACATCGATAGTCTACGTCGATCGGAGCTCGAGTTATCGAAGATCGAAGTCTCTGACGTCCGTTCGAGGTCGATTTCGAGGTGGACGTACGTTCCTCGGGTCCTATCTCGCCATCTATGAGTCCTAGAGGTATGAATTTGATCTCAAACGACGGAGCGTCTCACGCGCTTCAAGAATAGGCCGCACATCGATAGTCTACGTCGATCGGAGCTCGAGTTATCGAAGATCGAAGTCTCTTACGTCCGTTCGAGGTCGATTTCGAGGTGGACGGACGTTCCCCGGGTCCTATCTCGCCATCTATAAGTCCTAGAGGTATGAATTTGATATCAAACGACGGAGCGTCTCACGCGCTTCAAGAATAGGCCGCACATCGATAGTCTACGTCGATCGGAGCTCGAGTTATCGAAGATCGAAGTCTCTGACGTCCGTTCGAGGTCGATTTCGAGGTGGACGGACGTTCCCCGGGTCCTATCTCGCCATCTATGAGTTCTAGAGGTATGAATTTGATATCAAACGACGGAGCGTCTCACGCGCTTCAAGAATAGGCCGCACATCGATAGTCTACGTCGATCGGAGCTCGAGTTATCGAAGATCGAAGTCTCTGACGTCCGTTCGAGTTCGATTTCGAGATGGACGGACGTTCCCCGGGTCCTATCTCGCCATCTATGAGTCCTAGAGGTATGAATTTGATATCAAACGACAGAGCGTCTCACGCGCTTCAAGAATAGGCCGCACATCGATAGTCTACGTCGATCGGAGCTCGAGTTATCGAAGATCGAAGTCTCTGACGTCCGTTCGAGGTCGATTTCGAGGTGGACGTCCGTTCCTCGGGTCCTATCTCGCCATCTATGAGTCCTAGAGGTATGAATTTGATATCAAACGACAGAGCGTCTCACGCGCTTCAAGAATAGGCCGCACATCGATAGTCTACGTCGATCGGAGCTCGAGTTATCGAAGATCGAAGTCTCTGACGTCCGTTCGAGTTCGATTTCGAGGTGGACGGACGTTCCCCGGGTCCTATCTCGCCATCTATGAGTCCTAGAGGTATGAATTTGATATCAAACGACAGAGCGTCTCACGCGCTTCAAGAATAGGCCGCACATCGATAGTCTACGTCGATCGGAGCTCGAGTTATCGAAGATCGAAGTCCCTGACGTCCGTTCGAGTTCGATTTCGAGGTGGACGGACGTTCCCCGGGTCCTATCTCGCCATCTATGAGTCCTAGAGGTATGAATTTGATATCAAACGACAGAGCGTCTCACGCGCTTCAAGAATAGGCCGCACATCGATAGTCTACGTCGATCGGAGCTCGAGTTATCGAAGATCGAAGTCTCTTACGTCCGTTCGAGGTCGATTTCGAGGTGGACGTCCGTTCCTCGGGTCCTATCTCGCCATCTATGAGTCCTAGAGGTATGAATTTGATATCAAACGACAGAGCGTCTCACGCGCTTCAAGAATAGGCCGCACATCGATAGTCTACGTCGATCGGAGCTCGAGTTATCGAAGATCGAAGTCTCTTACGTCCGTTCGAGGTCGATTTCGAGGTGGACGTCCGTTCCCCGGGTCCTATCTCGCCATCTATGAGTCCTAGAGGTATGAATTTGATATCAAACGACGAAGCGTCTCACGCGCTTCAAGAATAGGCCGCACATCGATAGTCTACGTCGATCGGAGCTCGAGTTATCGAAGATCGAAGTCTCTGACGTCCGTTCGAGGTCGATTTCGAGGTGGACGGACGTTCCCCGGGTCCTATCTCGCCATCTGTGAGTCCTAGAGGTATGAATTTGATATCAAACGACAGAGCGTCTCACGCGCTTCAAGAATAGGCCGCACATCGATAGTCTACGTCGATCGGAGCTCGAGTTATCGAAGATCGAAGTCTCTGACGTCCGTTCGAGGTCGATTTCGAGGTGGACGGACGTTCCGCGGGTCCTATCTCGCCATCTATGAGTTCTAGAGGTATGAATTTGATATCAAACGACAGAGCGTCTCACGCGCTTCAAGAATAGGCCGCACATCGATAGTCTACGTCGATCGGAGCTCGAGTTATCGAAGATCGAAGTCTCTTACGTCCGTTCGAGGTCGATTTCGAGGTGGACGTCCGTTCCCCGGGTCCTATCTCGCCATCTATGAGTCCTAGAGGTATGAATTTGATATCAAACGACAGAGCGTCTCACGCGCTTCAAGAATAGGCCGCACATCGATAGTCTACGTCGATCGGAGCTTGAGTTATCGAAGATCGAAGTCTCTGACGTCCGTTCGAGGTCGATTTCGAGGTGGACGGACGTTCCCCGGGTCCTATCTCGCCATCTGTGAGTCCTAGAGGTATGAATTTGATATCAAACGACAGAGCGTCTCACGCGCTTCAAGAATAGGCCGCACATCGATAGTCTACGTCGATCGGAGCTCGAGTTATCGAAGATCGAAGTCTCTGACGTCCGTTCGAGGTCGATTTCGAGGTGGACGGACGTTCCTCGGGTCCTATCTCGCCATCTATGAGTTCTAGAGGTATGAATTTGATATCAAACGACAGAGCGTCTCCGCGCTTCAAGAATAGGCAGCACATCGATAGTCTACGTCGATCGGAGCTCGAGTTATCGAAGATCGAAGTCTCTGACGTCCGTTCGAGGTCGATTTCGAGGTGGACGGACGTTCCCCGGGTCCTATCTCGCCATCTATGAGTCCTAGAGGTATGAATTTGATATCAAACGACAGAGCGTCTCACGGGCTTCAAGAATAGGCCGCACATCGATAGTCTACGTCGATCGGAGCTCGAGTTATCGAAGATCGAAGTCTCTGACGTCCGTTCGAGGTCGATTTCGAGGTGGACGGACGTTCCCCGGGTCCTATCTCGCCATCTATAAGTCCTAGAGGTATGAATTTGATATCAAACGACGGAGCGTCTCACGCGCTTCAAGAATAGGCCGCACATCGATAGTCTACGTCGATCGGAGCTCGAGTTATCGAAGATCGAAGTCTCTGACGTCCGTTCGAGGTCGATTTCGAGGTGGACGGACGTTCCCCGGGTCCTATCTCACCATCTATGAGTTCTAGAGGTATGAATTTGATATCAAACGACGAAGCGTCTCACGCGCTTCAAGAATAGGCCGCACATCGATAGTCTACGTCGATCGGAGCTCGAGTTATCGAAGATCGAAGTCTCTGACGTCCGTTCGAGGTCGATTTCGAGGTGGACGGACGTTCCCCGGGTCCTATCTCGCCATCTATGAGTCCTAGAGGTATGAATTTGATATCAAACGACAGAGCGTCTCACGGGCTTCAAGAATAGGCCGCACATCGATAGTCTACGTCGATCGGAGCTCGAGTTATCGAAGATCGAAGTCTCTGACGTCCGTTCGAGGTCGATTTCGAGGTGGACGGACGTTCCCCGGGTCCTATCTCGCCATCTATGAGTCCTAGAGGTATGAATTTGATATCAAACGACAGAGCGTCTCACGGGCTTCAAGAATAGGCCGCACATCGATAGTCTACGTCGATCGGAGCTCGAGTTATCGAAGATCGAAGTCTCTGACGTCCGTTCGAGGTCGATTTCGAGGTGGACGGACGTTCCCCGGGTCCTATCTCGCCATCTATGAGTTCTAGAGGTATGAATTTGATATCAAACGACGGAGCGTCTCACGCGCTTCAAGAATAGGCCGCACATCGATAGTCTACGTCGATCGGAGCTCGAGTTATCGAAGATCGAAGTCTCTGACGTCCGTTCGAGGTCGATTTCGAGGTGGACGGACGTTCCCCGGGTCCTATCTCGCCATCTATGAGTCCTAGAGGTATGAATTTGATATCAAACGACAGAGCGTCTCACGCGCTTCAAGAATAGGCCGCACATCGATAGTCTGCGTCGATCGGAGCTCGAGTTATCGAAGATCAAAGTCTCTTACGTCCGTTCGAGGTCGATTTCGAGGTGGACGGACGTTCCCCGGGTCCTATCTCGCCATCTATAAGTCCTAGAGGTATGAATTTGATATCAAACGACGGAGCGTCTCACGCGCTTCAAGAATAGGCCGCACATCGATAGTCTACGTCGATCGGAGCTCGAGTTATCGAAGATCGAAGTCTCTGACGTCCGTTCGAGGTCGATTTCGAGGTGGACGGACGTTCCCCGGGTCCTATCTCGCCATCTATGAGTCCTAGAGGTATGAATTTGATATCAAACGACAGAGCGTCTCACGCGCTTCAAGAAAAGGCCGCACATCGATAGTCTACGTCGATCGGAGCTCGAGTTATCGAAGATCGAAGTCTCTGACGTCCGTTCGAGGTCGATTTCGAGGTGGACGTACGTTCCTCGGGTCCTATCTCGCCATCTATGAGTCCTAGAGGTATGAATTTGATCTCAAACGACGGAGCGTCTCACGCGCTTCAAGAATAGGCCGCACATCGATAGTCTACGTCGATCGGAGCTCGAGTTATCGAAGATCGAAGTCTCTTACGTCCGTTCGAGGTCGATTTCGAGGTGGACGGACGTTCCCCGGGTCCTATCTCGCCATCTATAAGTCCTAGAGGTATGAATTTGATATCAAACGACGGAGCGTCTCACGCGCTTCAAGAATAGGCCGCACATCGATAGTCTACGTCGATCGGAGCTCGAGTTATCGAAGATCGAAGTCTCTGACGTCCGTTCGAGGTCGATTTCGAGGTGGACGGACGTTCCCCGGGTCCTATCTCGCCATCTATGAGTTCTAGAGGTATGAATTTGATATCAAACGACGGAGCGTCTCACGCGCTTCAAGAATAGGCCGCACATCGATAGTCTACGTCGATCGGAGCTCGAGTTATCGAAGATCGAAGTCTCTGACGTCCGTTCGAGTTCGATTTCGAGATGGACGGACGTTCCCCGGGTCCTATCTCGCCATCTATGAGTCCTAGAGGTATGAATTTGATATCAAACGACAGAGCGTCTCACGCGCTTCAAGAATAGGCCGCACATCGATAGTCTACGTCGATCGGAGCTCGAGTTATCGAAGATCGAAGTCTCTGACGTCCGTTCGAGGTCGATTTCGAGGTGGACGTCCGTTCCTCGGGTCCTATCTCGCCATCTATGAGTCCTAGAGGTATGAATTTGATATCAAACGACAGAGCGTCTCACGCGCTTCAAGAATAGGCCGCACATCGATAGTCTACGTCGATCGGAGCTCGAGTTATCGAAGATCGAAGTCTCTGACGTCCGTTCGAGTTCGATTTCGAGGTGGACGGACGTTCCCCGGGTCCTATCTCGCCATCTATGAGTCCTAGAGGTATGAATTTGATATCAAACGACAGAGCGTCTCACGCGCTTCAAGAATAGGCCGCACATCGATAGTCTACGTCGATCGGAGCTCGAGTTATCGAAGATCGAAGTCCCTGACGTCCGTTCGAGTTCGATTTCGAGGTGGACGGACGTTCCCCGGGTCCTATCTCGCCATCTATGAGTCCTAGAGGTATGAATTTGATATCAAACGACAGAGCGTCTCACGCGCTTCAAGAATAGGCCGCACATCGATAGTCTACGTCGATCGGAGCTCGAGTTATCGAAGATCGAAGTCTCTTACGTCCGTTCGAGGTCGATTTCGAGGTGGACGTCCGTTCCTCGGGTCCTATCTCGCCATCTATGAGTCCTAGAGGTATGAATTTGATATCAAACGACAGAGCGTCTCACGCGCTTCAAGAATAGGCCGCACATCGATAGTCTACGTCGATCGGAGCTCGAGTTATCGAAGATCGAAGTCTCTTACGTCCGTTCGAGGTCGATTTCGAGGTGGACGTCCGTTCCCCGGGTCCTATCTCGCCATCTATGAGTCCTAGAGGTATGAATTTGATATCAAACGACGAAGCGTCTCACGCGCTTCAAGAATAGGCCGCACATCGATAGTCTACGTCGATCGGAGCTCGAGTTATCGAAGATCGAAGTCTCTGACGTCCGTTCGAGGTCGATTTCGAGGTGGACGGACGTTCCCCGGGTCCTATCTCGCCATCTGTGAGTCCTAGAGGTATGAATTTGATATCAAACGACAGAGCGTCTCACGCGCTTCAAGAATAGGCCGCACATCGATAGTCTACGTCGATCGGAGCTCGAGTTATCGAAGATCGAAGTCTCTGACGTCCGTTCGAGGTCGATTTCGAGGTGGACGGACGTTCCGCGGGTCCTATCTCGCCATCTATGAGTTCTAGAGGTATGAATTTGATATCAAACGACAGAGCGTCTCACGCGCTTCAAGAATAGGCCGCACATCGATAGTCTACGTCGATCGGAGCTCGAGTTATCGAAGATCGAAGTCTCTTACGTCCGTTCGAGGTCGATTTCGAGGTGGACGTCCGTTCCCCGGGTCCTATCTCGCCATCTATGAGTCCTAGAGGTATGAATTTGATATCAAACGACAGAGCGTCTCACGCGCTTCAAGAATAGGCCGCACATCGATAGTCTACGTCGATCGGAGCTTGAGTTATCGAAGATCGAAGTCTCTGACGTCCGTTCGAGGTCGATTTCGAGGTGGACGGACGTTCCCCGGGTCCTATCTCGCCATCTGTGAGTCCTAGAGGTATGAATTTGATATCAAACGACAGAGCGTCTCACGCGCTTCAAGAATAGGCCGCACATCGATAGTCTACGTCGATCGGAGCTCGAGTTATCGAAGATCGAAGTCTCTGACGTCCGTTCGAGGTCGATTTCGAGGTGGACGGACGTTCCTCGGGTCCTATCTCGCCATCTATGAGTTCTAGAGGTATGAATTTGATATCAAACGACAGAGCGTCTCCGCGCTTCAAGAATAGGCAGCACATCGATAGTCTACGTCGATCGGAGCTCGAGTTATCGAAGATCGAAGTCTCTGACGTCCGTTCGAGGTCGATTTCGAGGTGGACGGACGTTCCTCGGGTCCTATCTCGCCATGTATGAGTCTAGAGGTATGAATTTGATATCAAACGACACAGCGGCTCGCGCCGTACAAGAAACATCTCCGTCGGTAACTTTCTCCGTCGGTAACTCATTTGGATGGTAACTCCTCCGTCGGTCACTTCTTGAATGGTACCTTCCTCAGATGGTAATTCACTCCGACGGTAACCCCTACAATGGTAACCCCTCGGATGGTAACTTACTCCGATGGTAACTCGCTCGTATGGTAACTCATTCATATGGTAACTCGCTCGTATGGTAACTCGCTCGGATGGTAACTCACTCGAATGGTAACCTCTGGGATGGTAACCTCTCGGATGGTAACCGCCCAGATGGTAACTTACTCGGATGGTAACTCCCTCCGATGGTAACTCCGTCCGATGTTAACTCGCTCCGATGGTAACCGCTCGGATAGTAACCGCTCGGATGGTAACCCCTCGTACGGTAACTTACTCGGATGGTAACTCCCTCGGATGGTAACTTACTCGGATGGTAACTCCCTCAGATGGTAACTCCCTCAGATGGTAATTCACTCCGATGGTAACCCCCTCGGATGGTAACTCACTCGTATGGTAACTCGCTCGAATGGTAACTCGCTCGAATGGTAACCCCTCGTATGGTAACTCTCTCGTATGGTAACTCCCTCAGATGGTTACCCCTCGCATGGTAACTCCTCGTATGGTAACTACCTCGGATGATAACTCACTCGTATGGTAAATCCCTCAGATGGTTACCCCTCGCATGGTAACTCCCTCAGATGGTTACCCCTCGCATGGTAACTTCCTCGGACGGTAACTCGCTCGTTCGGTAACTCCTCGGATAATAACTTACTCAGCCGGTAATTTCCCCGGTCGATAACTCACTCGGATGGTGATTCGCTCGGGTGGTAACTCCCCCAGGTGGTAACTCCTAGGTCAATATATCCCTCAGATGGTACCTCCTCGGTTGGTATCTCCTCGGATGGGAACTACTCAGTTGGTAACTTTTCGGTCAGTAATCTTCAAGTATTCACATATTGATAACCGAAAAAAAGCTGTTTTCGTAATTCTGAATATAAGAATGTGTCACAACGAGATGACGGACAATACAAAACGGAGGCTAAGACAAAATGGCCGCCCTCCGATTGCTTCCCACCCCAAGCGAAGCGAGCTACCGAGCCGCGAAGCGGCTCGCTAGGGGGGTCCGGGGGGCGCGTAGCGCCCCCCGGGGGTGCGCCCAAAATCACGTCATTTTCCTAATTTTCAAAATCATGTCGGGCGCCAAAAGATGGCGGTGAACCATACAATTCCCAACCCAACCTAACCTAACCTAACCCAACCTAACCCAACCCAACCTGACAATACAAGATGGCGGACAAGACAAAATGGCCGCCCTCCGATCGCTTCCCACTCCAAGCGAAGCGAGCTACCGAGCCGCGAAGCGGCTCGCTAGGGGGGTCCGGGGGGCGCGTAGCGCCCCCCGGGGGCGCGCCCAAAATTACGTCATTTTCCTAATTTTCAAAATCATGTCGGGCGCCAAAAGATGGCGGTGAACCATACAATTCCTAACCCAACCTAACCTAACCTAACCCAACCTAACCCAACCCCACCTGACAATACAAGATGGCGGACAAGACAAAATGGCCGCCCTCCGATCGCTTCCCACCCCAAGCGAAGCGAGCTGCCGAGCCGCGAAGCGGCTCGTTAGGGGGGTTCGGGGGGCGCGTAGCGCCCCCCGGGGGCGCGCCCAAAATTACGTCATTTTCCTAATTTTCAAAATCATGTCGGGCGCCACAAGATGGCGGTAAACCATTCAATTCCTAACCCAACCTGACCTAACCTAACCCAACCTAACCCAACCCCACCTGACAATACAAGATGGCGGACAAGACAAAATGGCCGCCCTCCGATCGCTTCCCACCCCAAGCGAAGCGAGCTACCGAGCCGCGAAGCGGCTCGCTAGGGGGGTCCGAGGGGCGCGTAGCGCCCCCCGGGGGCGCGCCCAAAATTACGTCATTTTCCTAATTTTTAAAATCATGTCGGGCGCCAAAAGATGGCGGTGAACCATACAAATCCTAACCTGACCCAACCTAACCTAACCCAACCTAACCCAACCCAACCTGACAATACAAAATGGCGGACAAGACAAAATGGCCGCCCTCTGATCGCTTCCCACCTCAAGCGAAGTGAGCTACCGAGCCGCGAAGCGGCTCGTTAGGGGGGTCCGGGGGGCGCGTAGCGCCCCCCGGGGGCGCGCCCAAAATTACGTCATTTTCCTAATTTTCAAAATCATGTCGGGCGCCAAAAGATGGCGGTGAACCATACAATTCCTAACCTAACCCAACCCAACCGCAATTCCTGACCCAAGTGAACTTTCTAACCGAAGTGCAATTCCTGACCCAATCGCAATTCCTAACCGAAGTGTTATTCTTGACCCAAGTGTAATTCCTAACCTAACCTAACCTAACCTAACCCAACCCAACCTGACAATACAAGATGGCGGACAAGACAAAATGGCCGCCCTTCGATCGCTTCCCACCCCAAGCGAAGCGAGCTGCCGAGCCGCGAAGCGGCTCGCTAGGGGGTCCGGGGGGCGCGTAGCGCCCCCCGGGGGCGCGCCCAAAATTACGTCATTTTCCTAATTTTTAAAATCATGTCGGGCGCCAAAAGATGGCGGTGAACCATACAAATCCTAACCTGACCCAACCCAACCTAACCCAACCTAACCCAACCCAATCTGACAATACAAAATGGCGGACAAGACAAAATGGCCGCCCTCCGATCGCTTCCTACCCCAAGCGAAGCGAGCTACCGAGCCGCGAAGCGGCTCGTTAGGGGGGTCCGGGGGGCGCGTAGCGCCCCCCGGGGGCGCGCTTAAAATTACGTCACTTTCCTAATTTTCAAAATCATGTCGGGCGCCAAAAGATGGCGGTGAACCATACAATTCCTAACCTAACCCAACCCAACCGCAATTCCTGACCCAAGTGAACTTTCTAACCGAAGTGCAATTCCTGACCCAATCGCAATTCCTAACCGAAGTGTTATTCTTGACCCAAGTGTGATTCCTAACCTAACCTAACCTAACCTAACCCAACCCAACCTGACAATACAAAATGGCGGACAAGACAAAATGGCCGCCCTCTGATCGCTTCCCACCCCAAGCGAAGCGAGCTACCGAGCCGCGAAGCGGCTCGTGAGGGGGGTCCGGGGGGCGCGTAGCGCCCCCCGGGGGCGCGCCCAAAATTACGTCATTTTCCTAATTTTCAAAATCATGTCGGGCGCCAAAAGATGGCGGTAATCCATACAAATCCTAACCTGACCCAACCTAACCTAACCCAACCTAACCCAACCAAACCTGACAATACAAAATGGCGGACAAGACAAAATGGCCGCCCTCCGATCGCTTCCTACCCCAAGCGAAGCGAGCTACCGAGCCGCGAAGCGGCTCGTTAGGGGGGTCCGGGGGGCGCGTAGCGCCCCCCGGGGGCGCGCTTAAAATTACGTCACTTTCCTAATTTTCAAAATCATGTCGGGCGCCAAAAGATGGCGGTGAACCATACAATTCCTAACCGAACCTAACCTAACCTAACCTAACCCAACTTAACCCAACCCGACCTGACAATACAAAATGGCGGACAAGACAAAATGGCCGCCCTCCGATCGCTTCCCACCCTCAGCGAAGCGAGCTACCGAGCCGTGAAGCGGCTCGTTAGGGGGGTCCGGGGGGCGCGTAGCGCCCCCCGGGGGCGCGCCCCAAATTACGTCATTTTCCTAATTTTCAAAATCATGTCGGGCGCCAAAAGATGGCGGTGAACCATACAATTCCTAACCCAACCTAACCCAACCCCACCTGACAATACAAGATGGCGGACAAGACAAAATGGCCGCCCTCCGATCGCTTCCCACCCCAAGCGAAGCGAGCTACCGAGCCGCGAAGCGGCTCGCTAGGGGGGTCCGGGGGGCGCGTAGCGCCCCCCGGGGGCGCGCCCAAAATTACGTCATTTTCCTAATTTTCAAAATCATGTCGGGCGCCAAAAGATGGCGGTGAACCATACAATTCCTAACCCAACCTAACCTAACCTAACCCGACCTAACCCAACCCCACCTGACAATACAAGATGGCGGACAAGACAAAATGGCCGCCCTCCGATCGCTTTCCACCTGAAGCGAAGCGAGCTACCGAGCCGCGAAGCGGCTCGCTAGGGGGGTCCGGGGGGCGCGTAGCGCCCCCCGGGGGCGCGCCCAAAATTACGTCATTTTCCTAATTTTCAAAATCATGTCGGGCGCCAAAAGATGGCGGTGAACCATATAATTCCTAACCTAACCTAACCCAACCTAACCCAACTCAACCTGACAATACAAGATGGCGGACGAGACAAAATGGCCGCCCTCCGATCGCTTCCCACCCCAAGCGAAGCGAGCTACCGAGCCGCGAAGCGGCTCGCTAGGGGGGTCCGGGGGGCGCGTAGCGCCCCCCGGGGGCGCGCCCAAAATTACGTCATTTTCCTAATTTTCAAAATCATGTCGGGCGCCAAAAGATGGCGGTGAACCATACAATTCCTAACCCAACCTAACCTAACCTAACCCAACCTAACCCAACCCCACCTGACAATACAAGATGGCGGACAAGACAAAATGGCCGTCCTCCGATCGCTTCCCACCCCAAGCGAAGCGAGCTACCGAGCCGCGAAGCGGCTCGCTAGGGGGGTCCGGGGGGCGCGTAGCGCCCCCCGGGGGCGCGCCCAAAATTACGTCATTTTCCTAATTTTCAAAATCATGTCGGGCGCCAAAAGATGGCGGTGAACCATACAATTCCTAACCCAACCTAACCTAACCTAACCCAACCTAACCCAACCCCACCTGACAATACAAGATGGCGGACAAGACAAAATGGCCGTCCTCCGATCGCTTCCCACCCCAAGCGAAGCGAGCTACCGAGCCGCGAAGCGGCTCGCTAGGGGGGTCCGGGGGGCGCGTAGCGCCTCCCGGGGGCGCGCCCAAAATTACGTCATTTTCCTAATTTTCAAAATCATGTCGGGCGCCAAAAGATGGCGGTGAACCATATAATTCCTAACCTAATCTAACCCAACCTAACCCAACTCAACCTGACAATACAAGATGGCGGACGAGACAAAATGGCCGCCCTCCGATCGCTTCCCACCCCAAGCGAAGCGAGCTACCGAGCCGCGAAGCGGCTCGCTAGGGGGGTCCGGGGGGCGCGTAGCGCCCCCCGGGGGCGCGCCCAAAATTACGTCATTTTCCTAATTTTCAAAATCATGTCGGGCGCCAAAAGATGGCGGTGAACCATATAATTCCTAACCTAACCTAACCCAACCTAACCCAACTCAACCTGACAATACAAGATGGCGGACGAGACAAAATGGCCGCCCTCCGATCGCTTCCCACCCCAAGCGAAGCGAGCTACCGAGCCGCGAAGCGGCTCGCTAGGGGGGTCCGGGGGGCGCGTAGCGCCCCCCGGGGGCGCGCCCAAAATTACGTCATTTTCCTAATTTTCAAAATCATGTCGGGCGCCAAAAGATGGCGGTGAACCATACAATTCCTAACCCAACCTAACCTAACCTAACCCAACCTAACCCAACCCCACCTGACAATACAAGATGGCGGACAAGACAAAATGGCCGTCCTCCGATCGCTTCCCACCCCAAGCGAAGCGAGCTACCGAGCCGCGAAGCGGCTCGCTAGGGGGGTCCGGGGGGCGCGTAGCGCCCCCCGGGGGCGCGCCCAAAATTACGTCATTTTCCTAATTTTCAAAATCATGTCGGGCGCCAAAAGATGGCGGTGAACCATACAAATCCTAACCTGACCCAACCTAACCTAACCCAACCTGACCCAACCCAACCTGACAATACAAGATGGCGGACAAGACAAAATGGCCGCCCTGCGATCGCTTCCCACCCCAAGCGAAGCGAGCTACCGAGCCGCGAAGCGGCTCGCTAGGGGGGTCCGGGGGGCGCGTAGCGCCCCCCGGGGGCGCGCCCAAAATTACGTCATTTTCCTAATTTTCAAAATCATGTCGGGCGCCAAAAGATGGCGGTGAACCATACAAATCCTAACCTGACCCAACCTAACCTAACCCAACCTAACCCAACCCAACCTGACAATACAAGATGGCGGACAAGACAAAATGGCCGCCCTCCGATCGCTTCTCACCCCAAGCGAAGCGAGCTACCGAGCCGCGAAGCGGCTCGCTAGGGGGGTCCGGGGGGCGCGTAGCGCCCCCCGGGGGCGCGCCCAAAATTACGTCATTTTCCTAATTTTCAAAATCATGTCGGGCGCCAAAAGATGGCGGTGAACCATACAATTCCTAACCCAACCTGACCTAACCTAACCCAACCTAACCCAACCCCACCTGACAATACAAGATGGCGGACAAGACAAAATGGCCGCCCTCCGATCGCTTCCCACCCCAAGCGAAGCGAGCTACCGAGCCGCGAAGCGGCTCGCTAGGGGGGTCCGGGGGGCGCGTAGCGCCCCCCGGGGGCGCGCCCAAAATTACGTCATTTTCCTAATTTTCAAAATCATGTCGGGCGCCAAAAGATGGCGGTGAACCATACAATTCCTAACCCAACCTAACCTAACCTAACCCAACCTAACCCAACCCCACCTGACAATACAAGATGGCGGACAAGACAAAATGGCCGCCCTCCGATCGCTTCCCACCCCAAGCGAAGCGAGCTACCGAGCCGCGAAGCGGCTCGCTAGGGGGGTCCGGGGGGCGCGTAGCGCCCCCCGGGGGCGCGCCCAAAATTACGTCATTTTCCTAATTTTCAAAATCATGTCGGGCGCCAAAAGATGGCGGTGAACCATACAATTCCTAACCCAACCTGACCTAACCTAACCCAACCTAACCCAACCCCACCTGACAATACAAGATGGCGGACAAGACAAAATGGCCGCCCTCCGATCGCTTCCCACCCCAAGCGAAGCGAGCTACCGAGCCGCGAAGCGGCTCGCTAGGGGGGTCCGGGGGGCGCGTAGCGCCCCCCGGGGGCGCGCCCAAAATTACGTCATTTTCCTAATTTTCAAAATCATGTCGGGCGCCAAAAGATGGCGGTGAACCATACAATTCCTAACCCAACCTCACCTAACCTAACCCAACCTAACCCAACCCCACCTGACAATACAAGATGGCGGACAAGACAAAATGGCCGCCCTCCGATCGCTTCCCACCCCAAGCGAAGCGAGCTACCGAGCCGCGAAGCGGCTCGCTAGGGGGGTCCGGGGGGCGCGTAGCGCCCCCCGGGGGCGCGCCCAAAATTACGTCATTTTCCTAATTTTCAAAATCATGTCGGGCGCCAAAAGATGGCGGTGAACCATAAAT